>JAZKJV010005914.1:0-693526 GCA_037367405.1 Ottelia alismoides | reverse complement strand
TCCAATCCAATGACAACGGATTGGATCGGATTACGGATTTTATCCAATCCATGTGCACCCCTAGCTTAAACCTATCAGAATATCACTAACTATAGCTACACAACTTGACTTTGACATCTTCAAGATGGAAGCCAATATTGTATTTCTCTATGAATACCTCTCTAAGGTTATTCATATGAAGTAGCCTCAGGGCTTCATAGTTAAGGAAAGCAAGTTGTGCAAGCTGAATAACTCCATCTGTGGACTCAAATAAGCTTCTTGTAGTTGGAACATCAGATTTGATGAAATCATAAATGTTGTGATTTCAGATAGAATCTTGATGAACCATGTAAAGCTTAGTGGGAGTGTCATTGTGTTCATCGTACTAAATGTATATGATATCCTAATCATTTGGAATGATATAAGGATAATAATAAGTGTTTTATAGACTAGCAATTCCATACCTTGAGATATAATCTCAAGGAAACATCTTAGTTCTGAAAGTGTTCAGAAGCAAAGAGAACTAGGTATCGGGACCGTCGCATTAGTAGTACACCTTACACGTATATCTTTTTTTGGAAAAAATCTCAACAAAGGCTTCCTTCCCTCAAGATATGGTTGACGAGCCTCGTCTACCCTTGTTAATTCAATCAAATTAATGATCAAATTTAAAAGTTAGGTTCGTTGCAGTCGGGTAATCAAGACTTCATCAAAAACCACTCATATTTAATGGAATATCAAGTTTAAGCAGTAGATTTAATTTACTTGGGCAAGCTCAAGGTCGAACTCAGGGAGGCAGTTGTCTCCTTAAGTAAATTGTAAGTTAATTTTGAGGTCAAATTTTCAGAGGAATACTTTTCTTATTTTTTTAGCAATTTTTATGCAATAACGGAAAAACAAGTGCAATTTCAAGCCAATTTTACCAGTGAAATTAGAAAGATAATCAAATGAAGTCCAAAAATTCTGAAAATTGACCAGAATATGGAATGCTATGAACCTAGCTGTCTTTATTTTTTTGGAATTTCTCTGTATGAATTTAATATGAATTAAAGATGAATGCAAGGTGATTTTTGCAAAATTAATTCTAATAAATACCAAAAGACACTATTTTCAGATATAAAAATTATCCTAGATATGTCTAAGTAAGGGGACTCCAGGAAAATTGATAAACCTAAAAATCTATGTGAATTGGATCTACTAAAAATCTAAGCAAATCACTTTTTGATTTATTCAGACCTCGTGATGTGTGCAAATGCAATGATTTTTGGGCACAATGTAGAAATAAGTAAACTCTACCTAATGTGATTTTTTGGTGATTTTTTGAGCAACAACTAATTTTATAAGCATCTAACAATGAACAGTGGACAAAGTATGCTAATTTCCACCAAAATAATTATATTAGATAGAATATTGCTCCTAAAAAATCAATAAGCATCAACAAAGATAAAACATAAGATATTCTACAACATGCAAATTTCGGAATTTAAAAATGAGGCTAAATGAATGCCTAACTAGACGTACAAACTCATGGATGTAATTGCAATACAGAAACAAAATTGATTAAAGAAATATGCTTACAAGACTCACATGCAATTACCTAGACTCTGGAGACCTTTTCTGCAATTTTTCCATAGCGTCACCTGCTTCTCGCGTGATCACCAGTTGGTGGGGGCATGAATGCGAATTTGCTGAAGCTCCAAGGGTCATGATGCAACTTCTCTGTGCCACACACACCTTGCGTGTGAGTGGGGATATTCTTATGAATATGGATTTGAGTGGGGCCTCCGATGCAATTTCACTTAGTCCCACTCGCCAAGCACGTGGGCAAGAGTTCTCCGTGATTTGTCGCAACTGGAGGTGCGCGGGCTCAATTTATCCCCTCCCTCACATGCAAAGAACGTGCAAGGGGGAAATCGGGGGTGATTGGCAGATAGAATGAGGAGGACCATAGCCGCGGCGGACGGTGAAGGTGGTCGATGGTGATGGCCGCTTGTTGCAGCAGGCAGAGCGAGGGCGAATCTGGTGTCGCAGCTTGGTTGTCAACGACGAAGTGGAGGGGGGCAGTGGTGCGCACGGAGGTCGAGATGATCCTCTCCCAGGCGACACACGCCCAGGTGCTGCGACCGGCGAACTTGCGGTGGTGGGGATGGCCAGTGGCGGTTGGCCTGGTCGCAGAGGAGGCGAGTGTCGCGACGCGCGTCTGGGCGATGCATGGTTGGATGCAGCAGGAGGGGCGACGCTCGTGCACTGGTGGAGGCGGACGGAGGCGCAGGCCGCGGAAGTCACTGTTGGGAGCACTGCGGAGTTGCAGGTGGGCGCGCTAGGCAGCGCTGGGGCGTGTGGAGGAGCTTGGCGGCGGAGGCACGTGCTGCGGGAGACGGAGGCTGCACCGCAGCGCATGGGGCGTAGTGGCTGATGGACTGACAATGGAGCAGGTCCCTGTTGAAGGTGCAAAGTCGAGGGTCGTAGTCGGCGATGTAGTTGTAGGGGTGATCAAGGCGAGCTGCTGTGGATCGTTAAGGGCGGTGGCGCAGTAAGTCGATGGCGATGTGTACGAGCGGAGGAGGAGGCCGGTGGTGCGTCTGACAAAGGAAGAAGAACAAAGAAGGAGAGAGAGAGAACGTGGGGGCAAAAACAGGGGATTTTACAATATCCCCTGTTTTGCCATGCATTTGTTTAGCTGCCTTAAATGAGAGATGAATCGTTTCATGAAATCACGTCACAACATTCAACAAAAATCACCATTGTGTTCCCAGCGTGCGATTTATCCGTGAAAGTTCTATTGTTTTTGTGATTTGGTGAAAGATTGAGGTGGATTTAAGAGAGAGAGAGAGGATGAAGAAGGAGGAAGAAGCATAGATGAAGAAGAGGAGATCAAGAAGAGGAAGATATGCAGGTGGGAAAGAGATTTAGAGAGATATACATGGGTGTTGGGTAGAGGAAGATAGAAGAAGAAGAAGAGGAAGTAGGGGGTTTACCTCGGTTTGTTGATGGTAGTTTGCGTGTGAAGGAGAAGCAAAGCTTCTCCGGTCATTGCTCCACGCGCGGCAAGATGGAGCTCGGCTGCGGTGAAGTGCGGCACCAAAAGGACTGAAGCCCCTGGATCTCGCATCAAGTTCAGGTCATCTTTGCACGACCAACGGTCCTTCGACTGTCAATGGAAGGCGAAGGGTGTAACGGAACGGGTCGAGCTGACCGACGGAAGCATAAAACATTGAGTCATCCGACCGAACCGTTACCGATCTCTTGCATAGTATTCAATGAGCAGATAAAATAATCATTCTAGAAAAAAAGTCCATTACTCTATAGAGTTCCATTATTACATTCCAACAAGGAAAATGCGAAATGAACTACGAAATAGAATAACATAACAATGTTCCAGTGGGCATAAAGACATCCTTCCGTAAATAATCCGTCAATGGTCTGTACCGGTTCAACTTCACGTGACAATAAGTCTGCTTGATCTGGAAATAATTCAATGCTCGTATTCCCCTGAAAAAAACAACAACACATGTTATGAGCCTAACGCTCAGTATGTGCTGAGTTGGGGTCAAGCCGGCTAGCGCGGAAAACAAGTCTCCCTATGTTAACTCTAAACCATCAAACATAATCTCTTCTCTACAATCAATTATCAATACAACTATACAATTTGCATAATTATCTTATTGCACATGAAACTGACTTGTTCTCATGTACCATCATTACGGGACTCATAATTTCACATAAACATGCATACGGAAGGTATTCCTTGTGAAGACTTTCGTTAAGGCCATAATTACATATATACCCATAAAGTTTGCCATATTTGCATATATGCCTTAACATTTTCATAATTTTCACTTATACCCTCAGAACTTTTCTGTAGTTGCATATATACCCCAGAACAATCATAACACTTGCATAATGCCATTACTTGGCCATAGTTGCACACATGTGCCTTAGCAATTTCAGAAACTGTACACATAGCATTGGTTTGTTTAGTGGTTAAAGTTGTCTTAATTGTTACTTCTTAATGGCTTTGGTGGCTTTGCTGGCTTTGGTGGCTTTACTTCTGGCACAAGCGGTCCATACTTGACAGTGTAGCTACAACTGTAGAGGACTTATCTTTCGCTTCAAACGGTTCCTTGAACCATACGCCCCTTGCGGCGTTGCCCTTTAGGCTTACGATAATTGGACTCTAGAGGTGGCTCCCACCATTAGGTGTAGCACTTAGCTCCGCTTATCGTCATCATGCCATTATTCATTTTAATGAACATTTATCATTTCCTTTTCCATGCAATCGGTATGTACATACTTTCTTATCATTCATTCAATCCATCTTAACTATTCTTCATTCGAGTCGGTATCTGCATTTATGTTTATGATTTCATGAATGTTTATTCGTATCACAGAGCAAATATTACCAACCAATTCTTTATCTCTCTTCTAAACCATATAATTCCATACTCACGTTATTTTTTTTCTAACTTAGAAAGTCTATATTTTTTTCCAATAACGAGACACCATTGCGGTGTTTAAGGCAGAACCGTGTATGTTAGACTAATTATTTCATTCTTTCCTAATTCCAGCCGTACATCCCTATTTTGTTTTGAGGATTTGCATTTGGAATATGCAATTACTATTAGAAGGAACCGTCCATAACAATAACTAACATATTCTGGTTCCGTAATTTAATCGGTGAAATAGTAATGCACAACATGCACAAGGAAACATTAAGTAACGTATGGGAAATTTATTTACAAAGCACATTATTGTGAACCAATTTATTAAACGAAATCATGATAAATTAATAAGATCTATGAATAATATAAGTCTATCGTATATTAGTCTCTAAATTAGTACCTCCATTATCAATGATATTATTACAGGTATGTGAAACACGTGATGACAAGGATTATCATCTATGTTTACCATATGTGATACTCAACAACGCCGTAGGCATTTATCTTCGTAAACAAGGTACTTGTGTTAATTCAACCTCGTGATTATGCAAAAAAAGATCTTCTATACTCAAATATTTATACATGCAAAGTGTGAGTCGTATCAACCAAAAAACTATAAAAGTGTTGATGATTCGAATATGAAACATATGTCTCTGCTAAGAAAATTCACCACATGATACGAGTCCTAAGAGTTCGGGCATTCATTTAGGGATTGTGATCCTAAATCGATATATACAATTTGAGATTGTATTTTGTGCAAGTAAGTAAATACTTATCACAATTATTGATGGAAAACACATGTCGATTAATCAAACAATATTCCTACGGTGTTCGACACATACCTCAAGTTGACGGATTCGTATCTACCGGATTGTTGTGCTTTCTTCTTGCTCCTAAGCCGACTTGCTCCTCTACCGGATCGACGCCGACGTTCTCTGCGACGCAAACACTTCTCGGTGAGATCTCTCTCGAGCCCTTAGAGATCTCTCTCGAGCCCTTACTCTCTCCTTCTCTCTCTTTGAAAAACAAGTGACGGCTAGGGGGAAGATCTCTTGGCTTTTTAAGCCCCTAATTAGGCCAATCAATTGGCTAATAATAGCATTAGTTTGGGGAATAAAATCCATGCTATTAATTGGGGGGAAAAAAGGAAATATAGGTTGGAAATAAATGGGAAAAAATCTCACCGTTACAATCTACCCTCCTTAAAAAAAATTTCGTCCTCGAAATTTCTTAGTAAAGGATCATACCGAAAAGCTGCGGATGCTTCTCCCGCATTTCGCTCTCCAGCTCCCAGGTGGCTTCCTCCTTCTGATGATGCTGCCAGAGGACCTTGACCATCGGAACTATACACCGACAAAGCTGATGGTCTCTACGATCAACTATGCGGATAGGTTTCTCCTCGAAGGTTAGACTAGGCTGAATATCAAGAACCTCATGCTCGATAACGTGCGAAGGATCATGAGTGTACTTCTTTAGCATAGACACATGAAAAACATCATGTAGCTTTGAATATTGAGGTGGTAGTGCAACACGATACGCCACCTCTCCGATTCGTTGTAGAATCTCAAAAGGTCCTATGTATCGAGGAGTAAGTTTCCCTTTCTTGCCGAATCGAAATACACCCTTGGTTGGGGAAATTTTTAAAAACACGTGATCTCCAACTGCAAAACTCAACTCCCTTCTATAACGATATGCATAAGACTTCTGCCTACTTTGAGCTGCCAACAATCTCTTCTTGATTATCTCAACACCTTGCTTGCTGATCTGGATTAGTTCTGGTCCCAAAATGTGCTTCTCACCCACATCACTCCAACATGAGGGTGATCTACAAGGTCTCCCATACAATGCCTCGTAGGGAGCCATCTTGATGCTCGAATGATAACTGTTATTATAAGCAAACTCTACCAATGGAAGGTGTCTATCCCAGTTGCCTGCAAAATCTAGAGCACAAGCTCTCAGCATATCTTCCAGCGTCTGGATGATCCTTTCTGATTGACCATCAGTCTACGGGTGGAATGAAGTGCTGAACTTCAGTTGAGTTCCCATAGCGTCTTGAAAACTTTTCCACAAACGAGACGTAAATCTAGTGTCCCGATCTGACACAACTGACGTAGGAACGCCATGTAATCTGACGATTTCATTCACGTACAATTCAACTAAACTGTCTGTCGATTGATCCAAGTGGATAGGTAAGAAGTGAGCCGACTTGGTCAATCGATCAACAATCACCCATATTGTATCATAACGATGTTTCTTAGTCTTGAGTAGACCTGTAACAAAGTCCATCGTTATGTGCTCCCACTTCCATTCAGGTATCTCTAAGGGTTGAACAGGGCCTGCAGGTCTCTGATGTTCAATCTTGATATGCTGACACACCAAATATTTTGAAACAAAAGTTGTGATGTCATTCTTCCATCTTCGACCACCAGAAATTTCGTTGCAAATCTTTGTACATTTTTGTCGTACCTGGGTGGATGGTGTACATCGACCTGTGGGCTTCGTCAAGTATCTCCTGCCTCAATTCGACATCATTGGGAACCCATAATCTGTTTCGGTACCTTATAACTTCATCAATTCCAATTGCGAAATCGGAACCTTCTTTCTTGGATGCCTCTATCATTTTAGGAAGATCAACATCAATTTTTTGTGCTGCCGTGATCTTCCCAATTACTTCGGGTTGGATTCTAAGGCCTGCAAAAGATATCTTCCTCTCCTCACTTAAGAAAGGTTTCCAGTCTTCAAAATCTTTCATCATCTTCCACTGAAGTTTCAAGCTAGATAGCTTACCTTCCCACTTTCAACTTAATGCATCAGCAACGATGTTTGCTTTTCCAGGATGATAATTAATAGCAAAGTCGTAGTCCTTTAGGAACTCCAACTAGCGTCGCTGCCTCAAATTAAGTTCCTTCTGAGAGAAAATATATTTGAGGCTCTTGTGATCACTGAGCACCTCAAACTGTTCACCATAAAGGTATTGACGCCAAATTTTAAGAGCAAAGACTACCGCTGCTAACTCTAAATCATGAGTAGGGTAGTTTCTCTCTTGCGGTTTTAATTGCCGTGAGGCATAGGCAATGACTTTCTCATTCTGCATAAGGACACACCCGAGTCTCGTGCCTGATGCATCTGTATACACCACAAAGCCTCCACTGCCTGATGGTAAAGCCAAGACTGGAGCCGTAGTCAATTTCTTCTTCAATTCTTGAAAACTCCGTTCACACTCCTCCGACCATACAAACTTCGCGTTCTTTCGGGTGAGCTTCGTTAATGGTAGTGAGATCCTTGAAAAATTCTGAATGAATCGCCGATAGTATCCGGCCAAGCCAAGGAAGCTACGAATTTCAGAAACATTTTTAGGCTGATTCCAATTCATCACCGCTTCTACCTTAGCTGGATCCACCTCAATGCCATCCTTGGATACCACATGACCAAGGAATGCAACTTTATTCAGCCAAAAGTCACATTTAGAAAATTTTTGCGTAAAGCTGGTGTTGACGCCAGGTTTCAAACACAATATGCAGGTGCACCCGGTGCTGCTCCGGATTCGATGAGTATATCAAAATGTCATCTACAAATACGATGACGAACTTGTCAAGGTATTCTCGGAATACCCTATTCATTAGTTCCATAAAGGCTGCTGGTGCGTTAGTAAGACCAAATGGCATGACCAAAAATTCATAATGGTCGTACCTCATTCTGAAAGCGGTCTTTGATATATCCTCCTCTTTTATACGGAGTTGATGGTAACCCATACGTAAATCGATTTTTGAGAAAACTGTTGCTCCTTGCAACTGATCAAATAAATCGTCAATGCGAGGTAGCGGGTACTTGTTCTTCATCGTTACAATTCCTCGAAATTTCTTAGTAAAGGATCATACCGAAAAGCTGCGGATGCTTCTTCCGCATCTCGCTCTCCAGCTCCCAGGTGGCTTCCTCCTTCTGATGATGCTGCCAGAGGACCTTGACCATCGGAACTATACGCCGACGAAGCTGATGGTCTCTACGATCAACTATGCGGATAGGTTTCTCCTCTAAGGTTAAATTAGGTTGAATATCAAGAACCTCATGCTCGATAACGTGCGAAGGATCATGAGTGTACTTCCTTAGCATAGACACATGAAAAACATCATGTAGCTTTGAATATTGAGGTAGTAGTGCAACACGATACGCCACCTCTCCGATTCGTTGTAGAATCTCAAAAGGTCCTATGTATCGAGGAGTAAGTTTCCCTTTCTTGCCGAATCAAAATACACCCTTGGTTGGGGAAATTTTTAAAAACACGTGATCTCCAACTGCAAAACTCACCTCCCTTCTATGATGATCTGCATAAGACTTCTGCCTACTTTGAGCTGCCAACAATCTCTTCTTGATTATCTCAATACCTTGCTTGCTGATCTGGATTAGCTCCGGTCCCAAAATGTGCTTCTCACCCACATCACTCAAACATGAGGGTGATCTACAAGGTCTCCCATACAATGCCTCATAGGGAGCCATCTTGATGCTCGAATGATAACTGTTATTATAAGCAAACTCTACCAATGGAAGGTGTCTATCCCAGTTGCCTGCAAAATCTAGAGCACAAACTCTCAGCATATCTTCCAGCGTCTGGATGATCCTTTCTGATTGACCATCAATCTGCAGGTGGAATGAAGTGCTGAACTTCAGTTGAGTTCTTTTAGCGTCTTGAAAACTTTTCCACAAATGAGACGTAAATCTAGTGTCCCGATCTGACACAACTGATGTAGGAACACCATGTAATCTGACAATTTCATTCACGTACAATTCAACTAAACTGTCTGTCGATTGATCCAAGCGGATAGGTAAGAAGTGAGCCGACTTGGTCAATCGATCAACAATCACCCATATTGTATCATAACGATGTTTCTTAGTCTTGAGTAGACCTGTAACAAAGTCCATCGTTATGTGCTCCCACTTCCATTCAGGTATCTCTAAGGGTTGAACAGGGCCTGCAGGTCTTTGATGTTCAATCTTGATCTGCTGACACACCAAACATTTTGAAACAAAAGTTGCGATGTCATTCTTCATCTTCGACCACCAGAAATTTCGTTGCAAATCCTTGTACATTTTTGTCGTACCTGGGTGGATGGTGTACATAGACCTGTGGGCTTCGTCAAGAATCTCCTGCCTCAATTCGACATCATTGGGAACCCATAATCTATTTCGGTACCTTATAACTTCATCAATTCCAATTGCGAAATCAGAACCTTCTTTTTTGGATGCCTCTATCATTTTAGGAAGATCAACATCAATTTTTTGTGCTGCCGTGATCTTCCCAATTACTTCGGGTTGGATTCTAAGGCCTGCAAAAGATATCTTCCTCTCCTCACTTAAGAAAGGTTTCCAGTCTTCAAAATCTTTCATCATCTTCCACTGAAGTTTCAAGCTAGATAGCCTACCTTCCCACTTTCGACTTAATGCATCAGCAATGATGTTTGCTTTTCCAGGATGATAATTAATAGCAAAGTCGTAGTCCTTTAGGAACTCCAACCAGCGTCGCTGCCTCAAATTAAGTTCATTCTGAGAGAAAATATATTTGAGGCTCTTGTGATCACTGAGCACCTCAAACTATTCACCATAAAGGTAATGACACCAAATTTTAAGAGCAAAGACTACCGCTGCTAACTCTAAATCATGAGTAGGGTAGTTTCTCTCTTGCGGTTTTAATTGCCGTGAGGCATAGGCAATGACTTTCTCATTCTGCATAAGGACACACCCGAGTCCCGTGCCTGATGCATCTGTATACACCACAAAGCCTCCACTGCCTAATGGTAAAGCCAAGACTGGAGCCGTAGTCAATTTCTTCTTCAATTCTTGAAAACTCCGTTCACACTCCTCCGACCATACAAACTTCGCGTTCTTTCGGGTGAGCTTCGTTAATGGTAGTGAGATCTTTGAAAAATTCTGAATGAATCGCCGATAGTATCCGGCCAAGCCAAGGAAGCTACGAATTTCAGAAACATTTTTAGGCTGATTCCAATTCATCACCGCTTCTACCTTAGCTGGATCCACCTCAATGCCATCCTTGGATACCACATGACCAAGGAATGCAACTTTATTCAGCCAAAAGTCACATTTAGAAAATTTTACGTAAAGCTGGTGTTGACGCAGGGTTTCAAACACAATCTGCAGGTGCACCCGGTGCTGCTCCGAATTCGATGAGTATATCAAAATGTCATCTACAAATACGATGACGAACTTGTCAAGGTATTCTCGGAATACCCTATTCATTAGTTCCATAAAGGCTGCTGGTGCGTTAGTAAGACCAAATGGCATGACCAAAAATTCATAATGGACGTACCTCGTTCTGAAAGCGGTCTTTGATATATCCTCCTCTTTTATACGGAGTTGATGGTAACCCGTACGTAAATTGATTTTTGAGAAAACTGTTGCTCCTTGCAACTGATCAAATAAATCGTCAATGCGAGGTAGCGGGTACTTGTTCTTCACCGTTACTTTGTTCAGACCTCGATAATCAATGTAGAGTCTGAGAGATCCATCTTTCTTTTTCACAAAGAGAACAGGTGCTCCCCATGGGGAAACACTGGGACGTAAAAATCCCTTATCCAGCTGCTCTTGTAGCTGTTTCTTTAGCTCCTCAAGTTCTGCAGGGGCCATTCTGTATGGAGCTTTAGATATCGGTGTCGTTCCCAGAATAATATCAATGGAAAAATCCACCTCTCTGTGAGGAGGTAGTCCAGGAAGATCGTCTGGAAATACATCGGCGAAATCTCGGACCACATCTAACTCTTCGAGGCGTGCATGCGATGATTCAGTGCTAATTATACTAGCTAGGTACGCGGTGCAACCTTCGGCTAGTAGTTGGCTTGCTTGTAGAGAAGAGATAACCAATCGTCCGCTCTTACTAGTGCCTCGGACGACTATCTCCTTATGATTTGGTCTGTTCAGGACCGCCTTCTTCTCTCTACAATAAACTGCAACATAATTCTCCCATAACCAATCCATGCCCAAGATGACATCATAGGTTGTGATGGGCAGTAGGATCAAATTAGCAGTGAGGGAGTCTTCTCCTATCACGACCGGTATGTCCTTTAAATACATACCCGTTGCTCTAATATCACCCATTGGTGAAGAAACGGTAAGTGTGTATGGAAGCTCAACAGCTTCAAAGTTCAGTTTTCTTGCAAAACTACTTGAAATAAATGAGTGCGTGGCTCCAGAATCAAAAAGAACATGGCATAAATGACTTGCAATTAGAAGGGTACCTTCCACGGTGGTGTAAGCATCCTCAGCATCTTCATGTGCAAGGGTAAATACCCTTCCTGGTATCTTCTTCTTTTGTTCGAATGGTTTCCTCTGATCCTTGAACTCTTTCTTGCAGTCTTTAATGAAATGACCCTTTTCTCCACACCTCAAGCATGCTCCTGTCAATTTGTAGCACTCGTCCGGATGTCTTCTGTCACAATGTGGACACACATCCATTACATATTTCTTGTTGGTTGGAGCCTCATCAGTTCTTGTCTTCTTGACATTTATCGCATTATGACGCTTCTTGTCATTGCAGCTTGGCTTGAAAGGGCGCTTGTGAGGGTTCACTAGTTGCGTCCTCCAATAGGCTGCATCAATTTCTACACTTGCTGCAACAGCATCAGATAGGGTCGTGGGACCCCTAATGAGTACTCTAAGGCTCAAGCCACCATTCAAGCCTTCCACGAACTTCCTCGCCCGCTGCTTTTCATTTGCACAGATCCCCTTGCCATATTTTTCCAGTTCTTGAAACCTTGCAGCATACTCTTGGAGCGTCATACTTCCCTGGCGAAGATCTATGAACTCTTGGCGTTTAGCATCCCTAGCATGATCAGGGATGTAACGCTCAGAAAAACGCTCCACAAAATCACTCCAGCTGATGATCGGGGTTTCTGAAAAGTGAATTCCTTTGTAGGAAGTCCACCACTCCTTAGCACTATCTCGCAGCTGAAAAGTACCAAAGATAACTTTCTTTTCTTCCAGGCACTCAGTTGCTTCAAAAGCCATCTCCATCTCCCTTAGCCAGTGTTCGGCTTTCTCTGGCTCATGCTCACCCTTGAAGGTTGGTGGGTCATGCTGGATGAAGGTTTTTAAAGTAAGTCCTCCAGAGCTCGATGGGCGGGTCTGATGCTGCTGAGCCATCAATGCCATCAGCTCCAGCATCTGCCTCTGCATGTCTACAATAGTCTCCTGACTCGTCGACGACTCACGGTCTCTGTTGGCTTCGATTGCACGACGAGGGGCCATCTGAATCAAATCCAAAAGCATCAATGAGTTACTGTGTGAGGCTAATTCACTCTCAACGCCTAGATATATATCTTTATAAAATGTGGATATCTTATGCCTAGAGGAACTCTAGCTCTGATACCATTTGTAACGGAACGGGTCGAGCTGACCGGCGGAAGCATAAAACATTGAGTCATCCGACCGAACCGTTACCGATCTCTTGCATGGTATTCAATGAGCAGATAAAATAATCATTCTAGAAAAAAAAGTCCATTACTCTATAGAGTTCCATTATTACATTCCAACAAGGAAAATGCGAAATGAACTACGAAATAGAATAACATAACAATGTTCCAGTGGGCATAAAGACATCCTTCCGTAAATAATCCGTCAATGGTCTGTACCGGTTCAACTTCACGTGACAATAAGTCTGCTTGATCTGGAAATAATTCAATGCTCGTATTCCCCTGAAAAAAACAACACATGTTATGAGCCTAACGCTCAGTATGTGCCGAGTTGGGGTCAAGCCGGCTAGCGCGGAAAACAAGTCTCCCTATGTTAACTCTAAACCATCAAAACATAATCTCTTCTCTACAATCAATTATCAATACAACTATACAATTTGCATAATTATCTTATTGCACATGAAACTGACTTGTTCTCATGTACCATCATTACGGGACTCATAATTTCACATAAACATGCATACGGAAGGTATTCCTTGTGAAGACTTTCGTTAAGGCCATAATTACATATATACCAATAAAGTTTGCCATATTTGCATATATGCCTTAACATTTTCATAATTTTCACTTATACCCTCAGAACTTTTCTGTAGTTGCATATATGCCCCAGAACAATCATAACACTTGCATAATGCCATTACTTAGCCATAGTTGCACACATGTGCCTTAGCAATTTCAGAAACTGTACACATACCATTGGTTTGTTTAGTAGTTAAAGTTATCTTAATTGTTACTTCTTAATGGCTTTGGTGGCTTTGCTGGCTTTGGTGGCTTTACCGCTGGCACAAGCGGTCCATACTTGACAGTGTAGCTACAACTGTAGAGGACTTATCTTTCGCCTCAAACGGTTCCTTGAACCATACGCCCCTTGCGGCGTTGCCCTTTAGGCTTACGATAATTGGACTCTAGAGGTGGCTCCCACCATTAGGTGTAGCACTTAGCCCCGCTTATCGTCATCATGCCATTATTCATTTTAATGAACATTTATCATTTCCTTTTCCATGCAATCGGTATGTACATACTTTCTTATCATTCATTCAATCCATCTTAACTATTCTTCATTCGAGTCGGTATCTGTATTTATGTTTATGATTTCATGAATGTTTATTCGTATCACAGAGCAAATATTACCAACCAATTCTTTATCTCTCTTCTAAACCATATAATTCCATACGTTATTTTTTTTCTAACTTAGAAAGTCTATATTTTTTTCCAATAACGAGACACCATTGCGGTGTTTAAGGCAGAACCGTGTATGTTAGACTAATTATTTCATTCTTTCCTAATTCCAGCCGTACATCCCTATTTTGTTTTGAGGATTTGCATTTGGAATATGCAATTACTATTAGAAGGACCCATCCATAACAATAACTAACATATTCTGGTTCCGTAATTTAATAGGTGAAATAGTAATGCACAACATGCACAAGGAAACATTAAGTAACGTATGGGAAATTTATTTACAAAGCACATTATTGTGAACCAATTTATTAAACGAAATCATGATAAATTAATAAGATCTATGAATAATATAAGTCTATCGTATATTAGTCTCTAAATTAGTACCTCCATTATCAATGATATTATTACAAGTATGTGAAACACGTCATGACAAGGATTATCATCTATGTTTACCATATGTGATACTCAACAACGCCGTAGGCATTTATCTTCGTAAACAACGTACTTGTGTTAATTCAAACTCATGATTATGCAAAAAAAGATCTTCTATACTCAAATATTTATACATGCAAAATGTGAGTCGTATCAACCAAAAAACTATAAAAGTGTTGACGATTCGAATATGAAACGTATGTCTCTGCTAAGAAAATTCACCACATGATACGAGTCCTAAGAGTTCGGGCATTCATTTAGGGATTGTGATCCTAAATCGATATATACAATTTGAGATTGTATTTTGTGCAAGTAAATACTTATCACAATTATTGATGGAAAACACATGTCAATTAATCAAACAATATTCCTACGGTGTTCGACACATACCTCAAGTTGACGGATTCGTATCTACCGGATTGTTATGCTTTCTTCTTGCTCCTAAGCCGACTTGCTCCTCTACCGGATCGACGCCGACGTTCTCTGCGACGCGAACACTTCTCGGTGAGATCTCTCTCTAGCCCTTACTCTCTCCTTCTCTCTCTTTGAAAAACAAGTGACGGCTAGGGGGAAGATCTCTTGGCTTTTTAAGCCCCTAATTAGGCCAATCAATTGGCTAATAATAGCATTAATTTGGGGAATAAAATCCATGCTATTAATTGGGGGGAAAAAAGGAAATATAGGTTGGAAATAAATGGGAAAAAAATCTCACCGTTACAAAGGGTGCTAGGCCGGAGCTCATTCGAATTGCGGATAGGAAAGTAGTTGGAGGTAGTCGGCCTTTTAAGGCCGACGTGAGGAGGAGTGGGTGAGCGGAGAAGGTGGAGTTCGTGGGGGGAGTTGGGAAGTGGAGGTGGCGGTCACGTGTGGCGGAGAGGTGCGCAAGACGGAGATCGTGGAAATGGAGGTGGTGAGTCACGCGAACTTGCTTCGCAAGCATCGGATGAGAGGGAAGGATGGAAGGTCACTCGCGTTTCGCGTGACAGGGCAGTGGCATGGTCACGTGCGGTGTGCGTGACCAGAGAGAGAGAAGGTGGTGCCACATGGCGCATTGGGATGTGACCACATGGTGCTTCTTTATTTAATTTTTTGGAATAAAAAAATGAAAGAAATGGGTGACACGTGGCCACTCCAGGAGCTGCCACGTGTCACTCCCAGAAAAAACGCAATTAAAAATAAAAGGAAAATCGAAAAGAAATATCAAATGAGCTCAAATCAGAAAGTGGTCAACACAAAAGTCGCTCGCCTCGACGAGATCTACAACTTTTGTGAAGGGCTGAAATCAAAAGAAGTCATCTGTACAAAGTGTATTTTTGGTTGTACCTTACATATATAAAATACCACATTTTTATCTTTTGTAATTTTTTTTGTCATTTTTAAAGAAGAGAAAAATCAAAAAATAAAAATAGAGAAAAAAAGAAAAGAATATTTACAACAAAATTTATTTTTTTTGGATTTTTAATAATTAAGAAAATAAAAGGATAAAATAAAGGGCAAAAAGGTCAATATGTACAATATACGATAGGGGACCAAAACCCAAGTTTTGCATACGAGCTCCGATTTTAATGAAATTTGGTCTTGTTTTGAAGGTCTTCGAATGTCTATTACTTTAAAAGTGAGTAGACATAAATCGGACACTGTATGAGAGAGATATGTGCATTTTAAGGCTCCTAGTTTCAAACTTGTATTGTTGTTTTATTGGTTAATTTTACAAGTTAGTATTTTTTAATATTTTTTCTTTATTAGTGTTAGTAACATTTGCACTATAGAGTTGGTTTTATTGTATTTGGAGTTAGTATAAAATATATACAAATATGTGAAATATGTGAATATACAGGTGATTTTTACAAGTGAATTTGGCTTCTTATTTAATGCAAATATGAATGCTAAAATGCAGATATTATTTATGCATGCATGAATGCTAATTCTGCAATATAAGTGGAAATATGCATCTAATTACTCGGGAACAAAGCTCTATTTTCAACTTTTAGAGTGATGAATCACAGATTCATCAACCCCCTATACTTAAACCTTGCTCATCCCTGAGAAACTAAAATGAAATGCAAAAGTGAAATGATTTTGGGTTCCATACCAAGGTCATGAACAAAAGTTGAAAATGGAGCTTGACTCGACCTTTGGATTAATTGTGTTGTGGAACCTTATTGGGATCTGAACTTAAGACCTAACAAACTTCAAGTTCCACAAGTATTCTATTCAAGATGCCTCAACAGTCAGGTCAGAACAAATCGTCATACGCAAATTTCTAATGTCTATGACTCTTACTTGTACGGTGTAAGTGAAATATAACTCTCCACATCAGAAATGGCTACGAAGCAGCCTCCTCTAATAAGGTAACTCTAATTCCCCGGTCCAGTAATTCTTCCCTCGAGGAGCGGGGTATTCCCTTCTAAGTTCAAGTGCGACCAACTCAAGATGAGGGGGTGGAGAAAAGAATCGACGGTAGGCAGTGTAGCTACCTATCCCAGGATGCCTGACCAGTGTAGACAAGTCATCAGCTGCAAACTTCTTGCTAATATACATATTCTGACAGGTATTTTATTTTCACTTTGGCCTATCTACTTTTTTGGAGTTCTTGCATTTTTTTCTTTTTTTGAACTATATAAAAGGTCAGTATGTACATCAGGAGTTTTTCCTCTTGAGCCAGTGGACTATCCCTCTTTTGAAGCATTATTGCAACCCACAACATCCCGTCTTTAGACATCAACACCACCGGACTAGGTTGAGATGCACTACCCTCCCTAGAGGACGGATGTTTCCACCCGTGTGCTACTCCAAGCTAAAGGATTCTACTTCCTCCCACCTCATCAATGAAGAGCTACGTGCATAGTGCTTGTCCAAGTTAGGTCATTATCTAAAAGAATCAAGCGTGTGCATGAGATATTCAACTTAGACTAATCAAGATGACATGTGAACATAAACTTGTGGACTCAAAGAATTAAGTCACTTGACCTGAGAAATCTTAACTCCAGTTCCTATAAGGTTCCTCTGAAATTAGGTGGATTAAGTTCAAATCAAGTCCTTCCTAAACATCTACTCATAACTTGGTTCAGAACCCACTAACTTTTCACTTTGCATATGCAAGTGGCAGACGAGATGTAGACATGCTATTTGGATGAATGAAAAAGCAAGACTCTTTTTTAGATGCAGAGATGATGTGCAAGAGTAAATAAGAAGCTTATTTTTTTTTACTTTTGATTTTATTTTTGTTTTTTTTCAAAAGTTGGTATATCTCCTATGTTACAACAATTCTTTTCAAGAGTTTTATAAGTGTTATATAATATACTATACAAGTATACAAAAAAAATTTCCGATTTTTACCCATCCCGTAATTATTGTATAGTATATACAAAAATACGTGAAAGTATGAGCTATGGGTAAAGCATGTATGTAATATATACACGCCCCCTATACTTAGCATGTGTTATGTCCTCAGAGCACGAAAAGTGGGGAAAAAGAAATAGCTCGTGCTAAGCATAGGAGAACTAAAAGAACAAAATATATAGAAGTCGTCCTGCCCCCCGATACTTAGGCTCTAGCAGCCTAAGTGTAGAAGAAGATAAAAAACGGGGTGGATGAGGTCAAGAGGGGAAGTGGATGAATATATATACAAGATGGGCATCGGTCCCCCCTATACTTAGGCTCATGTTAGCCTAAGTATAGGACGGAAGAGGGTATGAGGATCGATGTGATATGGAGGATGTAAAGTGAATGGATACAGGTGACTTTCCCCCCTATACTTAGGATCTGGTCATCCTAAGTATAGTCATAGATGGAAATATATGAAGTTGTGGCGAGTGATTAGAGTCGCGGGAGGGAGGTGAAGAATGTACATGAATGGTGGATATATACAAGGATCGCGGTCTGAATCTTTCTAGATGCAGATGATGGTGAGAGTTTACTGTTGTAAGGTCTCATGCACGGCTCTATGTGTATCTGTTGAATTTGTCTTGTGCCTGAATACAATCTCCTCAACATGGACTAACTGTTCATTGGGTTCGACGAAGTGCTTCAGCAGTTTTCCATTGACCACGAATGTCTGTGCTTCATCCATGAGATCTGAGATCTCAACATATCCACTATCATGCACAGCACAGACAATGAATGGGCCCGTCCACTTGGATTTCAGCTCGCCTTGGAAAACCTCCAGCCTTGCATTGAACAACCATACCTTTTGTCCAGCAACAAAGGTCTTTCGTCTGATATATCTATCGTGCCAATGCTTTACTTTATCCTTGTACACCAAACTATTGCCGTATGCTTGGTTTATGACTTCTACAAGCTCATTCAGATCCATCTCTCTTTGTTTCTGCCCTAGGTGTGTGTTCCAGTTGACCTTCTTGATTGCCCATTCTGATTTGTGCACTAATTCTACGGGCAAATGGCACGGCTTCCAAAATACCATCCTGAATGGGGAGGTTCCTAACGATGTCTTGTAAGCTATCCTATAAGCCCATAGGGCTTGATCCAAGATCTGAGACCAGTCCTTCCTGTCTGGGCGGACAAGCTTCTGTAATATGGTTTTCACCTCCCTATTCGACACCTCAGCCATGCCATTAGTCTGTAGGTGGTAAGGACTAGCGACACGGTGTTCGATGTCGTAATCCTTTAATAGCTTCTTCACATCTCTATTTACAAAGTGGCTACCCCCATCTGATATCAACATTTTGGGGATCCCGAACCTGGAGATGATGTGATCTCTAATGAGTTTACAGACAGTCCTACTGTCTGCGGCTCGGGTTGGATTAGCCTCCACCCACCTTGACAGATAGTCTACCGCTAGAAGGATGTATTCGAATATGTGGCTAACAGGGAATGGGCCCATGAATTCGATGTCCCAATCGTCAAAGACATCACAAATGATGACAGGCTGCATCAGCATCTCATCCTTGGAATCAATGGTTCCTCCCATTCGCTGGCATTCTGGGCATGACTTCGCAAAGGTGATCGCATCACAAAACAGAGTCGGCTCGTATAAGCCACACTGAAGTACCTTCCATGCGGTCCTCTTCCCAGAGTGATGTCCTTCTACTTCCAGACTGTGGCATAAATAAAGGAAACTCTGATATTCCTCCTGAGGAATACACCGCTCCAGACACAATCCGGTCCTTCAAAGAAAATGATCGGATCCTCCCAATCGTAATGTCTCGAATCCGACTTCAGTCAGTCTATGTGGCTCTTGGGCCAATCTTCAGGAACTTTCTTGGAGACAAGATAGTTCATGATATTGGTGTACCATGGGAGTGAGTCAACAACAAAAATCAACTCATCAGGGAAGGACTCTCGAATCGGCGTATCATCAGAAACATTAAGATCCTCGAGACAGGAGAGGTGATCAACTACTACATTCTTCTTTCCAAGTTTATCACGAATGTCAAAATAAAACTCCTGGATAAGCAGAATCCACCTAAGAAGATGCGCCTTTGCATCCTTCTTTTCCATTAAGTATCGTAGCGTTGTATGGTCTGTGAACACAACTACCTTGGATCTGATTAAGTGAGATCTGAATTTATCCAAGGCAAACACTACCGCAAGCATCTCCTTTTCTGTAACCGTATAGTTACGTTGAGCAGTATCAAGCACTTTTCTTGCGTAGTGTATGGCGAACGGACGTCCATCCCCCCTCTGTCCTAAGATAGCCCCAACAACAAAGTTTGAGGCGTCCGTCATGATCTCAAAAGGGAGAGACCAATCTAGGGCTTGTAAGATCGGGGTATCCATGATCATTCCTTGTAATTATTTAAAGGCTTCAAGACATTTGTGATCAACAATAAACTCCATGTCCTTGCCTAAAAGCTCAGTTAGAGGTCGGGCAATCTTAGAGAAATCCTTGATAAATCTTCGATGAAATCCAACATGCCCGAGTAAAGACCGCAACTATTTCACGTTGGTTGGTGGCTGGAGTCATCTGATCACGTCCACCTTGGCAGGGTCAACCTCCATTCCTCTTTTGGAGATGACATGCCCCAACACAATGCCCTCTGTCACCATGAAGTGACTTTTCTCCCAGGAGAGCACCAAATTGACCTCACAACATCGCTTGAGGACTCAATCCAGATTCCTAAGACAGGAATCGAATGAATCATCGTGGACCAAGAAGTCATCCATAAAGAATTCCAGGAATTTGCCGACCATTTCGGCGAATACAACAATCATGCACCTTTGAAAAGTACTCGGAGAATTACATAACCCAAAGGGCATGCGCCTGAAAGCATAGGTACCAAAGGGGCATGTAAACGTGGTTTTCTCCTGTTCCTCAGGAGCTATGACTACTTGATTGTAGCTCGAGAACCCGTCTAAAAAGCAGAAAAACACTTTCCCCGCTAGTCTCTCTAAGATCTGATTAATGAATGGTAAGGGGAAATGATCCTTCTTTATCGCAGCATTCAGTCGTCTGTAATCCACACAGACGTGCCACGACGTGGGTACTCGTGTCACGATCTCCTCTCCGTCTGCATTGGTGGTCATCTGAATTCCTGACTTCTTCGGGACAACATGGATTGGAGCCACCCATTTCGAGTCGGAGATGGGATAAATAAAACCCGTGTCGCACCATTTCTCTATCTCCTTCTTCACTACCTCTCGTAAATTTGGATTCAATCGACGTTGGAATACATGAGAGGGTTTAGCCTCATTCTCCAAGTAGATATAGTATGAACACAGAGCGGGATTTATCCCGTGGAGATTGGAGATGCTCCAGCCTATCGCATTGCGGTTTTTCTCCAGGATCTCTAGCAAGCGAGATCCTTGCTCCTCAATCAATCGCAAGCTGATGATGATCGGGTACTTCTTCTCTTGTCCAGCAAGGAAGGCATACTTAAGCGTTGTGGGTAAAGGTTTGAGCTCAGGTAATGTGTGATCATCAAGAAAGACTAGCCCAATCGAATCTGGCTCTATGCTGGTAGTGGATAGATCTGTCCGTGAAATTGCTGCTACCAACTCGCTCGTCTCTAGAGTCGGATCGTCAAAGGTTTCCAAGCAATTGGCAAAAGCCATGTCCGAGTCATCATCCTCATCTTCTGATTGTCCTAAAGAGGGAAGGACTGACAGGCCCAGCTGGGCCTCTAAGTCATCGAAGATGTAGGGGATGCATATTCTGGGCTACATTCATTTCTAAGGACCTCGTAAATTGACACATGCACAAGATCTTCTCTGGACGAGAGGGACTCATCGGTGCTGGTTGGGTTCTGTCTTCATGTCCCAATGATGTCTATATGAATATAATCTGCTTCAGACAAAGAGTACTCGATGCTGGATTCTGAATCTTGTCTCTGCCATCTAGTCTGCTTCATCTCAAGTTCCTCATCTCCGCCTGGATTTTCGAACTGGATTTTCCCAATCTTGTAGTCAAACAAGGCCTCTGTTGTTCTGAGGAAGGGCCTTCCTAATATGATCTGGGATTCTCTCAAATTGTGAGGGGTCTCCATATCAAGGACGGTAAATTCCACTGTGTACTCCTGACCCTCTACTTTGATGACAATGTTCCTCAATTCTCCTTGGGATCTCTTGGTTGATTTATCTGCAAACTGAAGTAAGGCTCTAGATTTCTTAAAAGGTCCGAGATTAAGCTGCTCATAGAGGGTTGTAAGCATTAAGTTAATTGAGGATCTGTTGTCAAGGAGAGTGTGTGCAAATGAAGTGTCATCGATATGACTCACCACATAATGTGCACCCATGTCTCTTCGTTTCCTTTGAAACACATTCTTTATTGCGCAAGTAGTGGCTACTGACAGAACGTGTTTCTCAACATGGCTTTTGGTCTTCATGCTGGCCCTAGTAGGTGTGCATCTCACCTTAAGGTATTTCTAGAATGTAGGTGTCATATCTACATACTTGTCAAAAGGTATTGTGACCTTGATGTATTTATTGAAAAACTCTGCCATCTCAAGGTCATCCTTTTGTATTTTTTGTTTTTTCCTCTTTCCTACCTTAAGAGCTCGGGGGAAAGGGATTATTGATGCTAACTCAGATTTTGAAACTGAAAGATTTTCATTGAAAATAGGAACTGAGTTCTGTACATGACTCGGATTCTGACTTTGACTCTGACTAAAATGAAATTTCTGCTTCAAAATCGGTGATGCTTCTTCCGTGACTGCTAGGACATCCTCCTCAGATGGAGGTGCGGGCTCTTCATCGGTCTCGTTGGACTTACTGCCGATGCGGGTCTCCTACTTCTTGGAGGACTTAGAAGTCTTCTTCTGCCGGTGATGGTGCTGCTGCTGCTCCTCTGCCTCTAAGTTCTCCTCAGGTAGAGACTTGACGGCATCTTCCTCCGGTGCCCACGCCCGATCAGGTACGATCACGGTCCTTCTTCTCCTGAGGGACATATGATTGACATTATCGTACGAAAGGATCTCATGTTCAGATAAATAGTTATCTGAATTGTATACCTGATCTCGTGGTCAGTTCTGGCTTTGATTCAAGCTATTTGGGTTGGCCTGAACCTGGGCGAAATTGAGGTATTTGGCGCCATCTGCTGGTCCTGGGTACGGGAGACATGATTCAAATCGATTCTCATATCCAGGTAATCATTTTGAATCTGTTGGACCCTATCAGTCAGGGTTTGGATCGCCAAGGTGAGGGACTCCAATTCACTAGTGGGCTGGCCTAGTTGGTGCTGTGTCGAGGATGTGCTCCTACATTGGCCCTGCTGGCCATGCCGGTACCGCTGCTAATGGGAAGGTGGTGGAGGGCCCTGCTGGCCCGAGTGGAATGTACGCTGATGCTGGTGTTGCTGAGGCTGGTACTCTTGTTTAGACCGGGACTGTACGAAGCATGGTGCGGGGACGGAGATGTTTTCCTAGTAAGCTGAGGAAGGTTGGTGTGGCTGACCGTTCCCTATCCCTGGCTGTCTGCCGACGGGGTCATGGCTGTACCACAACCCGTTGATCTTGAACACCTATGGAGGCTCCTCGTATCTTGCATCCACTTGTGGGGGGGGGGGCGTGCTTCTCCTACTGAGTGTATGTCTTCTCCTCTACCCAACTACTCTGAGGCCCCGGTGCTTGTTCCTGTACAAGATGAACTCGGTGTACAGGTATAGGTGGTGCAGAAGGGGTAGGTAGCCGTATCTTGGCTACCTTCTTAGTCAGTTCCTCCACTTGTTCGGCAGTCATGAAAGTGCCTCAAGGTCAGTGACCCTCTTGTAAATCTGCTCAACCATGATTAACTTGTCAGCTATTATCCCCATGCTGGGGATGAGGTCCTCTGTCAGATCCGCTACAGTCTGCCTAGTTGTCTCATTGGATAGGCTTGAGGGAGACAACTGATAGGCCTTGGTGGCCTGAGATTTGCCAGTTTCCGTCATCTGCTCCAGAATTTTCCATACGGAATTTTTGTTCTTGTTCAGATAGCTTCCTCTACAGGCAGCACTTACTAACCCCTGCATCTCCGGGGTCATGCCACAGAACAAGGTCTAGACTAAGATCGCTTTTGTAATGCCATCATAGGGGCATTTCTGAATTAAGTCATTGAATCTATCCTAGGCTTCACGGAATGGTTCCTGGTAAAAACTCGCGATCTTGGTTCTCATCTGGTTAGTCCTACTGAGTAGGTAAAACTTCTTCAAGAATAAATCCTTGAACTGCATCCATGTCGTACATCTCACCCCGAGATTTTTCAACCAATGAGCGGCCTTATCTCCTAAGGCAAATGGGGTGGCCTTCAGTCTGATGTAGTCTTTCCCAACCTTAGGGTGACTAAGGTTTTTGCAAACCAGCTCGAAGTCCTTAAGGAAGGCATATGGTTCTTCGTTTGTATTTTCATTGATCTTTGGCAGCAGACTTAGAAAATGAGGCTTCAACTCAAACGCTTCAGGGGGACCACAAGTACAAGGCAACTATGCATCTCATTTTCTTCTGGGTTGTAGGTGTCTACCATGGGTCTGTTAATTCCTCCTGCCACAATTACCTGTCCCATCCATGCCACCAATTCTGCATTTTGTTGTTTAGTTGTGGCTAAACGGGAAAGGATTTGATGTATCGGGTCATCTTTGTGTTCCTCTTCCTCTGAGGGTTTCTTAGGCGGCATATTGTCCTCTTTTCCTAGGTAAAGGTAATGGTCTAGGTTAGAGGACATATCAAGGAAGGGATTCTTACCGAGGCGATGGTCTTCCTCGGTGAGATCAGAGGAGAGAAAAGGATTGGTTTGAGAGTAACCACCTTAGGTTTGAGGGATCCAGAACTCAAGAGGGTCATGAGCTCGGGTTGGTCCAAGTTGCGCTTGGGCCGGTGAAGATGAGCTTCGTGGGGGGCTCAAAGAAAGATTGGTGAATCGGGGGTAGATATCCCCCCAGTCAGTCACTTGGATGGCGAGAAGAAGAATCGGGAGTTCTAAGTGAGATATTATTTTACTCCTACCTGAAGCAAGCAATTGAATCCAAACCCTGTATTTTCACACTCAACACGGTGAATGACTCAAAACCGAGTCCAATTAATCTGGTTGATTTTAAGTGTGAGTTTATTAGATAAATAGCAAAGGTTACACGACTTAGAGGGGAGTCGGCTAAAAGCCGGATGCATCTCCACTGTTTAGCATGTCGCCTTAGATACCAATGCCCTTCCTTTCTCTGCTCCTATCCCCGGTCGAAAGTTCAAGGACCTGCCCCTATCTACCTACAGAGTAGTCAGAGGCTGACAAGGCTGTAACTTCGCCCCTATCTACCTGCCGGAGCAGGCAAAGGCTACTAGCAACTTGTCGCGGTGCACCGCAATTTCACCCCTATCTACCTACCGGAGTAGGCGGAGGCTACTTGGCGCTGGTCAGTTGAACCCAAAGCTCAGTCATTGATATTTGCTCGGATCGGTTTATGCGGTATGGAAAGCGGGGATTTTTGGCTCTGCCCTAGGGTGCTCACAAACTATAGTACCCTCACTCAGCCTGAAAACAAGGTCGGGGTTAATTTCTCGCAAGCAGAATTTCTGATTTTAGTGATTTTTTGGTCAATTTTGTTAAGCAGTCCTAGTTTTAAGTTAGGTTATCACTGATTTAGTCCAACCACAAAGCACGCCTATCGTGCAGTCCCAATTTCCTTTTTTTCTAGGTTTATAAAACAAAGATAAAGGAGTCGAGAAAATTCGATGCACGATAAAACAATGATGGTATGCAAAGTAAAGAAGACTTACAGTGATCCCTTCGCTTTTATGTAGGATGCAGAATAGAATTGAAAACTTTACTCTACATGCAATGCAGACGACAAAATCCGCTCGTAGACAGGAAGTTCTATTAGCGAGTGAAGCACATATTAAATTTGGCTAGATCTGCGATCTAAGTGCGTCTTTTATGTGTGAAGTGTGGTCCTAGAATTTTACGAGCACAAGCAAGTCCTAAAGTAGCTCTAAGAGCCGCAAGTGCAAGCCTAATCTAAAAAGCAATCCACACAGAACACGGGGACATGTTTCCACTATTTTTACACACGTGAGAACCCAAACGGGAACCGCTAGAAAGAATGCAAAAATCATGAAAATGACACTACTAAAAGTCCTCACAATCGCTCAAAATATTTAAATGCAAGATCCTCGAAGCACCATCGACTCCTCATGTTCCTCGCACGAAAACAAATTGAGCTCAGATTAAGGACGACACAAAATCCACAAAATAAATAACAGAGAAATATTATGAAGAAAGCCATGAATCAGACTACCTCGGGATGGAAAATCAATCACTCAAAATTCTCTAGAGATTAACCTAAGCCGTGCCTCCCCGACAACTGCGCCATTTTGACGAGCCTCGTCTACCCTTGTTAATTCAATCAAATTAATGATCAAAATTAAAAGTTAGGTTCGTTGCAGTCAGGTAATCAAGACTTCATCAAAAACCACTCAAATTTAATGGAATATCAAGTTTAAGCGACAGATTTATTTTACTTGGGCAAGCCCAAGGTCGAACTCAGGGAGTCAGTTGTCTCCTTAAGTAAAATTTTAAGTTAATTTTGAGGTCAGATTTTCAGAGGAGTACTTTTTTTTGTTTTTTAGCAATTTATGCAATAACGAAAAAACAAATGCAATTTCAAGCCAATTTTACGAGTGAAATTAGAAAGATAATCAAATTAAAGTCAAAAATTCTGAAAATTGACCAGAATATGGAATGCTATG
Organism: Ottelia alismoides; assembly: GCA_037367405.1. NCBI lineage: Eukaryota > Viridiplantae > Streptophyta > Magnoliopsida > Alismatales > Hydrocharitaceae > Ottelia > Ottelia alismoides. The sequence goes on along the minus strand of JAZKJV010005914.1, from coordinate 666,904 downwards.
AACCTACATGTCAACAATTGTTTTGGAATTTTTAGACTATGTATGAATTTAATATGAATTAAAGATGAATGCAGGATGATTTTTGCAAAATTAATTCTAATAAATACCAAGAGACATTATTTTTAGATATAAAAATTATCCTAGATATGTCTAAGTAAGGGGACTCAGGAAAATTGATAGACCTAAAAATCTATGTGAATTGGATCTATTAAAAATCATTTAAGCAAATCATTGTTTGATTTATTCAGGCCTCGTGGTGAGTGCAAATGAAATGATTTTTGGGCACAATGTAGAAGTAAGTAAACTTTACCTAATGTGATTTTGTGGTGATTTTTAGTGCACTCATTAATTTAATAAGAATTTAACAATGGACAATGGACAAAGTATTCTAATTTCCACCAAAATAATTATATTATATAGAATATTACTCCTAAAAAATCAACAGGCATCAACAAAGTTAAGCATAAGATATTCTACAAGATGCAATTTTTGGAATTTAAAAATGAAGCAAAATGAATGCCTAATTAGACGTGCAAACTCAGGGATGTAATTGCAATACAGAAACAAAATTGATTAAAGAAATATGCTTCCAAGACTCACATGCAATTACCTAGACTTTGGAGACCTTTTCTGCAGTTTTTCCATAGCGTCGCCTACTTCTCGCATGATCACCAGTTGGTGGGGGCGTGAATGCAAATTTGTTGAAGCTCCAAGGGTCGTGATGCAACTCCTCTGCGCCTCACACACCCTGCATGTGAGTGGGGATCTTCTTGTGAATATGGATTTGAGTGGGGCCTCCGATGCAATTTCACTTAGTCCCACTCGCCAAGCACGTGGGCAAGGGTTCTCCGTGATTTGCTGCAACTGGAGGGGCGCGGGCTCAATTTATCCCCTCCCTCACATGCAAAGCACGTGCAAGGGGGGAATAAGGGGTGACTGGCAGATAGAATGAGGAGGACCATATCCGCGACAGACGGTGAAGGTGGTCGATGGCGATGGCCGCTTGTGGTGGCAGGCAGAGCGAGGGTGAATCTGGTGTCGCGGCTTGGTTGTCAACAATGAGGCGGAGGGGGCCAGTGTCACGCACGGAGGTCGGAATGATCCTCGCCCAGACGTCACATGCCTAGGTGTTTCGACCGACGAACCTTCAGTGGTGGGATGGTCAGTGGTGGTTGGCCTTGTCGCGGAGGAGGCGAGTGTCGCGACGCGTGTCTGGGCGGCACACGGTTGGATGCAGCAGGAGGGGGAACACCCGTGCGCTGGTGGAGGTGGACGAAGGCGCAGGCCACAGGAGCTGCTGTTGGGAGCACTGCGATGTTGCAGGTGGGCACGCCAGGCGGCGTTGGGGTGTGCGAAGGGGCCTGGCGGTGGAGGCGCGTGCTGCGGGAGACGAAGGCCGCACCGCGGTGCGTGGGGCGCAATGGCTGATGGACTGACAATGAAGCGGGTCCTTGTTGAAGGTGCAAAGTTGAGGGTCGTGGTCGACGACGTAGCTGTAGGGGTGATCAAGGCGAGCTGTTGTGGATCGTCGAGGGTGGTGGCGCAGTAGGTCGATGGTGATGCGTACGAGCAGAGGAGGAGGCCGGTGGTGCGTCTGGTGGAGGAAGAAGAACAGAGAAGGAGAAAGAGAGAGAGAACGTGGGGGGCAAAAATAGGGGATTTCACAATATCCCTTATTTTGCCATGCATTTGTTTAGCGGCCTTAAATGAGAGACGAATCGATTCATGAAATCACGTCAAAAAATTCAACAAAAATCACCACTGTGCTCCCAGCGTGCGATTTATCCATGAAAGTGCTATTGTTTTTGTGATTTGGTGAAGGATTGAGGTGGATTTAAGAGAGACAGAGAGACAGAGAGAGAGAGAGAGAAAGGATGAAGAAGGAGGAAGAAGCATAGATGAAGAAGAGGAGATCAAGAAAAGGAAGATATGCAGGTGGGAAAGAGATTTAGAGAGATATACCTGGGAGTTGGGTAGAGAAAGATAGAAGAAGAAGAGGAAGTAGGGGGCTTACCTGGGTTTGTTGATGGTAGTTTGCCTGTGAAGGAGAAGCAAAGCTTCTCCGGTCGTCGCTCCACGCACGGCAAGGCGGAGCTCGGCTGCGGCGAAGTGTGGCAGCAACAAGGACCGAAGCCCCTGGATCTCCCCTCGAGTTCAGGTCGTCTTTGCACGACCAACGGTCCTTTGACTATCACTGGAAAGCCAAGGGTGCTAGGCTGGAGCTCGTTCGAATGGCGGATAGGAAAGCAGCTGGAAGTAGTCAGCCTTTTATGGCCGATGTGAGGAGGAGTGGACGAGCGGAGAAGGTGGTGTTCGTGGGGGGTGTGGGGAAGTGGAAGTGGTGGCCGCGCGTGGCGGAGAGGTGCGCAAGATGGAGGTCGTGGAAATGGAGGTGGTGAGTCACGCGAACTTGCTTCGCAAGAATCGGAGGAGAGGGAAGGATGGAAGGTCACGCGTGTCTCGTGTGACAGGGCAGTGTCTTGGTCACGTGCGGTGCACGTGACCAGAGAGAGAAGGTGGTGCCACATGGCACGCTGGGATGTGGCCACGTGGTGCTTCTTTATTTAATTTTTTTTGGAATAAAAAATGTGAGAAATGGGTGACACGTGGTCACTCCAGGAGCTGCCATGTGTCACTCCTAGAAAAAGCGTAATTAAAAATAAAAGGAAAATCGAAAAGAAATACCAAATGAGTCAAATCAGAAAGTGGTCAACACGAAATTGCTCGTCCTGACGAGATCTACAACTTTCGTGAAGGGTCGAAAATCAAAAGAAGTCATATATGCAAAGTGTATTTTTGGGCGGTACTTTATAGATATAAAATACCGCATTTTTATCTTTTGTAATTTTTTTGTCATTTTTAAAGAAGAGAAAAACCAAAAAATAAAAATAGAGAAAAAAAGAAAAGAATATTAACAACTTAATCTATTTTGGATTTTTAATAATTAAGAAAATAAAAGGATAAAATAAAGGGCAAAAAGGGCAATATGTACAATATACGATAGGGGCCCAAAACCCAAGTTTTGCATACGAGCTCCGATTTTAATGAAATTGGTCTTGTTTTGAAGGCCTTTGAATGTATAGTACTTTAAAAGTGAGTAGACCTAAATCGGACAGTGTATGAGAGAGATATGTGCATTTTAAGGTTCCTAGTTTCAAACTTGGATTGGGGTTTTATTGGTATATTTTATAAGTTTGTATTTTTTGATATTTTTTCTTTATTAGTGTTAATAACATATACACTATAGAGTTAGTTTTATTATATTTGGAGTTAGTATAAAATATATACAGATATGTGAAATATGGTGAATATACAGGTGATTTTTACAAGTGAATTTGGCTTCTTATTTAATGAAATATGAATGCTAAAATGCAGATATTATTTATGCATGCATGAATGCTAATTATGCAATATAAGTGGAAATACGCATCTAATTACTCGGGAACAAAGCTCTATTTTCAACTTTTAGAGTGATGAATCACAGATTCATCAACTTACTCAGGAACAAAGCTCTATTTTCAACTTTTAGAGTGATGAATCACAGGTTCATCAACGATGCTGACCTATCTAACAGGATATCACCTCAAAGAGTTGAGGAAGTGAATGCTAAAACTGCTTGCCCTTGTGCATCAGTTATGAGAAGCTGGGTGTTTGCTATATGTGTACAAAAGCCATATGTCTGCCATGCAATGGAAGTAGTAAACTGTTACTAATCCTACTATGGAAACAAAATACTTGATTGTAGTAATAACAAAATCTTCGAAGATGACAAGACTTAGGATAGTGATCTCAAAGTCTTATCTTCAAGAAATCAAGACTTTATAGATGGACATCTAAAAGGTTTTAACTACGGATACCTTAGGGGATAGAGATCTCCAGGAATAAGGGTATTCGGATAAGGATAATAGAAATTGCATACTTGTTATAATAATTATCGAGTTGTAGTGTCAAGGAGACTATAACTAATAAAATTGAGTATTGGTTGCATAAGATCCAACATTCGCATTGGATGCGAGCACCGTTATTGAGAGATATGCAAGTACCGTAAAAGGATTTGGCGTAGTCTCTTGGGAACATAATGATTGATCAGCTTACTTAGATATTTTTCTAGATAGCTTATGATTGTCACATGAGTGAGGGTTTAAATGATTAGCCCATTAATGGCTCTTTGGGATAGTGGGAGATTGTTGGACATGTGAGCCCACGGTGAGCCATGAAGCAATAAATGTTATTGCAAATATCATTCCCTGATCTGAAATGAAGAATAACTAATTTACATAATAGGTCCCTAAGTACAATTAGGGTTATGTACCATGGCCATCTTAATGATCATTTAAGTGTTGATTCAATTACTTATCAAAGAGGCTGGTGATTGGATGAATATCAAAAGAGTTAGATTGAGGACTCATCAAGCACTGTCAAATGATTGTTAAGAGATGATCTCCATCCTGAGTAGGAGAAGGCAATCCTTTCTCATTTGGTTGATATCTGACTGACCTCTTGATGTAGGTCCTCTGCAAGGGAATAGAGATTCAGAGGTGTCAGATTAGTTAGGTCAAAGAGTTGACTTAATGAGATCGAGATCACCAAAGACCTATGTCGTATGCTGTCACGATATAGGCGCGCATCCTCTGACCAGAGACAGATGTGTTACTGTATGTTTGAGTATGTACATTTGAAAGACCAATAGGTTGATGACCTAACCAAGGTCTATACACCGACACGCTGGTGTGCATGTAAGGGCATATGAGTAATATGATCTCTCAAAGGGATCATACAAGTTCATTGTTGAACCGGAAGACATGAGCTCACTCATGAGATATTGGGAAGAATCAAATTCCATGCGTGGTCGTCTCACTTTGAAAGCTTGACTGAATTTGTAAGGTTTGATATATGCTTTTGGAAAGTATATGATCAACAACTAGGTATGATATATGCTTTTGGAAAGTATATGATCGATACTGACTCCCAATGATCGAATGAGAACCTTAATGATAAAATACTGAGGAGACAGTCTAAAAGTGATCTAAATTTTTTGTTCTGGATCTTCCAGTACGCATGATGTATGGATATTAGGAATGCCCGAGGTTTATGTGATCATAAACGATTGTATAGCCATGACGCTTCCATTCCGAGGGAGTCATGAAACAGGTCTGGATTTTAGTGACCCCTCTCGTAGAGAAGTAATCTGATCTTAGTCCAACTAATGGACATTGACCTGAATGTGATTCGGATGTAATGAGAAGATTATATTTGTGGTCTTGATTCAATCAAGCATCTACGGGAGGTCCGCAAGATCTGGATTTGAGATGTGATCTCAATATCCTAGTCACTATACGTGGAGCAATACAATCGCTATGTCCTTATCTCCAAGTATTCGCGGAGAAAGCACATTATCCTTGAAAGATTTCATGGATAATTTCAATGTTGATATATTTATCCGAGGATTGAGAAATTGATAATTAAATGTGATTTAGTTATCACGAATAATATGAATTTGATTCATATTATAAGAAGAGTTGTCTGAGATAATTAAATGGGATTTAGTTATCAAAGATGTGAATAATGTGAATGTGATTCATATCATTGGGCATAAGAGAATAGAGATCCAAGATAATTAAATGTGATTTAATTGTCATGGATATTAAAATATGGATAGCATTATCGATATTAATCAGTTATATTATAAATATGATTTATAATATATTAGAGAGAGCATAATGTGATTTATATTTGTTAATTAATTATTGATGTGAATTGGAATCACATTGGATAATTAATTAAAAATATAATTTACATTTTTTTTTGGGATGTGAATGTGATTCACATTTTTCCAATGGCATGATTGCAATATTTCACAAGATAATTGTGAATTATTTTTGTGAAATAATTTACAACAAATGTTGTTGTAAATCTTGGAGATATCATGAGATAATTAGATCTCATGAGATAATGAGATCTCATGAGATTATGAGGAGATAGACCCATTCTATCTCAAAAGGGTAGCCATCCCTTTTTCTTTAGGGAATGTGGTCAATCTTCTCATTATCTCCGAGACCAGTCAAATGATTTGAATTTGAAAATAATTCTATTGATTTATCAATATAATTTAATTTAATTAAAATCAATTGTTGTTGTGTTTTTTACAACAACATCATGGCCATTGAAAGAAACATAAATCAATCTCAACTGTTGATTTTGTGTTGTCCATGGATTGAGATCCCTGGATCCCAAAACCCTATATAAGAAGAGCCACCCCTTGCTCTTCAGTTTACACGATTACAAAATCAATTAGTGCTCTCTCTCCCTCTCTCTCTACATGCCAAGACTCTCTCCCTCTCTCTCATTGTGGTCGTCCACCATGGAGGCATTGAGAGAGTCACCATCGCCTTATCATCATCGTTATGTTGCTGGAGTATTCGCTCGTGGATCTTCGTCTCCTTCTGTGCACCTCGCTCGTGAAGAAGACGTCGGATCTTGTGTGACAAGATCAGGAGACTTGTTGCTTGCATCATCAACATGGATTGTGAGGAGCACGCATCTCATCAATGCGCTCGCAAGCATCTCCTCCGTTGGGTCAGACTTGAGACAGGAGGTCTCTTCATTTAAAGACTTGATCGCAACCATGCTTCAAGAGGTAACCTTAATACCTATTGTGGTTTAGATGAAATGATCCGAGAAATGTTCTTAGATCATGTTCACATTAAAATTTTTAAATTCCGTTGCATCGAGCAACTAGTGTGACTAGTCGCTCCCGATCGCATGCGATGCGATCATCACACTTCCGTGATGTGCTTAAGGATCTCCCTGTATCCTTCATTTTGTCCAGGTTCTTCGTCCTCTGTTCAATCACTTGTAGCTTCTCAAGCTCCTTGGACTGTTTCTCAATTATATGCACTTTGGATAGGTGGTTTCCAATGATGGTCAGGTCAGAGTTGTCTACCCTATCCACCTTATGTGATGTTGTTATATTGACAACCTTGTGGGATACTGAAGGGGAGGTGACGGGGTGCTTTTGAAAAGCACATGAAGAAGAAAGAGTTGTTGAGCTCTACGCCATCTCCTCAAAATTTTGATAAAGTACATCCTTGTCCTCGTTGAAGTGGCTCACCCCACAAGCGGCATCTACCGGCTTCTGATTCTCTATGCTTAAACCCCCAAAGAATTTTGTACAAGGCTTATCTTTGGAATATCGTGATGGGGCACTTATCCATTAAGTCTTTGAATCTTTCCCATGCCTCGTGAATAGGTTCATGGGACATATGGGAGAAGTTATCATTCAGGGATCGCATTTAGTTGATCATCTGAGCAGGTAATATTTGTTTAGAAATGCGTACCTCAACTCTTACCAAGTAGTGACAACCTTCTCCAAGTGATTTAACCAATACAAAGATTTGTTCATTAGACTGAATGGGAAGGCAGTCATCTTCACTACCTCTAGTGGGACATTTGGGTAATGTATTGTTCCACAGATCGAACTGTTGGAGGTGTACATATGGTTCTTCATTAATATTATCGTGGAATATTGGGAGAAGATGCAAAACAGTGGTCTTAAGCTCAAAATGCCCATGAATCGCCGGGATTTGTATCCAAGAATTTGTCTCTCTTACCCCTGGTTTATAAGCATCCTTTAATGTAAGCTTAGCCACAAGTTCTATCACAGGGTCTTCTCACCCATTCCCACCTCCTCCATTGTTTCTATCCCCCCCTCTCCTATCTTGTATGTCCTGCCTCAGCTCGAGAATCATATCTCTCAATGCAGTCTGAAAGTCAGCTTGATCTATTGACTGAGCTTGAATTGACTGAATAGAGGCTAACATGGTGTTGTTGATCTCGTTCTGCTCCGACATGGTTCCCTTTCCTTTGGTGGCATCAAGTGTTCGGTTTCTGACTTTGAAAATGTGCATGACACTCGATTAATCCTAAAAGAGATGGAGTCTCAGATACTAGTTCGAGATTAGAACCAATCTCAAATAGTGGGTTGATGGATTATGTGAAGGGTGACATGGAGAAAGAGGAATATTCAGGAAGTAAGTCTTCCCGAATAGAAGTTGAACTGATCGGAGTGTAGAATGAGTTCGCAAAATCCGAACGAGAAATACTCTGGTCCCACGTCTTCGAAATCAGCAGGCATGATGTGAGAGCACGATGGTCAATGCAAGAGTGAAAATGAGTGGAAGGTGCAAATTACGTGAAAGGATCTCTAACACTGGCAATCAAAACACAATATAGACCCCCAATTCACCAACTCAACGCAATGTGAAGACCATGAAGGTTCGGTCAATTATCTTGTCAATTTTTAGAATTTGGGGGGAATACAATATTGGAAAGAGTTAATGAGTTGTTAGGTACCTGTCTTTCCCTACAGACTGGCCCGGTTCATACGACTAGTTGTACCTACTTTCAATCAGTATAAGAGTAAGTACGAACTGCAAAAATACGGATACCCATTACTTGAGGACGGAGCCTTTCATGGTGTCCTCTAAACCTCCCACTATGCTAATGAAATTCGAACCGTTTACCGGCTACCTGCATTTCCTCACTGAGAAGTAGCTAATCATTTTGGAGAACTAGTAGTCTATTTGAAAATCCGGATGTGGCTCTATCCTAATGGCATCCCTCTCTCACTTTGCAAATAAATCAAACAATGAGGAGGTTACTCTCTCCAAAACAAGAATTTTTCCTTTAAGTTTATTTTAGGGTCGAGTTTTCTTTAGCAGCCCCAATTTTAAACAATTGTCACTTGGTTTGAATATTTTCAATGAATTGCCTACCGAGTACCCAATTTCCTTTTTAAATTATGTGGCTGAAAACAAGGGAGTAAATTAGAAAAGTCAATGCATGATTAAACACATGATGCATGCAGGGGTTAGAGACACATACCCTTGTATTTAGCAAGTAAGAACCAGTTAATTTGACTAAGTCCAAAAATTGCTCTATTCTATAGGTGCAGAAATTCTTGTTTAGGGATTCGGGCCTAATTAGTTACCTGGCTCAGGCATGTTAATAAAGAAATCAATTGGTGGCTCATGAAATCCACGTGAAACAAAGGAAAATAAGGCGATGAAAAACAAAATCGGTGAGGTCCCCCAAGTGCACCGGCACTTGGTGAAACATACCCCGCAAACAAGGTATATAGTGTCCTTTTACAAAAGTTTGAATGAATAAATAAATGCTAAAATCTATCTAAGCTATATATGCTCCAAATGATTGCTCTTATAAATCTTCTACTACTCCTCCTATGCACTCATGCGGCTTTGGGGAGAAGCAAGCTGCCTCCGCTTCACTAGATTGCACTGGCGCTCCTAAGAAAGCCACTCCATCTCGTTGGGCCCTCGCAAGAAAAAGGAAAGAAAATTGTGTAAGAGACACAAGTAAAAAAATATGAGCAAGAATTAATGAGTTAGACACAATGAATATGAATGTAGACAAATATAAACAGAATTTGACAACCAAGAATAGTAGGTCAAATGAAAAACCTAACAACCCTGGTTATACCTCCTCGACAATCGCATCATTTTGTTGAGCATGACTTTCAGTGGATTTTGATTTATTGAATAAATGTGATGTTTAGATGAACAAGTGTCATCGCAACCCAATCAAATGTCAATAAAAAATTTTATTTGATTCTCAAGCTGAAAAAAATACAAAATATGTAGCAAGAATTTTGCTATTTAATTTACTTGTATAGCAACAGGATTGAACTCAAGGAGTCTACAAATCCCAAGCGTTATTCTAATAATTTAAAAATCAAACTCCTGAATCCGCGGGGGACTGGCTCGCCCCACACAGCTTAACTCAACTCGCCGAACTCTCTCGCTACTATATATCAGGTGAAACGCAAAATCAGTCTACCACAACTAAAAGAAAGAGGAAATTCAAATGCCAACTATCTTGGTTTTTGTGAGAGAGTTATCTTTTTAATTTTTGTGGATTTTTTTATTTTTATATTTTTATTGGTTTTTAATTTTGCAAATTTTTAGTTTTTAAGAAAATAATTCCAAAGCAAATTTATATAGAAAAATCAAGGAGGGTTATTTATTCATTTTTAAAATACAGTGAAAATGATAAAATATGACAAAAGAAAAGTTTTTGTGTTTTAATATATATTTATTGTTTTTAGTGATTTTTGGATAATTTTTCAAATTTTTAAGATTTTTAAAATGCATAAAAATAGAAGAGAAATCAAATAGTGAATAATGAGAATATTTTGCAATTTAAAAATAAAAATAAACTCAAAAATTATTGGATTCATTTTTCCTAAAAATTATAATGAATTATCTACAAACAGGAAGTAGAGTCACTATTTTTGGAATTTTCTACAATTTTTTGTGATTTTTTATAAGATTTTTAATACTTTACCATTTTTGGTGTTTTTAAAATAAATATTGTGTGAAATTTGCATGGGAAATAAATAAAAATAAAACTATTTTATTTTTTATAGTTTTTCACGTAATATTCAAATTTTTATGAATTTTCTAATTTCAAATTGTGAAAATGCGATGTTTTTGAATTTTTAATAATAACAAATGTAAATAAAATGCAATGAACAAATTATACTATGAAAAGGCACACCACAAGAGCATAACTTGATTTTTAGAGAATTTATTCAACATGAAAAATATTTATTTTAATAAGGAAAGCATAAAAATAAATATTTTGAGTACGGGGATTCAAAAGCAAATATTCAAAGTCTTTGCATTAGAATATAACAAAAATAAAATACGGGAAAATTTCATAATTTACCCAATGTGTGTGTGTGCTGCACGTGATCAAGACGTTGGCATGGCTTTTGCACAATTCTTAGAAACTCAACACTACTTTATTGATATTTTCCCAAAATAGGGTTTTGAAAATGGGGGTGACGTGGAGTGTTTTCAGCCCTTAAATCTAGGGCTCTAATCAACCCCCTAATCATCTTGAAATCAAAAGGGAGGGGATGCCACCCCTTCTTCCTTATTTCCCCAAATTGAAGGGCAACAGTAGCAGATCTCTGGAGCTCGATTGCAGTTGATGGAGGATTTGGATGGTGGTCGGCGTCAAGCTCTAGGTAGAGGTGGAGATAGAGCAGGGCAGCGATGATTGTCGGTCAGAGGAGGTCTACAGAGGAGCTGAGCCGCGAGGAAGGAGGTCCTAACGGTGAGGGCGTTTTTTGTAAGGAGAGGTGCTACAGGGGTGGAGCTCCTCTCCTCGAGTGGGCGGAGGATGAACGGACTCCAGGGGAGGGGTTGGATGACCCGCGCATGCTGGCTGTGCAGAGCGTGATGGGCGACGACGTCGCTCCAAGTGGTGGCGTATGTGTGATGGTGAGATGATCGGGAGGTGCACGGTTCTCGAGGTGGAGGGGCTCCTGTTCCAGGAGCGGTGCTACATGTCAGGCTGTGATTCACGTCAGGGCGATGGCCATTGAGTTGATGACGGATGGGGTTTGCTCTAGGTGGTCAGGCTGAGCGACAGAGTAGGTGGCGGCTAGGGGCGACACACACCCCCACTGATTGATGGTGGGTGCTCCAGGAAGAAGGGGAGCAAGGCAGAGGCATTGTGTGTGGGTGCACCAGGCATCGGTTGATGGAGGGCAATTGACAGCAAGGCGGTGTGGTGGTTGTTGGACAGTGCGGCTGGGTTGTCGTCCCAACTTCTATTTTTTTTGTAAAGAATAATAAGTGAATTTTTTTCTTTTTCTTTTTTCATGCCTGCAATAAAATAAAAACAATGACTCGATCATGATGCCACCGTATGCATCCGAAGGTGATAGATAACGTGAGATAGAACGTGAACGTGTATGGATTAAGAATGAGGTGGTGAGATCAGATCGGAATCAAATCGAGCACTTAGGATGATTAACTACGATTATATATCTAAAAAAATTTGTGACTGTGAAATTAAAACTAAAAATCACACTACGATGAACCTAGATGAAAGATGAGAAATAAAATGGATCTCGATGTGGGAGCGGATGAATGTTGTAATGGCCTCGACGAGGACCGACTCTCTATCACCGGACGGCTCGGCGGCTGGGCACCTATCTACTAGAAGATTGCTCTCGAAGATTAGGCTCCTCTCACTAAAAGATTGATCAAGTTGGAATGGGGGAGGTGCCAAATAAATAGAAAAAGAATTTAAATTTAAAAAATGAATTAATGGAGAGGAAAAAAGGAAAGATGTTAATGGTGAAATTAAATTAATTAAATTAATAAATTAAATAATATTCGAAATTATATTAATTAAAATAATAATAAATATCAATAACTTAATGAGCCGCCTTAGTGGTGAGTTAATTAAGGAATTAATTAAATTATATACATATGGTATATTATTTACATAAATAAATTATTTTCATCATTTGATTAAAGTAAATAATAAATGTTAGTTATTTCATTTTTTTGTGGTGGTTATTTAAGGAAATTAATCATATACAAATAATATATACATATGGTACATTATATACATAGTTAAATAAGGAAATTATGTTATTTTATGTTTTATAAAAAATATTACTTTTGTTTTTATTTTAGATAATTATTAAAATTATTTAAAATTATTTACAGATACACTATGTATAAAAATAAATATGGATAAATATATATAATAAATAAATGGTAAAATTGCATAAACCACCCTAAGAAATCATCTTTCAAACCGTAACTCTAAAAATTATGAAACCATTGCCATTTTAAAGATAATTTAATTTAGTATATGATGGAAATAAGTTTGGTTCAATTCGAGTTCATATTGAGTCGGAATTGGTCTTTTAATTATTGCTTTACGACTTTTTTTGAATGTGGTTATTTTTGTTCTGTACATGATTTTATTTTGCAATTATTTTTATTATTTAAAAAACATTTTTATTTACAACTTCCGTTTAGAATATTACTTAATTTGAGGTCAATTTATGGACAAATAAAAAAGTGTAATTCTTATACAAATAAACACATAATAAATGAAAAATATTAACATAATATTTTTTTGGATTTTTTGATTAAAGACACCCTTACTTTTTTCCTGGTCGATCAGATCAAGTTGAGACCTTCTCTCAGGGTTTGGGTCAGCATGTATATATTGCATATATATAATCTTTTATTTTCTTTATTTTTTCCTTTATTTCATTATTTATTTATCTTAGGTTAAAATAGTAATAACTGTACAATATTTACACAGATGCAGGTTAGTAAGAATATGGATTTAGTAATATATACAGGTGTTTTATAAGGGATTTTAAGTTAAAATAAATGAATAAAGATGATGAAATGCATATTCATCACCTGCTCACATGTCATTCATGTGAAGCCTTCAAAGGCCCCACGACCTAATTACTTAGGCTCTGTACGACCATTACAACTTCTCCGCTCACCCTTCTATAACGAACGGAAACCTCTAAAAAAGTACCTCCTCCGCCACTCGTATCTCTCGTCCACCATTTCATGGAGCTCCAGTCCAACCTTCCCCCCTCCCTATGACAAGGGGAGGTGGAAGTGAAGTGCGAAGATGATTGTCGCCTTAAGGTGTTGACCCTTGGCTGCCATAGCCAAGCCATGGTGCCTCTGGCAGCTGTTTGAGCTCCATGATCTTATTGCGCATAATGAGCAAACACTGGAGGCTCAAATCGAGCCTTCGCCCAAGCCTCACCTCCTCCCTTCTTCCATATCTGATCAAGTAAATCCTCCTCTTTTTTGTTTAATTTCTCTGATTTATTCACAACGCACACACCTCCCTCGTTCGATTCAATGCACCTCCACCTTCACCGAGCCTCCCTCTCCTTTGCAGGAGGGTCTAACCACCCTCTTCTATCCTCCTCGATCCCCTTCACCCCATGCCTTCTTCTCTGCCAAAGGTGGAGGGGATCCCACTCCAAGCTCCCTCTTCTCTTCTTGATAGCCTGCTACTCGAGCCACCCCGCTTTGGCTATACACAAGCTAACCCTTTCTACAGGTCCCCTCTTCATATGTTGGACTTTAGGTGGAGCTCTGTTCTAGAGCTCTGCCTCTAGCGTGGCTTCTTCTACAACTGTCTCCATCAAGCTTCACACCTCCTCCACCCTTCAAGCTTCATTGCCAGGAGCTCCAAAGTCTCTCAACATCTTCAACATGCACGGACGCATGCAGTGGAGTTCTGGCATCCTCGCCGAAGCTTCAAAAGCATCGCCTCCATGCGGTGGAGGATAGATCTCCAAAACATAAAGGTGCCATCGGATAGCGCCCCTCCGGTGGCCATCCAATGGCTAGGATGCGGCCATGTCACCCCAATCTGCAACATAGAGGCTCGGTGAGACGGAGCCCCACCCGAAGCACCTCAAGTCGCCACGTGGGTGGAGGCACCTGCAGCGGCACCCGACCTCACCCCGAGCCTAGCTTGCACGCGTGCCTAGCGTGTGCGGGCTAGGTAATTTGCATCCATGCCCTGCTAGTTTCTCTAATTTGCAAATAGGTCATGCCCAAGCAAGTGTGCCAGCTTCTCAAAATTACATACATTTGGCTATTTATTTTCTATGTTTTTCTCGTATTTATGCCCACAGACTTTATTGGCCATCTTGGGCATCTGAACTCCAATTTGAATTATTTCAGTTTCATTTTCTTTCTTATTTCGTGCTCTACATGATGGCATTATTTATTTTCTGATTTGATACTTATACTAGTATGCTAAATTTTAAGTATTTAATGTGTCAATTAGTCTTTATTTAAATGTCATTAGTCAATCTCTGACTTATTTTTCATCAAATGCGACTGAAATTGGACATCTTTTTATTGCTTAGTGCATATCATTCCGTTTGCATTGTTTTGCATAATGTTTCATAATTTTATTTCTTTTAATTTGCATAAAATTAAAAAAATGCATGATGTTTATTCATCATCATGTAGCATGCATCTTTGTTTTGCATAACGGTTGCATCATTTTTTGTACCATTTTATGCATATTATGCATTTGTTTATCAGTGCATCATTTTGTGGTATTGTGTGCATATGTCTGCCTAGAGAACTACGTTAAGAAAATAAATTGCTCAATTTAAACATTATATCCGATTAGTCATTGAGAGGGTCGTGTCCCTATGTTCGACCTTGGTATGCTTGCTAAGTAAATTATTCACCATATATTCAAATATGTGGTAATTTCTGTTAGATCCATTTTGGCTCCTATGCTATGATAAATCGACGATATTAAAGAGGCAATTTTGGGATCTCATCAATCGTGGATCCTCAATTGTGCCATTGCCTCCAGATCTCAGTGAGAAGATCGAGGATCTGTATCATGCAAGGAGGAGCTGCAACGTGAAGATTGCTTTGTATCTTGTCATAATAGGAAAGGTCATCGTCGCCTCAATGGCTTCATTTTGTTGTCACCAGAACTCATGTAAAAGCTTATGGCTCAACTCCTTGGAATGGCATATGGAGAGTACAACATGGAGACGATGCACTTTTATGGGTAGTTGGCGATGAGGCACGATCAGCGGGGAGGTAGGGTTGGCTCGGTTGTGGGTAGTTAAGAGGTCGTGGTTGTCTCACAAGGCGGGGAGATGGTTGCATGGATGGTGTGGGAAGATGGAAGAGCGAGAGGAGGAGAGGGAAAGGTGATCGAAGGAAGCGGACCGCAACCACCACAAGAGGACTGAGTCATGGTGGTTGCGGGCAGAGGAGTCGGGCGCAAGGGGGAGAAGAATGGGCCATGTAACACACTGAGGAGCGATCACATGGGTTTTAAATAAATTAAAAAATAAAATAAAAATAAACTTATTAAATAATAATTCAAATAATAAAATAATAAATAAATAAATAATGGGGGTGACACATGGTAGCTCTAAGAGCGGCCACGTGTTGCTCCCAAAAAAATCAAAAATTAAATAAAAATAAAAATAAAAAAGAAATAGAAAATATGTCAAATGAAAAAGTGTTATATGTGAAATTTGATCATCTCGACAAAATCTACAACTTTTCTGAAGGGACAAAAACCAAAAGAGATAATCTGTATAAAAAGTATTTTTAGTGGTACTATATAGATATAAAATACTGTTTTTTTATTTTGCAAATTTTTTTTATCATTTTTAAATAAGATAAAAACAAAAACAAAAACAAATAAAATAAAATATAAAATAAATATTTACAACTAAATCTAATTTTTTTAAATTTTTAAGAATTAAGAAAATAAAGAAATAAAATAAAGGGGATGTATGTAAA
Organism: Ottelia alismoides; assembly: GCA_037367405.1. Taxonomy (NCBI): domain Eukaryota; kingdom Viridiplantae; phylum Streptophyta; class Magnoliopsida; order Alismatales; family Hydrocharitaceae; genus Ottelia; species Ottelia alismoides. The sequence goes on along the minus strand of JAZKJV010005914.1, from coordinate 650,738 downwards.
GACTATATATATAGACTTAGAGAGATTTATTTTCTTTGATTTTTGCTTCAATTTTTATTAGTATTTTTACACAATTTATAAAAAAACTTAAATATAAAATATAAAATAAAAGTAAATAAAAAAATAAGGGGGACATATGTATAGACTATATATGCAGACTTAGAGAGATTTTTTTCTCGTATTTTTTCTTCAATTTTTATTAAGATTTTTGCCAAATTTACTAGAATATAAAAAAAGTTACTTTTGTACATAAAATAATAATGTCAAAATAGTCAATATGTACAATGTACAATGAGGTCCCAAAACCCAAGTTTTACATATGAACTCTGATTCTTTTGAATTTGATCTTGTTTTGTAGATAATTAAAAGTATATTAATTCAAAAGTGAGTAAGTGTCCATAGGAGATTGTATGAGAGATTTTTCTCAAAGCTAGGGTTAACTAGGGTTTGGGTTTTATTGTGCAAAAATACAAGTTAGTATTTTTTGGTAATTTTCTTTTATTAATGTTAGTATACACAATAGAATTGATTTATTTGATTTTGAGTTTGTGAAAATAAAATAAGGGAAATTACTGTATTATACATGTGATAATTTACAAGGTAATTTTGGCTTCTTATTTGATGCAATTATGAATGCTAAAATGCGAATATTAGTTACATATGCATGAATGATAATAATGCAATATAAGTGAATAAATGCAGCTAATTAATAGAGAACGGAGAACTATTTTCATCTTTTAGAGTGATGAATCAGAGATTCATCATATGAACGGTGGAGCTCTGGTGGATGGCGGAGGAAGGAGCTCGGTGTATCTGATTCATGCAGAATCAGGGTGGACAAGATGGGAGTTTAATGAAGTAGGCGATGGGGACGAAGATGGTCACGGAATATGGTCGTAACAAGAGGCAGAGCTCAGTGAATTAGAGCCGGAGCACAATGCTACAGCAATCGAAAATCTCTAAATTACGTTGCCCTAACGATTCATTGACCAAACCAAGGACTAAACTACACTACTAAAAAGAAATGTGATAATAAAGACCTGAGTTACCAGCTCATTGATGAATCTCATATTCATCACTCTAAAAATGACTAACTAAGCTCAAATCCACAAAATTCATTGGAATTTCTTCATTTATATTGCATAATTAGCATTCATGCATGTATAGATAATAATTGCATTTTATCACTCATTACTGCACAAAATAAGGAGCCAAAAATCACAACCCAATTAACCTATAAAATAAGCTAAATTCCCCGATTTTTAGATAATTCATGTTAACTCAAATTGTCCTGAAACCACCTCCCTTGTGTGCATATTACTAACAAAAATCAATGAAAAATACAAAAAATCATTAACCTAAACAAGTAGACCAGAAACTCAAAACATAATTCCAGTATTTCCAGACTAAAACATTAATATTTTCCTCATACAGTGTTTGATTTGATCTTACTCACTTTTGAACTAATGTACATTCAAATACCTTCAAAACAAGACCAAGTTCAAGTGAATTGGAGCTCATATGTGAAAGTTGGGTTTTGGGCCTCTTTTGTACATTTTGTACTTTAGCGGTTTTTGACCTAATATTTTATGTACATAATTAACTCATTTTATTTTATTTCTTTTTAATTTATTTTCTTTGATAAAAGTTTTATTAAAATGCATAAAAATCCAAATCCAAAATGAGCTTGAAATCAAAGAAATTGACGGAGTCCGAGTATTCACTAACAGTCTGTACAAAAGTTGTTGTTTTCGTATTTTATTTTATTTCTTCTTTTATTACTTAATAAAAATCCAAAAAATAGATTAATGTATAAATATTTATCTTTGATTTATTATTTTTTCGGATTTTTATCTGGTTTAAAAATAACAAAAAAATTATAAAACCTAAAAATCAAGGTATTCCATGTACATAGAATACCCAAAAATATCACTTTGTGCAAATGACCGATTTTGGTTTTGACCTCTTCATGAAAGTTGTAGATCCCGTCGAGAGAGCAAATTTCGTGAAGAAAATTTTTCGATGCGAGTCGTTTGCTATTTCTTTTTTATTTATCTTTGTACTTTATTTTTTTGAATTTTCTGGTGGTGACATGTAGCAACTCCTAGAGCCGCCACGTGTCAACCATTTTGGCCTTTATTTTCATTTAATTTATATAAAAAATTAAAAAAATAATTAATTAAAAAATATAAAAATAAAATAAAATATCCACATGGCACATTCAGGTTTGTCCGATCTTGACCGATCGGACGGCACATGTACATCTTCATCCTTCCCCCTTTCCATCGTCGACCGGCACCACCCCTTCTCCAATCCACCTCCACGATTCTAGGCATCGCCCTCCATGCCTCTTCCGATCGCTGCCATGCCATGAATATCGCCCCTCCACCATCTCCTCCTCCCTCTTTCCCCATTTAGCCTTCGCTTCCCAATCTCCCCTGCAATCGACTACTGCATCGCCCCTCTTCAATTGAGAACCACCACCGTCCTTGCCGTCGTGAGTCCAATCAGATCGCATTCCCCCTATCGAATCCTCGTCGGATCAATCTCGCGCTGACTTCCCTCGATTCTCGCCACGCTCTTCCTAACGCAGCCTCTCCCTCCTATTTAATCACCATCGTCGCTCCCCTTGCCAACCATCCACGATTAGACATACAAACAGAAGGTGTGATGGTGACAACATTGTCCCTTCCTCACATATGCTGGCAAGATTTGAGGTTTCAGAACTCGTTGTAACGCGGCTCCCTCCCCTCCCCCACTATTGCCCCTACTCCGGACCTCCTCCATCGAGCCAACGACCGCTTCGACACCCGCCAACGTTCCACTCCGCTTCATCGACCACGACTCCACACCAAAAGCGCTCCGCCGTGATGCCCTCCACCAATGCCGCACCTTCATTGTCTTCACCGTCGACGAGGAGCAATCTCACCTCCGCCTCAATAGCTTGATCCTATAGATCTTCATCAACAACTAGGAGGAACTCCACCTCCAGGAGAATCTCCACCGACCGCTTTCAACCAAATGCTCCAGTGGCTCACACGCCGTGAAGCCACCGTCCCTCGAGCTCTAACGACCCCCCCCCCCACTCGCACCTCCGGTGTCCTATCGTTGCACAACCACCTCGTCAATATCACAACAACCACTCAGACAACATCAACACTCAGCCGCCACCACCACCGAGCCAATGCTCCTCCTCTCATCACACCTCAATGCCACCACCTCCGCCTTGGCCTCTCCAGGCTTCATCAACATCGCCTCGACAACCACCAGGAAGTCCACCGCAAGGAGCTCTGACTTCTACCCACTCCAGATCTCAACCGTGCATATTCATAGACCAGGAGCCTCTACCCTTCGCCTCACGTAGAAGACCATCCATCACCGACCATTTGCTCATGCATGACCTCTCTTCATCGATGCCCGTCGGCCATGTATCGGCCTTCGCTGCACAGCCTCTCTGCCATGGTCCTCACCTCCGTTACCCACTGCCTGTCAGACCCCCTCAGTCGTACGACCAAGAACCTGCTCTGCTCCTCCGCCATCCACCGCCGGGTGTGGAACCCGAGGCCCTTGTGCACGTGCACGTTGCGTGCGCTGGAGGAACTTGCATCGTCCCCCTAGAGACTCACCAAATCACAAGTCACCCCCAACCACTCCTGGGTCACGTGCGATGCACGATGCACGTAACCCCCAACCGATCGGTAGTCACACTCTAGCCCTTCTACTGCATTTTGTACTTTATTTAATTATTGTAACCTTGCACTAAGACCCCTATGTTCCCTTATTATTTTGATCAACATTCTTACATCATTTTAATTATTAAAAAATTGCACTTTGTTCCCAATTAGTTCTTTACATTTTGGTATACTTGTGATAATTTTAAACACTTTGGTTAATTAGTAATTAATATTCTTACGTAAAATTACATACTTTGCCCAATATGATCTTAGAAATTCATAAGTAACTAATCACAGCTCCAAAAAATGCTAAAAATTCGTGGATCATAGAAATTGTATTTAACATTGTGCACAAAAACAATTGCATTTGCATGCATGGTTTGCTCTTTAAAAATTATTTTGTAGATTTCAATCTTTATTTTTTAATAAGTATTAAATCTCATGTTTTCAAGGTCTAGGATTTTTCTTAGATCAATTACCTAGTAGTAGATCTTGGATAATTTTATTCTTTGAAAATAAATAGATTTAATATTTATCATAATTAATTATTGAAATTGACTCTGTTTGCATTCATAAATTCATTAAATATCCATCTTACATTTGAAAATTTCAAAAAATACAATGATTTATTCATCGTTATTAACATCTCAGGCAAGTTTCACAATTTTCGAACATTATTTGATTGAAAATTGCATTTTAGTCCCTAAAATTGGCCACATTTACATCTGCATTCCAAAATTGCATAAAAAATACCAAAAAAATATCGCCTCAAAAATCGTGCACGAACTTTGATAGACATAATTCTAGGTTGTTCCTTTGCCTCCTTGAGCTCGACCTTGGGACTTGCCCAAGTAAAATAAATATAAAATCATGTTGATTATAAATTGAATAAATTATTGTGGTTATTTCTTGATCGGTTCTGAATTCTTGCCTACAACAAAACAATAAATTTAAACAATAATTCACACAAATTAACGTAAGGTTTTTGCGGCTCGTCACTCGTACCTAACAAAATGCCCAGGAGAATATCTTCGCTTGAGAGAGTCTCCGACGAGTTGGACCACTACCTCTGATCGTTCTTTCTCTACGCCAATTCTCACACGAGCTTGTTGTTGTCACTACCAAGCTCAAACGACTTGCAGATTGGTGTTACAGAGGATGAAGGGGGATCAAATCCAAAAAGAAGGCTTGAGGCTCTTATTTATAGACAAATAGAGGAGGTGGCTTGCGAGGAGGATCTTGGCTTGCTAGAAGAAAATCGACATAGTATAATTTTAGGGCATGATTAGGGAGGTCATGTCGACAATTTCTGTTCATAACTCCAGGCATTTTGATAATTGGTTTGCATGGGAAAAAGGCAATAAGTGGTAGGCTCAATGTATCAGAAGAGGCTGAGGGGTAGATGATTAGAAGTCAACAAATGTGGGCTTCTGGTTGGTCCATGGACCAACCAGAAAATAGGTGGAATGAAATTCCTTATTAAATAGATTAAAAAAATAAATGATTTATTTGATTTTTGGTCAAAACATGACCATTATTTGTACTTTTATGTAGTATATTATTCTTATTTTTATTTATTTTTACAAGCTAATTTATTACATATTAATATTTACATGTATATATATATTTATACACTTATTTTATGTATTTTATTTTTATTTTTATCTTTTGTGTATTTTATTATTGTATTTACATATTTTATATATTTATAACTTATCTGATTACATATTTTTGTGGTATTTTTCTGATTTTATTTGTTTGCTTAAATAATTATATATATATGTATTGTATAAGTATAATTTACCTATATATTATAATATTTTAATTATTTTAATGTGCTTTTCATGCATTTATTTTATGTTTATTACATTATTTTAAATAGTGTTTACAAGTTTATAAAAATAAAAAGAGGCTAAAATGCAAAGAATAAATATAATGAATATTTTATATAGGTATACAGTACAATATGGACCCAAAAGTCAACTTATGCATCCCACCTCCAAATTAAATGAAACCACTTTCATTAAATAGATAACTAAATTTTATGAACAATAAAGGTGAGTTCTGGTCAATTTTGAGTATGCATGGAGGAGATACAAGTCTGGAATGTTTTCTTTGCAACTTTTTGTTTATGTGTCCAGGTATTATTTTTGAGTGAAATCAATTTTGCATTTTTCCTGTATTTTTTATACAAGTTTCATATAGAGGGTTTTATTATTTGGGATGTAAAAATAAGAAAATAAAATAGGTCCCAAAAGGCATTTATTGATGAAAAGAATTAGGGTTTTAATAGGTATTTTCTATACAGTTCAGTACCCTATCTCCCCCTACTTTATTCCTTATCAACCAAGTCATCATGATGACTGGGTATCGGTGTCTAGTGTCATTCGGTGTCTTGAGCACTTCATTATTTTTCTTTTCTTTCCTTTATTCTTTTTTTGGAATAAAGTATGTATATTTATACATTATTTAAGTGTCTATTATTGAGTGTAATTTTGCATAAATTAATGTTATATACATGCAATTTGCTAGGGATTTAAGGCCAAAATGAAAGAATAAATGTGAAATGGAGATTCATCATTATTACTTTTGTAATTCTTATATATTAATATGTACACGTTTCATGTTGAAAACTTTATTATTTGGAGTGTGTAAAATAAAGAATAAAATAGAGTAAACATGTGTATTTATAGTATGAATAATTTGGATTTTATATACAATATTTGGCCCTTATCTCCCCTTACTTTATTCCTTGTCGACCAAGTTAATATTGACTCAATCTAGAGGTTTGGGGCCATTCAATATTTTTGATATATCATTTATTTCCTTTTCTTTTTTCTTCAATTTTGGATTTAAATACAAATAATTATGTATTAATTACATATGAATAAAGAATGATAATTTGTACAAGTTAGCATTATTTATAGGTATTTTGATAGGGATTTGAAGAAAAAATTGAAGAATGTCATTCCCCCCATACTTACCTTTGCTAGTCCCAAACAAACACTTATTAGAAGAATAAGTGATGCAAAAGAGAAAAATAAAGAAAAGAAAAATAAAGAACTTAGAATGATTATAACTTTTAAACTTGTCTTCACAAAATCAAAGTTTGGAGATCAGTTAAGAACATTAGATTATCAGTTTGTCCGGAACCTTAGGAATTGAATCTGAAACTTAACATCTCTCAAGTTCCACAATCCTTTGTTTAGTTGGCCTTAATAGCCATGTTAAAATAAGCCTTTTCACACACAAACCATTATGAATATGAATCTCTCATGTACAGTGTATATGAATGCATATCTTCTCATCAAAAGTAGCAAGAAACAGTCTCCCATAGCAAGATAACCCTAATTCCCCAATCTAGCTACTCTTTCCTCGAGGACCAGGGTATTTCCTTCTAAGTTCAAGTACAACCGGCTCATGAGGAGGGGGTAGGGAGAAGAATGGATTGAGACATGTGTAATCACATATCCTAAGGAGCTTGACCAATGTAGCCAAGCCTTCAGCTACAAGCAACCTTGGGATATTGACTTTGAAGCACAATGCCTTGCTTATTTGATACATACTCCGATGGGATTGATTTTTTCTTGACTTTTGTGATTTTGCATAGTTTTTCTTCTTCTTTTATACTATATACAACATCATTTACATAAGGAATTTTTTTCCTTGAACAAGTAGACTATCCCTCTTTTGAAGATTTATTGCAACCCATAACGTCATGTCTTTAGACATCCATGCCACTTGATCGGGTTAGGGGGCACTGGATACCTATTAGGGTGACATATGTTTCCACTTATGTGCTTCCTCCAGCTAAAAAATCCTGCCATCACTACCTCATCAGAGTTGAGCTAAGTGCAGAGTGCTTGTCCAAGTTAGGTCATTATCAACAAGAGTCATATGTGTGCTTCGAAATACTCTACATAGGCTAGTCAAAATTACATGTAATGCATATAAATTTTGATAAAATCCACACGAATTAAATAGTCAAGAAAATACTTTTGAAGAAGAAGATGAAGAAGAACAAACTTTTATCAATATAGTCAAGATAAAAGATACTAATGCACATAATCTACATAAAGAATGGATCTTTAACAGGGAACACCCCAAGACACAAGCAATTAGAGAAATATCAAATAAAGTTAAAATAAGAACTCAACTTAATGTTAACGTTGTTCTTGATGCTTATGTATCTCAAATAGAACCTATTATGGTAGAAGAATCATTAAAAGATTAATCCTTGATAATTGCAATGCAAGAAAAACATAATCAATTCACAAGAAAGGAAGTTTGGGAACTTGTACCTAAACTGTAAAACACCTCAATAATTGGAACTAAATGGGTTTACATAAACAAAACAAACGGGGAAGGTAAGGTGATTACAACTAAAGCCAAACTAGTTACATGAGGTTACAATCAATAGGAAGGTATAGACTTCGATGAATTCTATGCACCTATTGCCATACTAGAATCAATTAGGTTGCTACTTTCTTATGTTGCACACTTAGACATAAAATTGTATCAAATGGATGTAGAAAGTGCTCTTCCTAAGAGTTGTCTGAAAGGAGAAGTTTTGTTGAATAATCATTTATACTTATTAATAAAGATAAGCGTAAATCTGTTTATTAATTGAAAAATTCTTTATATAGACTAAATACAAGCGCCAAGAGCAAGGTATAATAGATTAAAATCTTTTTTCTTATCTGCTAACTTTGAAATTGGAAAAGTAGAGCTGACTTTGTTTACTAGAAATTCAAATAGTCTTATAATAGTTCAAATATATGTTGATAGTATTATTTTTGAAGCTACTAACGAAGAGTTGTGCAAAGATTTTGATAAGTTGATGCAGGAGGAGTTTGAAATGAGTCTCACGGGAGAGCTTAGTTTCTTTCTAGGTCTGCGGATTCAACAACTTCCACAAAGGATCTTCATGAGTCAAATAAACTACACTTAAGATCTTCTAAAAATATTTGGAATAGAGAGTACAAAAGGCTTGATGCAGATGAAAAGTATAAGGATATTATTGCGACTTAATGCAGAGGTATGATTGGTTCGTTGGTGTATCTTACTGTTACTAGACCAGACATACTTTTTAGTCATTGTCTGTAAGCTAGGTTCCAATCGAATCCTGTAAAAAGGATCTTAAAATACTTGAAATATACTTATATTTATGGCATATTTTATACTAGATAACCACACCTTGAATTTAAATCTTAGAGTGGTGTTGATTATGCTGGAAGTGGAATTGATAGGAAGAGTACTAGTGGGATGTGTAATTTCCTTAGAAATATGTTGGACTCTTGGTTCTCTAAGAAATAAAATTTTATAACCCTATCAACAACAGAAGTCGAGTACATATATGCATCTCTTGCATGTTTGCATGTATTGTGGATGAAACCAACCTTAAATTACTTTGGATAAAAGTTTGAAAAAGTTCAAATTTTGAGTGATAATATAAGTTCTATAAATCTGTCTAAGAATCATTTATTACAACACTCTACGACAAAACACATCGACATTAGACATCATTTCCTAAGAGATTGTGTTCTAAAAGGAGAAATTTCCCTAGACTTTGTAAACGTAGAATAACAACTTGGTGATATATTTACAAAAATCTTAAACATTGATAGATTTGCCTATCTAAGAAGATACTTAGGTTTATGCTAACTTAGTCATATTCCTTTAAAAAATTCTACAAAAACTTTTACAAAAGGGGGATTTAAGAGTAATCCTTTGGTTTCAGGTAAAAGTTGAGAGAAAACCTTTTTAGCCAAAAAGTGGAAAGAAAAATGACGATCAAGGACTCTTTAAGATATGAAGAGAAAAATATATTTAATGGTGATAAAAAGGGAAGAAGTTTTTGTTGGATATAAGTGCCCATGATGATCCACTATGCAATAATAATTATTATAAATCACTCCCTAATCTGAATGAAGAATAACTATTTGTATAATAGGTCCCTTTGTACAATCAGGGTTATGTATTGGGGTCATCTTGATATCATATAGTTGTTGATCCAAATGTTGGATCATAGAGGCTGATGTATGGTTGAATATCGAAAGGTTTAGTTGAGGACTCAACCGTACCATCAAGTGATTATCAAGAAAGGATCTCCAGCCTTAGTATGAGAAATCAATCCATATTCCAAAGGTTGACATCTGACCGACCTCTTGATGAAGGTCCTCTACATAAGAATAGAGATTCCAAGGCATCAGATAAGTTAGGTTAAAGAGTTGACCTTTCCAGATCGATATAACCAAGACCTATATTATATATTGTTGTGATACATGCATGGATTCTCTGACCATAGACAGATGTATCATTATATGTCTGTGTATGTACATTTGGCAGACCATTAGATTGATGACCTAATCAAGGTCTATAAACATGCATTGGTGTGCATACAAGGGCATATAAGTACTACGTTCTCTCAAAGGATTATATATGTTCACTACTGAACCGGAAGATATGAGCTCACTCATGAGATATTGGAATAAATCAAATTCCAATGTTGGTCATCTTATTTTGGAAACATGAAAGAATTCGAAGGTATGATACCTGCTTTTGGAAAGCATGTGATCGATACAAATTTGCAATGATTGAATGAGAAACTAATCGATTAAACCATGAAGGAGACAGTCCAAAATAGGATTAGGACTTTGAGTTTTAATCGTAGTCTTCTAGTATGCAGGATGTACGAGTATTAGGAATACTCAAGGGTGATGTGATCTTAAACCAATGTATAACATGACTCTCCCATTCCGAGGGAGTAATGAAACATATCTGAATTTTAGTGACTCTGCTAACTGAACTAGTTATCTAGTCTTAGTTCAAATTTTGGATAGTTACATGAATTGGATTCGAAGACAATAAGAAAATTGGATACAATGTCTAATATGATCAGACATCTCTAAGAGGTCGTCTAGATCTGGATACTAGATTGGATCTCATTATCCAAGTCACTATACATGGATATACTATCACCCTGATACTATCTCCAAGTATCTGTGGAGAAGGCACACTATCCTCAAAAGAGTTTGAGGAATGCTCCTATAGGATAAATCTGAGGATTGAGATTATTTAGCGATGGATCACTTGAGGAAGAGGAGAATCACATATGATTAAATTGGATTAAATTATCCCATATGACATTATCCTAGATAGTGTTATCTACAGTTACCCAAGAATAATGTGCATAAGATTTATATTATTTTTGATATGTTAAGAAAGTAATCTGGGATAATTAAATTGGATTAAATTATCCAAGATAAGTTTAATGTGGATAGTGTTATCCACAATAGTCGTGGACAGTGTGAATAAGATCCACATTATTCTAGTGACTTGATTGTGAATAGGATTCACAAAATGAATGTTAATGTTAATTGGATTCACAATATACGATAAATGTAAATATGATTTACATTTAGTTTTAGGCCTATGAATGTATGGTTCATATTTTATCAATGGACTATTTGCAATTATCATAAATAATTTGGATTTATTTATTGATAGTTGAATTTCAAATAAAATAATAAACAAACAATTTATGGTTATTGAAATATTACAACTATAATAATTATAATAAAAAGAACAATAAAAAGGAGCTCCCCAAAAAGGGGAGGACGTTTATGGTTGTAACAACCATGGTGGATGCCCCCATTATTTTAGAAGCCTCCTATTTATTTTTTTCTTTTATTAATTATTCATTGGTTAATTTGTTGAGAAGGTTAAATGGATAATTAAATTGATAGTTATTATCAACTCTAATCCTGAAAGTGGTTATGAGCTCATTTAATCTTGACCATTGATTCATTAATTAAGATTGCAATCATAAGGATATGGAAAAGTATATAAAGAGAGGCAGACCCTATCTTCCTCATTCATTCCAAGGAGCAACAAGTCTCTCTCTCTCTCTCCCTCTCTCTCTCCAACGGGCATCCCCTTACCGAGATAATGCCCTTTAATGTTGTATATCCTCCCTTACCTCACAAGGTTGTCCCCTTGTAGGGATAATACCCTTTATGGTGGATAATCTTGTTTTTACGTTACCAGATAAATTTGATTGATCTCGTGTAGGGTTTCTTCATCTTTGTTCTTTAGGATGACGATGAAGAAGGATGATTTCACAAGATGAAATCATGAGCAAGAAGTCCTGTATCATCTAGTTGGATTGCAGGAAGTAAGTGGTTCTTCCTCGCTCATGCAAGTGTTGTCTTCATCAGATTGGACTTCGGATAGGAGGTCTCTTATTTTAGAGACTTGAGGATCACATTCATGCTTCAACAGGTAATTCTATACTCATGTAATATTGATGGAATAAATTGAGAATTGTTCTCGATCCATGTGGTTCCATCGATTTTTGTAAAATTTCGTTACTATCGTGACTTATATGACAAGTCTATTTTCCAATCGGGATATGATTTGATCCACACGCTTTCGTGATGCATGAGATCTAAAAACCTCCCTTCAGTTTTATTATGTTATAGAAGTTTCTAAAGAAAGGGAGAGAAGTATTACGGGATAAATTTACTGAATGAAGAGAGTTTAAAGCAAACATAAAGGGGGAGATAATTTCTGAAATGATATAGATTTATAGAGATTAAATCAAATAAAAACAAATACATCTGAAAGCAATGAAAAACAAACATAAAGTTTGTTACTAACAAAAGCGAGATATTGTTAATGATTTAGATTTTTCTAATGACTTTGTTGTATATTTATTTTGTAGCTTGATTAGCTTTTCAGGTAGTAGCTCAATGATGAAAAGTGTAAAAAAGCTATGAAGTCGACTGAAAGCCTAAAACAAGTTTAAAACTCTCAGAATGACGGCTCAAGGCTTAGAATCAGATTACACAAAGATTCAAAGAAAGATTAGATTACAAAATCTCAAGTGAATTAAAGACTTTTGAGTTCAAGGACAAGAAAAGAAGATCGATGTCACATTACATGATTTTTATTTTATGCTAAAAAATAGTCTTATAGTTTTTGCATACTTTTTTATCATCATGCAAAACTATGCTAGAATCATTAATATCTCAAAATCAACTTTTGGACATATAATTGATCATCCTTTTTATCCGATCGATCAACTCTTGATTATTGATTTTCTAACATGATCGACCATCTTTTTATCCATGATGATCAAACCTGATTGACAATCCTTTTGATCATGATCGATCACTTTTCAAATTATTGCTCAATGGTCAAATCTGAGTGATCACTTTGTTGATCAGATCGATCATCCTTGTTACATTATCGATCATTTCATGATTTTGGGAAAGCAAAACATTGGGACTTTCAATTTTGCTCACCAACGCCTCTTTTAACTCCAACACTATATAAGGGACCCTATGACTCATTGTTTGAGATATACAACCAAGAGAAACATTCTATACTATTAAAAGAAAAGAATGAGTGTTGTTCTTGTGTGATATTCAAGTTCTTTCAACATTTTTGGTGCTTTCGAGCTCTCTTCAATCCAAAGTTGTCTAGTTACTAAATTTTATTTGTGCTCTCCGTGCTCTACCGAGATCATCATCATTATTCTCAAGTAGATTCTATGTTGAAAGTTTGTAAGCTTATGAATTCAAATTTATTGCTTAATTATATTTTTTATTCAGTATTTTTTGCATAGGTATTCTCTATGAGATACAAAATCTTCCTTTGGGGGTTGTTCAAGGAAGGGTACATCTTGTACGGGAGATTGTGCTACCCTCAATTTAAAGAAGAGTTGGAACTGAAGGACATGGAAAGATCCTTAAGCGCATCACGGAAGCGTGGAGATCGCATCATATGCGATCAGAGCGACTAGTTGCACTAGTCGCTCTGTGTAGCGGAATTTAAAAATTTTAAATGATGAAACCACATGATCTGATAATATTTCTCGAATCATTTCATCTAAACCACAAAGAAGATATCGGAATACCTCTTGAATCATGGTTGTGATCATGTCTCCAAAGAAAGAGAACTAATGTTACAAGTCTGATCCGATGGAGGAGACACTTGCGAGCGTGTTGATGAAACGTGTGCTCCTCAGAATACAAGTTGATAATCCATGTGACGAATATCCTGATCTCATCTCATGAGAACTGACGTCTTCTTCACAAGTGAGGAGCACCGAAGGAGACGAAGATCCACGAGCGGTCGAAGCAGCGGCACAACGGTGTGGCGACGATGGCAGTCTTCTCTAGGGCAAGAGGCGGATGACCACTCTTGTAGGAGAGAAGGGGGCACGTGTATGAGAATCGGCATTTGTATGATAATTAAGAGAGAGAGAGAGAGCACTTGCAATTGCATGTAAAATGAAGAGCTGGGGTTGCCTTTTCTTTTATAATATTTTAGGAGTCCATGGATCTCAATCCATGGACAATACAAATCCAATGGTTGAGATTGATTTGTGTTTCTTTCAATGGCCATGATTTTGTTGTAAAAACAGAACAATAATTAGTTTAATTGAATATTATATATATATTAAATAATAATCAATATAAATTAATTTCAATTAAATCAATCCATCTTGGAGAAATAGAAAGGAGGCAAGCCTCCATCTATAAGGGGAGTGAAAGGCCACCAATCCAACTAGGACTCGGTGGTTGTCCACCCTCTCCTATTAGGAAGGTGGCTTCCATCTCCTATTACATGAAATCCATTATTCCATGATTTTCTCCATGATTTTACAACAATATTTGTTGTAAATTATTTTACAAAAATAATTCCAAATTATTTTGTGAAATAACAATCATGCCATTGGAAATTTGTGAATCACGTTCACAACCCAAAGTAAAATATAAATCATATTTCAATTAATTATCCAATGTGAATCAAACTCACATCAACATGATCATGGATATGAGTGATGTGGATAGCACTATCCATATTGATCATATATTTTATAAATGTGATTTACAATATATATAAGAGAGAGTTATTTGTAAATAACATTTACAATTTAAATGTTGATGTGAATTGGATTCACATTGACATTTAATTAAAAATGTAATTTACATTTTATTTTGAGTTGTGAATGTGATTCACAAATTTCCACTGGCATGATTGCAATGTTCACAAAATAAATTGGATTTATTTTTGTGAAATAATTTTCAACAACAATTTTTGTGAAAATTTGGAGAAATTCATGGAATGGGAGATTCCATGTATTAGGAAAATGAGGCTCCGCTTGCTATTAAGGAGAGGGGACGGCCACCAAGTCCTATTAGGACTTGTGGACATCCACCCCCTTATGTAAGGAGGCTTGCCTCCTTCCTATTTCTCTAAGGTGGATTGATTTATTGTAAATTAAATTATATTGAATAATTATTAATATAATTAATTTAATTAAATCTATTGTTGTTGTGTTTTTTAGCAACAATTGGTCATTGAAAGAAGCACAAATCAATGGGAACCACTGGATTTGTGTTGTCCACAGATTGAGATCCATGGACTCCCAACATAGTATAAATAGAAGGGTAACCCTAGCCTTTTATTAGACACATAAGTTGAAGACAACAACATGCTCTCTCTCCCCATTCTCTCTACACGCCTTCTCTCCTTCTCTCTCAACATGTGGTCGTCCTTATGTTGATCTAGAGAAGAACGTTGTCGTCACCATGTCGTCGTGTTGCTGATTCAACTGCTCATGGATCTCCATCTCCTTCGATGCACCTCGCTCACGAAGAAGACGTCAGATCTCGTGTGACAAGATCAGGAGATTCCCCACTCAGATAAACAACTTGTATTGCGAGAAGCACGCAGTTCATCCCCGCGCTCGCAAGCATATCCTCTGATGAGTCGGACTTGAGACAGGAGGTCTCTTCATTTAGAAACTCAGTCGTAATCACGCTTCAAGAGAAAACCTAATACTTGTTTGTGGTTTAGATGAAATGACATCGTTTAATTTTTTAAATTTCCACTGCACTGAGCAACTAGTGCGACTAGTCACTCTCGATTACATACGATGTGATTCTTTCGCTTCTGTGATGTGCTTAAGGATTTTTTTTCATATCCTTCATGTGGTATAAGAGTCATAGAACCGAGGTTTTGGATATGATCCATAAATCTAAGATGACTTCGACATTTTTGATTGTGTGAAGTTTCATCACATTTTATTTACACAACCATGTTTCGTGTGATCTTTCATCCTGTTAAATGTTTTTAAACTCAAAATATCATTTGGATTATGTTCCCCATTAAATAAGGAAACTGTGGGACTTCAGTTTGCACGATTTGGAATCCGTTTGATCAAGTAATGCCTTTTTTATTGAACATGTATCCATTATTTCAGGAAGACTAATTATGACGTGTTTGAAGAGTTAAACATGGTTTTTATTCACTTTATATGCATGCGAATAATCGGAGTTCTATTTTAAATCAAATTAGCAAACTATATAAACTTGATTTACATGATTTGGATTTAAATTGATTGAGATATGCTAATTTTGGTGAGGGTCATTGTTGAAAATTACTTTCCTAATCAAGAACCTTATGATTCTCATTTAATCAATTAATGAAATTAATGGTTAATTTCCTAAAATAATTATTGATGAATATTTTTGAAATATTTATGATGATTATTTCCTTAAATGGCATTACCTTAACCAAAATTGATTAGATATGATCTAGATCACAATTGGTTACATCAATCCTAACAAAAATAGTTGCTTGAATAGGATTGGGGATTTGTTCAAGAAATCTCCTTATAATATTAATCAAAATGGTTTTGATAAATATTATACGGTATAACTTCGGTTGAAAGATCGATTATCATCTTAAATACAAAATGATCAAATCGTATCCTGACATGAGGCCGATATGGTATCTAGTCAGGGAGCGTTGGGGTAGCAGGTTGCTCCATGAGCATTATGTCACACTCCCGTCGATACTGGCCATGACATCGGGTAAGGAAAGGATAATGCTTGAAGCAATCATGATGTATTTTTCTAATTATTAAATTTCGAATAATATGTATTTTAAGATTATATCATCCTTCAATAAACAATTTTTTAATTGTTTGTTGGTTGATTGATTAGATTGATAATTGATTTAATATGATTAAATTAATTAGATCTAATTAAAATTATGCACTCTATTATGAATAGAGTTGTAATTCCCATGGAAGAATTAATCATGTGAATATGATTCATAATGATTAATTAAAATTTGAATGGGATATGGAGGATCACATAAGTGGCATCCATGGTCTTCGTCAAGGCGAAGGGTTCCATCGCCAGGGACTATATGTAGGAGGCGCATGTCCGAAGTGACAGTTCATGCATACAAGCGCATCTGGATCAGGCTCTTTGCTTCTCGAAGAGTAAGGTCGTATGCATAGTAACCCTTATATAGGCTCCTCATATTATTGGGGAGATATTGGATTACGCATAGCGAGTGCTATTCATGTTGATAATTGATTTAATTAATGATGGGTCAACATTTCCTTAGGAGTGGTGGGCCCAGGTGTTAAAGACGGAATTGAGAAATGCAAATTTGACTTGTAAGGTGGAATGAGTTTCCTCTTCTTTTTTATTCGAGTTATAGTTTCTCATATTATCTGTATGAAACAAAGATAAGAAAGGAGATCCCAGATCTTACTCGAGATATAATGGTAAGTATATCTCTTACATTGAAAGTGAATAAGGGAATGAACTTTCAATGTTGACAAGGCAAGACAACTTTGACAAAAAAAATCCTAAATCAAAGTAAAATGTGTGTGTATGCAAATTTCTTATTTCAGGTAATCCTCATTAAACCCCCTCAATATTATACTCAATAATAACCTGTAAATTCTCATGAATTGGATTCATGATTAAGATATTGTACTTGCAGTTGGACACATAATGTATGTGGTTGCAATGTGCAAGTTTCATCATATTAATGAGGAATGACGATTAAATTAATAATAAGACAACAACCTGGGGTTTGTATGTCTCTATAGTCTTGATCTTTTATTGAATGTGCTTTAGAAGTATCATGTCGATGATGATCGTGATTGTCAAATCTAAGATGATGGTTAGGAATACATATGTGCTCTCAACATTTAATCGTAAATGACAAGGTCCACTGCATTATGCAGAATGAAGGCTCGATAAGAGATGATATACTCAAAAAATGTTTGAGTACCTACTTGAACCAAAGTCTTTTAGAGTTTAGATGGATGTAGATACGATGAGTGTCATCATTTTACTATATATACTCAAGTCATTCATGAAGCTTCATAATACTCATATTGTATGAATTGAACGAAGCATGTATAAATGTTGAAATACCCTTATATTGAAATCTTTTGAATTCAACATAAGAGTTCCTTTGTCTTAAGCAATGGTTGTTTATAGATGAAGGGAGCGCAGTGGAAGCAGGGTCTGACCCAAGTAAGAAGGAAAGTCAAAGAGTTGATTGTACTTCTATGGTTTCCTTATATATGACATCTAAAGAGTTGGATGAATGTCAATACTGCAACAAGTCGATATATTGATAGTATGACTATCTAGGCTATCTAACATCCTTAGAGAAGGACTCGGATAGTGCATTAGAATAATCTACATTTGACTATTGAAATATAAATTGCTTATTAGATAAGATCAAAGTCTAATAATTGTATCTCATTCTTCTAATAACAATTGCAATTGGTTGCATATGTTTTAAAAGATTAGAAAATATGATCTTAAGGGTTAATAAGTCATCCACAAGGATGTTGATGCAATTGTTCAACAATCTCCATAAGATAGATAGACTATATTTTCAGTGGGAGATCCCTTAGTCATAGAGAATGTCTCTATGACCTTGATATTAGAATACACCCATTGTTTATTTCTAAATGTTGGAAATAAAATAGAATTCTGGAATAGACCTCTCATAAAGAGTAATGATGGATATATTTCAGATAGTAATCTAACACCTAAAGGACTCTACTGAATTAGGAAATTAATGAATGGTTCATTAACATTCCTAATACTGAAAATTAAACCTAAAAGATCGATAAGAGGATGAATATCATTTGATAATGAGATGGCATCAAGCGTTGGACATAAGTCCGTTGATGAGATCAATAGAGTAGTAAAATATGAAACTTTAGGTTGTCTGAAATCTCAAATCTTACATACTTGTGAATATTGTATTCAAAGTAGAATGTCCAATGCACCCTTCTCTGGGAATGATGTTAGATGCTAAGGTATTCAAGATCCGATACATATTGATGTATGTAAATCATTTGTATCATAATAAACATTGATGATATGTGATATCATTCAATGATTATTTGTGATATGAGATTTATTTCCTTGACCTTAGAAACCTTTGAAATGTTCAAAGATTTCATTTTTGGTTTAAAACCAAAAGTCTTGAGGAAGATGAAATGAATTTGATCTATTGGATGAATTCAAGAAATACCTTATGGAGATATCAATATCATTCCTATCTTACTCCTTCTGATACACCTAAACTCAATAGAGTTGCAGGGAGATGCAATTAGATCATGTGTGACATGGTTTGATCAATGATGAATCTTAGCATAATTAGCTCTTAGTTTCTAGGCATATGTAGCAGAGGCTACAATATACATCCTTAATAACATTCCATGCATATCTAAACCTGAAAACCCTCATAAGCAATGGTTTGGAACCTAGCCTGGTGTTGGACACTTGAGAATTTAGGGTTGCTTGGTCTATAACTTTGTCATGGATGCAAGTAAGCTGGAATATTGCACCAGAGAGTGATGCTTCATTAGGAAAATAAAGGATGGTATTGGATACATACTTTATGACCTTTAGATTCTTAAAAGATTTCATCTCAAAGGATATGATTCTTATAGGATGACTCTCTTCAGATTCAAGATGAAAATGAAGTAAAAGAACTCATTTAGTCTTGAGAAGATAATGAGGCTCTTCAAATCAGAAACTAAAAGGACAATTAAAATGAAACACTCATACCTCTTCAAAATTATCTTGAGGATGGATTCCATGTGTCAATTAAGTCTGACAATGACCAGACTTCATATGATGACATTTCTGAGGATGACATGGAAAGATGGATGTTAGCAATAAAGTCTAAAATAGACTTCATATACAAGTATTGTATATGGACCCTCGAGGATCCACCTATAAGGGTAAAACTTGTTAAATGTAAATGTATCTTCAAGAGAGAGGGAACCTGATGAGAAGTAGAGATCTTCAAAGCACGGCTCACACATTAAGAGAAGACATTGCTTGCGATGAGATTGCTCTTCAGTGACCATGCTTAAACCCATCATAATATTGTTAACTATAGCTACACAAGTTGACTATGACATCTTCAAGATGGAAGTCAATTTTGCATTCCTCTAGGAATACCTCAACGAGGATATTCACATGAGGTATCCTCAGGACTTCATAGTTGAGTAAAGCAAGGTGTGCAGGCTGAAGAACTCCATCTGTGGACTCAAATAAGCTTCTTGTAGTTGGAACATCAGAATTGATGAAATTATAAAAGTTATGATTTCAAATAAAATCTTGATGAACCATGTGAAGCTTAGTGGGAGTGTCATTGTGTTCGTCGTGCTAAAATGTAAATGAAATCCTAATCGTTTAGAATGATATAAGGATGATGATAAGTATTTTGTGGTCTAGCTATTCCATACCTTGAGATATGATCTTAAGGATAATTCTTAGATCTTAGTTATGAAGTTGTTCAGAAGCAAAGAGAAGAGGGTATTGGGACCGTCACCTTAGTGGTACACCTTGGACATGTTCCATTTTCTGGAAAATTCCAAGAAAGGCTTCTTTCCCTTAAGATATGGTACTGACCTATCTAAAAGGATAACACCTCAAAGAGTTGAGGATGTAAATGCCAAAGCAACATGCCCTAGTGCATTGGATATGGGAAGCTCTGTGTATTCTAGATGTGTACAAAAGCCAGATGTCTGCCATGCAGTGGGAGTAGTAAATTGTTACTAATCCTAGTATGGAGATAAAACACTTGGTTGCAGTAATAACAATATCTTCAAAGAAGACAAGTTTTTTGAGACAGTTATCTCAAAGTCTTATCTTCAAGAACTTAAGACTTTATAAATAGTGATCTAAAAGGTCTTAACAGCAGATGCCTTATAAGACATAAGATTTGGTCTTAGTCTTAGAAGATAGAGATCTCCAGGGCATTCTGATAAGGATGATAGAAATAACATACTAGTTATAACAATTTATTAAGTTGTAGTGTCAGAATTACTATAACTTCCTTAAAAGTGAGTATTGGTCACATAAGATGCAACATTCGCATCGATGTGATCACTATTACTAAGATATGCAAGTACCGTAAAAGGACTTGGCGTAGTCTCTCGAGAATAGAGTGACTAGTCATCTTACCTAGCTATAGCTATATTAAATAGCATATGATTGTCACATGAGTGTGGGTTTAGAGATTAGCCCATTAATGGTTATTTGGGCCAGTGGGAGATTGTTGGACATGCGAGCCCACGACGAGCCATTATGCAATTAATGTTATTGCAAATATCATTACCTGTTCTAAAATAAAGAATAACTAATTTGCATAATAGGTACCCTGGTACAATTAGGGTTATGTACCAAGGGCATCTTGATGATCATACAGATGTTGATTCGATTGTAAATCATAGAGGCCGGTGCTTGGATGAATATCTAAAGAGTTAGATTGAGGACTCATCAAGCACTGTAAAATGATTATTAGGAGATGATCTCCAGCCATAGTAGGACATGGCAGTCCTTTCTCTTTTGGTTGATATATGGCCGACCTCTTGATGTAGATCCTCTGCATATGAATAGAGATTTAGAGGTGTTAGATAAGTTAGGTCAAATATTTGACTTAACAAGATCGATATAACCAAAAACCTATGGCGTATGCTACCACGATATAAGCACGCATCCTCTGAACGGAGACAGGTGTGATACTATATGTCTGAGTATGTACATTTAAAAAAAGCAGATCGATAGGTTGATGGTCTAATCAAGGTCTATACACCGCGATGCTGGTGTGCATACAAGGGCATATGAGTAATACGATACCTCAAAGGGAACATACAGGTTCATTTACTGAACCGGAAGACATGAGCTCACTCATTAGATACTGGGATAAAATTTCGTGCATGGTCATCTTTCTTTAGAAGCTTGACAGAATGTGTAGTTTTGACATATTCTTTTGGAAGTATATGATCAATACGTATGTATGATATATTCTTTTGGAAAGTATATGATCGATACCGACTCCCAATGATCAAATGAGAAACTTAATGATAAAACCATGAAGGAGACAGACTAAATAGATTTAAAATTTGAGGTTTATTCGAGGTCTTTTAGTATGCATAGTAATACATGAGGGTGATGTGATCATAAACGGTTATATAACCATGATGCTTCCATTCCTAGGGAGTGATGAAATGGGTTTGGGTTTTATTGACTCCTCTTAATAGAGAAGTAATCTGATCTTGGTCCAAATGTTGGACAATGATCTGAATGTGATTAAGATGCAATGAAAAGATTAGATTTACGCTTTTGATTTAATCAAACATCTATGGGAGATCCGCAAGATCTAGATTTGAGATATGATCTCGATATCCAAGTCACTATATGTGTAACGTACAATCGCCATGTCCTTATCTCCTAGTATCAGCAGAGAAAGCACATTATTCTTGAAAGAGTTCAAGACTAATTTCATTATTGATATTATATCTGAGCATTGAGAAAAATAGATAATTAAATGTGATTTAATTATTGTGAATAATGTTAATGTGATTCATATTGTTTGGGCACATAAGAAGTGGATAACTAAATATGATTTAATGAACAATGTGAATTTGATTCATATTATTTTGGTGCATGAGAATGTTGATCCAATGTAATTAAATATGATTTGATTATCATGGATATGAGTGATGTGGATAGTGAAGAGTGTCATGCCGACTAGGGTTAAGTATGAAAATAAGCAAGGGTCATTGTGACCCCAATCAGCAAGTCGGACTCAACAAGAAAAATCAAGACCATACAAATCAGACAATCAAAGCACAAAATCCATGTAAGCGGTCTCCGCTATATTTAACCCGATATAGCGATGAGGGTCGAACACAAGGAGCAAGAGTTGTCGTAATCATGGAATAAAAGGCATATTTTTGTGATTTTTAATTTGCAATACTTTTTTATATTTTCAAAATGCGAAAACAAGAAAAGGAAATAAGGAACAAGCAAGCTTTCACAAATTTTATTAAGGGTCAAAAATGCTCAAAAATCAGAAATAAAAATATTTTTATGTTTTCCAAATATTCAGATGTTTTTGGTGATTTTATGGAGTTTTTCCAGTTTTTATATGATTTTATAAAAATCAAACAAGGGTAAAAATGGAAAATAGTGTACAGCCAGGACTAAAAGGCAAATTTAAAATGTAAATATGCCCTAATCTTGGTTGTGATTTTTATGGGAAAGTAAATGAAATTAGCTAACAATAAAAACTGAAATTATAATTTTTTAATTTTTTTGAATTTTTAATGTTTTTTAAGTTTTTAAGAGTTTTTGGATTTTTAGGATTTTTATAAGGGTTTTTGCAACAAAAATAATACTAAAGGTAAAACACTCAAAGACAAGTAGACAATAATTTTTTTGTAATTTTTTAAAAAAAATATATTTTTAGGTATTTTATAAAACAAACAGAACACTTTTTATGTGTTTTTGATTTTTAGAAAACAAAATAACCAACAAATTTAACCCCAAAAATTAAAACAAATAATACACATTAGCAGGAGCTAATAGTATTATTTATACAATTTTTGGGCTTAATTAGGTATTTATTTAATCTAAAACAGGACACGCAGTTCACAAGGACCTAGTTGCAATTATTAGGAAGTTAACCGGCCAATTAATAACACGAGGGAAAACTGCAGGGTCGGTTCTACAAAAAGCACAGGGAATTCACGCACATGTACAATACACCACACAGTGGGCATAAATGCAAATATCAGATAATATTCATTCAAAACATAACAGCAAGATGTCCATGATAAAATATGTGAATACACCATAAAACCACGTATGACAGTACGTGAGTTCAACCAAACTGGGCTAATGTGCAAATATCAAGAACAATTAGGGTCTTTACGCACAATATCTAACATATTTTAAACCACGATAAATATTTACAAGACTAAAGAACAAAAACAAACTGAGAAGGGCCTAAGTGTAAAATAACCTTTATTAATAGCTATCCAACGGTCGAGAGCATCCACTTAAGATGGACGGTTGAGATCTGCTGGTATCCCTTCGACGATGGACACCTCTGGATGGATCCTCAGATGGATCTGACGATCAAAAGCCACTCGAAGTTGAATGGTTGGGATTAGACCTAGGACGGCTCCTGATCGGACGACTGGGGATACATCTGGAAGAATGAGAAGAACTCGCCTTCTGGCAAGTTTCAATCAGTGATAGCGCACGTCTCCGATATCCTTTCGATCTGATGGAGTATGGAGTAGATCGGTGATGATGCTCAGCAGTATCTGGAAGGCTCAGAATGGTCCAGGTCCCAGCAAGGGGGCCTGGAGGTGAGGGGGGACCTGGAGCTCTTCCTACAGTATCTTTGACCTCCAGATGAGGCCCAAAGGCTCTCCAACCCTGCGGGATACGACGTATGCTCAGAGGGGGGGTACTCCGGTGAGGGTTAGATCATCAAAAACTCACGAACCAAGGGGGTCGGTGAACGGAATAGGCCACGTCAGAGGCGGTGGATAGGACCTGCTAATAGACTCTAATCCGATTATTAGAGTCGAAGAAAAGATGCGGGGCATACCGTAGAAGCGGAAGGTAGTCGGAGTGGGGTGGAGTCACGTTGGAGGTATGTGAAACAGGGTCGAGGTGGTCGTTGAAATGGAAAGTTGATCGATGGAATCAAAACCAGTGATGGGGGCAAAATGGAAGTACACGGGAATGAGGAAGGTCGCTTGGGAGCCGTGGACGAAGCCCACGGAGGTG
Source organism: Ottelia alismoides (assembly GCA_037367405.1). Lineage (NCBI taxonomy): Eukaryota > Viridiplantae > Streptophyta > Magnoliopsida > Alismatales > Hydrocharitaceae > Ottelia > Ottelia alismoides. The sequence continues at coordinate 626,116 of JAZKJV010005914.1, read as the reverse complement.
ATGGCCTCAATGGACGGTGGTTCCAGAGGATGGAGCTCCTTGCAGCGGAGTGGAGGCAGAGCTCGTTGGACCTAGGGTTACCACGCTCTAAAAGATGCCCTCACCATCTCCCTCTCTCGCTGTCACTATGGAAAGGAAGAGCATGCGCAACCGAAGAGGTAGAGCAGCAAAAGGTGCGGGAAAAGGAGGGGGAAGGTTAGGTTATATAGGCGTGAGGTTCCGAGAAGAATGAAGAGGTGCCCACGAATCGAGGAGGAGAATGTCAAGCGAAGATTAGGGATATGTGCCCTCCAATCGGAGCAAAGGTTCGGGGGTAGGGGTGATCGGATCAGGCTGAGAAAAATGAGAGAAATGGGTGCAAAACCCGATCTGGAGAGGAAGACGGTCCGGGGGGACCAGTTGACCTCGGTCAACAATCTGAGGGGGTGCGGGAAGAAGACAAGAACTAGAGGACAAAATAGATAAGAAAAACAAAGATATTACATTGAAAATAACTAATGTGTTTAAATGAAAAATGAATAAAATGAAAAATGTTTGGTTTTTTTCAAAGAATTTTTCTATGATTTTTAAATATTTTTATGATAATCAAATTAGTCTAAATATAGTATATAGTATTATATACAGGTATAATATACCTATGTATTTTGTACAAGTATTTTTATTTTATTATTTTTACATAATTATCCCTAATTTTATATTTTATTTATTTTTAGCATAATTTAGGAGTTCAAAATAGATTTTATTTTATTTTTATGATTTATTTACAGGTATAGAATAAATAGGGGAGGTGACATATATACATGTATTTTGTACAAGTAAGAAGGATCTTATTTTTATTTTATTTTTCTGATTTTTATTTTATTTTTGTTTTATTTCTAGGATTATAAACAAGGAGGTAAAATAATGTTTTAATTTTTTTGTCAAAAATAATTATTTACATATATAGGTAATATGCACAACACAAAGCAAACCCTATCTCTCTCTACTTATTTTATTTGGCGATCAGGTCAGGGCTTGGCCTTCTCTTGGGGTTCAGGTCACTTTGTATTTATTCTAAGTACCTCCTTCCTTTTTCTTTTCCTTTATTTTTTATTTTTGTACAAATACATGTTATTTATGTAATATTAACACATGCATGCTGAATGTTAACTTATTGTATTTACACCTATTTACATGATGTTTTGCAAAGATAAATAGCTAAAATAAAATAATGAAGAGTGAGAATCAGGGATTCATCAACCCCCCACCCCATATACTTTACTTTTTCTAGTCCCTTAGCAAACACTTATTTGAAAAAGAAGTGAAAAAGGATGAAAAGAAAAAGAAAGAGAATCAAGGTTGATTACTAAACTTGTCTTCATTAAATTGAAGTATGGAGCTCAGTCAGACCTTTGGATTATTAGTTTGTCGGAACCTTATTTGAATCTAAGTTTGAGACTCAACACCCTCTAAGTTCCACCATTCTATGGTCAAGACTCCTCAATAATCCAGATCAGAACAAGTCTACATACACAAACTCTGATGATCATGTATCTTTCCTTGTACGGTGTAAGTATATGTAGCTCATGATGAATCTCCATTCCATCACCTTTATTATATCATTTTGGCCTTAAAAACCCCAGCAAATGCATGTAAATAGCATTAATTTGTCTATAAAAGCATTCATTATTTGTTGCATTCATTGTACATAGAGTAAGGTTTTTAATGCCAAAAATATAGAATAAAGAGAAGAAAAGAAAAGGGAATAAAATATTGCAAATATTTTATGACCCAAACCCCGAGACCAAGGCCAGCATGGAATTGGTCGACAAGGAATAAAGTAGGGGGAGATAAGGGCCAATAGTACAATAAATACCTCATTTATTTGTTCATGCATTTTTGACACCTATTTTGTATATAATTATTCATTCATCAAATAGAGAATTTTTTACATGAAATTTGTAGATAATAATGTGAATAAAATTACAAAATTGAGTTTGTACAAAAATGATACACAATGTACATTTTATACACAGAATAAAAAGCCAGAATCTCAACTTCACAGACCCATATCTTGCAAATAAAAACTCAAAATCACCAAAATCACCTTTAATTGTATATAGCTTTCCAAGAACTATTTAATAAAATTAGTTTCATAATTTTATGAGTTCATCTGTGAAAGTTAGGTTTTTGGCCCTCATTGTATATAGGACTGATTAAAATATTCATTCTATTCATTATTTATTATTTCTATAAATTGATAATTTTAGAATCTTGTAAATAATATATATAATACACATACATATTGAAATTAGAATAAAACTCAAAAAGAATTTGTGAAATAAAATAAGCTTATGCAACACATAGGCAAAATACTTATGTTGTATATGTATATAAAATAAAAGGGGATTTCATTATTTTATTCTTTATTCATATATATTTTTATAATAATGTAAATATTACATATAATTTATTAAAAATACAAATCCAAAATAAAAACCAAGAAAATACATTAAATAAATAAAGTATATATAATATATAGGTAAAATACCTATAAGTATACCTACTTATATATGCACCTATTTATTTAAATATGTAAATAAACTCATAAAAATTAAACAAAAATATATTTATACTCACAAAAATAAGTCATAATTTTATAAAATAAGAAAATAAAATAAAAAAATAAAATATACAAAATAAAAATAAAATACACAAAATACATGTAAATACACTTATAAGTACATTATTAAAATAAACCCATAATAAAATACACCAAAAAATTAAATAAAAATCATAAATAAATACTACATGATTTTAGGAACATTTTTTATTTTATAAGTAAAAATTAATAAAATCATTTATTATGCTAAATAATTCATTTCAGAATAAAGGGGCCTATTTTCTCCATTAGCAGCCTACGTGGACCAATGAGGAGCCAGCCCTCATTGACCTCTGGTCAACTGTCCCATCGGGACCTGGCGCCTCCGAACCATGCTTTTTCAACGCCATTTTTCTTGGGCGTCTCGTCCCTTATTTTCGCTCGCCGCCTTCACGAGATCTGTAGAGGGACCATCCATCTATCACGCATGCGTGTTGGATCGAGGAAATGATCATTGCACTCGCCGGAATATGCGGGCCAAGTAGGGCGCTCAGAATGTGTATAAATAAGAGCCCTCGACCTCCTCCACAAATTTGGCCGATTTCCATCCACCCAAAAGCCTTGAATCCGTTCCTGGGAGGTTCCTTGTGACAGGAGGAGCATTTCAGCAACGTGAATCGGCCGGAGGAGGGGTAAATTTTGTCGCGGCGGAGCTCCGACGTCCGTCCTGCTCCCTGGAGGCCCCAAGGTATAAGAGTTGTTCTTTCTTGCTTTTTATGTAGATTTTAGTTCCAGCATTTCATTCCCGTTCTTAGTTTAGCTTCTAGATCAGTAGAGTAGCGTAAAATAGGCAAATTGAAGTTCGTCGGAGCTCCGCTCGGGCGACTTCTTCACCGTGATACCCACTGTTTCCGATCGTCATTTTCACCTCACTTCGTTCCCCATCATTTTCTCCATCTTTCGACCGTATTTGTTCAACCGAGGACCCCCAGTCCTTGCAAATCGGAGCTCCACCTCCGCCTATCGTCGGAGCTCCTCCGCCGCACCCCATCTTGCACCCAAGCTTCAAAACCCAGGGTTGAGGAGATAGCCCTCGTTCCCCTGGTTCTTCCTATGCAGGTTACACGAAGCAACGAGGCCCTTTGGACTCGATTCGATCCAGGAAGAGACTCCTAGAGGTCCTGACCTTCATCGACCTCGCCTGGGCTCCTTGGACCTCCAGGAGCCATGCCAAGACCACCGGAAGATGAGGGACACCACCAGCTACTATCAGAACATCTCAGACACGAGGGGGAAGCTTGGGGGAGCCCATGGTTCAAGATCGAAGCTCGCCTAGTGCGAGTTCTTCTCGTGTTCTTCCAGACGCCTTCATCGTCATCTGATCAGGAGGAGCACCCTAGATTGAACGAGAGTCGTCCGATGAAGCCCAACCATCACCGTCCGATCCGCGAGGCGGATCTAATCAGAAGCCTTCATCTGCGAACCGGTACCAGCCGTCGGATGTGCGACGCGTGGCAAGTGGAATCACCTCCGCCGTCTGTGAGCGCCTGATAAAGGGGTAAATTTCACATAAGACCCCCGCATTTTTGTATTTAATTTTTAATATTGTAAAAAAATATCAAGTGTAAATAAAGTTGTAATTTTTGCTGAAGGGACCCTGAACTTTCTAGAATTACAAATAGGTCCTTCCGCACCTCACGTGTAGTCCCACGTGAGGCGCGTGAAAATTGCATGTAAACCCTGGAGATTTTTGTAAATTGTAATTTAGTTTCGAAAATTAAAATTAATATTTATTTCTGTAGGTATTTTTGCACAGTGCCCCCTGGGATTTATTTTATTTGCAAAAATGCCCCTGTCAGGCCTTGTATTTTTGTATGCTTTGTCTATTTATTTCATGCATATTTAAAAACACCAAAAATTCCATAAAAATTAATGTAAGCTCAAGTTTAGTTGTGCATTCACGCCATATTTCTGCATTTGCATTTTATTGCATCTTTATATTTATTAAAAATCAAAAACATGCATCTTATCTACTGTTTAGCTTAGAAAATACCAAAAAAATATTAAAACACCTAGAAAAATTCCAAAAAAATCACCTACTGTGTATTTTATCCTACTTTAGTGTCAGTCCAAAAATCACTAAAAATTTCAAAAGAAAATCCTTAAAAATTAAAAAATACCCAAAAACTTCAAAAAAATCTATAAAATTATAGAAAACTCCAAAAAATGCAAACTCAACTTCTGTAGGTTCCCTATGTTATTACCTTTATTTTAAAATTAGTTTGGAAAAATGTTGTGGCTGTTTGATATTTTTCAATACCATTTTACTTTCAGCCAGAACATTGATTCACAATTTTCCTGATTTTCCCTTTTAAAAATACCAAAAACATTTTGAAAAACCCCCAGAAATCACAAAAGAGTAGAAAATCATAAAAAGACCAAAAATATTTTATTTCTGAATTTTTGAGTATTTTTACATATTTTTATAAATATTCTAGCACCCATTTTATTATATAGTCTATATATTCTAATATTAAAATATATATATATTATAAAAAGAAAATATAAAATCAGAAAATGAAAAATCAAAATACAAAATTAAAAAATAATAAAAAAATAAAAAAATATATAAATAATATAATAATATTAATTACCCACATAATTAGGATTCATACAATGATGACTCTGTTGTATTTGAACAAGGTGGGCTACCCAATTTTATTGCTCTCTGTGGTTCGACCTCTACATGCTTATTCACTATGCATTTTTTTATGGTAGAGTTAATAATGTTAATTCACAATTTTGGGACTTAATTGATTTATTCTTTAATGTGGGTTAATTTCTGATCAACTGGTGTTCTGTGAGCGGCCGCCTCAGCGACACTACATTTTGACCCTCGCAGAATGCCCGTTTATCAGATGGCGCCGTTGCCGGGGAGCAATGAGCGTAGCATATCACATTTTGTCATTCTTGTTTGGAAATTTATTTATCATTGATTTTGTGAGCAGCTATTTCTTTGCAATTGATCACCATACTTGATTTATTTATTTGTTGTGATTAATTCCTATCTGCTTTATTTCATTGATTGAGCTTATACTAATTCAATCTCTTTGTGACTTTGTTGCGAGGGGCCCGCCACGCGAGGATGGTTTCTTTGGGAGCCAAGGCAGCCGAGCTTGGAGGCGGTTGGTCTTCACTTCACGACCAGCTGGAGAGAGCACCAAGGATGCAAGGAGATGAGAATTAGATATGCCTCAAGCAATTAGGATTATCTTTGTAATTTATGGTGAGAGAGAGAGAAATTTTGGCATGTAACAGAACTTGGACTCTACTCTTCACAACAAGGTCCAGTGCCCGGGTGTCTGTTTACCTGGGGGCCTCGTTGCGGTTTTCTCGTGTTTTTCCGCCTTATTTTCTTTGTTTCCCACTGTTTTGAGTTTTCCACCTTTATTTTATTTTGTTTTGTGTGCATGAAGCCCCTAGACATAGGCTTGCTTGATCGAGTAGACTAGGTCCAAACACCCTAACAAGATTGCATGCACCTATAGTACGATTTTGGACCTAGATCAAACTCTAAACAGTCGCATCATCACCTTCAAGCCAACGTGCCGTGAGCTCTCCTGCCAAGCGCTTCTCCTGAACTCGATGTGTCGAGAGGAGGAGGGGCGAGCCTAGACCGGACTCCCGGATTGAAGGGCGGTGACCGACTTGTGGTTCTTCACGCTAATAGCAGCTAATGTTTAGGATGATTTTGTCGCTTGCATACCGCCATGTAGATAGGTTTAAAAATTCTGTTTTGCATACCGCATGGAGAGAGTTGGGATGCACTGTAAGTCTTCTAACTCAGCATGCATCATTCGATTCAATGGTGAGATTTCCATCATGGAACCACTTGCACGGCTTTTCCGCTATCTCCCTCTGATTTTGAGCACCTAGGACTTAAATGAAAATCTACCAAACATTAGGCGCGGGTATGAAAACAGACTCAAAAAAAGTGAAAACACAAAAACTAAAACAAGAGGACTACTAAATAAACTTTGACCTTAATTAAAATCCGTAATGGACTATCATTGTACCGGGTTCATAAAGCCCTCATTGTTTTCAGGTACCTTTGGAGGGGGACCAAAACCCTACTCCCATGAGCGAGGCACGTCCCATAAGGAATAGAGCCAAAAACCCAGTCTGCAACTGCCTTGTGTATCGCCTGGATCTCCGAAGTAATGGTGCTTCTATCGTACGTGACCGAGTAGGACCTTGTCAGCGATGGTGTTCCCGCCTTATGTGGAACATCGACATGGTCTGAAGTACTGAGCATAGGCCACGCCTTCACGGGGGTGTCTGTCTCATCGGTTTGCGTCCGAGTAGGTTCTTCCACGCTCACGGGTGATTCCGTTGCGAGCGAGAACCGAAGTATTGGTTTCTCCTATCAGCTTCCTCTCTCTTTTCTTTGACTGAGTAGGAATCCAGGAAGGATTACAAGGACCTCAAAAAGTACATACTACAGGTTACAAAGGAGGAGGACAAGTACGGGATTCTTTTCTAGCAGTACTCTCTCTCCTATAGGGTTAGCGTGCTAAGGACTTGTTAAAAGATTTGCCTGAAATAACAACGCTAAAACTGAAAAGATAATAAATAGCTGAACCTTTACGTTTCACATGGCGTGCGTTGGTGAACCCAATTTTGTATTGCGTTTGTATGGATCTACATTAAGGATCAAAGATCGAGTCCCGCGCCTTTGCGCAAATTTTGTTGTGTCATTCTCTTTTGACCACCCCGCTCAGCCGAGCCTTTCTACTGTTTTGCACTCCTTTTTATTCCTCGTTGACCATCGCATCCTTCTTCCAACATCCAATCCTCTCTTGTGCTTCACGAAGTTGATCCATGGATGGTTTCCGTCGGGACCTCGCCGACACCCACATCGATTCCATAGACTCAACTCCACCAATAAATTCGAGGCGATTCCTGAGAACCCGATCCGGACTTTGCGGATCGATCTCCAGACTCCTCATTTTTTACCTTTCTCTTGGTCACCCAATAAATTGGGATCACTTTTGTCCCGCTTTCGCCGTTGTGAATGGAAGTCGATTACAGTCCACATCTTTTTCCATTCACAACATGCTGGGGTTGACCTGAATTCCAGCTTCATCATGACAGCTGTACAATATTGCAAGTGGTCTGATCAGGACTCTCTTATTCTGCAAATAGAAGACAAATTAATCCCTAGAGACTACTCCGGAGTTCATTTCGTCAGACTCAGACCCCGATATGGCTCCCCAAGGAAAGGGCAAGGGTCAGCAGCCACCCCAACCATAAGGACAGATGCCAGACCAGAATCAGGTTAATGCACAACTGCCGACATCTATCCAGGCCATCCAACAACAGCTGACCGAGCAGGCCCTAGCACAGACAGCTTTTCAGGATATGGTGAACGATGTGATGAACCGAGCCGAGGGAGGAGGAGGCGGAGGCAGAGGCAGAGGTGGAGGTGGATATGGTGGTCACCCTGATGATGAAGAACCAGGACTACCGCCACCCAAGCCTACACTGAAAGAGACATACAATCCGGAGACAACCAGATGACCGAGTGGATCCTCATTCCACCGGTACACGCTCACTTTGAGTTGAAACCCCAGTTCCTTGCTCTTCTCCCTGCATTCCATGGAAACACCGGTGAAGAGCCGTGCATTCACATGCAGCAGTTCTCAAACATTTGTCGCACCACTCACTATCCCAATGTCCCTTTGGACATTGTTAAATTGATGGCATTCCCCTTTCAGCTTACAGGACAAGGCCCTCTATTGGGTCAACCATCTGGGGAAGGTTGTGACGACCTGGAAGGAGCTGAAGTCAGCTTTCCTGTATAAGTTTTACCCTCTCGGTTGGCTCAACCAAATGCGAGCTTGAATCAGTAATTTCTCCCAAGGAGCTCACGAGTCTGTACATGAAGCATGGGAGAGATTCATCGATCTGCAGGAGAAATGTCCCCATCATGAGATTCCGAAGACCAGTTTGGTCCAACACTTCTTTGGGGGACTGGACATCGAGAGCCAACGGCTCGTTGACGCAGCATGTGGGGGTTCGTACTTCAACAAGGATGAAGACGTGGTCTGGCAGATATTCGAAGAAATGGCCGAAAGAGAGGCCGCCCTCTCTTCATCAAAAGCCTACCAAAAGCAGCCCCAGATCCTCCAGAAACAAGTACACATGGCAGCGTCCCGAGAAGCAGAGAGAGATGAGAGCTCCAACCTCAGTATCATCGGGGGCCATCTCTCTAAAGTTGATATCATTGAGAAGCGATCACAGGATCTTGAGAAACTCGCTGTGATCGAGAAGAGGACCCAAAATCTTGACAAGCTTGATCAGATCACCAAGCATCTTGAACTGTTGGTGGGCACCATCAACTCTGTTCAACCAGCAGCACCATCAGAAGCTCCAGCTGAGAAGAAAGACAACCAACAACCGCAGCATCAGCCTCAGCCGAGCCAGCAGCCACCGGTAGTCCAACATGTGTACTACGTGCAGGCGCCCGATCAGGGCCAGCCGCAGCAGCAGATGGTTGTGTACCAACCAGAGTTTCTTTCAGGATCCGATCCAGTCTTCCCACCACCACCCCTGATTCAGGAAGTGAACGGGGTATGGAGTAACGATGCACAGCCGACCCGTCCTATGGGACAACCTCAGGGTCAGCCACTTGCCAACCGACAATACCACCAACCTTAGGGTGCTCGCTTTGGACAGTCCTCTCAACCACCGCAACAGTATCACCAGCCTCCCCAGTATGCATATCAATGGAGGCAGAATCAGCCATACCAGCAGCCGCAATACCGCCACCCACAGTTGTTTCATCTGTATGCGGTTGCTCCATTTCAGCAGTATCAGTTGTATCCCCCCCCTCTTATCAACAACTTAAACTTCCTGCACCACCCCAGCACAACCAGCAACAACCTCAGCACCCACACGTGCAACAACAGCGTGGTCTGCACGCTGAACCCACGGAGGTACCCCCTGTGAACCCAACCATGGATTGTCTGGCCCAACTCGTCAAAGGGCTGGCGGATATGACCAAGAGGCTCGACGACCTGACCGCCACTAGAACCACTATTCCAGCTCAGGTCGAGGCCAACCCCAATAACTTCAAGAAGAAAGAGTAGGTAGAATGTGATGTCCTGTCCGTGTCTGAAAATGATATTACTGTTTACTCTAATGTTGTTACTCTCAGGAGCGGTAGGGCCTTGCCTCCGCCTGCTACCAAGAATGGGGTGAATAAAGAAACAGGTGGATCGTTATCTTCCGCATCAGTCGTGCCAGCTACAGGGGCAGGTGAGGAGGAAGAAGAAGGAGAAGCCATTCCAGCCATCGTGCAATGCCAGCACCCCCAGCTAAAAATACAAAAAATCAGCAAAATCAAAAACAACAAAAAGAAGCTTGCAGCCGAAGCGAAGCCGCACCAGCCTTGGAGGAGCCGCCAGCAGCAGTCGATCCCTCGCCAGCCGACGGAGCAGACGCTATACTTTTCGCTCGCCCCTCAGTACCAGCATGTCAGGATACAATTTGTACTCCTTTTTGTAATTCGGATGTACAACATTCTATGGGCAATGGTTTTGATGTAAATAAGAACTCGGTTTTTCCTGCTAGAGATGTGCATATTCCTTTCCCTCATGCAATACAAAAATCCAAAAAAATTGCAAAAAGAAAAAGTGATTTGTCTAATCCTGGAGTTATGGAAATACTAGACAATCTAACTGTTGAGATACCTTTATTGAAGGTCATGGAGTACATGCCAGTTGTCAAGAAAGGACTGAAAGAAGCGTGTACGAGCAAGCGTCGCCCAGCACAGGAGAACAGACGCAAAGATGTAGAAAGGCACGTGCTCTCCATGGCCACTGTTGCAGCTATCAGCAGTCTCCCACAGAAGAAACAAGACACAGGAGCACCTCTTATCAGATGTGAGATTTTCGATCAGGTTTTCGAGCGTACTCTCCTCGTCAGTGGGTCTTCCATCAATCTTTTGCCATCATCAATAATGCAAGAATTTGGACTGGGTCCGCTCAAGCAGACACGAATGATCCTTCAGTTCGCTGACCGATCCATCAAGCGGCCCCGAGGTCTGTTGGAAGACATTGTAGTTAAGGTACTGGAGATGCAATTTCCAGCTGATTTTGTAGTCCTTGATATGGACTCACCAGCACCTCTGCTCCAGACCCCTATCATCCTTGGCCGAACGTTCCTGCGTACCTCAGGTGCCATGGTTGATTACGGGTCTGGCAAGATTACTTTTAGCTCGAACAACAAGCAGATCACTATAAACATGATCAGAGAGCCAAACGTCACGACTGATGAGAGCCATGCAGCATCAGAAGCAGACTGTGACTTTATTGCAGAAATCAGAGACTCATCCCTGTCATTGAATGATTCATGGACCCGAGAAATCCTCACTCTCGAGGAAGACTTGGAAAGCACAGTTACCTCATGCTCCGATGATTCTTGGGAGACAGATTCTCAGATGCAGGCACATCTCTTTGATCCAGAGTATTCACTCCAGACCGAACACAATGAGCCAAGCGTAGAACCGTTCGGCACCTGATGAATCTGTGATTCATCACTCTAAAAGTCGAAAATAAAGCTTTGTTCCCAAGTAAATAGCTGCATATTTCCACTTATATTGTGAAATTAGCATTCATGCATGAAAGCATAACATCTGCATTTTAGCATTCATATTTGCATTAGGCTGGCCCATGAGAACTGGATGGGTTGCCTCGCTGGAAATGAGGCTACTGGAACTGGTGAGGAGTAGGCTAAGAATAATGTTGTTGAGGCTGTTGCTGGTGCTGCCTCCATTGTTGTCTCTGCCGGTAGGGACGAGGACCCGACTGGAAATGCTGTTGTGTGGCTGGTGGGAGAACTGGGGTTGTTGTTGCTGGCTTAACTGTCCACCCTGAGCTGAAGGCTGCTGCTGCAGGGACAAGGTGCCTCCGGTAGACTACCTGAATCCTGGATGATCTCGGTGGATCCCGGGCTGTTGCCGGTCATACAAAATCCCATTGACTTCCATCAACGGCTCCTGCTCATACAGGGATGGGGGAAGGACTGCTAGTAGTTGATCTTGCTGGTACACCACCATCTGAGTGTCCTGAGATGGGGGTGGCTGAGTGTAATGGTGTTGCATCTGTTGGACCGGCTCCGCCTGGATGTGGTGAACCTGGCGATACTAGGCGGAGTGCTGGGACGAACTGCTGCTGCTAGGATCAGCCCGTGACCTGAGACAAGGATGAGAAGCCGTTTGTGCCTCCTGGAGATACATGATCTAGGTCTTTAGGTCACTCAAGGTTTGTGCCAACTGATCGATCTGTGTCATGCCCTAGCACTGCTTCTTCTCAATGATCTCTATGTGGTCCAACTTCTCGCTAATGATACCCAGGTCAGCGGCGGATGACTATGCCTGTGCTGCTGCTGCTAACGAAGAAGTGGATGGACCTGCATCAACCCGTGCTATCTCTGATAGGACATGGCCTGGGGTAGGAGCTTTCCCTGAGTGTAGAGCCTGGTATGGGATATCATTGTATAGTTCTCAGCCATCTCCTCATAGATGGCCCAGACATGATCCTCATATTTGGCGAAGTAGGAGCCCCCACAAGAAGCGTTGACTAGCCCCTGCAGCTCCGGTGTCAGTCCAAAAAAGAAGATATGCACTAGGTTGGTCTTAGATATGTCGTGATGTGGACACCGGTCAATGAGCTCACGAAATCAATCCCACGTCTCATGGAACTGCTTATTGGGGCTCATGGAGAATTTGTTGATCAGAGCTCATGTTGCGTTCGTCCGGCCGAGTGGATAGTACCTGTTCAAGTACTCGGTCCGGAGCTACTCCCACAAAGTAATGTATCTCCCCAAATGATTCAGTCAGTAGGCTGCTCTATCAACTAGGGAGAATGGAAATGCCATCATCTTAATGGTATCCTCGTCCACAAATTTGTCGTGGATAGTGCTGCAGATCATCTCAAGTTCCTGCAAGTGTAGATGCAGCTCCTCTGTGGCAAGCCCATGGAATTGGGCAAAAGCTAAATGGTCTGGGGGGAGCTTGAAGTTCCCCAAAATCGTCAGAAGCTAGATCGAACGGTGTGTAAGGGTTGCACCAGAGTTGTGCAACTCCCTCATCGGCATGGCAGGTCTAGCTAGCTCATGTGGCTCTTCTGGTTGTCCTCCATTTCCTCCTCCAACTGGTCATGCTAGAATCTCTCCACCGGCTGCTCTCTACTGCTCATCTCTGTCGGCTCACATCTTGGTTAGTTCCTGATGCACCTTGGCCATAAATGCCCCCTAAACTCAGATCTGTCTCTGCATCATCTCAAGAGAGGCTAAGAGCATGTTGTTGATGTCGTCCTGATCCAAAATGTGCGTAGAACCCTGGGGCTGCTCATTGGTGTGTCCGTCACTGCTGGCCATCTCGCGGGTCTCTACATAGGAAAAAGACCCGAACTCAGGTGCTGCCATATGAACGAATAGTTGTGTTGTTGGTCTCTACTCGGGCACCTCAGGACTAAAAGAAGGGTGGTTGAGGGGGAACAGGGCGGAAGCGAACTCATGTTCGGAGAGCGGGTCAAGGCTCCCCGGAACCTCCCTAAATGAGTGGGTCAAAGTGCTCAAGAGCGGTGTTGTCAAAGGCAGCCTAAGGGACCTCCGGCTCATCATTGTGATGTGGGAAAAATGTGGATGAGATCTGGATGCAAACAGGATCAGCAATCAAACCCCTCAATTCACCTACTTAACGTTGATCAGATGACTGTAAAGGTTCGGTCATTTATCTTGTTGATTTTACTTTAAATGATAAGTCAGTCTTGTAGAGAGATTAAATGAGCTGGTACCAAGAGACTGGCCCAATCTCAAAGCTTGATCTTTCCCATCCAGTACAAGTTGTAGAATGTTTACCAGCTACCCGATCAACTCAATCTGTTAAGTATTTCACTGCCCGCTTTATCGGAGATCGTAGAAATCCTCACTAGAGAACGACTAACCCCAAGACCAGTAGTCTAACGAGAGTTCAGGTATGGCCCTAGCCTAGTGTGTGGGTCACTCTCTCGCACAAGCAAACCAAACAAGGCGTGAATGACTCTCCCAAATTGATTTTTAAGTAAGGTCTCTTTTAAGATCAAGTTTGCATTAACAGTCCCAATTTTATGATTTTCACTTTTTATGGTAATTTTTTCAATAACAAACAACGCCTAATGAATCTTTCGATATCTTGATTATTTAAAGTCCAAAAACGAGGGGAAGAAGTCGAAAAAGCTGATGCGCGATCAAACACTATGATGCATGCAAAGTAAGAAAGGTGTACTTGTCTCCAACACTCTACATGCAGGGTGATCCGCACATAAATTAAAAGACTGAATTTAAACTAATCTAAATGATGCAATAAGAAAGTGGCCTTAGACGAGCAATTTCTAGTGATCGCGAAGCACAATAGTTAACTGACTAAAGAGAGAGGTCGATGTCCGGTCTCGGATGCCAATCGGTGTCCGCCACAGCAGATCCTGCAAGCATTGTATACAACCTCTAGCGGCACGTGACCTCTCAATCGATCCGATTAACTTTTTATTATGAATTATTAATAAGGTCCAATTGCGAATCTATAGATGCAAGCAATATACTAGGGATTGGGCCTTAATTATTTACATCGCAATCAGATAAATTCCTAAGTCTAGGGCCAAATTCTGCGACAATCAAATAGAAAAAAGATGATGAAAACAAAACCGACAAAAAACCACAGTGAGGTCCCCTGATCACACCGATGCTCGGTGAAACAGACCCCGATAAGCCAAGTGTCCAGAAGAGTCTGATGGTCCTGTATTATTACAACAACAATAGAATGTGCTGAAAAGAGAAATTATTCTATTCTATATAACTAATTTCCGATTGTCCTCCTACTCATTGGGTGTGGTTACTCCAACCAAAAGCCGAAACGTACTCAGGCGGTCCCTTGCACAAAAATCAAAGCAGAAAGAATGTCAAAAAAAATAGTTATATAAAATAGAGATAAAAATAAACAGAAAACTGAAAAGACTACTAAGCCGTGCTCTCCGGCAATGGCGCCATTCTAAAGAGCATCCTGTCGACTAGGGTTAAGTATGAAAAATAAGCAAGGGTCGTTGTGACCCCAATCAACAAGTCGGACTCAATAAGAAAAATCAAGACCACACAAATAAGACAATCAAAGCACAAAATCCATGTAAGCGGTCTCCGCTATTTATTTAACCTGGTATAACGACTAGGGCCAAACACAAGGAGCACGAGTTGAAACCTATGAAGTAGGTAATCAAGGAATAAAAGGCATATTTTTACGATTTTTAATTTTGCAATACTTTTTTTATATTATCGAAATAAGAAAATAAGAAAAGGAAATAAGGAACAAGCAAGCTTTCATAATTTTTATTAATGGTCAAAAATGCCTAAAAATGAGAAATAAAAATATTTTTATGTTTTTCAAATATTCAGATATTTTTGATGATTTTACGAGGTTTTTCCAAATTTTATATGATTTTATAAAAATCAACCAAGGGCGAAAATGAAAAACAGCGCACGGCCTGGACGAAAAGGCAAATTTAAAATAACTAAAATGCCCTAATGTCCTGGTTATGATTTTTATGAGAAAGTAAATGAAATTAGCAAACAACAGAAAATGAAATTATATTTTTTTGAATTTTTTGGAATTTTTAATGATTTTTATAAGTTTTTAAGGGTTTTTGGATTTTTAGGGTTTTTATAAGGTTTTTGAAACAAAAATAATAGTGAAGGTAAAACACACAAAGACAAGCACATATTAGTTTTTTTGTAATTTTTAAAACAATTTTTGTATTTTTTAGGTATTTTATAAAACAAACAGAACACTTTTATGTGTTTTAGATTTTTAGGAAATAAAATAACCAACAAAATTAATCCCAAAAATCAAGACAAAGAATGCACGTTAGCATGAGCTAACAATATTATTTATATAATTTTTGGGCTTAATTAGGTATTTATTTAATCTAAAATAGGACACATAGTGCACAAGGACCTAATTGCAATTATCAGGAAGTTAACAGGCCAATTAATAACACAAGGGAAAACTGTAGGGTCGGTTCTGCAAAAAGCCCAGGGAATTCACGCACATGTACAATACACCACGCACAAGGGCATAAATGAATATCATATAATATTTATTCAAAACACAACAGTAAGATGTTCAGGATAAAATATGCAAATACACCACAAAACCACGTAGGGCGGCATGTGAGTTCAACCAAAGTTGGCTAATGTGCAAATATCAAGAACAACCAAGGTCTTTACGCATAATATCCAACATATTTTAAACCACAACAAATATTTACAAGACTAAAGAACAAAAACAAACTGAGAAGGGACAAAGTGTAAATTACCCTTTATAAATAATTATCCAACGGTCGAGAGCATCCACTAAAGATGGACGGCTGAGATCTGTTGGTACCCCTTCGAAGATGGACGGCTCTGGATGGATCCTCAGATGGATCTGACGATCAGAAGCCCCTCGAAGTTGAATGGCTGGGATTAGACCTAGGACGGCTCCTGATCGGACAGCTAGGGACACGTCTGGAAAAACTGAGAAGAACTCAGCTCTGGCGAGTTTCAATCGGTAATAGTGCACGTCTCCGACGTCCTTCCGAGCTGTTGCAGTATGGAGTAGATCGGTGATGACGCTTCGCAACATCTGGAAGGCTCGGAATGGTCCAGGCCCCAGCAAGGGGGCCAGGAGGTGAGGGGGACCTGGAGCTCTTCTTGCAGTATCTTCGACCTCCAGATGAGGCCCAAAGGCACTCCAACCATGCGAGATATGATGTATGCTCGGAGGGGGGTATTCCGGCAAGGGTTAGATTGTCAAAAACGTTGTGAACCAAGGGGGGTCAGTGAACAGAACAGGCCGCATCCGAGGGGGAGGATAGTACTTGCTAATAGACTCTAATCCAATGATTAGAGTCGATGAAAAGATGTAGAGCGTAGCATAGAAGCGGAAGGTAGTCGGAGCGGATGGAATCACGTCGGAGGTGCGTGAAACAGGATCGAGGTGGTCATCAGAATGGAAAGGTGATCGATGTAATCAAAATCGGAGATGGGGGAGAAATGGAAGTACCTGGGAATGAGGAAGGTCACCTAGGAGTTGTGGACGAAGCCCACGGAGGTGATGGCCTCAATGGACGGTGGTTCCAGAGGCTGGAGCTCCTTGCAGTGAACCGGAGGCATAGCTCGCCGGACCTAGGGTTACCATGCTGTAAAAGATGCCCTCACCTTCTCCCTCTCTTGTTGTCACTTTGGAAAGGAAGAGGCAGGTGCAACTGAAGAGGTGGAGTAGCAAAAGGTGCGGGAAAAGGAGGGGGAAGGTTAGGTTATATAGGCGTGAGGGTCCGAGAAGAATGAGGAGGTGCCCACGAATCAAGGCGTGGATCGAGGAGGAGAATGCCAGGCGAAGATTAGGGATCCATGCCCTCCAATCGGAGCAAAGATTTGGGCGTAGGAGTGATCAGATCGGGTTGAGAAAAATGAGAGAAATGGGTGCAAAACCCGATCTGGCGAGGAAGGGGTCCGAGAGGACCAGTTGACCTCGGTCAACATTACGAGGGGGCGCAAGAAGAAGACAAGAACCGCTAGAGGACAAAATAGATAAGAAAAATAAAGATAATTACATTGAAAATAACAAATGAATTTAAATGAATAAAATGAAAAATATTTGTTATTTTTCAAAGAATTTTTCTATGATTTTTAAATATTTTTATGAAAAATAAATTAGTCTATATACAGTATATAGTATTATATAAATGTATAATATACCTATGTATTTTGTACAAGTATTTTTATTTCATTATTTTTACATAATTATCCCCAATTTTATATTTATTTATTTTCAACATAATTTTAGGAGTTCAAAATAATTTTTATTTTATTTTTATGATTTATTTATAGGTATAGAATTAATAGGGGAGGTGACATATATACATGTATTTTGTACAAGTAAGAAGGATTTTATTCTTGTTTTTATTTTCTTTTTCTGATTTTTATTTTTTTGTGTTTTATTTATAGTATTATAAACAAGGAGATAAAATAATGTTTTTATTTTATTTTGTCAAAAATAATTATTAACATATATAGGTAATATGCACAACAAAAAGCAAACCCTATCTCTCTCTACTTATTTTATTTGGTGATCAGGTCAAGGCTTGACCTTCTCTTGGGGTTAGGGTTACTCTGTATTTATTTTAAATACCTCCTTCCTTTTTTTCCTTTATTCTTTTATTTTTGCACAAATGCATGCTATTTATGCAATGTTAACACATGCATGATGAATGTTAACTTTTTTGTATTCACGCCTATTTACATGATGTTTTGCCAAGATAAATTGCTAAAATAAAAGAATAAAGAGTGAGAATCAGGGATTCATCAGATAGCACTATCCATATTGATCATATATATTTTAAATGTGATTATATTATATAAGAGAGAGTTATTTATAAACAACATTTACAATTTAAATGTTGATGTGAATTGGATTCACATTGGACATTTATTTGAAAATATAATTTACATCTTATTTTGAGTTGTGAATTTGATTCACAAATTTCCAATGGCATGATTTCAATGTTCACAAAATAAATTGGATTTTTTTGTGAAATATTTTGCAATAAAAAAATTTTGTAAAAATTTGGAGAAATTCATGGAATGGGAGATTCCATGTATTAGGAAAAGGAGGCTCCCCTTCCTATTAAGGAGAGGGGATGGCACCAAGTCCTATTAGGACTTTTGGACGTCCATCCCCCTTATGGAAGGAGGCTAGACTCCTTCCTTTTTCTCCAAGGTAGATTGATTTAATGTAAATTAAATTATATTAATTATTGTTAAATATAATTAATTTAATTAAATTAATTGTTGGATTTGTGTTGTCCATGGATTGAGATCCATAGACTCCCAAAATAGTATAAATAGAAGGGTAACCATAGCCTTTTATCTGACACACACGTTGAAGATAACAACATGCTCTCTCCCCATTCTCTCTACATGACATCTATCATCTCTCAACATGTGGTCGTCTATATGTTGACCTAGAGAAGAGCGCCATGCCGGCGTCTACTGCTTTGACTGCTCATGGATCTTTGTCTCCTTCGATGTGCCTCGCTCGTGAAGAAGACTTCGAATCTCGTGTGATGAGATCAGGAGATTCGCCACTCGGATAAACTTGGATTGCAAGAAGCACACGGTTCATCCCCACGCTTGCAAGTGTCTCCTCCAACGGATCGAACTTGAGACAGTAGATCACTTCATTCGCTTCAAGAGGTAAACCTAATACTTGTTTGTGGTTTAGATGAAATGATCTGAGAAGTGTTCTTGGATCATGTGGCTTCATCATTTAATTTTTTCTAATTTCCACTACCCCAAGCAACTAATGCGACTAGTCGCTCCCGATCACATACGATGCGATCCTCTTGCTTCTATGATGTGCTTAAGGATTTTTCCATATCCTTCATAATCCTTAAACAGATACTCATTACATGTTGATCGAAAACCTTTTGTGTCAAAGGTTTGGTAAGCGGATCAACAATGTTGTCGACAGAGGCCACCTTAGTGATGATGATGTCACCACGCTTTTGAATTTCCCGAATGATGTGGTATTTCCTTTCTATGTGCTTATTTTTTTATGCCATATGGGTTCCTTCGCCTGAGATATGGCTCCCTTGTTATCACAGAGTAGCGGCATGGGAGTATCAGAGGAAATTATGCCAAGCTCCAAGATGAACTTGCACAACCACACCGCCTCCTTTGCAGCATCTGATGCGGTAATGTATTTAACTTCTGTTGTTGAATCGGCTGCAATGTCCTACTTCTTGCTTCTCCCGCTCACAACACCACCGTTCAACAGGAACACAAACCCTGATGTCGACTTTCGATCATCAATATTAGACCAGACGTCAGAATCTATGTATCTTAAGACTTGGAGATAACCATCTCCATAGACCAAGATGTAATCTTGTGTCCGTCTTAATACTTGAAGATATTCTTCATTGCATTTCAGTGTTTCTCTCCATAGCAGGATTGGTAACAACTTACCATTCCCACTACATGGCAGATATCTGGCCTTGTGCACATCATGGTGTACATTAAGTTTCCTACTGTTGATGCATAAGGGCATCCATCCATGGCTTTATTTTTCCTCAACCATCCCTTTAGATAGGTGGATATCATGTCTTAAGGAAGCCTTTCTTGGATCTCTCCATTCGGAACACTCCAAGATCTTCTTAATGTACCCATGTTGTGACAACCCCAAGGTTCTCTTTTCTTGATTTCTGAACAGCTTTAGACCCAATATATAAGAGGCTTCTCCAAGATCTTTCATCTCGAAGGTATGGGATAAACAAATCTTAACACAGGTCATCATCCATGTGTCATTCTCAATGATAAGGATGTCATCTACATAAAGCACGATGAACACAATGTTGCTCCCACTAAGATTCTTGTACACAGTCGGTTCATCAAAATTCTGCACAAAATCATAACTCTTTATGGTTCCATCGAATATGATGTTCTAGCTATGAGAAGCTTGTTTGATCCCATAGATGGACTTCATGACCTTGCATACTTGTCTTCCTCGATTATGAAGCTCTGGGGCTGCTCCATATAGATATTTTCCTCAAGGTATACGTTGAGGAAAGCCATCTTGACGTCCATCTGCCAGATGTCATAGTCAAAATATGCAGCTATAGCTAGTAATGCCCTGATGGACTTAATCATAACCACAAGAGAAAATGTCTCATCATAATCGATGCCTTCTCTCTGTGCGTAGCCCTTGGTGACGAGCCGTGCTTTGAAAGTCTCTACTTTCCCATCAGGTCCCCTCTTTCTCTTGAAGATCCATTTATACCCAATGGGTTTTACCCCTCTAGGTGGATCCTCTAGGGTCCATGTACCATTTTTATGCATGGAGTCTATTTTAGATTTCATTGCTAGCATCCACCTATCCATGTAATGATCCACGAGTTCTTCATCAAATGAAGCTGGATCATTATCAGTTTCACCTGACACATGGAATACCTACCTTTCAGGTGGTGCAACCACCCTCGAACTCCTTCGAAGAGGTACGAGTGTTACATCTTCATTTACTTCTTCAGTTTCTGGTTCAGGAAACTCAATATCCTCAGGGTATATAATGAGTTACTTTACTTCATTTTTATCTCGATCATAAGGAAGTCATCCTTTAGAAATTTTACATCTCCAGATATGAAGACCTTCTGAGTCTCAAGATCATAAAGATGGTATCCAATACCATCCTTAACATATCCAATGAAGTAGCACTCACGAGTGCGAGATTCTAGGTTACTTGCATCTGCGTTCTTCGCATAGACCAGGTAAATCCAAATCCTCAAGTGTCTAACACTAGGTTTGGTCACATACCAAAGCTCGTGAGGAGTATTAAGTACATACTTGATAGGAATCTTATTCAGGATATATATATATATATTGCAGTTTCCACTACATATCCCCAAAACTAAGTGGTAAATGTGCTTTAATCATCATTGAACAGACCATGTCCATGATGGTCTTGTTGCTCCTTTAAGCAACAATATTAAGTTGGGGAGTTCCAGGAGGAGTGAGATTTTAGACAATTCCCCTCTCTTTAATTTATTCCCTTGAATTCATCTGAGAGTACTCACCACCTTGGTCAGATAGAATCCGTTTAATCTACATATCAGTTTGGTTCTCAACCAAATCCATGAACTCTTTGAACTTTTCAAAATTTTCATATTTATGACGTAATAGGAAGATAAAACCATATCATGATTGGTCATCAATAAAATCAAATAATAATGGCATCCATTTCGGGTTGCGGTGTTGAAGGGACCACATACATTAGTATGTATTAGGTCAAGAATACCTTTGCATCTTACAACCATTTTATGGAAAGGCGTCCTAGTCATTTTGCTCGAATACAATGTTCGCGGGTAGGTAAATATTGAACCTGTAGAAAATCTAAGGATCCGTCCTTTATCAATCTAGTGATCCTATAATAGATAAATGACCAAGCCTTGATGCCAAATCATATTAGTATGATCTCCATCCTCCCTTATTCTCTTAGGGTTTTTATTAGTGGCGGTAACATTCATGACATTTTCATCAATGCACAATTTATGGAGTCCACCAGAAATCAAGAACACCATCTACAATATATTTATCAGAATGACTTATGACAAGTTTATTACAGAATATAAACGAATATCCACTTCTAACTAATTTGGATACAGATATTAAGTTCATTATGGCATTTGGAACATAAAGACATTCTTTAAGTACTAGGACTCTTCCACTAGATAATGATAGTCTGTAGGTCCCGATGGCAACTGGTGCAACGGTTGCATCAGATCCCATCTGAAGACTGTCCCCCTTCATCAAGATTCTTAGTTTCCTGAAATTGATGCAACAAATTGCATACATGAATAGAAGCACCATGGTCGATGACCCAACTACCTTCTCGTCCTACGAGGAAACTTTTTCCAATGATGAAAGTAGAATTCATACATGTTAGGCTCTACCTTTATCAGCAAACTTTAGATAATATGGGCGGTTACGCTTCCAGTGCCACGGCTTCTTGCAGTGATGACACGCATCAGTCTTCTTTGATGCAACAAGAGCAGAAGCATTAGAAGATGAGCCAACTTCTTAACTCTTCTTCTTTCTCTTCTGGGTTGGTCCCTTCCGAGATCCTTTCATCTGATCGTTCTTTCCTTTGACCTATGCAACCATTGTACTACAATAGGGATTATTTTTCTTCATTACATCTTCTGCAGAATTTAATGAAGCCATCAACTCAATGTTAGACAAGTTCATCTTTTGCATGTGGAATGATACCACAAAGTTATTGAAAGACTTGGGGAGATACAAGAGAATGAAGCTGAATCGTATATCTACATCCATGTCAGCCCCAAGAGTTTCTAGTTCCGAGAGGTACCCAAATTAATGAGTATGGTACCCAAATTGCATACATGAATAGAAGCACCATAGTCGATGACCCAACTACTCTTGCGGATTTGACTGGAGAGCAAGAATCTCATTTGATGGAGGTTCTTGAAAGAAACCGCAAGGCAATAGGATGGAGTATAGCTCCAAGTCCAGAATATTACAAATTAATGAGTCACTCTCTCACTTCAAATTACAAAAATAATTACAGAAAATAAAAACTAGAGCTAAGTTTGCAAAATCTCTCTAAGTCTTCCTTGGTGCAAGAGTGGCAAGCCGAAGCTGCCTTCACGTGGGTGCACCGGCACCTAGAGTCGAGAGCTTCCCTCGATCCATGGTACCTCACACAAAGTCAACAAAGAGAGGAGGTTAGGCAGCTCAAACAATATATATCAAAACAAAGCAAATAAGTGAAGCAAAAATATAGACAAATAAAATCACAATCAATCACAAAGAAATCCGATCTATACGTTGTTGCTCCCCGACAACAACGCCATTTGATTAACTGGGAAGTCAGGTGGTCGTGTATTCCACACAAGATGGGAACACAGTTGATGCGCTGATCGCTCAGAAATCTGGATTAAGTCAACAATTAACCCACAACAACGATCAAACAATGACAAGCAAGATGCAGAGTTAAAATTTATTATAACTTTACATAAAAGATGTGTATAGAAGCAAGTATGTAGAGGTCGAACACAGGGAACAAGTAGGACAGATCGGGTGAAATCAATGCACAAGGATGAATGTTATGTTTTTGTCTGTAAATACTATTTTTGTGGGTTTTTATTTTTCTATTTTTTATTTAATTTTTGATTTTATAATTTTATATTTTGATTTGTAATTTTCTGATTTTTATTTTCTTTTTTATATTTTATATTTTTTTAATTTCTTTTTCTTTTAATTTATATATAAAGTAATATAAAGGATATATATACACAAGAGAGGTAAAAGAGAGATATAAATAGGTAAAAATATCCAAAATTTAGTAAATAAAATAGTTTCGTGTTTTTTTATAGTTTTCTAGTATTTTTGTGATTTTTATATATTTTTTCTAATTTTTTGGTATTTTTAAAGTCAAAAATACTGAAAATAGTGAATGAAATAAGAGGCTGAAATTAAAATGGAGATGAAAAATATTCAATAGAGTCAAAAATTCCCCAAATTAATTTTAAAATGAAGATAATAAAGTAAAGAAAATTCAGAGATAGAAAATGAATTTTTAGGAATTTTTAAGATTTTTATAAAAAGTTTAGGGGCTTTCTAATTTTTAGGAGTTTTCTTTTGTATTTTTTAGTGATTTCTGGTCTAGTTAAAACACACAAAACCACACAAAATAAGATTTTTTTTGAATTTTTCAAAGGGTTTTTCCAATTTTTATGTATTTTCTAATGCAAACAATGAAGAAAATGCATGTTTTTGAATTTTTATAAATATTAAAATGCAATAAAAAAATCAATATAGGAATATGACATGATAGAGCAATGCAACAAGAAGCTAGGGTAATTTTTTGGGATTTTTTAGAATTTTAGAGATGCATGAAATAAATAGAGAAAACAAAAAAGAAAATACACACTAGGAGGGGTATTTCCATAATTATCACGAAGTCCTGGGGGCAACTTGCAATTTTTCCACAAAATATATACTGCAATAAAAACTCTGTGGACTAAATATTAAATCTAAAACCTACACTGTTAAAAGTGCAAAATCTCCAAAGTCACGTGCGCAAGGCACGTAACTGGCAGGGACCTTTCTGTTATTATCCAAATTCCTGAGGGCCAAGTTGCAAAATCACCACAAATATTACAAGTTATAAAATAGTTTCTGGACTTAATAGAAATAACGTGGACTTAATAGAAATACACCACAAATTCCCCCACCCCACGTGCGCAAGCCACGTAAAGTGACGTGGACAGGGACCGAAGTGCAAATATGAGAAATCCAGGGGTGTTTTAGCAAATTTTACAAAATATTTAAACTACAAATGAAAGTTTAATCATTGAATATTAAATACAAAAAGGGCAAGGGTTGAATATGCAAAATACTCTGGCTAGGCAGATCCGACGGTTGGTCTTCCTTTACTTGCCACATGTCGGAAATCCAACGATCGATGTCGATTTGACTTTGATGGCCCAGATTAGATCCTTCAACGAGGATCAACGGCTGCTAGAGGGCCTGATCTAAGGGCTCGGAGATGATCAGCAAGAACAGAGGGGCATCCGACGGCTCAGAGGTGCTTCGCAAGAACAGGGCCAGAACACGGGCCCAGCGAACTTGGGTCGACGCGCCTGTCTTCCATCGCTGCTAGGAGGTCAAGGAGCATGCCGGCGGCTCCCTCTATCGATTAGAGGTCTCAGAAGGGCTGGAGGATGTCTGGCGCTCGCCCGCGAGGTCAGAGGAGCCGCAGCCCCCCAGGTATCACCAGCGAACGCCAAAATGGCCCCAGGCACGCTTGAACTCTACAGGACCTGCACAAAAAGAGACTTTGGGCCAAGGGCAAACTACCTCAGCCCGATTAGCGGAGCGGCGAAGCGCGGAGGTGGAGATGAGTCTCGCCAGAGCAATCTCCGATGAACTACGAGCGGAAGTGATTTACGCGGCTATAGGCTAATCTAAGGGAAACTAGGGGTTCTGGGAACTAAGGCTAAACTAATAAAGAAAAAAAATGAAGAAACAAGCTCGATTGGCTGGGAAACCAGGAGGGGGTACCTCGATGGCGGCTTCGCCGGAGGTGGGCGGATACACCCTCTGGCCACCTCCTCGATCCACCGGAAGGTCGAGAAAAGGAGTTGTCGCCTCCCTCTCGCTCTGGAGCGCAATAGGAGGAGAGAAAAATGGTCCAAAGGGGTTCAAAATCGAATCCAAAAGTCGGGGTGTATATGAAGGGTTTGACAAAATGGCTCTAGCGCTCCAAATATCAAAGGAGATCGATCAAATCGAAGGTTCATAGCCTTAGGAGAGACTTGGGTGTGTAAGAGCGATGAACGAGGCACAAAAGTCTAAGAGGAGTCGTCATGAGAAGATGCAAGATGAGGCCTCAAAAAAATCGAGACAACAGGGAGAAATGCAGTTCTGGCACTATATAGGACGTTGGGTAGAGAATTGACCCAGGTCAACTTTTGTCGTCACCTAGTTGGTCCATGTGGACCAACCAGGAAAAAGCCCTAGAAAAATTATTCAAAAATTCATTTAAAAATAGAAAATCAATTTATTAATTTTTAGTTATTAAATAAAAATATTTATAATTTTTTAAATTATTTTATGATGATTTTTATTTATTTTTTTTGTGGTATAAAAATACAAGTTATCTTTTATGAGCTATATAGGTATCTTTATCTATATATTTTAATATTTTATTTTTATCTTGTATATTAAATTTTGTTTATTTTGGTTATTAATTTATATATTTATAACTTGTTTTTATACACTTAAGTATATTTTTATTTTATTTTTCTGAAGTATTTTATTCAATTAAATAAATAAATGTATGAAGTATATAGGTATATTTACAAGTGTTATACCTATGTATTTGTACACAAGTATTTTATTTTTGTTTTCTTTGTGTTTTTATACCTATTTTAATATGTACATATATTATAAATAATATTTACAAAATTAGAAAAATATAAAATTATAATAAATAATTAATAATAAATAAAATGAATATTTTAATCTGTACAAGTATACAATAGGGGTCCAAAACCTAACTTTCAAATTGTAACTCAGAAAAATATGAAACTACCTTCATTAAATAGCTTATTAAAAATTATATACAATTAAAGTGATTTTGATACATTTTGAGTTTTTATTTGAGAAAAACAGATCTGGGAAGTTGGAATTCTGGAATCTTATTCAGATCATAACTTTTTATCTCTATATTATTTTTGTGTGAAATCAATTTTGTAATTTTCTATATTTAATTATCTACAACTTTTATGTACAAGGTTTCTTTATTTGAAGTATAAAAAGTGGAACCAAAAATAGGTCTCAGAAATGAATGAAGAATGAATTAAATAAAAGGGATTTTTATTGGTATCTGGCCTTTATCTCCCCCTACTTTATTCCTTGTCGACCTATTCATCTAGATGCCTATGTCTCGGGATTTCGGGTCATAAAATATTTACAAAATTTATTTTTTTCTTTTATTTTCTTTATTCTATAATTTTGGCATTAAAAACAGTATTTTATATATTACACACATATGCATGAATGCTAAAATATAGGAATTAAGGGTATTTACATGCATTTGCTAGGGTTTTTGAGGCTGAAATGATAGAATAAAGATGATGAAATATGGATTCATCATCCCCCTATACTTGCCTTTGCTAGTCCCTAGCAAACACTTATGCAAGAAGTGCAGAAAAAGAAAAACAAAGAAAAAAAAGAAGAAAGATGGATTGAATTTAATTATCAAACTTGTCTTCACAAAATCAAAGTTTGGAGCTTAAGTCGGACCTTTGGAATTTTAATGCGGGCGGAACCTTAATGGGAATCGGATTTGAAATCCAATAGCCTTCGAGAATCCCTATACTATGCTCAAGTCTCCTCAATAGCCAGGTCAGAAATATTTCAATCCATACGCAAACCCTTACGACTATGAATCTGACTCGTACAGTGTAAGTGATAATGGCTCTCTCCAACTGAAATGACAAAGAGACTGACTTCTCCAGCATGACAACCCAATGATTCCCCAATCCAATAACTCCTTCCTCTAGGAGCGGGGTATTCCCTTCTAAGTTCAAGTAACAACCAGCTCAAGAGGAGGGGGTGAAGAGAAGAATGGACGGTAGCCAGTGTAGCTACCTATCCTAGGATGCAAGACCAGTGTAGTCAAGTCATCCAGCTACAGGCTCATATGATATGACTTTGGAACTCAAGCTTGCTTATTTACTATGCAACATATGTACACTCCGGCAGGCATTTTATTTTTATACAGGCTTGTCCACTTTTTGGAGTTTTTTTTTGAAATACTATATACAGCAGCATTTACATAAGGAGTTTTTCCTCTTGAGCCAGTAGACTATCCCTCTTTTGAAGCTTTATTGCAACCCACACTCTCCTATCTTTAGAATTCCTCATCACTGGACGAGTTGGGGTGCACTTCCCTCCCTAGAGGAGGACAAATGTTTCCACTTGTGTGTGTCTCATACCGGCAAATCAAATCCCCTCACCACTCCATGTGAAAGGTGCAGGTGTCCAAGTTAGGTCATTATCAACAAGAGTCATGTGTGTGCTCTGAAATACTCTACTTAGGCAGTCAAGAATCCATTGAACCAAGTCTCGTGATCCTCAAAGAGTTAAGTCAACTAGACCTGAAGTACCTCAATTCTAGCTCCTATAAGGTTCTTGTTCTTAGGTAGATTTTAAGGTCCAACCAAGCTCCAATCTCCGGATTTTACTTAGCCTTGTTCAACTATTAAACTCAATCCGAAAAATGCTCATGCTATGCAAATGCTATACAGAATGCAGAAAATATTTTTGTGATGCAATTTTCAAAGATTTTGTGCTTTTTATGGATTTTTGAAAAGATGATGCATATGCATTTTTGTTTTTTTTTCAAAAGGATTGTTCAAATGTTTTTAGTATTTTTGAAAACAAAAAGATTTTGGCTAAAAACTAGGTACAAATATTTACACAGGGATGCATCTTATATTTACAAGAAGTAGATTTTAAGAATTTACAAGGGTAAGTGGTCAATTTTATAAGTATATATAATAGAGAATTTTAGTGTGATGTATATATTACTCAAACTTATTTGAAAATCATTTTACAATCAATTTTGAAAAATTATAGTCCAAAATAACTCTTACAAACACTTTTTACAAACATGTACACGCATTTGAAATAATTTTGCAAAGGTTTTCCAAATAGTATATATAGATTTTTCAAATATTTTTGCAACCATTTTTCAAACTATTTGCAAATCATTTTTCAAACATTTTATTTCACACAAAGAAAAGAAATTTTTCAAACAAAACATTTTACAAAGGTTGAAAACATGTAACAAAATGTTTTCCAAATAGTTTTCAAAAGATTTTCAAAAGGATTTTCAAACTATTTTTCAAATATTTTCCAAAAAATATTTTCACCTGATTTATTAATCAGAAAATACAAAAAGAATTTGAGGAATAATCAACATCTTTTTATTAATGTTTTTAATGAATTTATAAGTATAATTAGCCATATTGATTAACTAAAAATACGAAAGTACGAGTTATGGCTATAGTATATACATAGTATATACGACCCCCTATACTTAGCTTGAGTTATGTCCTCATAGATCGGAGAGAAAACGAGAAGACATCACTCGTGCTGAGTATAGAAAAATCTAAAGAATGAATGAATAAGAAATGAATGAATAAATGAATTAATGAGAAGTCGACCGTCCCTCCTATACTTCAGATCAAATAATCTTAAGTATAGCAGATTGTACACAAAGCAGGGAGGGTCGAGGGTGGGAATGAACAGATCGTACTCATACTGTCTCCCCTATGCTTAGGGTAATATATCCCTAAGTATAGACAAGAAGTATAGACAAGAAGAGGAGACAATGGAGAGGATCGAAAAGAATGAAAACTCAGGGTGCACACCCCCTATACTTAGGACAAAGTATGTCCTAAGTATAGAAGACTATCAACATGGGGCGACAACTTTTTGATAGATAAAGAAGATAGAAAAAGAAAAGAAGAAAAGAAGAAAAGAGAGTAAACAAATCACAGCTCGGTCTGTCTCCCCCTACGCTTAGGGTAAAATACCCTGAGTATAGACAAAAAGAAGAGACAGAAGAGGGGATCATAGAATAGTACAATTCAGTGTAAGCGCCCCCCTATACTTAGGACAAGGTTTATCCTAAGTATAGCAAAATCATAGGATGACGATGGGGTAGCAGACATAAAGAATGAATGAATGATATGGACATATGGATGTATACAGTGGAAGATGGAAATGATAACCATATATGACATACAGGTGATGTGAGTCAAAGAGCACATCTCATACCAGATGAATAGGGGCAACGTCAACGGTCGACGGATCATGATCTAGATATAGTTTTAGGCGTTGACCGTTAACTCGAAAGGTAGAGGAAGATGACAACTCGGATATATCAATACTGCCATTGCCATGTACCTTTCTGACCACATATGGACCTTTCCATTTACTCTGTAATTTCCTTGGAAATAATTCCAGCCTAGAATCTATGATTTGTACTTATCCAAAGCAAAGACTACAACTAGCATCTCCTTCTCAGTCACAGTGTAATTCCGCTGAGCGGCATACAAAGTCCGGCTAGCGTAGTGAATGGCATACGGCAATCCATCCCTCCTCTGTCCAAGCACAGCCCCTATGGCAAAATCGGAAGCATCCATCATGATCTCGAATGGGAGAAACCAATCGGGTGGCTGAAGGACAGGAGCCTTAACAACTAGATTATTGAGAGTCTTGAATGATGCAAGACACTTATCATCTATAATGAACTCAGTGTCTTTTGTCAGCAAATCAGTGAGCGGTCGGGCAATACGACTGAAGTCTCGAATGAACCATCGGTAGAAACCGACATGCCCCAGAAAAGACCATAATTGTCGTAGATTGGACGGTGGATTGAGTTTTCTGATGATATCCACCTTAGCCGGATCAACATCCATGCCCCTGTTAGAGATGATATGGCTAAGGACCGTCCCTTGAGTCACCATGAAGTGACTCTTCTCCCAAGATAAGACAAGATTGACCTCAATGCAACGCTGAAGTACACGGTCTAGGCAGTCAAGACAAGCATCAAACCCATCACCATAGACCGAGAAATCGTCCATGAAGACCTATAAACAGTCACCCACCATGTCCAAGAAAATGGATAACATGCACCTTTGGAATGTCGCCGGAGCGTTACACAAACCAAAAGGCATCTGTTTGAAAGCATATGTCCCAAAGGGACAGGTGAATGTCATTTTATCTTAGTCTTCGGGCATAATGGCCACTTGGTTATAGTCAGAGTACCCGTCAAGAAAACAGTAGTGACTCTTCCCAGCTAGCTTCTCGATAATCTGATCAATGAATGGCAGTGGGAAATGATCCTTCTTGGTGGCCTGATTCAATCGTCTGTCTACACAGACCCTCCAAGAAGTGGGTACCTGGGTAGCTATCTCCTCTCCAGACTCACTCACAACTGTAGTGATACCCATCTTCTTGGGTACCACATGTAATGGACTAACCCACTTGGAGTCGGAGATGGGGTAGATAAAATCGGCGCTCCACCATTTTGATATTTCCTTCATGACCACATCTCGAAGATTCGGGTTCAGTCGTCGCTGGAACTCACACGAGGGCTTGGCATCCTCTTCGAGGTAGATATGGTGGGAACACAGAGCCAGACTAATCCCCTGGAGATCAGATATACTCCATCATATTGTCATGCAGTTTCTTTCAAGAACCTCCATAAAACGAGATTCTTGCTCTCCAGTCAAATCCGCTGAGATAATGACTGGGTGCATATCTGGCTCACCCGCAAGGAATCTATACTTCAGCGACTATGGCAAGGACTTCAATTCTGCGCAACTGAGACTGGCAAATCTAGCTTCTGATATGTTTGAGTGAAGTCTACCAGATCTGCATGAGAGAACTCTCATTGTACCTGAAAATCTGACGAAGGGAACCCTGCTGGAATATCTGTAAATTGTGCCGGCTTGCTCTTCGTCCTAGATGTCGGCTCAGAAGAAATCAGACATGGCAAATACTCATCAAAGTCATCCCAATCAATGTCTGAATCTGAGGGATCTGAATCAGAAGAACATGAATGAAACTCTGCTTCACAACTCATCCCGTAATTGTCGGCCTCTAATGTGTCCTTTGCCAGGGGTGTGCTCTCCAAACTCTCGACTGTCATAAGTTGTAAGTACGTTGAATCTATGGGCAAGGTGAGGACTTGTGCTACTGGATCTGCCCAAATTGCCTCAACATCAGTCATCACAAATTCACACTCCTGGTGGACGTCTCTCTCTACCTCTGTCATCTGCTCTGTGTCACTAAACTGCTCTGAGCATGTTGAATCTCACGCTCTGGTCTCATCGATCATCTATATTTGTATACTTTCACCCTCTATGCGAAAGTACACCTTCCCACTATCATGGTCAGATACCGTCTTGGCAGTGGCCAAGAATGGGCGTCCAAGTATGATGGGGCTATCTGTCACCGACTTAGGGATCTCCATGTCCAATACAACAAAGTCCACGGGGAATTTCAGGTCCTGAATGGTAACGACCACGTCTCTCAACAACCCCTTCGGCCTCTTAATAGACCTATCAGCAAACTGAAGGACCGTCCTACTCCGATGGAGAGGGCCAAACTCGAATCGATCAAGTAAGGCTGCCGGAAGGAGGTTGATTGAAGAGTCGTTGTCTAATAGAGTACGATCAAACTACTGCTCTTGAATCTTGCATCTGACATAGGGAACTCATGCATCAGGTCTCTTGGCTGGCAGTTGGTTCTGAATGGCAAAGCATGTGGCATGGGTGAGCACATGGATCTCTCCTCTGTGGTTCCTCCTCTTCCTGCGTACGGTAGTCTTCTCTCTCAGGTTCTTTTTAAAGAGGGGATGTGCCATAGTGCCTCCTGTAGAGTCAGATGAATCTGAAATCTATCAATCATATGTTGGCTAAACTCTAACTGATGTGCCTTTTTTGGATTTTCTTTTTTATTCCCCTTAGCCAAGCGGAGTGCTTGAGGGAAGGGGATGGTAGGGGCCTCCTCAGATGGAGGGCTAGTAAAAGGTTCCTTTGCTTGTGAAGGAATGGAATCCACACCAAGATCATCATGCAACACATATGGACTTGAAGTAGATGAAGAAACGGTTCCTTTATTCATATTTTTGGTCTTTTTTTGTTACCACAATTATGAGATACAAAAGGTGGCAACACAACAGATGGAAGCACAACAGGAGTAGAAGTGGTGGCATCAGTACCACCCATGGCATCTTTCTTCGCAGCATCAGCACCGCGCTCTAGCTCAACATCAAGTGAAATGGTGGCATCAGCACCACCGCCTGCATCTGGAGTCACGACGGCCTCAGTATCGTCAACTGGATCTCTATCCTTGGTGGCATCAGCACCACCGTCATCACCATCATCAACGGCATCAACATCGCTACTCTCCTCGTTTGGAACTCCTGGTTCCTCATGTAGTTGTCACTCAAACGAGGCGCCGTCAGCTGGCATCCTACCTCTCCTAGTAGTCATGAAATCAGCATCACACATAAAAGAAGGCATGTCATTCAAAGAGTCATTAGGAGTGGTATCCTCTGTAGACTATATCTTCTTAGATTTCCTTTTCAAATTATTCGGATTAGGCTCGATCTATGCTGGTATGGCAGCCTTGCCCTTGATGATATCCCTCATCTCCTACCGGAACTCACCCATTTCCCGTTGGAAGGATGCCTGCTGTTCAGAGAGCAAGCGGGCGAGGTCGTCAAGAGTTGGGTTCTCGAATGCAGGTGTCGGAGAACCGGAAGTATTCCCATGCTTGAAATGAGTCTGTTGCTGTTGTGAATAGTGAGGGGGAGGCTGGGAGTATGGCTGGTGAGGCTGCTGACGTTGCCTCCACTACTGTCCCTGATAAGAGGGATGAGGACCCTGATGGTACTGCTGGTGGGAGTGATGGGGCTGCTGCTATTGTTGGTTGTTCTGAGTGCCCTGAGCGGGAGGCTATTTTTGGGATGAGGTGCCTCCAGTGGTCTAATGGAATCCGGGGTGATCGCGACGAATCCTGGCCTACTGTGAATACCAATCATACCATATCCCGTTGACTTCCATCAATGGCTCCTGCTCGAAGGGTGGTGGAGGAAGAACTACGGTGATTGATACGGCTAGTAGACCACCATCTGAGTATCCTGAGATAGTGGCTACGGTGAGTAGTGCTATAGTTGTTGGACCGGCTCTGCCTGGATATGGTGAACCTAGCGGTACGCGGTAGAGGGCTGGGTAGAGCTGCTACTGTTGGAATCAGCACGTGATCTGGGAGGCTGCTGTATGGACATATGTGCCTCCTGAATACACAAGATCTGGGTCTTCAGGTCGCTCATGGTCTTGGTCAACTGATCCATCTGTGCAAGCCCTTGGCTCTGCTTCTTCTCAATGATCTCGACGCGGTCCAGCTTCTCGCTAATGATCCCCATGTCGGCGGCGGCAGATTCATTCTGAGCTATTGTTGCTGACGGAGTATGGGTACTAGCATCGATTCGTGCAATCCTCTGATATGAAACTGCCCCTTGGGGGGCCTTCGGCTACGTGTAGACCCGGGCTTGGGCCATTACTGTTGAGTTCTCTGCCATCCCCTCATAGATGGCCTAAACCTGGTCTTCACCCTTGGAAAAGTAGGACCCACCACAAGAGGCATTCACAATTCCTGCAGCTCTGGTGTCAGCCCACAAAAGAAACTTTGAACAAGGTTGGGCTTTGATATCTCGTAATATGGACATCGGTCAATGAGCTCTCTAAATCGATCCCAAGCCTCATGGAACTGATCATTTGGGAACATAGTGAAGTTGATGATCATAGCTCGCGCTGCGTTGGTCCGGCCGAGTGGATATTACTTGTTCAAGTACTCAGTCCGGAGCTGCTCCCAAGATGTGACGTACCTTCCTAGATGCTTCAGCCAATAGGCTTCTCTGTCAGCTAATGAGAATGGGAAGGCAATCATCTTTATAGTGTCCTCGTCCACCAGTCTGTCGTGGACAGTGCTACAAATCATCTCAAACTCCTGCAGATGGAGATGAGGCTCCTCGGTGGCCAGTTCATGAAACTTGGGAAACAACTGGATGGTCTGGGGGCGAAGCTCGAAGTTCCCGGCAATGGGGGGAAGCTGGATCCATCGGTGAGTGAGGGTTGTAGCAGGGTTGTGCAACTGTCTCATGGTCCTCGGTGTGTCCCCTCCTGTTGAGGGTTTTCTCCTGCTTCGTCTCCTGCTTCTGGTATCTCTCCACCGCCCTCAGGTCTTTCTCCTCTGTCCTCTCGCATCTGCGCCAGCTCTCTCATGATGTCACCCATGAAGGCTCCCTGATCTCTGATCTGTCTTTGCATAGTCTCCAGGGAAGCTAACAATGAATTGTTGATGGCAGTCTGATCATACACATACGAAGGTTGTCCCTGCTCATCTGGGCGTCCCTCACTGATGGCCATGTCTCGGGTCTCTGCGAAGGCAAAAGTACCCATCTCAGGTGCCATCAAATGTCCAAAAATCTGTGTTGCACTAAACTCTGATACCGCAGGACTGACAGAAGAAGAAGGGTGGTCAAGGGGGAATAGAGTAGACATAAACGCAGGCTCGGAGAGTGGGTCTAAACTCCCCGAAGCCGACCTAGATGAATAGGAAGAGGTGCTCGATAGTGGTGCCACCAGACGAGGCCTAAGGGATCTCCTTCCCATCATCGTTATCTAGAGAAAAGGGCGGATGAGATCTGGAATGCAAACAAGATGTGAAAACAAACCCCCGATTCACCTACACAACGCTTGAGCTGATGACCGTAAAGGCTCGGTCGATTATCTTTTCAATTTTATTTAGGTTATCAATCAATCTATCATAGCGATTAAGCGAGCTGGTAGGAACCCGATGCTCCTTGGAGACTGTCTCGATCTAAAGCTAGATCTTTCCCAGTCAGTATGAATTGCAGACCGTTTACCGGCTACCCAATCAATTCACTCTGCAAAGGACATCACGGTCCGCTTTACCGATTATCGGAGAGATCCTCACTGGAGAACGACTGACCCTAGAGAAGTAGTTTGAGAGGAGTTCAGGTATGGCTCTATCCTAGTGTGCGGGTCACTCTCTCGCTGCAGATAAATCAACCAAGGAGGGGGTTACTCTCCCCAAGACAAAAATTTTGAGTGAGGTGAGTTTTAAGGTCAAGTTTGCATTAGCAGTCCCAATTTTATTTGGTTATCTCTTTTTAGTATTTTTCTGAATAAAAGCAACGCCTAACGAATTTTCTGATTTCCTTGGTTATTTTGAGTCCAATAAAATGGGGGAAGAAGTTGGAAAAGTCGATGCGTGATCAAACACAATGATGCATGCAGAGTTAGAAATGTGTACCTTGCTCCAGCACTCTACATGAAGGGTGATCCGCACATAAATTTAAAGACAGGAAAATAAACTACATATATGATGCACGAGGAAACCGTTCCTAGATGAGAAATTTCTATTAATCGTGAAGCACAAGTAGCTATCAACTAGGAAGAGAAATTGGAGTCCGGTCTAGGTGGAAGATCGGTGTCTACCATATTGGATCTTGCTAGCGCTGTATACGACCTCTCTCGGCACATGGTCTCTAATCCAAGTCAAATAGCTTTTTAATGAGATTTAGCTAAGTCCAATTACGATCTATAGGTACCAGCAATATATTAAGTGTGAGGTCTTAGATAATTACATCACAATCAACAAAATTTCCTAAATCTAGGGGCTAAATCCTCGTGAATCAAAATAAAAGAAAAGTCGAATAAAACAAAACCGGGAGAAACCGCAAAAACCGACGAGGCCCCCAAGGGAACAATCCATCGGGCAATGGGCCTCGTGAAGTGTCGAAGTGTCCAAGTCCTGAATATTACAAATTAAAGAGTCACTCTCTCACTTCAAATTATAAAAATAATTACAGAAAATAAAAACTAGAGCTAAGTCTGCAAAATCTCTCTAAGTCTTCCTTGGTGCAAGAGTGGCAAGCGAAGCCGGCTTCACGTGGGTGCGTCGGCGCCTAGAGTCGAGTGCCTCCCTCGATCCGTGGTACCTCGCACAAAGTCAACAAAGAGAGGAGGTTAGGCAGCTCAAACAATATATATCAAAACAAAGCAAATAAGTGAAGCAAAAATATAGACAAATAATATCACAATCAATCACAAAGAAATCTGATCTATACGTTGTTGCTCCCGGCAATGGTGACATTTGATTAATCGGGAAGTCAGGCGGTCGTGTATTCCACACAAGGTGGGAACACAGTCGATGCGTTGACCGCTCAGAAATCCGGATTAAGTCAACAATTAACACACAACAACAATCAAATAATGACAAGCAAGATGCGGAGTTAAAATTTATTATAACTCTACATAAAATATGTGTATAGAAGCAAGTATCTAGAGGTCGAACACAGGGAACAAGCAGGACAGATCGGGTGAAATCAATGCACAAGGGATGAATGTGATGTTTTTGTCTATAAATGTTATTTTTATGGGTTTTTAATTTTCTATTTTCTATTTATTTTTTATTTTATAATTATATATTTTGATTTTTAATTTTCTGATTGTAATTTTCTTTTTGTGTTTTATATTTTTTAATTTCTTTTTCTTTTAGTTTATATATAAAGTAATATAAAGGATATATATACACAGAGAGGTAAAAGAGAGATATAAATAGGTAAAAATATCCAAAATTCAGGAAATAAAATATTTTCATGTTTTTTATACTTTTTAGTATTTTTATGATTTTTCTATATTTTTTCTAATTTTTTGGTATTTTTAAAGTCAAAAATACTGAAAACAGTGAATAAAATAAAAGTCGAAATTAAAATGGAGAGGAAAATATCAAACAGAGTCAAAAATTCCCCAAATTAATTTTAAAATAAAGATAATAAAGTAAAGAAAATTCAGAGATAGAAAATGTATTTTTATGGTTTTTGGAATTTTTAAGATTTTTATAAAGATTTTGGGGGTTTTCTAATGTTTAGGAGTTTTCTTTTGTATTTTTAGTGATTTATGATCTGAAGTTAAAACACACAGAAACACACAAAATATGATTTTTGAATTTTTCAAAGAGTTTTTCTAATTTTTATGTATTTTCTAATGCAAACAGTGAAGAAAATACATGTTTTTGAATTTTTATAAATATTAAAATGCAACAAAAATGCAAAATAAGAATATGTTGTGATGAGCAATGTTGCATTGAATATAGGGTAATTTTTTGGGATATTTTAGGATTTTAGAGATGCATGAAATAAATAGAGAAAATAAAAAAAGAAAATGCACACTAGCAGGGGTATTTTCGTAATTATCTAGAAGTCTAGGGGGCAACTTGCAATTTTTCCACAAAATATATACTGCAATAAAAACTCTATGGACTAAATATTAAATCCAAAACCTACAGGGTAAAAGTGTAAAATCTCCAAAGTCACGTGCTCGAGGTACGTGACTGGTAGGGACCTTTCTATTATTATCCAAATTCCTGAGGGCCAAGTTACAAAATCACCACAAATATTACACATTATAAAATAGTTTCTAGACTTAACAGAAAATAACACAAATCACGAGGGCCCCCACGTAAAATTCCCCTACCCCACGTGCGTAAGTCACGTGAGGTGACGTAGACAGGGACCGACGTGCAAATATGATAAATCTAGGGGTGTTTTTTGCAAATTTACAAATAATTAAACTACAAATGAAAGTTTAAGCACTGAATATTAAATACAAAAAGGTCCTGGGTTGAATATGCAAAAATACCCAGGCTAGGAGGATCTGACGGGTGGTCTTCCTTCACTTTCCACTTGTCAGAAATCCAACGGTCGATGTCGACTCGACTTCGATGGCCCAGATTAGATCCTTCGGTGAGGATCAACATCTGCTGGAGGGCCTGATCCAAGGGCTCGGAGTTGATCAGCAAGAACAGAGGGGCATCCGACGGCTCAGAGGTGCTTCGCAAGAATAGGCCAGAACACGGACCCGACGAACTTGGGTCGTCATGCCTATCTTCCGTCGCCGTCTTCTATCGCTGCTAGGAGTTCCAGGAGCATGCTGGTGGCTCCCTCTATCGTCTGGAGGTCTAAGAAGAGCCGAAGGACGTCTGGCGCTCGCCCGCGAGGTCAGAGGAGCCGCAACCCCCCAAGTATCACCGGCGAATGCCAAAATGGCCCCAGGCATGCTTGAACTCTGCAGGACATGCACAAAAAGAGACTCCAGGTGAAGGGCAAACTACCTCATCTCGGTTAGCGGAGCGACGAAGCGCGTGGAGGTGGAGATGAGTCTTGCTGGAACGATCTCCGGCGAACTACGGGCAGAAGTGATTTACGCGACTATAGGCTAATCTAAGGGAAACTAAGGGTTCTGGTAACTAAGGCTAAACTAATCAAGCAAAAAATGAAGAAACAAGCTCGAGTGGCCAGGAAACCAGGAGGGGGGTACCTCAACGGCGGCTTCGCCGGAGGTGGGTGGATACACCCTCTGGCCGCCTCCTCGATCCACTTGAAGGTCGGGAAAAGAAGCTGTCACCTCCCTCTCACTATGGAGCACAACAGGCGGAGAGAAAAATGGTCCAAAGGGGTTCAAAATCGAATCCAAAAGTCGGGGGTGTATATGAAGGATTTGACAAAATGGCTCTGGCGCTCCAAAGAATGAAGGAGATCGATCAAATCGAAGGTTCACAACCCTAGGAGAGACGTGGGCATGTCAGAGTGATGAACGAGGCACAAAAGTCAAAGAGGTGTCGTCATGAGAAGATGCAAGATGAGGCCTCGAAAAAATCGAGAAAACAGGGTGAAATGCAGTTCTGACACTATACAGGACGTTGGGCAGAGAGTTGACCCAGGTCAACTTTTGCCGCCACCTGGTTGGTCCACATGGACCAACCAGGAAAAACCCTGGAAAAATTATTCAAAAAATCATTTAAAAATAGGAAATCAATTCGTTAATTTTTTATTACTAAATAAAAAATATTTATTATTTTATAAATTATTTTATGATGATTTATATTTTTTTTGATATAAAAATACAAGTTACCTTTTATGAGCTATTTAGGTATCTTTATCTATATATTTTTAATATTTTATTTTTATATTTTATATTGAATTTTGTTTATTTTGGTAATTAATTTATATATTTATAACTTATTTTTATACACTTAAGTATATTTTTATTTTATTTTTCTGAAGTATTTTGTTCCATTAAATAAATAGATGTATGAAGTATACATATATATTTACAGGTGTTATACCTATGTATTTGTACACAACTATTTTATTTTTGTGTTTTCTTTGTGTTTTTATTCATGTTTTAATATGTACATATATTATAAATAATATTTACAAAATTATAAAAAATAATGAATAATAAATAAAATGAATATTTTAATCTGTACAAGTATACAATATGGGTCCAAAACCTAACTTTCAAACCCTAACTCAGAAAAATATGAAACCGCCTTCATTAAATAGCTTATTAAAAATTATATAAAATTAAAGTGATTTTGATACATTTCAAGTTTTTATTTGAGAGATACGGGTCTAGGAAGTTGGAATTCTGGAATCTTATTCAGATCATAATTTTTTATCTATATATTATTTTTGTGTGAAATTAATTTTTTATTTTTCTATATTTAATTATCTACAACTTTCATGTACAAGGTTTCTTTATTTGAAGTATAAAAAGTGGAACAAAAAAAAGGTCCCAAAAATGAATGAAGAATGAATTAAATAAAAGGGATTTTTATTGGTATCTGGCCTTTATCTCCCCCTACTTTATTCCTTGTTGACATATTCATCTAGATGCCTAGGTCTCAGGATTTCGGGTCATAAAATATTTACAATATTTTATTCTTTTTCTTTTCTTTTCTTTATTCTATAATTTTGGCATTAAAATAGTATTTTATACAATATTTATACTCACATGCATGAATGCTAAAATGCAGGAATTAAGGGTATTTACATGCATTTGATAGGGTTTTTTAGGCCAAAATGATAGAATAAAGATGATGAAATGTGGATTCATCAAGTATATGTTCTATAACTTAAGTCCCTTCCTGCATTTTGAAGCGAACAAGCTCTTTCATAATGTTATAATGCTGGGTGTGGTTGACATCATTGAACATCTCCTTGAGATTCAACATTATATCCAGGCAATTCTCCATTTCCACATGTTGCGTCTAAAGCACATTGGAGAGAGCTCCCAAAATATAACACATGGCCAATGTATTATCTTCATCATATTTTTCATTGTATTTGATTTCTTCTTGTATCTTAGGGTTTGCAAGCTTGTCCTTAGACAACACATAATATATGTGATCTGCAGAAAGGACAAGATCCAAATTACAGATCCAATCCGAGTAATTTGGTTTGTTCAATTGGCTGACCTCCTGAAGCCTGGTGAGCGGGATCATGGTCTTCATTGTCTGAAATTAAGAATGCACTATATTAGAACATATAAATATATATATTCAACATTAAATTATTTGATTAATGAATTTTAATCAAATTAGTCTTGCATTTTCAACTTTAAAAGTTCATTCTCTTAGTCACTTTCAAAGCAAGAGATATACTTACTGTTATATCTCTAGCAAGAACTGGGATCTTCTTTTATACCTTAGTTACATCCCAATAATATGAGAAACTATAACTCGGGTAAAAAGAAGCGGGAACTCATTCCTCCTTGCAAGTCCAACTGGCATTCCCAATTCAATCTTTAACACTCGAGCCCACCACCCCTAAGGCGATGTTGACCCCTCATTAATTGAACCAACCGTCAACATGAATAGAACTCGATATGCGCAATCCAATATCACCCCAATAATATGAGGGACCGACATTGGGGTCACTATGCATACGGCCTTACTCTTTCGAGAAGCAATAGCTCGATCCATGTACACTTGTATGCAGGAGTTGTCACTTTGGACAGGCATCTCCTACATACAATCCATGGCGATGGAACCCTTCACCTTGATGGGAGACCATGGATGTCACTCATGTGATCCTCCATATCATGTTCAAATCTAAATTAATTATCATGAATCACATCACATAATAAATTCTTCCAAGGGAAATACTACTCTATTCAAATATAGTGTTATAATTGGATATAATGAATTTAATCATATTAAATCAATTATCAATCCAATTAAGTCAACCAACAAACAATTTTGATTATTTCTTGAAGGATGATATAATCTTAAAATAAGTATTATTCAAATTTTAATAATTAGAAAAATATGTCATGA
The DNA here is from genome assembly GCA_037367405.1 of Ottelia alismoides. Classification (NCBI taxonomy): domain Eukaryota; kingdom Viridiplantae; phylum Streptophyta; class Magnoliopsida; order Alismatales; family Hydrocharitaceae; genus Ottelia; species Ottelia alismoides. Next base: position 584,589 of record JAZKJV010005914.1, on the reverse strand, counting down.
TATCTTCAAGCATTATTCTTTCCTTACCTGCTGATGAGCACAGATCCTGCGAGGGTCTAAAATTATCCTCATTGAAGAACTGAGGATGGATTGTCGTTGAGAAGATCACTCACAAGATCACTTGTTCAGTCAACAAGTACCCACAATGTATAAATAAGCAATAAATAGCCAAACGTGTGAAGCACAATTTACTATATTCTACAAATAAAGATGCATAGAATGTAAGCATGTAGAGGTCGAACCACAGATAGCAAACTAGGTAGCCTAATGATTATGCCTAATCACAGTGAACTATGTACATAATTGACTTTATGTCTTTGTATGTGGCTTTTTGGTTTTATAAATTTTATTTGATTTTTTAATTTTTCTGGTTTTTAATTTCTTTTTAATTTTAATATTAGATAATAGCTATATGTATCTATATAGGCACATATATTTATGATGTTATATAAAATGAAGTGTATTATATATAATATAATTTAATTTAGAGAAATATCATGTGATTCATTCCATTATATATTTATATAGCTTTTTAAAAAAATATAGTAAAAGGGTTTTTATATTATGTAATAATAATACAGAATATATTTAGGTATATATACATGTGTATAATACAATATAGGGTATAATAACTATAATTATAACCAAAAATGCATAATTCTGTATTTTTGGGTTTTTCATAGCTTTTTTCCTGTTTTTATATTTTTTTAAGGATTTTGCTATTTCTTATGTATTTTAAAAGTCGAAAACATCATAAAACAGAATTTAAATAAATAGGCTGAATTGATTTGAAGATTGAAAACAGCAAAATGCATCAAAAATTTTTCAAATAAATTTTAATATATATAATAATAATATAAATAAAATTCGAAAATAATAATAAATATTTTTAGGATTTTTGGTGATTTTTCCTCTTTTTTACCAGATTTTAGAGTTTTTTTATTTTTAGTCTTTTTCTTTTTCCATATTTAAGAATTTTTTGTCTGGAGTTACAAAATACTAAAATAGATTAAAAAATATAATTTTTTTAAATTTTTCAAGAAGGTTTTATATTTTTTGGTAATTTTTAATTCAAACATGGACAAAACATGCTCTTTTGATTTTTAATAAATAGTTAAAATGTCTAAAATGCAAAAATAAAATTATAACGTGAATATATGCTATCATGCACTTAACCCTATTTTTGCATAATTTTTTAGCATGGATGATATTTTATAATAAAAAAACAATCATAAAAATTATTGAACTAGCAGGGACTTATTTGTAATTAAAATTAACTACAAGGTTGTTTCTACAAAATACCTAAAATATTTACACTAATATTAAAATTTAATAGACTAAAATGAAATTACAAAGACCACCAGGATGCATGTGCAAAATGCCCAGCACACATGGGATGACACGTGAGCTGAGATGGATTGGGCCCAAACATAATATCAATAAATTTCAGGGTTCTCTTTGCAATTATTAAACATTTATTTTTTTACTACAAATTATATTTACATAAATAATACAAATTAAATCAAAAATTTAGGGGAAGATGTGCGAATTATCCCCAGTGGGCGTGTTATCGTGCGGCTCTAGATTCTTCACTTGCCACGCGTCAGCTTTTGCTCGCACGATGCCCCTTTGTTGGTCGACGGCCATGATTAGATCTTTGGCGGATATCTAATGGTTGAGTGCATCTCCATCGGATGGTAGATGCTTCATCAGGCACCTCATTCTTGATCGGACAGCAGTGAGGTAGTCTGGAAGAATATGAAAGAAGGTCTGCCCTTTCGGGCTTCGATTCGATGTTGTGCTCGACATCGGCCATCTCTAGGGCTACTAATAGGATGTGTAGCTTTGTCTCATCATTACACACCTACATATATGCATTAGAAGCTTCGGAGCTCAGTGTTGGAGCTTTGGAGGTTTCGAGAAAGCAGGCGCACCTGGAGGTCCTCCTAGGATCATTAGGATCCAGATGAACCTCATTTGGACGGGGACCTGCAGGGTTAGATAGAGGATACTCGAGTGATGGGCCTCGGGCATTTATTGATGGGATTTGATGGGGGATGAAGAGGGCGAAGGAGCTACGGCGATCGATGGAGGAGCAGCTCTGATCCTCTGATTCACGGTGAATTAGAGGTGATCAAGTGTAGGGGATGGAAGAACATGTGATAGGGAAGAGAATGAGGGCTAAAGGGAGTCGGAACGACTCGTATTCACGGTAGAACATGGTCGGAGTAGTGAGATCCGGTATTTGATTTTATTGGAAATATGCTAAGATTAACACCTAAATCCTAAAGTAAATGCTGGAATTAAAAGATGGAACAAAAATCTACCTAGAATTTAAAAATGCATAGCTCGTACCTGATGGATGGTCAGGGAGCAGGACGCCACCAGAGCATCGCCTTGGATCGCTTCTCTTCCTCCGATTCACACGCCAAACCTCGTGGGTAACCTCGATGTCACCGGGATCACTCATGCACAATGGCTAAGGGGAATCAGGAATCGGAGAAGGATTGAAATCGAGATTAGAGGGAGAAGGCTTTATTTATAAACATGGATTCCGACCAACTTTGATTGGCATAATTTAGTGGTTCGATGGAGATCAATAGGATCTCATGATGGTGCCGGAAAGACAGTTGAGATGAGAAGAAAATTAATGAAACACTCGAGGCATTTTGCTGATCCGAGTGGCTTGGAAAAATTAAGGAAATGGGTCGCTTGAGATTCTGACACAGTCAGAGATGACAAAGGGGCAGTTGACCGAGGTCAACAAAAGCAGAGCTCTGGTCGATCCACGTGGACCAACCAAAAAATGAAAGGCAAAATGCCTTTAAAATAAAGAATAAATAGCAAATGAATTTATTAATTTTACGTTATAAAATAAACAATGTTTAGTATTTTCTGTAGTATTTAATTATGATTTTTATTTATTTTTATGGGTTAATTTCTTGTATGTTACTTTTTAGGGTTTTATTTATAGGTATATTTACCTATATTATGTATATTTTATTTTTATTTTGTATATTTTTTATTTTATTATTTAATTTTCATAATTTATATATTTATAACTTATTTAGATATATATATAAATATATTTTTATTTTATTTTTCTGATATACACTTAAATAAATATGTATACCAAAGGTATTTTATGACTCTAAACCCCGAGATTAAGTCAAGAATTGAGTTGATCAACAAGGAATAAAGTAGGGGGAGATAAGGGCCAAGAATACAATAAAAACACAATTCTTTTATTCATTCAATAAAGTATTTTTAGGACCTATTTTATTATTTATTATTTATACATAAAATAAAGAAACTTTGTAAATGAAAGTTGTGGACAATAATGTACAGAAAAATACAAAATTGATTTCATACAAAAAGAATATACAGTGTACATTTTATACATAGAACAAAAAGCCAAAACCCAAAATTCCCAGACCCATATCTCTCAAATAAAAACTCAAAAGTATCGAAATCTCTTTTAATTGTATATAGCTTTTAATAAATGATTTAATGAAGGTGATTTCATATTTTTTGGACTTAATATGTGAAAGCTAGGTTTTGGACCCTTATTGTACTATATCCCCAAATAAAGTATTCATTTATAAATCTTTATTATTTTTATAATTTAATATTTTTATAATGTTGTAATCATTATTTGTAGTATATGTACATATTGAAACTAGAATAAAACCATAAAGAAAGTATAAAAATAAAATAATGTATAAAACTACCAAGATAAAATACTTGTACTTATACCTATATAATTTATACCCCTATCTATTTAAGTATATATAACATCATAAAAATATAATAAAAATATATTTACACACCTAAAAATAAGTTGTAAATACATAAAGTAAGATAATAAAAATAATAAAATCAAAAATACAAAATAAAAATAAAATAACCAAAACATAAATGAATATACCTATAAATACACCCCTAAAAATTAACTTGTAACAAATAACACCAAAAAATAAATAAAAATCATATCAAAATACTACATAAAATAATAAACATTTGTTAGTTTATAATAAAAAATTAATAAAATCAATTATTATTTTTAATTATTTATTTTGAATAATAGGACCTATCTAGTCCTGTAGCGGTCTACATGGACCAATTAGATCTCAGGGACCATTGACCCTCGATAAACTCCACATTCCTTCTTATGAATTTTGTCAGAATCTCGAGCGACCCGCCTTCTCGGAATTTTCCTCACCACTCTGTTGCTCCATCACCCTCGATCCCATCACAGGATTTAATACTTGATCTTCCATGATTCACGTTGTATCCTCAGATGGATTGTACATATCATTGATTCACACTGATTCATTGAGAAATAAAGGTGTCCAGCCATGTCTTTAAATAAGTACCTCTATCCTCCTCTCATTCTTTGGTCATCTCCAAGCCTCCAGCCTAGTGTGTCGCCATGTGACTGGTGGCTTACCCCTGGAGAGTTTGAGAGTGGCTGAGGGAGGCAGAGGTGTACCCACGGTAGCCTCGTCGGTCGCCTGTCCTTCCTGCCTTCGCCGGCAGGTACGAGCTGCATATTCTTAATTTTTAGGTAGATTTAGTTAGTGTCTTTCATTTTCCATATTTTATTTTGAGTTTTAGTTAACGATTTAGGTTAGAGTAGCTAGATTACCTCCCTGGAGCTCTCGAGCTCCAGTCGTCTATTCACCACTGTATCCACTGTCTTCGACCCTCCTTACACCCCATTTCGTATCCTTTTCAGCTTTTCCATATGTGCGATCCATCTGACCAATCAGATCCTTCATGGATTTGCGATTCAAAGTCCCATTCTTTCGCCTCCACCGGACTTCACCATCCCTGTCACACTCCTACCATCTCTGCCCAATAACAGCCTCCAGGAACCCCTTTTGCTTGTGCACATTTTCCTTGCAGGTCTGGGAGGCTAAAGACCCCTCGTGGGGTTGATTTTGAAGCATCTTGTGATACCTAGAGCTGTGGACTTCACCGAGCAGCCGGGGCTTCATTGGGTCTCGGCCATTTCCCAAACCTCCTGGTGCTGCGAGCACCTCCAAGGAACGTTTTGAGCCTTGGAGGATGGCCAAAGACTGTCGGAGTCATGTGTGGGCGGTGATTGAAGGAGCCATGGTCGCATGTTCTTCCCTATTCTTCAGGAAGAGCCGGGGTCCTCGGATCTTCCTCTTGCCCAAGTTTTGATCTCATGCGTCTGATCGTAGAATGTTGTAGTCGTTGGATCACACCCATGATATGATCTCGTCTGTTGATCGCCGAAGCGTCATCGTGAAGCCTGGAGCCGACCGTGTCTAAGTGGTTGACATCCAACCGCCCGCCTCCCCGCAAAGGAAGGGGTAAATTGCTAATGATCATATATTAACCCTGTAAATAAAATTTTAAGTGTAATAAAATGGGAATTTTGTAGACAGACCCTTGTATTTATTGAATATTGCTTTTGGTCCAGTCCACATCACCTCACATGTTGTCCCACGTGAAGTGGAGAAATTGCAGGAGTACCTATGCGGGTTTTTGTATTTAATTTTAGTCCACTAAATCTTAATATGCGTTGTGAATTTCTAGGAAAATTGCATGTATGTCCCTGGCCTTTATTTTATTAGCAACTATACCCCTCCTAATTTATGTATTTTGGTGCTTGAATTTCATTTATTGAAAATGGCACCCATGCACTAAAAATTATGCAAAAATAGAGTTATATGTCTGCTGACATGTGCTTTCATATCCCATTTTTATTTCAGCATTTTGGGTCTTTTAACTATTTATTAAAAAAGAAATGAACATGTTTTTGTCCCTAACTAATTTATAAAATATCAAAAAAATAGAAAAACCTTTAGAAAAATTCCTAAAAAAATATATGTCATGTATTTTAGTATTTAATAACTCCAGAACAAAAATTACTAAAAAAAATAGAAAAAGAAAAAGACTAAAAATCAAAAGGCTCCACAATCCATTATAAAATGTGGAAAATCATAAAAATCCAAAATTATGTTTTCCTGATTCTAAATTTTATTTATATTATTATCTACCTATTAAAAATGATTTGAAAATTTTTGGACTTATTTTGCTATTTTTAATCTTCATTTCAATTTCAATCTATAATTTAATCCCTGATATGGGATATTTTGATTTTAAAAATCCACAAAAAATAGCAAAAATTACAGAAATTTCACAAAAACATTAAAAAATATTAAACCCAAAAATAATTTATTTTCTATATTTTATTTATTTATACTAGTATTATAATTATATTACTCTATATTGTACAAATAGCCTTATATAGCTTATTATATATTAAAAAGAAATATAAAAATATATAAAATATACATATATATAAATTAAAAATCCAAAAATATATAAAAATAAAATCCACAAAAATAATAAAAATAGGATAAGAGAAAAGGATAAGTTTTTAGCTTAATTGCCCCGATCTAATATTTGCTCCCTGAGTTCGACCTCTATACATTCTTACACCTATACACATTTGATGTAGAGATATAATAAATTTTATCTCCATATTTTTTACATTTATTACTTGATTCATATTGTGGTTTAATTGTTGATTGATTGAAGTTTCATCTGAGGTCACTTCGACGATTATCGATCCGCATTGTAGATGGAAAAGACTTCGACAAAAACTCATTCATCAAATGGTGTCGTTGCCGAGCAGCAACGTCGCATAGATTGGGATTATTTATTTGTTCATGGCCTCTTGTCTATTTTTGGCATTTAGTTATTTTTATCAATTATTTATTTTTCTACCTTGTTTGATATTAATTGTAAACTGTCTATCACTCCTTCGTGTTTGACTTTGATGCGAGGGACCACTACACGAGGGAGGATTTCTTAGGAGGACCTGTGCACCCAAGCAAGGTGGAGCCAGCTTTCTAACTTAGTCAGCAGGAGATAGTAGCAAAGGAGGACATGAAGGAATTTTTTAAGACATTTTCTCTCACAGTTTCCTTTTTATTTTATGTTGTAATTAAAGAGATAGAGTGGCATTCAATTTGTAGTTATTCAGACTCTCACAGACATTGCTACTTCACAAGGTCCAATGCCCGAGGGATTGTTTCCTTGATGGCCTTGTCGGATTTTGTCGTGTTTCCATTGCTTTCTTTTTATTTGTTTTTCGCTTTTATTTTTTATTTGTTTTGTGTGAATGAGCCCTATCTTAGGATGTGCTTGATCGATAGATTAAGGTCCAAACCCTGATATACTAGCATGTACCTATAGATTCGCTTTTGGACTTAGTATAATCGTAATTGTTAATTATTTGGATTTGGGATCGCGCGTCGAGATAGGTCACATACATCGCTGGCAGGACCCCTTTGTGGCAGGCACCGAGTGGCATCGAAGACCGGACCATTGGTCTCTTTTCTAAATAATTAGCATATGGTGCTTCACGCTAATAGTATATTCTTATCTAGGGCTATTTCATCGACTTGCATTTGCATGTAGTGCAGATTTCAATTCGGGCATGCATCCTGCATGGAGAAAGCTAGGAAGCACTGTAAGTCTTCTGACTTTGCATACATCATCGATTTCCGACTTGCATGGCTTTTCCGACCTTCTCCCTCTGATTTTGATCACCTAGGATGCTAAATGGAATTGGAAACTCATAAGGCACGTGCATTGAAAAATAACAAAAAAAATAGTGATAACCTAAATAAAAGCGGGAGTGTTAACTCTATTGAACTTTTAAAATAAAGCATAATGGATTCATTGCTTTGGGGAGAGCAACCCCCTCATTGTTTGTGCATTTTATTCTCATGTACACATTGAGGATTAGTGCCCCAATCCCAGGCCTATCTTCGTGCTTGCACAACTTTGTTGAAAACCACCTAACTCTAAAAATGAAAAGATAAAAGACCACTATCTCGATCTTCACTGTGTTGAGTAGGTGAATATGGGGTTTGCTTGATACATTGATTGTGACTTTGGTTCCTTCCTCGTTTATCATTCTTTGAGTTAGTCCATCCCTGAGTGTTTGAGTTTTTCATTTTATTTGAGTCCTTCTCTCCCTTTCTTTATCTTCTTTATTTGAGTTGTGATATAAAGTCTTGATCTTCACTCTTGCAACCGAATTTTGTGGTTGTCTCCTTGCTCATATCATACCATCTCTGGTTCTGCTCAAGGAGACTCTCTCCTTGAGCCATAATTTTTTATATGTTCTGCCTACATCTCGTCCACCCTCCTCGTCCCCTTTATTATCATCTCATCTTTCACCCGAGATTGTTGTGCTAGTAGATAAGGCCCGCATCAAGGTTTAGGGATTACATTTATTATCTCAGTAAGCCGGGCATGTTTGAGGATGCTGAGATTGGTGTGTTATTTTTGGTGGATCTGCAATCGATATGTGCATAGATATTATTGAGGATTTTGATTTTGGCATGATTACAAAGTGTGATTCTTTATTGAGGATTTTTATCTCGCACACTGGATTGAGGATGTGATTGATTACAAATGATTTGATGGTGATTCCATAAGCCCTGATTGCACAATCTCTTAGGAGGTTCTGACCATCTTGATTCAGATGTTTGATTTGCTATCTCTTTCGGTGCTTCAAAGTGACGGTGCTCGGAACCCACATAATTTCACTCATCTTCTTGACTGATCCATCCTCAATCTCCTGATTCTTCCATCCCCATCTAGCACTTGAGGATATCCTTCTTTCATCTTGAGCCATCTCAGCTGATTTGATTGCTTTGAGGGACTGCATTATGATTGATCTGATGATCTCTTCGCCCTCCCATATGCCCTCCGGATGATGATTGATTGATACTCTTTGAGGAACCGAGATTTGATGCCCACATTTCCCTAATATTCACTGACTGAGTTTGCATTACTCCCCGAGGACTTTCTGCGGGAGTATGCAACACATTCTTTACGCTCGATTTTCACTCACTACTTCTGTGCCCATGTTGATGGAACGCGAAAATGAGTCGTCTGATATGTGTTATCGGTCTCACGGTCAGATTGTGCGTCTAATCTGTTGGAGCACGAGACCGACTATTCTAGCTATCGAGACTCCTTTGAGTCTTCTCCCCATGACGGTCCTCGCAAGGATGAGACATTTTTTCTGAATATTCTATGCTGAGTTCACAGAGTTCTCCGAGGGTTATCTATGAGATATTGTGACATTTTCTAGATCTTCGATCTTTTCTATTGGGTAGTGGATCTATCGCCTACCAAGACTGCTTCTGTTGATCCGTTTGATGGATCTGACTCCTTTAAGTACATCTCCTTGACAACCCTCGCAAGGAGGAGTTCTGTTCTAAATATTCCTTACTTAGTATGTATCACTCCCTGAGGGTCATCTGCAGAAGGATACATCATTTTGTGGGTACTTGGCTTCACTTCTGGTGTCTCCAATCTGGTGAAGCACCAAGCCGAGTCTTCTAATTTGTGTACTCGATCTCCTCTCTTGTTGTGTCTCCAATTTGTTGGAACACGGGACCGAGTCTTCTGATTATTCTGAGATCTCTGACTCATCTGAGTCTGCTCACCTTGATGACCCTCGCAGGGTTGAACCATGTATTGCGATGTTCAGTGTATCCTTGATCGGTCAACCTTATGTCCACTGGATATCGTGTTGCATAAAGAGTATCTTGTTCTTCATGTTTCGTATCTTGTTGAGACTATGATTGGCATGGAGGAATCTATACTGATCCTTCCTCTTCCATGTCTCACGATATCGTCTTTGATATCTCACTCTTTTCTTATGAGCTGATGTTCTACTTTCTGCTACTGGTTCCTGGCTTAGTTTTCGATCTGTTGATCCTGGTAGCTGATACCCACTTGATTGTATATCCGGGTGTCTTTTCTCTTTCTGACTACATTATCGTTCTCACAGGGAGACGATGATAAGAGTACAAGTATTCGATTGATAGATGTCATCCTGCACTTCACCATTCTTTACCTGTTATATATATATATATATATGTTTTATCTTCCATTCCTTCTTTCTTCTGTATATTCGGAGCACCCTAGATCGTTCGCCATATATGTGTGTCTATACTTAGGATGTACTTTGTCCTAAGTATAGGGGGTGCACCTCTCGCATTATTCTTTCTTCGTTCTATTTCATCACTTCTATTGTTGCCTATACTTAGGGATATCTCACTTGAAGTATAGGGGGAGTGATGCGTATATTCACCCACCACATTTCTCCTTTTATTTGATTTCTTTTGATCCCCTCCATTGTCTCCTCTCTTGTTGATTTTCTCCGATATACTTAGTTATATCTCACCCTAAGTATAAGGGGAGACAGACCGAGCTGTGATCCGTGTATTCCCACCCTCAACCCTCCCTGCATTTAGATACAGCCCGTTATACTTAGGATTATTCCATCCCAATTATAGGGGGACAGTCGACTTCCTTTTCACTTATTTCTTTATTCTGTCATTCCTTATTTAGTCAGTGTAGTATAGGCTTCTCTATACTTAGTATGAGTTATGTCTTCTCTTCTTCTTTTCAATATGTGAAGACATAGCTCAAGCTAAGTATAGGGGGGTCGTATATACTCTGTATATACTTTAGCCATAACTCATACTTCCGTATTTTAAATAAGTATGGATAATATGTATATATACGTATACAATTCAATTAAATAACTTAATAAAATGATGCATATTATTCCTCAAATTCTTTTTGTATATACTGATTAATAAGTCAGGTTAAAAATATTTTTGCAAAATGATTTGAAAAATGGATTGACCCGTTTGGAAAACTTTTTGCAAAATGTTTTCAACCTTTGTAAAAATGTTCTGATTTGTAAAATTTCATTTCTTTGTTTAGAAAAATGACTTTTAGATGTTTGTAATATTTGTAAAAATTACTTTGTACTATAGTTTTCAAAATTGTTTTCAAATAAGTTTGAGTAATATAAGCATTATTAAAAATATATATGTATAATAAAAAATACATACATATATATGAAATTCTTTACCAATTGTATATACATACCTATAACAATAACTAATATCCAACCTGTAAATTCTTTAAACTCTTAATTCTAGTGAATAAATAAAAAGAGGCATGCTCGTGTAAATAGCCGCACATATTTCCTATTGATGCCAAAAGTCTTTTTAATTTTCCAAAATATTTGCAAAACATATTGAAACATTGCATCACAGAAACATTTCCTGCATTGTATATAGCATTTGCATAGCAGTCGCATTCGGATTGAGCTTGATGATTGAACTAGTCTAAGAAAAGTCAAAGATTGGAGCTTGGTTGGACCTTACTGCACCTAACTTCACTGAAACCCTATGGGAACTAGATTTAAGGTACTTCAGGTCAATTCACACTTAATTCTTTAAGACTCGTGGCTGGGTTCAATACACCTCAACTAACTAACTAGAACTTTTCGAGACACATGCATGACTCTTGTCGGTCGTGACCTAACTTGGACATTTGCACCTTTTATTTAGCTCAACCTAGTTGGAGTGGTGAGGGGGTTGGATTTGCCGATCTAAGATGCACATGAGTGGAAACATTCGTCCTTCTCTAGGGAGGGAAGTGCACCCCAACCCATCTAGTGGCATCGACATCCAAAGACAAGAGAGCGTGGGTTTCAATAATGCTTCTAAAGAGGGATAGTCTTCTGGCTCAAGAGGAAAAACTCCTTATGTAAATGTTATTGTATATAGTATCTCAAAAAAAAACTCCAAAAAAGTGGACAGGCCTAATTGAAAATAAAATACATGCCGGAGTGTCCATATTTGTATAGTCAATAAGCAAGCTTGAGCTTCAAAGTCATATCATGTGAGACTACAGCGGGATGACTTGACTACACTGGTCATTCATCCCAGGATAGGTAGCTACACTGGCTACCGTTGATTCTTCTCTTAACCTCCTCCTCTTGAGTCGGATGCACTTGACCTTAGAAGGGAATATCTCGCTCCTCGAAGAAAGAGTTGTTGGATTAGAGAATCATTGGGTTGTCATTCTGGAGAAGTCGGTTCTTTTGTCATTCGGTTGGGATGAGCCACTATCACTTACATTGTACAAGTCAGCTTCATAGTCATTAGGGTTTGTGTATGATGTTGTGTTTAAAATTTGGTTCCCGACCTGCTTCCTCACACACTTTCACACCAAAGTCTGACCAGAGCTCCAAACTTTGATTTTGTGGAGACAATTTTGAAAATTAAATTTAATCCACTTTCTTTTTATTTTCTTTATTTTTCTAGTTTTCTAAACTTATTGCATAAGTGTTTGCTAGGGACTAGCAAAGGCAAATATAGGAGGTGATGAATTTCCATTTCATCACCTTTATTATATCATTTTGGCCTTAAAAACCCTAGCTAATGCATGTAAATAGCATTAGTTTGTACAAAATAACATTCATTATTTATTGCATTCAGTCTGTAAATAATATTATTTTTATGCCAAAATTATATAATAAGGGAAAGAAAAGAAAAAGAATAAAATACCAAAGGTATTTTATGACCCTAAATCCCGAGACCAAGTTAAAAATTGATTTGGTTGACAAGAATAGGGGGAGATAAGGGCCAAGAATACAATAAAAACCCAATTCTTTTATTCATTCAATAAAGAATTTTTGGGACTTATTTTATTCTTTATTATTTATACCTCAAATAAAGAAACTTTGTACATGAAAGTTGTGAATAATAATGTATAGAAATACACAAAATTAAATAAATAAAAATATACAATGTAGATTTTATACATAGAATAAAATGCCAAAACGCAAAATTCTCAGACCCATATCTCTCAAATAAAAACTCAAAAGGTATCAAAATCATCTTTAATTGTTTAGGTTTTGGACCCTTATTGTACTATATCCCCTAATAAAATATTCATTTTATTTATCTTTATTATTTTTATAATTTTATATTTTTATAATGTTGTAAATATTATCTATAGAATATGTACATATTCAAACTAGAATAAAACCATAAAGAAAGCATAAAAATAAAATAATTTATTAAACTACATAGATAAAATACATGTACTTATACCTATATAGTTTATACCCCTATCTATTTAAGTATACAAATAACATCATAAAAATGTAATAAAATTATATTTACACACCTAAGTTCATAAGTTGTAAATATATAAAATAAGAAGATAAAATAATAAAATCAAAAATACAAAATAAAAATAAAATAACCAAAACATAGATGAATATACCTATAAATACACCCCTAAAAATTAATTTGTAATAAAAACACAAAAAATAAATAAAAATCATATTAAAATGCTACATAAAATAATAAAACATTTTTATTTTATAATCAAAAATTAATAAAATCAAATAATATTTTTAATTATTTATTTTTGAATAATAGGACCTATTTTATCCTATAGCAGTCTACATGGACCAATCAGATCTTGGGGACTGTTAACCCCCGGTCAACTCCCCATTCCTTCTTCTGACTTTTGTTGGAATCTCGAGCGGCCCGCCTTCTCGAAATTTTCCTCACCGCTCCGCTGTTTCATCACCTCGAGCCCTTAATAAGATTTAATCCTTGATCTTCCATGATTCACATTGTATCCTCAGATCGATTGTACATATCATTAATCCCAGCCGATTCATCGAGAAATAAGGTTGTCCAGCCATGTCTTTAAATAAGAACCTCCGTCCTCCTCTCATTCTTTGGTCATCGCCAAGCCCTTGAGCCCCCCCTCTGGCCTAGCATGTCTCAATGTGACAGGTGGCGTACCCCTGGAGGGTTTGAGAGTGGCTGAGGGAGGTGGAGGTGCACCCACGGCAGCCTCGTCGGTCGCCTCTGCTCCCTGTCTTCGCCGGCAGGTATGAGCTGCACATTCTTGATTTTAGGTAGATTTAGTTAGTGTCTTTCGTTTTCCATATTTTGTTTTGATTTTTAGTTAACGATTTAGGTTAGAGTAGTTGGATTACCTCGCTGGAGCTCGAGCTCAGGCTGTCTGTTCACCACCGTATCCACTGTCTTCGATCCTCCTTACACTCCATTTTGCATCATCTTCGCCTTCTCCACCTGAGAGATCCATCTGACCAACCAGATCCTTCGTAGACCAGTGATTCGAAGTCCCATTCTTTCGCCTCCACCGTACTTCACCATCCCCATCTCACCTTCACCATCTCCGCCCAATAACAGCCTCCGGGAACCCCTTTTGCTTGGGCACATTTTCCTTGCAGGTCTGGGAGGCTAAAGACCCCTTGTGGGGTCGATTTTGAAGCATCTGGAGATACCTGGAGTCGTGGACTTCATCGGGCAGTTGGGGCTTCAACTTTGGGTCTCAGCCATGTCCAAGACCTCCAGCCGATGCGAGCACCTCCAAGGAACGTTTCAAGCCATGGAGGAGGTCCAAAGATCGTTGGAGTTGTGTATGAGCGGCAATTGAAGGAGCCAGGATTGCATGTTCTTCCATGTTCTTCAGGAAGAGCAGGGGACGTCAGATCTTCCTCTTGCCCCAGTTTTGATCTCGTGCGTCCGATCGTAGAATGTTAAAGCCGTTGGATAACGCCCAGGATCTGATCACATCCACTGATCGCCGAAGTATCATTCTGAAGCCCGGAGTTGACCCGTGTTTAAGTGGTTGACATCCAACCGTCCGCCTCTATGCAAAGGAAGGGGTAAAATGCTAATCTAGTCACATAATTTTTGTATTTATTTATTACCCTGTAAATAAAATTTCAAGTGCGAATAAAATGGGAATTTTGTAGATAGACCCTTATATTTATTGAATATTGCTTTTGGTCCAGTCCACATCACCTCAAGTGTCGTCCCACGTAAGGTGGTGAAATTGCAAGAGTACCCTTGTGGGTTTTTGTATTTAATTTTAGTCCATTAAATTTTAATATACATTGTATATTTTTGGGAAAATTGCATGTATTGTATTTTATTTGCAATTATATCTCTCCTAGTTTATGTATTTTAGTGTTTGAATTTAATTTATTAAAAATGGCACTCATGCTCTAAAAAGTATGCAAAAATAGGATGATATGCCTTCTAACATGTGCTTTCACGCCCCATTTTTATTTCAGCATTTTGGGCATTTTAACTATTTATTAAAAATGAAATGAGCATGTTTTCTTCCATGTCTAATTTATAAAATATCAAAAAATAGAAAAACATTTAGAAAAATTCCCAAAAAAATATGTGTTGTTTTTTAGTATTTATTAACTTCAAAGAAAAAATCCCTAAAATAGAAAAAGAAAAAGACTAAAAATCAAAAAGCTCCAAAATCCTTTATAAAAAATTGGAAAATATCCAAAAAAATCAAAATATCTTTTTTCTATTCTCGATTTTATTTATATTAATATCTACCTACTAAAATTGATTTGAAGAATTTTGAACTTATTTTGTTATTTTCAATCTTCATTTCAATTTCAACCTATTATTTAATCCCTAATTTGAATATTATTTATTTTAAATATTCATAAAAAATAGCAGAAATCCATAAAAATATTAGAAAAATATATAAAACCCAAAAACAATTTATTTTCTATATTTTACTTATTTTATTAGTATTTATTATTATATTACTCTATATTGTATAAATAGCCTTATATAGCTTATTATATATTAAAAAGACATATAAAATATATATATAATATATATATAATCAAAAAATATACATATATAATTTAAAAATCCAAATATATATAAATAAAAACTCATAAAAGTAGTAAAAATGGAGAAGATAATAGGACAAGTTTTTGAGCTTAATTGCCCCGATCTATCGTTTTCTCCCTGAGTTCGACCTCTACACATGCTTACACATATACACATTTTTATAGATTATAATAAATTTCAACTGCACATTTTTAATATTTATTGCTTGATTCATATTGTGGGTTAATTGTTGATTGAATGAGGTTTCGTCTGAGGTCACTTTGACGATGGTCGATCCACCTTTTGGGCGGACAAGACTTCAACAAAAATTCATCCATCAAATACCATCCAAGAAGTAGAACTCCTTGCAGGTAAATCTTTCCAGAACTTGATCAATGAATGGCAAGGGTAAGTGGTCCATCTTTGTTGTGGCATTAAGGCGACTGTAATCCATACATACATGCCAGGATGTCGGTCCTCGAGTAGAAATCTCCTCTCCTCTTTCATTTGTAGCCACGGTAAGCCCTGACTTCTTCGGAACTACTTGCAAAGGGCTCACCCATTTTGCAACGAAGATGGGGTAAATGAAGCCCGCTTCACACCATTTCGTGATTTATTTCATGACTACGTCACGTAAATTTGGGTTTAGTCTTCTTTGAAACTCTCAGGATGGATTGGCATCTTCTTCCAAGTTAATATGGTGTGAGCACAGAGAAGGATTTATCTTGCGGAGGTCTGATACGTGCCAACCAAATGCCTTGTGGTTTTTCTCTATAACCTCGAGAATTCGAGATTCTTAATCATGGGTCAACCTATTGCTGATGATGACCGGGTACATATTCTTTGCAACTGCGAGGAAGGAATACTTGAGGCATGCTAGAAGTGGCTTTAGTTCTGATTCTAATATGCCTTGTTTCTCGATCACTTCAGAAATTGTACCGGTAGGTGGATGATCAACCATGATTTTGGAGGTGCAGCTCACCTCAGTGACTTTGTTGTTCAACTAATAACGTGCTGAACAAATCTGCAATGAATTCATCATGTTCGGACTGGCATGAATCTTCTAAATCGGTTGGCTCTAGATCAGCTGTTGTAGCTTGCTTCTCCATGGCTGGCATGGCTTTACTTCGATCGCGGTCATCTTTTTGGTCTTTTTATTTTTCTGATTTTTTTGTTCTTTTTGTTGGAGATGGTGGTGGCTGACAGCTGGCAAGGTCCCTCCTCCTTCTTCTTCCTCACCCGAACCTGCACCTTGCACGGTTGATGCAGAAGACGATGATTCACCAGAGGAAGCTTTATTCTTCCCCTTAATAGTGGTAGACAGAGGAAAAGTCCTACCTCTCCAGAGAGTAATAACATTAGATAAAACAAAATTGCTATCATCTGAATCTACAAGCATAAATGGGACTTCACATTCTACCTGCTCTTTCCTCTTAAAATTATTGAGGTTGGCTTCTATCTAGGCCAGAATTGGAGTTTTCATGGTCGTAAGGTCGTCCAGCTTCTTGGTCATCTCTGTGAGGCCCTTTATTAACTAGACCAGAAAATCGAGGCTCGGGTTCACCAAAACCACCTCAGAGGGTTCAGCGTGCTGCTCACGCTGTGCCTGGTGGTGTGGAGGCTGAGATGGGTGTTGCTGGTATTATTGCTGAGGTGGAGGAAGCTGATATTGATGTTGGTAGGGAGGAGGATATTGCTGGTGATGTGCATCCGCATACTGATGGTACGGTTGGTACGGGCAGTATGACAGCTACGAGTATTGTTGAGCCTATCTCCAATTGTTTTGGGATTGTGGAGACTAATGGTACTAAGACTGAGGCTGGGACTGGGAAATATCCCTCCTTGATGTTGAGGGAACGGATGAGAATTGGTGGGTTGGCCCTGCTGAGGTCCGTTTGGACGAGCCAGTTGCGTGTCGTTTAACCACATACCATCCACCTTCTAAATGAGAGGCGGTGGAGGAGAGAATGGATCATAGGATGGCAGATAAACTAGTTAATAGACCACCAACTGATGCTGATGCAGTACATGGTTGGGAGTCTGCACATAGTACACGTGCTGAACTGCTGACTGTTATTGACTTGGCTGAGGATGCTGTGGCGGTATTGGCTCTTCATTCTTCTCAGCGGGAGTCTCGGGTGGTGGAGTCATGGACTGGCATGAGTTGATGGTACTTACCAACAACTCCAGTTGCTTGGTAATTTGATCCAATTTGTCCACGTTCTAGGTTTTTTGTTCGATCACAACTAATTTCTCCAAATCATGTGATCATTTTCAACCTTTGAGAGATGGCCTCCAATGATGCTGAGTTGGAGCTCTCATCTCTCACTACCTCGTGAGACGCTGCCATGTGCACTGGCTTCTGGAGGACCTGGGGTTGTCTCTTATACGCACAAGATGAAGAGAGAGCAGCCTCTCCCTCGACCATTTCTTCAAAAATTTGCCAGACTACATCTTATCCTTGTTAAAGTGGGATCCCCCACAAGCAGCGTAAACTAATCTCTGGATCTTGACATTCAGGTCCCTGAAGAAGTATTGGACCAAACTGGTCTTCAGTATCTCATGATGGGGGCACTTCTCCTGCAGATCAATCAATCGTTCCCAGGCTTCATGAATGGACTCATGGGAGCCTGAGAGAAGTTGCTAATTTTGGCTTGCATTTGGTTGAGCTGACCGAGAGGATAGAACTTGTGAAGGAATGCAGACTTTAGTTCCTCTGAGGTCATCACGAACTTTCCCAGATGGTTGACCCACTACAGGGCCTTATCTTGGAGACTAAAGGGGAATTCGATCATCTTGAGTACACATAACAGGATGTAAGGGTAGTGGGTAATTCTGCAGATGCGAGAGAACTGCTGCAGGTGAATGTATGGTTCATCATTGGTATTCCTGTGGAATGAGGGTAGAAGTGCAAGGAACTTAGGCTTTAGCTCGAAATGAGCGTGCACCGGTGGGATGCGACTACCCAATCATCTAGCTACCTCCAGGATTGTATGTCTCTTTCAACGTCGATTTAGGGTTCTCATTCCTTGCCCCTTCTTCTTCTTGATAATCACAGGGGCTTTCACCATCTCCTCCTCCTGCTACTGGTCTATTCCTCATACCATTCAGCATGTCTTGAAATGTGGTTTGCATAAGTGCCTGCTCATTTAGTTGTTGTTGGATGGAAGCCAGCAACTGAGCATTCACTTGGTTCTGATCGGGCATTGAACCATGCTGGGATGGCTGTTGCCCTTTGCCCTTTCCCTGAGAAGCCATCTCTGGGTCTGGATCTGAAGAAATGAATCTCGGATTGGGATCCAGGACTGGCTTCTATCTACAATGCAAGAGGAGTCCCAATTAGACCACTATGAACTGAATGCCAACTGAAGTGATTAGTCTGAGATTAGGGTCAATCTCGGATAGTTGTGAATGGAGTAAAAGATGTAGATTGAAGTTGACCTCCATTCGTTGCGAGGGCCTAAAATCCCTGACAACAGTGCCATTTAATGAGCACGGATCTTGCGAGGGTCTAAAATTATCCTCACTGAAGAAGCGAAGATGGATTGTCGTTGAGGCGACCACTCACATGACCACATGATCGATCAACAAGTACCCATAATGTATAAATAAGCAATGAATAGCCAAAAGTGTGAGACACAATTTATTATACTCAACAAACAAAGATGTATAGCATGTAAGCATGTAGAGGTCGAACCACATAGAGCAAACTAGGTACCCTAATGACTATGGCTAATCATTGTAAACTATGTACATAATTGACTTTTAGTCTTTTTATGTACCTTTTGGGTTTTATAATTTTTATTGGATTTTCTAACATTTGAATTTTCTGATTTTTTATTTCTTTTTAACTTTAATATTAGATAATAGCTATATATCTATATATGCATATATATTTATAATGTATATATATAATGAAGTATATTATATGTATAATAAAATAAAAATTAGAGAAATATCCTGAGGTTCAGTCCATTATATTTTTAATGATTTTAAAAAATATATTAAAAGGGTTTTTATATTATGTAATAATAATATAGAATATATTTAGGTATGTGTATATATAGGTGTATAATATAATATAGGGTATAATAATCATAAATATAATTAAAATTAACAAAAAAAATATCGAATTCCTTATTTTTGGGTTTTTCATAATTTTTACTATTTTTGTAATTTTTCAAGATTTTTTTCTAATTTTGATATATTTTTAAAGTCAAAATTATCCCAAAACAGGGATTAAATAAATAGTCGAATTGATTTGAAGGTTAAAAATAACAAAAAGTGTCGAAACTTTATCAAATAAATTTTAATATATAGATAATAATATAAAAAAATTCAAAAATAAAAATAAACATTTTGGGGATTTTAGGTGATTTTATCACTTTTTACTAGATTTTGGAGCTTTTAAATTTTTAGTCATTTTTATTTCTAATTTTAAGAATTTTTGGTCTGGAGTTACAAAATACTAAAATAGAATAAATTTATTTTTTTATTTTTCAGAAAGGTTTATATTTTTTGGTAATTTTTAATTCAACAGGGATAAAAATGTGTTCTTTTGATTTTTAATAAACTGTTAAAATGTGTAAAATGCAAAAATAAAATTATATGTGAATGTGTATTCTAGCAGCCACTTAACCCTATTTTTGCATAATTTTTGGAGTAGGTTGGTATTTTTTAATAAATAGAAAACAATTACAAAAATTGTTGAACTAGTAGGGGCTTATTTGCAATTAAAATTAAGTATAAGGTTGTTTCTAAAAAATACCCAAAATATTTACACTTATATTAAAATTTAAAAGACTTAAATGAAATTACAAATACCACCAAGACATATATGTAAAATGCCCAACTCATGTGGGACGACCCGTGAGCTGAGCTGGAAACGTAATATCAATAACTTTCAGGGGTCTCATTGCAATTATTACACATTTATTTATAATACAAATTATATTTACAGAACTAATACAAAATAAATCAAAAATTCAGGGAAGATGTGCAAATTACCCCCAGTGAACGAGTGATGAGTCCCTCCTGGATCATCATAAATCTCTATTTTTATCCTCGATTAATAAGAACTTCCAAAGAAATCGTCATTAATTCCGCATCTTTAAGAATAAATCTACCTGTGTATAATCAGCATTATTTTTAATGTATTTAATTACTAACTAATTTCTTTGATTTTATATTTTATTTGAATAAAATGGTGTATATATTTATTTTGTCCTTTAAAAGAAATTAGAAATACAAAAAAATCTCAAAACTTTAAAAACAGTGTTTTTATCTCTTAAAAATGCCCCAAAAAATATACTTGTGTACAAATGACCTCTTTTAACTTTTTGTTCAACATGAAACTTGTAAATCACATCGAGATCTACAATTTTTGTGTTTTGACTTTTTTCTAATTCGATCTCCTTTTATTTCTTTTATTTTTTTCCTTTTTCCTAATTTTTCTATTGGGTCACGTGGCGCCCTCTAGGCCACCCACGTGGTCGCCTCCTCTCTCGCCAACCGACACCCCCTTCTGGCCGTTGGATCACTCCTGCCCTTCTCATCTGAACCACTCCCTAGTGCCCTAATCCCAGCCACTGGATCAGCCCCCATCCAGCAGCTCCTCATGCTCCACATTGCCCTTCTCTCACAACCCTTGGATGAAGCCACGCTTCATCTCAGTCATGTGTCACCACTTCTACCGTCACCGCCAGATATGATCTGATCATTCAGATCATAGCCCTCCACTCGCGCCTCCATCTGGGCT
This sequence comes from Ottelia alismoides, assembly GCA_037367405.1. Taxonomy (NCBI): domain Eukaryota; kingdom Viridiplantae; phylum Streptophyta; class Magnoliopsida; order Alismatales; family Hydrocharitaceae; genus Ottelia; species Ottelia alismoides. The sequence continues at coordinate 563,262 of JAZKJV010005914.1, read as the reverse complement.
ATTGGATCGCAAGATCCAATGGTAGGCATCATCTCGTACCTTCGTAACCCCCCTCCTCAATTGTTACACTTGAAACCACGTCGCTCCCTTTCCATTTTAGCCATCGCCTCCGTTCACCTCTCCACCACCCAACGGCTGCGCCCACGAAGCCTGCATAACCTTCTCCTTCGTGTAACCTCCAGCACCTCGCCATTACTCCTCGCACCTTCATTTCAACCGAAATGGTCGGCCCTCACCTATAACGCCACCCTCCTCTGCCTATTTAACCAAAGTTATGACCCTCGTCACCTTTGTCCACCAATCTATAGCCGAAGCCCTAGTCCTCCTCCACCTCCCTGTGACAAACGGAGGTGGAGGTAGGGCCCTAATGGTGTCTCTTGGCCTGATGTCGACCCATGGCCGCCATGGTTTTGCTGCGTGGGCTCCGCTACTGCTGAGATCCTCGGAGCAGCTGCCCAAGTCTGAGCGACGACCCGAGATCCGCTATGGATCTCAGATCAAGCCATCTACCTCCACCGTCTTCTTCTCCTAAACCTCTAGGTACCTCCTCCCCATGGCTTTTCGTCTCTTTTCTCATAATTTCCCCACCGTTCACAATCATCTCCATCATCGCCTGACTACCTCACGAGCTCCGCCATGTCGCCCTCATACTCGCTACTCCCTCTGCTCGCCCTCTTCCCTTCTCTAGAGCCCCAACCACCCTTCCCCAATTCACCTCCGACCCGTCGGAGTTGAAGCCCAGGTCTCCCGCTCCGTCTACCTCCGTTGGACCTTCATTCACCTCACAAAACCCACGCACTTCATGCCAATTCTTTGGCTATACCTAACATTTGCAGGAACCTTCAATGGTCGGAATATGCGCTCTCCCTCCTATCTCGAGCAGCCTATCCGGCGAGGCGATGTTGACTGACATCTACAGCTATCCTGGTACTCCCCCCCCCCTTCGACGACCCCGATAGAGGACCACGATGGTCCACATACCATCTATGGTCATGGAGGAGCTTTGGCTGCGATGTCGGAGCTCCAAATACATCGTCGCTCCCCGATAGAGGAAGAAGTACATGCGTCGTTGGATGGCACCTCGCAGCGACCATCCAACAGCCCTGGTCACACCACGCCGCCTCATCCGGACCGGTAGTCTTGGATGACCAAGCCTCCCGGCTCGGATGCACCAAGCCAAGGACCAAAGCACCAGCAAGCGCCACGTCATCACCAAGCATGCATCCTCCTGAGCTTGGCCCCCTCAACTCCGTCGCACGTAAGGGGTTGGGTTAATTGCACGAAGGATCCTACGACTTTTGAATATTACATTTTAGTCCCCATGCACGTAGCTCACGTGCATGGGTATTTTATAAGGAGGCCCTTGCGGCTTTATAAAATTTCAGAAATGCCCTACGTGTAATGGAAAAATTACAAATGGGCCCTGCCAGCTTTTGATATTTGCAAATGGGTCCCTCTAGAGACCTATTTGCATTATTTATCTTTATTTTTCCTGCATTTTTATTACATTTATGCCTATGCATTGTTTTTAGCATAACTTGAGCATATTAAGCTAAATTTGAGTGATTTCAGTTTCATTTCGATTCTCTTTTTATTATCTTTATAATGGCATATTTAATTTCCCGATTTGACATTGAAGAATTATGATGAATTTTAATGTTCTATAGTGTCTCTTGCTCTATGAATTTATGCCATTAATAGATACATGTTCTCTATTTTCACGCTCAATCTAACTCTGAAATTAAACCATCATTTGTGCCATTGATGTGATTTTCTGAAGGGCATAGCTATAAATCTTCTGTTTCATACTTGCCTGAGCATTTCATCATTCATACCTTATAATTACATCATAAAAAATCCAACAAAAATTACATGCATCATTATTTGCATTATTGGGTCTGCATTTTATGTGCATGTGGATGGAGACCTGAGATTAGAAGGTAATCACTCATCGATTAATCGATAAAATCTGATAAATAGATGAAGAGGCTCGCGTCCCTGAGTTCAACCTTGGTAACCTTGCTAAGTAAAATATTGCCACATATTCGAAGATGTGGACTTTGTTGAATCAAATTGACCTCTTATACTACGACAATTCCACATTATTAAAGAGGCAGATTTCACGTTCATCAAATGGTGTCGTTGCTGGGGACACAGCTCGCCTTTATTTATTTGTCAACTTTGTTGAAATATTTTTTATGCGAATATTTTCAAAATTTTAGGTCTTTTCATCATTATTTTTTTTCATCATTTTGTTGATTAAATTTCGTGATATTTTTCTAATAATTTCTTTTGTGGTAGGTAGGGATGAAAAAGGATCGGATACAGATCAGATATACCTATTTTCATATCCACATTCGCTTCATCTCTATCAGATACGAATACGGATAAGGATATGATTCGCATATGCATTAAGGAAACCATATCCTTAAAAATACGGATACAAATTCGAATCGGATATTTATCATATCCGAATACGAATCGAATAAAGAGCCAATCCAAATATTAATCGAATAAAGAGTGAATACAAATATGGATCCAATTAACATAAAAGCCGAATACCTATCGAATAAAGACCACATATGAATACGAATTGAATTTTTATCAAAGTTTCTAATGATTTAAAAAATAGAATGGAATATAATAAGTTGCATCATAATAAAAGGGAGCATCGAGGTGACATGTGTTCTTTATCGAAAGCAAAAAGAGGGATAGGGTTTCATAACTTCTGTTCATGCACATCCCAAACAAGAGAAAGTTTATTAATATCATTAATATATTGTAATATATAATATATATAATACTAATATAATAACACAGGATGTGACTTATATTACATTAACTAAAATATAAGATAATATTAAATATATCCGGATATTCAAGCCATTACCATATTTGTATCCATATCTGGAAAATTTTTACAACCCATATCCATATTCGATCCGTATTCGATTAATATTCGGATATGGATATCCGTATCCAATAATGTTTTGAATACGGTAAACAGATATTCGGATATATCTATATCCATTTTCATCCCTAGTGGTAGGGCCCATGGAAATTGAGGATGCTTGAGATCCATGGAGGCGTGGAGTTGGGATCTCCCACTGCAAGGAGCCATAAAAGAAAGGAAGAAGGATTCAAGGAATTTTTAATCAGCATTTCATTCATTCTATTGTAATAAAAAAAGTGTATCGTGTGCATTTCTAGCGGTCCTCGTTTGAGGGCTCACCCCCTCTATCTTCAAGCAACCAACCATCTACATAATTCATCCCCTAACCCTAACAGCCTCGGATCCCCCCAACCCAATTTCTAGATCCTTTTACCTAGGCTATTTTCAGCCTAAGTATAGGGGGACCCGAGTCATCATTGCTCTCTCTGTCTGTCTTCTTATACTTAGGTCATTTTTGACCTAAGTATAGGGAGACCCTCCGATCAATTCCGCTATATCACCTTGTATTTAACCGGAGCTATGGCTTATTCTTAGGTAAAGACTATGACTATTAGGCTTAAAAATGAGTAGCTACTCTTCAGTAAGGGACTTCGGTCTCCCTTAGCAGAGTGTGTGGTTTAGATGACATTGTCTATGGCTCCGTCCTCAAGTAACACGGGTCTGTCTAATGGTCGTACTTACACCCATACTGGCTGGGAGTAGATGCAACTATTCATATGAGCTTGGGCCAATCATTGTCTCTCAAAAAAATTTTAAAAAAAAAGGAAAAATAAAATTCATAAAAATTTGCAAAAAATAGTAATCACAAAAATTCACAAACCGAGGAGTTGGTGTATTCCTGACACATTCACATTCACTCAAGGCTTAAGGATTTTGAGGACACTTGATTTCTGTGATCTAAAGAGTCTGAGTTAGCCAGCCTTAGTCATTAGGGTTTTAAACTTAATAATCCACACTTCCCAATTTTGAAAGATTTGAGCGATATATTGCACTCTTCATCTCTACCTTCAAAAGAATATTATCAGCACATCACTTTCACAACTGCATGATTAATGAGATGAGTTGAGATATCACTTGAGGAACTAGGATTGGTGATTTGAGTCTAGATCTGATCTAATGATGCTCGAGGATGGGATAAAGTTAATGAAGGCTTCAAGAAACCTGAGTGTCAGCAAAACCCTAACCAGTATGTGAACAAGTTTGCATGTTATCGTTTGATATTAACCTATGTGCCAGGGTGTGATGAAATCTAATTTAATTGTTGATCAGTGTACGCCAACTTTTGGTAAAAGCAGTGGAACTAGCCAAAAAATAAAGAAAGTAATATATTAAGAAAAATCTCTATCATTACAAAGTTAAATTCAACAGAGCTTCCACCAATGGCGAGTGCTCCCATCCATTTTCAAAGTGTCCACTTGGACCAAACGCTCTTAGGGCCAAGGAGTCGAGCTAGCACCAAAAAGGGCTCTGCATCGTATAATGATACAATTCTGGGTGTCAAAGGTATCTTAGATACTCAAAAAAGACATATCCCGGTGTACTCCCAGAAAAACAAGTGCAGACGACTCCGAATTCTCTTGATGGACACATTGATCAACAAAATAAAAATATACTTGTGTTGAGTAATAAGGCACTCGAGAGGCCCCTTGTTCCAATGTGAGGGAGAGAAAAATACACACAATCCTATGCCATCCATCATCTGGTCATCCATCTACACTTTCACGCCTGACAAACTAATGAGACGGTTGATTGAAGCAAGAATAGACTTATTTCCTATGGTTGAGGATTAGGTCTAGAGGAGAGTCTCCTGGACTAGAACTTTGGGTGATGTCTCGACTCCACCCTCATGATTGCAGTACACTAAGGTTTATATCCTTATATTTTATGTACAAATAGGGAGTCTGATAATTAGATAAGTTGGAGTCCTTTTTTACTAGAGCATGGTTGAGCCAAGAATTTTAGGATCGCTTAAATTAAGGGTCTTCGAAGAATTGAGCCTTGAAATCTTCACGTGCACTGTCAGGAAATAATCTGACTCCTTCATTCTTTAGATGCTCGAGGGCGAGCATAGTTTAAATATAGGGGTATGATGAATCCCTCGTAGATCATCATAATTCTCTATTTTTATCCTCGATTAATAAGAACTTCCTGCGAAATCTTCATTAATTCTGCATCTTTAAGAATAAATCTACCTGTGTATATTTTATTGCATTTAATTACTAACTATTTTCTTTGATTTTATATTTTATTAGAATAAATAGTATATATTTTTATTTTGGCCTTTAAAAGAAATTAAAAATAAAAAATCTCAAAGCTTTAAAAACATTGTTTTTATCTCTTAAAAATACCCCAAAAATACACTTTTGTACAAATGACCTCTTTTGACTTTTTGTTCAACATGGAACTTGTAAATCTCATCAAGATAAACAACTTTCATGTTTTGACTTTTTTCTAATTCAACCTCCTTTTATTTCTTTTTTTCTTTCTTTTTCCTTTTTCTTCTATTGGCCTACGTGGTGCCTCCTCTCTCACCACCTGGCACCCCCTTCGGGCCGTTGGATCATTCTTCCCATTCTCATTTGAACCACTCCCTAGTGCCCTACCCCAACCACCGGATCAGCCCCCATCCAACGGCTCGTCATGCTCCGTGTTGCCCTTCTCTCACAACCCTTGGATGATGCCCACGCTTCATCTCAATCGCGTGTCACCACTTTTACCCCCACTACCAGATCTGATCTGATCGATCAAATCAGATCAGATCTAACCATCCGCTCGTGCCTCCATCTAGGCAGTTGGATCGCATGATCCAACGGTTCAGGCTTCATCTCCTACCTTCGTAACGCCCGTCCTCAATCATTACACTCGAAACCATGCTGCCCCCTTTCCATTTTAGCCATCGACTACGTTCACCTCTTCACCACCCAATGGCTGCCCTACGAAGCCTGCATATCCTTCTCCTTCGCATAACTTGCAGCACCTCGCCATTACTCCTCACACCTTCATTTCAACCATTGCGAAACCGTCGGCCCTCACCTATAATGCCACCCTCCTCCTCCTATTTAACCAAAGCTCCGGCCCTCGTCTCCTTTGTTCACCAATCTATATCTGAAGCCCTAGTCCTCCTCCACCTCCCTTCGATAGACGGAATTGGAGGGAGGGCCCTAATGGTGTCTCCTGGTCTGATGTCGACCCAAGGCCACCATGGCCGTGCTGCGGTAGCTCCACCACTGTTGAGCTCCTCGGAGCGGCTGCCCGAGTCTGAGAGATGACCCGAGATCTGCTATGGATCTCAGCCCAATCCATCTACCTCCACCGTCTTCTTCTCTTAAACCTCCAGGTACCTCCTCCCCTTGGCTTTTCGTCTATTTTCCATAATTTCCCTGTCGTTCACAGTCATCTCCATCATCGCTTGACCACCTCACGAGCTCCGCCATGTCACCCTCATCCTCGCTACTACCTCTGCCCGCCCTCTTCCCTTCTCTAGAGCCCCAACCACCCCTCCCCAATTCACCTCCGACCCGCCGAAGATGAAGCCCAGGCCACCCACTCCCTCCTCCTCCACTGAACCTTCTTCACCTCACAAAACTCACTCACTTCATGCCAATTCTTCGATTATACCTAACACTTGCAGGAACCTTTAATGGCTAGAATACGCGTTCCCCCTCTGATCTCGAGCAACCTCTCCGATGAGGCAACGTCGACCGACACCTGCATCTACCTTGGTGCTTCCCCCTCCCTTCGGCGACCCTCGCCAAAGGACCACGAAGGTCCACGGACCATATACGACCGTGGAGAAGCTCGGAGGAGCTCTGGCTGCAACGTCGGAGCTCCAAATACGTCGCCTCTCCCCAGCAGAGGAAGAAGTACAGGCACCGTTGGATGGCGCCTCGCGGCGGCCATCCAACGGCCCTGGTCATGCCATGTCGCCTCGTCCAGACTAGTAGGCTTGGATGACCAAGCCTTCAAGCTCGGATGCATCGAGCCAAGGACCAAAGCACCAACAAGTGCCACGTCATCACCGAGCATGCATCCTCCTGGGCATGGCCCCTTCACGTGTGTTGTACGTGAGGGGTTGGGTAAATTACATGAAGGACCCTGTGACTTTTGAATATTACATTTTGGTCCCCGCGCACATGGCTCACATGTGCGCCTGTGTATTTTATAGGGAGGCCCTTGCGGCTTTATACATTTTCAGAAATGCCCCTACACGTAATGGAAAAATTACATATGGGCCCCGTCAGCTTTTGATATTTGCAAATGGGTCCCTCTAGGGACCTATTTGCAGTATTTATTTTTCCTACATTTTTATTACATTTATGCATGTGCATTGTTTTTAGCATAACTTGAGCATATTAAGTCCAATTTGAGTGATTTCAGTTTCATTTCGATGCTCTTTTTATTATCTTTCTAATGACATATTTAATTTTCCGATTTGACACTGAATGAAGTATGATGAATTTTAATGTTCTATAGTATCTCTTGCATTATGAATTTTTTCCATTAATTGATACGTGTTCTCGATTTTCACGCTCGATCTATCTCTGAAATTAAACCATCATTTGTGCTCATTGATGTGATTTTCTAAAGGGCATAGCTATAAATATTCTGTTGTATACTTTCCTGAGCATTCCATCATCCATACCTTATAATTGCATCATAAAAAATCCAACAAAATTACATGCATCATTATTTGCATTATTTGATCTGCATTTTATTGTGCATATGCATGGAGACCTGAGATTTAGAAGGTAATCACTCATTAATTAATCGATAAAATCTTATAAATAGATGAGGAGGCTCGTGTCCCTGAGTTCGACCTTGGTAAACTTGCCAACTAAAATAATTTCCACATATTCGAAGATGTGGTCTTTGCTGAACGAAATTTGCCTCCTATACTATGATAATTCCACATTATTAAAGAGGCAGATTTCATGTTCATCAGCACGTTCTCGTGCGGCCTTGGATTCTTCACTTGCCACATGTTAGCTTCTCCCCACACGATGCCCCTTCATTGTTCGACAGCCATGATTAGACCTCTGATAGAGATCTGACTGTTGAGTGCATCTCCATCGGACGGTAGCTGCTTCATCTGGTACCTCGTTCTTGATCGGGCGACTATGAGGCAGCCTGGAAGAACAAGCAAGAAGGCTTGCCCTTCCGGGCTTCGATTTGATGTTGTGCTCGACACCGACCACCTTCAAGGCTACTGATAGGCTGAATAGATTCGTCTCACTGTTCCACACCTCCATATACGCATTTGAAGCTCTAGAGCTCAATGGTGGTGCTCTTGAGGTTTCGAGAAAGAAGGCGTACTTGGAGGTCCTCCTAGGATCGATTAGGCTCCATATGAGCCTCATTTGGATGGGGACCTGCAGGGTTAGATAGAGGAGACTCGGGCGAAGGGCCTTGGGAATTTATTGATGGGATTCGAAAGGGGGATGAAGCGGGTGAAGGAGTTGTGGTTATCGGTGGAGGAGCAGCTTCATTCCTCTGATTCATGGTGAATCATAGGTGATCAAGTGCAAGGGATGGAAGAACATGCGATAGGAAGATAATGAGGGAGAAAGGGAGTCGGAATGAGTCGTATTCACAGTGGAACATGGTCGGAGCGGTGAGCTCTCGATGATCGAATTAATTGGAAAATACGCTAAGGTTAGCACCTAAATGCTAAACTAAATGTTGGAATTAAAAGACAGAACAAAAATCTACCTAGAAATTAAAAATGCACAGCTCATACATGATGGATGATATGGGAGCAGGATGTCGCCGGAGCGCCGCCTTGGATTTCTCCTCTTCCTCCGATTCACACACCAAAGTCTCGGGGGTAACCTCGTTATCACCGAGATCAGTCACGCACAACGGCTAGGGGGAATCATGGCTTAGAGAAGGAACAAAATCAAGCTTGGAGGGAGAAGGCTTTATTTATAAATATGGGTTCTGACCAACTTTGATTGGCATTATTTAGTGGCTCGATGGAGATCAATAGGATTCATGATTGTGTGGGAAAGACGGTTGTGTAGGGAAGAGAATCAAAGAAGGACTCGAGGCATTTTGGTGACCAGAGCAGCTTGGAAAAAATTGAGGAAATGAGCCGCTCGAGGTTCTAACATGGTCAGAGATGCCAAAGTGGTAGTTGACCGAGGTCAACAAATGCAAGGCTCTGGTTGGTCCACGTAGACCAACCAAAAATGCAAGGTAAAAGTGCTTTTTAAAATAAAGAATAAATAAAAAATAAATGTATTAATTTTAGATTATAAAATAAAGAATATTTAGTATTTTTTGTAGTATTTATTTATGAATTTTATTTTTTTATGGGTTAATTTATTATAGGTTACTTTTTAGGATTTTATTTATAGTTATATTTACCTATATTATGTATATTTTATTTTTGTTTTGTATTTTTGATTTTATTATTTTATTTTCATAATTTATATAATTATAGCTTATTTAGATATACACAAATATATTTTTATTTTATTTTTTTGATATAATATGTACACATAAATAAATATGTATACTTATTGTGTAGGTATAAGTATTGTATATTCATCTATGTATTTTTGTAATTTATTTTATTGCTTTCTTTACAGTTTTATTTTATTCCAGATATGTACATATACTATAAATATTATTTATAAAATCATAAAAAATATGAAATCATAAAAAAATATAAAGATTAAATAAAATAAATATTTTATTCGGGTCAACTATACAATGGGGGTCCAAAACCTAAAAACTAACTGTTGCATCTTAATTCCAAATTAAATGAAACTGCCATCATTAAATAGCTTATTAAAAGTTATATACAATTAAAGGTGCATATTGAGCTCATATGGAGAAAATAAGGGTCTGGGAAGTTTGGGTTTTGACTTTTTATTCTGCTATAAAATGTACATTGTATATTATTTTTGTGTAAACTCAATTTTGTATTGTACTATATATTTTTATCTGCAACTTTAATGTACAAAGTTTATTTATTTGAGATATAAATAATAAAGAATAAAATGAGTCCCAAAAATACAATATTCGAGGTAAAAATTAAGGTTTTATTGTATATTTGACCCTTATCTCTTCGTACTTTATTCCTTGTCGACCCAATCATCAATATGCCTAGGTCATAAGGTTTAGGGTCATAAAATACCTTTGGTATTTTATTTATTTTTCTTTTCTTTTCTTTATTCTTTTATTTTGGCTTTAAACATTGTATTTTATATAGCATTTATATAATAAATAATGAATGTTAATTTATACAAAATAATGGTATTTACATACATTTAGCAAGAGTTTAAAGGCCACAATGAAAGAATAAAGGTAATGAAATGGAGATTCATCACCCGCTGTTATGGCCAGTACACACGGAATGTGGTAAGGCCAGTCACGGAGCAACCTGCTACCCCAGTGATCTCCGACTATATACCATATCTGCCTCGGGTCAGGATAATGTGATTTGATCATTTTGCATTTGAGATGATATTCAGCATTACGAATATTGTAGGATAAACAAATCCCCAATCCTAATCATCTTCCAACCCATCTCCACTAAATATGGAATATCGAGGGCAAACCGAGTCAGAATTACGTGAAATAAATTCGAGAGGTTTGATGGTTTGATTCTCTAATTAATAGAAGTGTTTATTTTATATTTCATGATGGGAAGACAGTAAGTAAGAATAATTTTCTTACAGATCCGTGAGTATATGCAAAACAACTTTTTTTATGTCGAGAACTCTTTGAATCATTTTCATGCACTTTTTGTACCAACATTAGGTCTTTATTTTTGGGATATATTTAGACATTATAAATACATTTTAATAGACAAAAAACTTGTCCAAACAGTGCACAAATAGTAGGTTTTCTTGCATCCAATGCAAAAATAATGATTCTTGCGCATCTGAAACACGAACCTTGATCGCCTAGGATTTTGGATCATATCCAACAACTCGACCATGGATCTGATACCACTTGAATGGTATGGAAAGATCCTTAAGTGTATCATGAAAGTGTGAAGATCGTATCATATGCAATCGGAGCGACTAGTCGCACTAGTTGCTCGGTATAGTGGAATTTAAAAATTTTAAATGATGAAACCACATGATCCGAGAACATTTATCGAATCATTTCATCTAAAACACAAAGCAGTTATCGGAGTACCTCTTAAAGCGTGGTTGTGACCGTGTCTCTAAAGCAAGAGACCTCATGTTTCAAGTCTGTTCCAATGGAGGAGATGCTTGCAAGCGCGTTGATGAAATGTGTGCTCCTTGCAATCCGAGTTGATAGTACAAGTGGCAAATCTCCTAATCTTGTCACTCGAGATCTGACGTCTTCTTCACGAGCGAGGTGCACTGAAGGAGACAGAGATCCATGAGCCGTCGAAGCGACGGCACAACGGTGTGGCAACAACGACGGTCTTCTCTAGGGAAAGAGGTGGGCGGTCACTCTTGTAGGAGAGAAGGGGGAACATGTATGAGAATTAGAGAGAGAGAGAGAGCACTTGCAATTGTATGTAAAATGAAGATATAGGTTTGCCTCTTCTTTTTAATATTTTAGGAGTCCATGGATCTCAATACATGGACAACATAAATACAATGGTTGAGATTAATTTGTGTTTCTTTTAATGCCATGATTTTATTTTAAAAATACAACAACGATTAATTTAATTTAATTTAATATATATTGAATAATAATCAATATAAATTAATTTCAATTAAATCAATCCATCTTTGAGAAATAGGAAGGAGGCAAACCTCCTTCCAAAAGGGGGGTGGACGCCCACCAATCCAATTAGAACGTGGTGGCCGCCACCCTCTCCTGTTAGAAAGGTAGCTTCCATCTCATATTACATGAAAATCCATTATTCCATTATTTTCTCCATGATTTTACAACAACATTTGTTGTAAATTATTTCACAAAAATAATTCCAAATTATTTTGAGAAATAATGCCATTGGAAATTTGTGAATCACATTCACAATCTAAAATAAAATGTAAATCGCATTTTTCAATTAATTGTCCAATGTGAATACAATTCACATAAACATGTAAATTGTAAATGTTAATTACAAGTAGCTCTCTCTCTCTCTTATATTATAAAGGGTTTGACGGTGCTACCCCACGCCCTTTTCTACAATTTTTTTTATTTTATTTTTGCAAAATATCATCATTTATATTCATATATACATATCCCTCCAATATGCCATTCAAATTTTGTCATAAACGGAGATGCCTATGCCACCCATCTAGAACAGGTTGATTACAGTAATGTTACACAGTTAAAATTACATGTTCTAGATGGAAGGCATAGGAATCTCCATTTCTGACAAAATTCGAATAACATATTGGAGGGATAAATAGATGAATATACATGGGTGATATTTTGCAAAAAAATAAAAAATTGCAGAAAAAGGATGCGGGGGTAGCCCATTGGCTGCCCCCTAGATGTAGCCCCATTTTTCCTATTATAAATCACAGTTATAATATATATGAATAATATGGACAATGTTATCCACATTATTCATATCCATAATAATTAAATCATATTTAATTATATAGGATTATTATTCTCATGCATCAAAATAATATGAATTAAATTCACATTATTCATGATAATTAAATCATATTTAATTATCCATTTCTCAATGCTTGGATACATCTTTATCAATGGAATTATTCTTGAACTCTTTCAAGAATTATGCGCTTTCTCAGCGGATACTTGGAGACAAGGGCAGGACGATTGTATGTTCCACATATGGTGACTTTGATATTGAGATCACATCTCTGTCTAGATCTCAGGGGCCTCTCATAGATGCTTAGTTAAATCAAGACCGTAGATCTAATCTTCTCATTGAATCTGAATCGCATTCAGATCAATGTCCAACATTTAGACTAAGATCATATCACTTCTCTAATAAGAGGAGTCACTAAAATCCAGTCCTATTTCATCACTCCCTCGAAATGGAAGCGTCATAGTTATACAATCGTTTATGATCACATCACCCTCAGGTATTCCTAATACATGTGCATCCTGCATACAGGAAGACAAAGAATAAACGCGAAGACATTGATCAATTTAACACTGTCATCTTCAGGGTTTTATCACTAAGTTTCTCATTTGGTCATTGGGAATTGATATCGATCATATGCTTTCCAAAAGCATATATCATACCTATAAATTATTGTCATGCTTCCAAAGCAAGATGATCATGCATAGAATTTGATCGATCTCAATACCTCATGAGTGAGCATGTCTTCTGATTCACAAATGAACATGTATGATCCCTTTGAGAGATCATATTACTCATATGCCCTTGTATGAACACCAGCTCGCTGGTGTATAGACCTTGATTAGGCCATCAGCCTATCGGCCTGCCAAATATACATACTTAAACATATAGCAATACATCTGTCTCTGGTCAGATGATGCATGCCTATATCGTAACAGTATACGACATGGGACTTGGTTATCTCGATCTTGTTAAGTCAACTCTTTGACCTAACTTATCTGATACCTCCAAATGTCTATTCTTATGTAGAGGACTTGCATCAAGAGGTCGGTCAGAAGTCATCCTATAGAAAAAGGATTGCCATCTCCTTCTCGGACTGGAGTTCATCTCTTAATAATCGTTTGACGGCGCTAGATGAGTCCTCAATCTAACTCTTTTGATATTCATCCAAGCACCAGCCTCTATGATTAAATAATTGAATCAACAGTTGTATGATCATTAAGAAGGCCATGGTACATAACCCTAATTGTACTAAGGGACCTTATAGTGCATTCATTCGTTTAATCTCAGACATGGAGTGAAATAAATCATTAGCTTCTACTGATAAACCAAACATTACAATAACATTTATTATAGGAATGGTTCACCTCGGGCTCACATGGCTAACATGAACAATGTAAATAGTTTTTGTTGAGAGAGCGAAGGGAAAATACTAGAACAATGTTATGGGTCGTGGTTTTCACCCGCTAATCATTGTGCATTATGATTTGATATTCTTCTATCTCTGTGATTTGTAAATAATTTTCTAATTGAATATTGTTATAGTGAAAATTGTATATTGCATAATTCACCTCTCCTCTTGTGTCAGACTCACAACTTGTAGCGATGGAACTACACAAAAATATCGCTTTTGGTTGTGGTTGTATATGCTTTTCCCCCTCACTCTCTTTCCATAGGTTGGTGAGAATACCTTGACTTTGGTATTCTCTATTTATTTAAATGTTGACATGAAAATTGCATCAAATATTAAATTAAGATGGCAATGTTGGTGCGTTGATTGGCATCCTTGAACTATTTACTAGGTGAAATAAAACTAATATATACAAGAGGAAAGGAATCATTGTTGTCCACAGTAACAACTATGATCCACCTTTTTATATTGATCTCTTGTTGTACTTCACATATCCCACACAGAGGAGAGGCGAGGAACAACATGGTTTTTTCTTAGAGTTGGTGATGGGGTTGATTACAAATGCTATTGAGAATATAATCTTAAATAGGTCCTCATGGGCTTTCCATATGGACTTTGTCAATCACAAGAAAAAGAGAACCATCCATCAACATTTAAGAAAGGGAATAATTAGTGAACAACATAATGAATATATAATGTCTGGAATTTTTCTCTTATGCAATTGGTATAAAGCTAAATATGCATACTCTCCAAAATAGTGGTCTCTTTGGTGGAGGGATAAGAAATAAGGTAGGATAAATGATAAGTGAGCATTATCTCCCAGTTGGTTTGATGAATCTATGAGTATTATACAATGACATAATTGGTGATTTAATCATGATGCCAACACCTGTACTGAAAAACTTATCCTGAAATAATTTTTTTATCTCGAGATAAATAAGGTTTCTCTTTTTTATGTAACTATTTTTCACATTTAAAAAATCAAAGATGTTTACAAGATAGACTAGTCCACCTTGGGATTTCACGTTGCAGTAATCATTACAAAGAATCTAGAAGAGTTTAGGAATTTCAAAAGAGATCCAAGAGAGGTAAACTCGCAAATACAACCTTAACTCACAAGTATTATTTTGTCAGCCACAATGGAAAATGCCACCTTCTAAGCGAAAAAGGTGCAGTTGTCAACCCACTCTCGATTCATTTCTCTCCAAATCGCTCAAACCATTTTGGCACAACACGAGAGTTACAATGGCCATCACCAACAACCACAAGCCTGATCCACTCAAATTTTCCGATAGGAAGAAACAAAGGTGGTTGGGGTATTGCAAGATCTACGAACACATACTACAAAACACCATATGAGAAGGTGCAAGCTAATAAGATATGATTCTGACCTTCTGGGGAGCTCGAGAAAACGTAGCCAGAGCTTAACACACAAAACTCGTGCTTTACGAGACGATCAATAGTAGGCAGTCCATTGAGCGTTGTGCGATAAGCATACAAGAGTGTTTGAGGAATGCATGTTTGCAACAAACCATGGAAACCCACATGAGTCTGATACCACGAGAATGTATGAGGTTGCATGCTTTCCCAAAGGAGAACCCCTTGGTGGAAGGGTTCCACGATAAGTAAAAGGTGATCTCGAGACTGTTCTATGAAGGGAATCACAACCAGCAAAATATGCTTCCAAATCAATGAGTCAGATTTAACTAGCAACACCTCCTATAAGAGAGGCCCTTTGGGTATTTATCACGCATGTAGAGGCCCAAATAGAAGAATCTGAGGTAAGGAGCCATGAAGACTGAACCGCAATCACTACACTATGTACAATATGCACATATCGCAACCCAAGTCCACCCTCTTGTTTGTGAAGGCTGATGGTGGCCAAGCAATATCATGTCAATTGTAACCTCACAAAAAAGTCAGAGTAAAGCATGTCGATCCATCGGCAATAGACGCAAGGGATGGAAGAACATGCGATAGGGAAGATAATGAGGGAGAAAGGGAGTCGGAATGAGTCGTCACAGTGGAACATGGTCGGAGCGGTGAGCTCTCGGTGATCGAATTAATTGGAAAATACGCTAAGGTTAGCACCTAAATGCTAAACTAAATGTTGGAATTAAAAGACAGAACAAAAATCTACCTAGAAATTAAAAATGCACAGCTCATACATGATGGATGATATGGGAGCAGGATGTCGCCGGAGCGCCGCCTTGGATTTCTCCTCTTCCTCCGATTCACACACCAAAGTCTCGGGGGTAACCTCGTTATCACCGAGATCAGTCACGCACAACGGCTAGGGGGAATCATGGCTTAGAGAAGGAACAAAATCAAGCTTGGAGGGAGAAGGCTTTATTTATAAATATGGGTTCTGACCAACTTTGATTGGCATTATTTAGTGGCTCGATGGAGATCAATAGGATTCATGATTGTGTGGGAAAGACGGTTGTGTAGGGAAGAGAATCAAAGAAGGACTCGAGGCATTTTGGTGACCAGAGCAGCTTGGAAAAAATTGAGGAAATGAGCCGCTCGAGGTTCTAACATGGTCAGAGATGCCAAAGTGGTAGTTGACCGAGGTCAACAAATGCAAGGCTCTGGTTGGTCCACGTAGACCAACCAAAAATGCAAGGTAAAAGTGCTTTTTAAAATAAAGAATAAATAAAAAATAAATTTATTAATTTTAGATTATAAAATAAATAATATTTAGTATTTTTTGTAGTATTTATTTATGAATTTTATTTTTTTATGGGTTAATTTATTATAGGTTACTTTTTAGGATTTTATTTATAGCTATATTTACCTATTTTATGTATATTTTATTTTTGTTTTGTATTTTTGATTTTATTATTTTATTTTTATAATTTATATAATTATAGCTTATTTAGATATACACAAATATATTTTTATTTTATTTTTTTGATATAATATGTACACATAAATAAATATGTATACTTATTGTGTAGGTATAAGTATTGTATATTCATCTATGTATTTTTGTAATTTATTTTATTGCTTTCTTTACAGTTTTATTTTATTCCAGATATGTACATATACTATAAATATTATTTATAAAATCATAAAAAAATATGAAATCATAAAAAAATATAAAGATTAAATAAAATTAATATTTTATTCGGGTCAACTATACAATGGGGGTCCAAAACCTAAAAACTAACTGTTGCATCTTAATTCCAAATTAAATGAAACTGCCATCATTAAATAGCTTATTAAAAGTTATATACAATTAAAGGTGCATATTGAGCTCATATGGAGAAAATAAGGGTCTGGGAAGTTTGGGTTTTGACTTTTTATTCTGCTATAAAATGTACATTGTATATTATTTTTGTGTAAACTCAATTTTGTATTGTACTATATATTTTTATCTGCAACTTTAATGTACAAAGTTTATTTATTTGAGATATAAATAATAAAGAATAAAATGAGTCCCAAAAATACAATATTCGAGGTAAAAATTAAGGTTTTATTGTATATTTGACCCTTATCTCTTCGTACTTTATTCCTTGTCGACCCAATCATCAATATGCCTAGGTCTTGGAGGTTTTTACATTTAATCTTTGAATTTTCTGAGAGCGACATGTGGCAGCTCCTGGAGCCGCCACATGTCACCCCAATTTTCTTTATTTTCGGATTTATTTTTTATTATTTTTGGATTTTATTATTTTAATTATTATTTTAATTATTGTTATTTTAAGTAGCCTACTTATATTATATTATTTTATCTATTTTATTTTTTCCTTTTACCTCTTCTTCTACTTGCCTTCTACTCCAAGCCACCATCTTCTCCACTTCTCCCACCATTCTCTCCACTCTCTCCATCTCTTCTCCAACTTCCTCCTCCTCTTTATATTCACGTCCCCTCCACCATTGCTCATCATCTGCCATTTTCGAGAGAAGTGAGGTCGAGCCCCTTTAACCTTCAAGTGACAGCTGTAGGAGATGAGTCGAGCGACGACAACCTCAAGGAGAGATCCGTGGCATCACCATTGTCGCGTCGCGAGATCCAATTGGACTTGCCTAGCATCTCGGCTTTTCACCAAGCTGATCGAGGCCACAACCAGAAGCCGTACGACGCGGCTCCACTTTCAGCGAACCACACGGGTAAATTTTCTATCCTCATCTACTTATTTTATTTTATCTAACGATATTTTTCCTTGTTGTTTCATCCACTAATCATCACAAAAAAAACCACATCATCATAAACGTCATCTCATCCTTTTATCACCACATTTTTTCCACCAAACACATCATTAACCACACCACCACTATCATCACTCACCATTTTTTTATTTCATTTTTACCACTGATTGCTGTTTACAAAGAAAATACAAAAAAATTGCAAAAGAAAAACAAAAAAAAGCACAGGTCGCCCACGCTCCATAGCCACCACCGACCAGCCCCTGGCCTCAGCAACCGCGGCCGACGCCGCCCTCCAGCCACCGGCGCTCCTCCTCGCCGTTCACGGGCGGCCAAGCCCGCGTGCCCACAGTCGCCCAGGTCGTGAGTCCCATCTCCGCCAGCGGGCGAGCTCCAGCCGCCTGCTCCGCCAACCGCCAAATGCGTGACCCCCGTCACTGCTCAACCGGCCTCGCGCCGCCTTCCGCAGCTTCGAGCGGCGCCTCGTCCCCGCGCGCCGGCCACCGCGCCACCCGATCGCCCGACGCCTCTGCCGTCCCACGTGACCCGCCACCTCGCCGCCTAACCGCCGTTCTCGCGAACCCTAGTCGTGCCTCCCCCGCCTCTGTGTGCCTGCTTGGGGGATAAGAAAGGTGGTTTTGTTTTTATTTTATTTTGTAAAAATTGCATTTGCATCCCTGCATGTTTCCTTATTTGTAGAAGTACCCTTATGCACATTTGTTTGTTTATTAGTTTCAATTCTGTATTGCACTCATACCCCTGCATTTGCACGTTTATTTAGTCGTCATTCTGTCATCCATTTTTAATTCCGAAAATTTCATTGTGTAGCATAACTCTTGTTCTACCATTTTAGCATTTATTTGTATTTTTCTGATTTGCAGAATATTTATGGAATTTAATTTGGAAAAATGCAATATTTTGCCCATTTTGATTGATTAATTGATTGTGCATTATCTGCTTATTAAAAATCTCTGAAAAATCATCATTTGTAGATATAAGTCTATGCTACAACATATCCAAAAATCACACCATTTGCATATATAGTTTATCTTAGAAAAATCATTTAGTGAAAACCTTAATTGATTTTTAATTAATCAACCGTGAAGTGTTTTAATGAAATTCAAGTTGATTTGGATAGCTCAGACCTATTTGGATTAATTTTGTTTTTGAAAAATATCATCGTTTGGTAATTATTAAAATTAGTTTAGTTATTTTCACTAAAGTCTGCATTTTTCATTATCCGTGCATCTAAAAATTCCAAAAAAATTAGGGTTATCTCATTTCATCCCATTTCATAATCTGGCCAAGTTTCATAATTTTTGGAGTTAATTTGACCATCTTTCTGATTTAACTTGTAATTTAGCCTGATTTTGCATGTGTCTTGCATAAAATATACGAAAAAGACCAAAAATATCTCCTCTGAAAATCAAACCTTGGAAATTTGCTTCGAATCAACCTAAGGAGACAGCTGCCTCCCTGAGTTCGACCTTAGACTTCCAACCAAGTAAAAAAATTGTCGCTCGAAATTAATTTGATTATAATTGAAAGTGGTTTTTGATCTGCTCTCATTATCCGACTGCAATGAACGATATCAATTAATTTGAACATTAATTTGCTCGAATTAACAAGGGTAGTGGGAGCGTTATCAAAATGACGCCATTGCCGGGCAGGCACGGCTTAGGTTAATTTGCAGTTATTTCTGAGTGTTTGATTTTCTCTCCCCGGGTAGTCTGACCCCCAGTTTTCCTATGAATATTTTCAGTCTTTTAATTTTTGCATTTTTTGTGTCATTCTCTAACCTCAATTTATTTCTGTGCAAGGAACGTGAGGAGTTGAAGATGCTTCGAAGATTCAGCATTTTAATGTTTTGAGTGATTTGAGAGAATTTGTATTTTTATTTTATTTCTTTATTTTTTCGCAACATTTCCAGCGGTTCCCATTTGGGTTCTCGCGTCTGTAAAGATAGTGAAATCGTGTCCCCGTGTGTTGTGTGGTTTGACTGATAAATTAGGCTTGCACTAGCGGCTCCTCGAGCCACTCTAGGATTTGCTTGTGCTCGTAACTTTGTAGGACCACACATTACACTTAAAAGATGCACCTAGACCACAGAACTAGTCAAATCAACCTGTGCTTCACTCGCTAATAGAACTGCTTGTCTAGGAGCGGATTTTGTCGCCTGCATTTGCATATAGTGTAAAAAGATCTCAATTCTATTTTGCATCCTGCATAAAAAGCGAAGGGATCACTGTAAGTATTCTCTACTCAACATACGCATCATCGTTTTTCGTGCTTCGTCTTTTCTCGATTTCCCCCTCTGTTTTTCACACTTAATTTAAACGGAAATTGGGACTGGACGATAGGCGTGCTGTGTGGTTAGACTAACAAGTGAGAACTAAACTTAAAACCGGGACTGCTAACATTATTGACCAGAAAAATTCATTAAAATTGGAAAATTTGTTTGCGGGAGACTAATCCCCAACCTTGTTTTCAGGCTGAGTGAGGGTACTTGAGTGTGTGTGTGTGTGTGAACACCTTAAGGCAGAGCCCAAATCTCTGCCTTCAATATCATGTTCCGACTAATCCTAGCAAATATTACAAGTTGAATTCATTAAGGTTCACTGACTAGTACCAAGTAGCCTCCGCCTGTCTCAGGTTGATAGGGGCGAAATTGTGGTACTTCGCGACAAGTTGCCAGTAATCCCCGGGGGTGAAGTTCTGGCCTTGTCAGCCTCCGCTTGCTTGCAGGTAGATAGGGGCATGGTCTTTGAATCCATCAACTTGGGATAGGAGCGAAGGAAGGAAGGATCGGCGGTATCTTAGACGACAGGTTAAACAGGAAAGACGCATCCAGCTCTGAGCCGACTTCCCTATAGGCCGCGTAAATCCTTGCTATCTTGTCTGATAAGCTCACACTTAAAATCAACCAGATCAATCGGACTTGATTTCGAGTCCTTCACCGTGTTGAGTGTGAACTCGAGGTTTGCTCTTGTGTTTGTCTTTGTGTCTATCTGTGTGGGTTATCCTTTTAAATTGCATGTTCTCTACCTCAATCTTCTTATATTCATCTTTTCATCTTCAAGATGTCGGGATATTGGTCCTCATACCCTGAAACCTCTGGTCATTCCTCATCGATCATATACCGATCATCTTCACATTCTCATTCTTCCATGTATCCTCCGCCACCCACGGGAGAACCTTACCCGTGGTCGGCTCCACCTCAACCCGATTATGAAGTCAGAACTTCGACTGACTTCTCCACTTCTTCGCATTTCTCACCCACTCCATATTCCAACACTCCGGATCCACTTCCATCTTGGGCTGACTGTCCTTATTGTCGAGAGCTTGCAGGAATCAAAGAATCGAATGAAGAGCAAGCCACTGCTAAGATAGATGATTGGCAAAATTATATGCCCCCACATAATTCATTCTCACCTCAAGTAGGGACCATACCACCATTTACATATACACATCCTGACTTGACCTTAGGTCATAACTTGGTCGATCAAACAACCCGAATGGAGAGGCTTGTACATCATGATTTCCCAGACTTGATTGACTTTAGTGATCAAGCTTCCATTAACCAGCCTCCATGTCACACATTCGGAGAGCCTGTACATTCACAAGATTGGACTCATGAGCTAGACTTATCAGTCCCCGTTTCATCATATGAGGCTCTGATCAATATCTGTCATTTGGATGGTCCATACTCGACCCAGGATTACATGCCAGAGTCTAGGTATGTTGAGTATGAGACCCCAACATCTCAGTAGTCTCCTCCAATTGAGCAGAACTCTCCCATGATATGTCATGAGAACATTTTGGAGGATGACATTTCCATACTTATTGAGAAAAATGAATCATTAGGTAACAAGTTGAGAGATGTCATGGAAATATTGCACTCAATTTCTGCTAGCTTGGGAATGAAAGTGGAAAAGGACATGAGTAGTTTTGAGGTTGAAAACAAAGCAAACATTAGGGAACTCACACATTTTGTACAGCTGGAGTCCATTCTATCTCCCTCTTCTACTAACCCCTTGTCTTCCAAACCAGAGTCTGATCATTCATCCACTAAAAACATCAAAAAATTGAAAATCCCCAAAAGACCAAAAAATGAAAAACCAAAAAATCCATTAAAATTAAAAATGTAAAAGACTTGGAAAAATTGGATCCTACCCTAAGGGAAGCACTCGATGAGGAACTGATCTTTAATCTTCCCTTAATAAAGGCCATAGATCACTTTTCCGACCTCAAACGATTTGTGAGAAGTAAATTGATGCCCAAGAGGTCGGGCAATAAGAGGACAAGGACTGAAAGATGCATAGTGTCTATGGCCACCTCCTTGATGATGGGGAGAAAGACCAAAAGCCGCAGAGTGAAGCGGTTGCCCCGAGTTGAGTGTGAAATCAAAGACACTATCTTTACCCATGCAAGAATCGATGATGACTCACCGATAAATATCCTCCCGACCTCTGTGTTTGACAAGCTCAAACTCAGGCCACATAAGAAGTCGAGAGAGATCGTTCAGCTGGCTGATCGATCCATCAAACGGTCGAGAGGAAATATTTCAGTCATCATTACTTTCCAATGTGCTTTACTCCAGGTGGACTTCACGATCATTGACATTGAGCACCGAGGAGAGTTTTCCCAGTCTCCGATTATTCTCGGGAAGTCGTTCTTAGCCTTGGCTAAGGCGACTATAGATTGCGAGACTCGGGAAATCAATTTCACAACATTGGGAGCGCTTCGACCTCATCTATTCTTTGATAAACTTTACTCTAAGGTGACCCGCACATCCGTTGACAGTCGTGACCATCGAGAGGAAGATGAGTCCCACCTCTCTGCTGCACTTGAGAGATCGATTGTCCGGACGACCGTTGGTTCAGAGACTCCCTACACCTCCTCAACTACTTGCACCACCACCATGACAGCTTCTAAGGAGGACTCACGACCAAAAGCTGACATTGAGTCGGACATGATTTTTGTTGATTGTCTTGACCATTTTGATGATCCGACACAAGAGCCCAATAATGTCAAGCCAACTGAGATCACTGGCACCTTCTCGAGACGCGTGCTGACCCTTCAGGAATATGCTAATCTATATGGTGACTCGTCTGATGAGGAACCCATGGTCAGCACTGTACCACATCCTGGACCTTCAAAGGAAACAACCAAGACTAAATTGACTGCACATAAAAACACGGTTGCTCCCTCTTCTAGTCGGCTATCTAGTGAGAGGAAGTCGAGAATTGATTCCTCGAGATGTTCCCCCGAACCTCTCAAGGCACATCGCTCTCATCTCCCTCTTAATGATTCAGGTTCTAGAAAATCGACTAAGAAAATTTCCTTCAACATTCCGGAGAAGGAAGTTTCAGAGGAATCCTCATCGGGTCCAGACAAGGTGATTTATATGAGTGAGCTCAGTTCGGTTGTTCTTAAACCGTATCTAAGCAAGCAATCATGTGTCGACCCTCGTTGGACGATTCCTTCACCTAGCTACTATTCATCTGAGGACGATTCTGATAGTGACACACTTGTATATTACCCACCTCCACAATCCGGCGAACCGCAGGTAAGTACTCTATCTTTTCTTGTCAATTTTTTTTAATCTAACAATTTTTTCCTTGTTGTTTCATCACCACATTTACACAAAAAACCACATCATATACCATTACCACCATCACAATCACCTTTTCTCCATTACTTTTGATTTATTGTTTACATTAACTAAAAAATTGCAGAAAAAATTACAAAAGAAAAATTAAAAAAAAAAAAGAGGAGAACAAGAAGCAAGCAGCAGCGTCGCCGCTCCCTTTCCCCTCACGGCCGTCGGACGCCGCCGACCACTGCCACCGACCATCGTACTCCAGCAATCACGACCGGCGCTGCCCTCCAGCCCTGACCCCCTTCTCCTGCCACCGCTCAGGCTGCAACCAGCCCGTCCTCTGCCAGCCCGTGGCCGCGGCTCCTCGCGTCTCCCTCCAGTCCGGCCACGCGCGTCCGTGCCATGCCCCAGCGCCGCCCACGTGCATGGTGCTCCGCCCCACCCTCCAGGCCACGTGGTGGCCGCCGCCCTAGTCGCAGGCCCCGCCATCCCCCAACGCACCACCGCCCTCTGCCTCAGGCTGCCGTGCGCCCCGCACGGCCAGCAGAAGCTTCCACTCCCGCCGCTGGTGCGAGCGCCCCCCCAGCCCCACCCGCGCGCCCCTCCGGAGCGCCCCACGCCGCCTCCTCCGCTCACCAGTCCTCCGCACAGCCCAGCAGCGCCGCGCACAGCCACATGTCGGCCACCCCGCGCTCGATCTCCACCACGCGCCACCTCCCCGCGCGCAGCCATCTACTGCCCCGCCTCCTCGCGTGACGCCCTTGGTCGTTGCCCCCGTTGCCAAGTGCCCTAGCGGCTTAGTGGAGGTCCTCTTTTTTTATTTTTATATTTGTAAAATTTGCATTTTCATCCTTGCAAATTTATATGTTTCCAAAAGTGCCCATGTGCACATTTCTGATTTGTTTCTTTCATTTCTGTCTTGCGAAGATACCCCTGACTTTGAGCATTTATTTGGACTTCAAAATAGCATCATTTTATTTAATGAAAAATAGCATGTTATAGAGCAACTCATTATTTATCTTGTGGATATTTATTTACATTTTCATGAGCATTTGACATTTTATTAAAAATCAGAGACTGAAATTGAGTGATATTTTGCCCATTATTGCTCTGAAATTCGCACATAGTCATTTATTATTCCAAAAATTGTGAAAAAAATGAAAATGATGCCTCTAAGTGTTCTTTAATTATTGTCCAAATTTCGTCCAATTTGGAGTTGTCTTGTGCATATACAATAAATTGTAGAGTGAATTCTGTAATTGATTTTTTATTAAATCCACATATAAGATTTTTATAAAATTTCATGTCTCTTGAATTCCTTGTTAAAATATCTATTTGAGATAATTCATTTTCTGGATAATTTTATTTCGTGGATTTATTAGAAATTAAATACCCGTAGTCGCTTTATTTTCAGTAAAATATTCATAAAAATTTTGTAAAGTGTCAGAAAATTCCAAAAAAATTAGCCTAGCTTAATTTCATCATATTTATCTTCCAGTAAATTTTTTATAATTTTTGCTTATCATTTGCACGAAAAAATGCATAAAAACTCTAAAAAAGTTTGTATTTTTCATGTGTGCATTTTAAATCCAAAAATTATCAAAAAAAACATTTGCATTCATCATTAGATTAGGTTTACAGGAAAAATATAATTTGGCCAATTTGAACTAATTTCATATGAAAATTAAATTTGTCTAAGTTGTTGATTTTCTTAATAACCTAGTTCATTCGCATCATTGCATTCGGCATTTTTATTGCATAAAAAAATTTACAAAAAGAATCTGACTTGGAAAACCATAATCTAATCACTCTAACTTTATCCTGAGTTGTTCCTTTGCCTCCTTGAGTCGACCCTGGGGCTTGCCCAGGCTAAACAAACATCAAACCGCACATAATTTCATTCGACGATTTAATCAAGCCGTGCGGTTATTTTTTATCGATGCGGATCTATCTGACTGCAATGAAATGTCAATTATATGACATTAAAAGGGTAGGTCTCCCGCAAGAAGGTACGCCACAAACCTTCTTGATCCTTGTATATTCTCAATTCTCCTTGTATATATTTTTCATCCCTCCCCAGTGATTCGAATCACTCGCCCCGGCTCCATATCATTTCATTTTATGGCTATACTTAGGATGATCAGATCCTAAGTATATGGGGGAGAGTGCCCCAGTCTCTTCATCATACACTGTATATTCTCTAGATCTCATCGGTTCTTACACTCATTCTTGTCCTATACTTAGGCTGACCAGAGCCTAAGTATAGGGGGGACCGATGCCCGCCGTGTATATACTCCTCTATTTCCCCTCTTAACTTCGTCCGCCCCATTTTTGATCTTCTTCTACACTTAGGCTACCAGAGCCTAAGTATAGGGGGGCGGGATGACTTCTATACTTTTTATTATTTTAGCTCTCCTACGCTTAGCACGAGCTATGTCCTTTTCCTCGCTTTTCGTGCTCTGAGGACATAGCACACGCTAAGTATAGGGGGGCATGTATATTACATATATACTTTACCCATATCTCGTACTTTCGCGTATTTTTGCGTACTTTTTGTATTTATTTTGCAATAATTACGGGTGGCTGAAAATTGAAAAAAAATATACTTGTTGTATAATACTTGTAACTTTTGAAAAAATTGAAAAAAAATGTATACTTGTATGTTGTATAACACTTGTATAATCTGTATAATACTTATAAACTCTTGTAAATTGTTGTAACATAGAAGGTTTACCAAAGTTTTGAAAAAAAACAAAAAAAAATAGGCTTCTTATTTACTCTTGCATATCATCCTTGCATTCAAAAAAAATAGTCTTGCATTTCATCTACATATCATGTCATCTACATCTCATCTGCATATCTTGCATATGCAAGGTGAAAAGCTAGTGGGTTCTGAACCAAGTTATGAGTAGATATTGAGAATGGACCTGATTTGACCTTAATCCACCTAATTTTAGAGGAACCTTCTAGGAACTAGAGTTAAGATTTCTCAGGTCAAGTGACTTAATTCTTTGAGTCCGCAAGTCTATGTTCACATGTCATCTTGATTAGTCTAAGTAGAATATCTCGTGCACATGCATGATTCTTTTAGACAGTGACCTAACTTGGACAAGCACAATGCACGTAGCTCTTCATGGATGAGGTGGTGAGGAGGTAGAATCCTTTAGCTTGGAGTAGCACACGGGTGGAAACATCCGTCCTCCTCTAGGGAGGGTAGTGCATCTCAACCTAGTCTGGTGGTGTTGACGTCTGAGGACGGGACGCTGTGGGTTGCAATAATGCTTCAAAAGAGGGATAGTCTACTGACTCAAGAGGAAAAACTCCTGATGTACATGCTGCACCTTGTATATAATTAAAAAAAGAAGAAAAAAGAAAAAAATGCAAAGACTCCAAAAAAATAGACAGCCAAATAGAAAAAAATACATGTCGGAGTATGTATATTAGCAAAGAAAATGCAGCTGGATGACTTGGCTACACTAGTCAGGCATCCCGGGATAGGTAGCTACACTAGCTACCGTCCATTCTTTTCTCCACCCCCTCCTCTTGAGCTGGTCGCACTTGAACTTAGAAGGGAATACCCCGCTCCTCGAGGAAAGAGTTATTGGACCGGGTTATTTGATTTACCTTGTTAGAGGAGGCTGGTTCTGAGCCATTTCTGATGTGGAGAGCTATTTTACACTTACACAGTACAAGTAAGAATCATAGTCGTTAGAAAGTTGCGTCTGAGGATTTATTCTGACCTGTCTACTGAGGAGTCTTGAATAGAAGACTTGTGGAACTTGAAGTCTGTTAGGTCTTAAGTACATGTCCCAATGAGGTTCCGCCACACAATTAATCCAAAGGTCGAGTCAAGCTCCATTTTCAACTTTTGTTCATGACCTTGGTATGGAACCCAAAATCGTTTCACTCTTGCACTTCATTTTAGTTGCTCGGGGACGAGCAAGGTTTAAGTATAGGGGGTGATGAATCTGTGATTCATGACTCTAAAAGTTGAAAATAGAGCTTTGTTCCCGAGTAATTAGCTGCATATTTTCACTTATATTGCATAATTAGCATTCATGCATGCATTGATAATATCTGCATTTTAGCATTCATATTGCATTAAATAAGAAGCCAAATTCACTTGTAAATATTCACCTGTATTTTAGATAAAATACCTTGTTTGTATATATTTTATACTAAATCTAAATCCAATAAAACCAACTCTATTGGGTATATATGACTAACACTAATAAAGGAAAAATATCAAAAAAATACTAACTTGTAAAATTGACCAATAAAACCCCAATCCAAGTTTGAAACTAGGAACCTTAAAATATGCATATCTCTCTCATACAACCTCCGAATTAGGTCTACTTACTTTTAAAGTAATATACATTCAAAGACCTTCGAAACAAGACCAATTTCATTAAAATCGGAGCTCGTATGCAAAACTTGAGTTTTGGGCCGCTTTTGTATATTGTACATATTGACTGTTTTGCCCTCCATTTTATCCTTTTATTTTCTTAATTATTAAAAATCCAAAAAATAGATTAAGTTGTAAATATTCCTCTCATATTTTTTCTAACTTCATTTTGATTTTTATCTCTATTAAAAATGATAAAAAAATTACAAAAGATAAAATGTGGTATTTTATACCTATAAGGTACCATCCAAAAATACGTTTTGTACAGGTGATTTCCTTTGATATTTGGCCCTTCACGGAAGTTGTAGATCTCGTTAAGATGAGCAACTCTTGTGTTGACCACTTTTTGATTTAATCCTTTTTGTTATTTCTTTTTGATTTTTTTTTACATTTAATCTTTGAATTTTCCGGGAGCGACATGTGGCAGCTCCTGGAGCCGCCACATGTCACCCCAATTTTCTTTATTTTCGGATTTATTTTTTATTATTTTCGGATTTTATTATTTTAATTATTATTATTATTTTAATTATTGTTATTTTAAGTAGCCTACTTATATTATATTATTTTATCTATTTTATTTTTTCCTTTTACCTCTTCTCCTCTACTTGCCTTCTACTCCAAGCCACCATCTTCCCCACTTCTCCCACCATTCTCTCCACTCTCTCCATCTCTTCTCCAACTTCCTCCTCCTCTTTATATTCGCGTCCCCTCCACCATTGCTCATTATCCGCCGTTTTCGAGAGAAGTGAGGTCGAGCCCCTTTAACCTTCAGGTGACAGCTGTAGGAGACGAGTCGAGCAACGACAACCTCAAGGCGAGATCCGCGGCATCACCATTGTCATGTCACGAGATCCAATTAGACTTGCCTAGCTTCTCGGCTTTTCGCCAAGCTGATCGAGGCCACAACCAGAAGCTGCACGATGCGGCTCCACTTTTGGCGAACCACACAGGTAAATTTTCTATCCTCATCTACTTATTTTATTTTATCTAACAATTTTTTTCCTTGTTGTTTCATCCACTAATCATCACACAAAAAACCACATCATCATAAACGTCATCTCATCTTTTTATCACCACATTTTTTCCACCAAACACATCATTAACCACCACCACCACTATAATCACTCGCCATTTTTTTATTTCATTTTTACCACTGATTGTTGTTTAAAAAGAAAATACAAAAAAATTTGCAAAAGAAAAACAAAAAAAATAAAAAAAGCACAGGTCGCCCATGCTCCATAGCCGCACACCGACCAGCCCCTGGCCTCGGCAACCACGGCCGACGCCTCCCTCCAGCCACCGACGCTCCTCCTCGCCGTCCACGGGAGCCAAGCCCACGTGCCCACAGCCGCCCAGGTCGTGAGTCCTATCTCCGCCAGCGGGCGAGCTCCAGTCGCCTGCTCCCGCCAACCGCCACACGCGTGACCCCCTCCCACCGCTCAATCGGCCTCGCGCCGCCTTCTGTAGCTTCGAGCGGCGCCTCGTCCCCACGCGCCGGTCACTGCACCACCCGATCGCCCAATGCCTCTGTCGTCCCGCATGGCCCGCCTCCTCGCTGCCCGACCGCCGTTCTCGCGAACCCTAGCCACGCCTCCCCGCCTCTGTACGCCTGCTTGGGGATAAGAAAGGTGGTTTTGTTTTTATTTTATTTTTGTAAAAATTACATTTGCATCCCTGCATGTTTCCTTATTTGTAGAAGTACCCTTATGCACATTTTTTGTTTATTAGTTTACAATTCTGTATTGCACTCATACCCCTGCATTTGCACGTTTATTTAGTCGTCATTCTGTCATCCATTTTTAATTCATAAAATTGCATTGTGTAGCATAACTCTTGTTCTACCATTTTAGCATTTATTTGTTTTTTCTGATTTGCAGAATATTTATGGAATTTAATTTGGAAAAATTTGCAATATTTTGCCCATTTTGATTGATTAATTGATGCATTATCTGCTTATCGAAAAATCTCTGAAAAATCGTCATTGGTAGATATAAGTCTATGCTACAACATATCTGAAAATCACACCATTTGCACGTATAGTTTGTCTTAAAAAATCATTTACTGAAAACTTTAATTGATTTTTAACTAATCAACCGTGAAGTGTTTTAATGAAATTCAAGTTGCTTTGGATAGCTCTTAACTAGACCTATTTAGATTAATTTTGTTTCTGAAAAAATATCATCGTTTGATAATTATTAAAGCTAGTTTAGTCATTTTTTACTAAAGTCTGCATTTTTCATTATCCGTGCATCTAAAAATTCCAAAAAAAAATAGGATTATCTCATTTCATCCCATTTCATAATCTGGCCAAGTTTCATAATTTTTGGAGTTAATTTGACCATCTTTCTAATTTAACTTGTAATTTAACCTAAATTTTGCATGTGTCTTGCATAAAATATAAAAAAAGACCAAAATATCTCCTCTGAAAATCAAACCTTGGAAATTTGCTTCGAATCAACCTAAGGAGACAGCTGCCTCACTGAGTTCGACCTTGGACTTCCAACTAAGTAAAAAAATTGCCGCTCAAAATTAATTCAATTATAATTGAAAGTGGTTTTTGATCTGCTCTCATTATCCAACTGCAACGAACGATATCAATCAATTTGAACATTAATTTGCTCGGATTAACAAGGGTAGTGGGAGCGGTATCATTGCACACGGTCCGGAGGAGGCTGCGTGTGTGCGGTGCATGGCCTGGAGGAGATGAGTATAATTGTGGAGATGGGGTCCTCTCTCTCTCTCGAAACTTGTAGACGAGAGAAAGGAAGAAGATGGTGGTGGTGTTCACTTGGAGATGGTGTATTTTTCTTGTATGTGATCTCCCTGTGTCCCCCCTTGATAAGAAGATGGTCCTCTTTATAATCTTTCATGTTTTGCTTCCTTCCCTACAAGGCAATAGATTGCTCAAGATTCTTCTTTGTTCCCAAGGAGATTTTTCTTCTTGAAATCTAAAATAAGATTTGTATGAGATAATGAAAAAGAGAGAAGATATGTTATCATTTGTAT
This sequence comes from Ottelia alismoides, assembly GCA_037367405.1. Taxonomy (NCBI): domain Eukaryota; kingdom Viridiplantae; phylum Streptophyta; class Magnoliopsida; order Alismatales; family Hydrocharitaceae; genus Ottelia; species Ottelia alismoides. The sequence goes on along the minus strand of JAZKJV010005914.1, from coordinate 532,234 downwards.
TTGAGATATGTGTGTGTATGTGACATGTATATTTCATTGGTTGTAAAGGGAGGTTGGATGAAACCATCCAAAATCTCTCATTGCAAATAACGAGATATTGTTTTGATTGTGTAAGACTTTTAAAGTTATTGTTCTTTCTTTTCATAAAAGAGCATATGAGTGTGACTATATGGTTTTGGAAATAAAAAAGAGACGGAGGGAGAGGATACAAAATATCTAGATTGGGCTTTTTATTGCATGGTATATGAAGTCCATATGCAATATTTAAATTTGTCCCACGGTAATATAGTTATAACTAATAGATAATTTACATTAGGTATTCTTGTCTCGATATAAAATATTAATCAATAGAGATAATATCTTATCTTTTACAGATGTTATGTGTATTTGTGTATGGGGTGTAAGTACATCAATTTATGCATAAATTGTGGTGATATAGGAGAAAAAAGAATAACCTTCTACGTAATTCAAGTAAATATAATGTGATGAATTGATGATTCATCACACTGTCAATCAAAATTTTCCATCTTTTAGTAGAACTAAACAATAATGAATATATGTGTTGAATAATTTCAAAAAATGAGATGGTTTCCTGCACAAGAATGTGTCATATCACTAATAATAAGATTAAAACTATGATAATCACAAGGCATATATAACGCTATAGGATTTATTTTAGAAATCGACTTTGAACTCCTTAGTGTTTCCATTTCATATTAGAACTATTATCATAACCTTGACCCCTCACATCATGCACATTAAGATCAAGAAATTCTAAAACATCTAATAATACAGTAAAAAGTCCCCGTCCAGATGCATCAACCACATTTCAAAAATTCTAAAAAGTATTCCTCAATCTTAACATTTGACAAATTCACATATCTTAGAGTCATTGTTTTCGATGACTGATAATCAGGAGTATAATCAAGAATTACAGGAAAAATATTTAGTATCTTTAACCATCTTAATGATAATATTTTTAATATTGTGACCCAAAAGTAAAATCAACTCATTTTGAATTTTAGGTCCAAGATAATGATAATGAATTTCACGATTGTGAATACGTCTGGTCTTGCATTACAACATTAAATTCAGTTATTATTTCGATTAATCCCCCAAAAATACCATTTCCATCTTGATATAGTTTATCATTCCATCCTCAAAAAGTCAAGTTGTGTTTAGCAAGATATTTTATAACATGGAATATCCTAAATAAAACCTCTATCTAGTATTCTTTCTCTTTCCTAATATCTTCTTGCAAATTTTTACAATCGTTTGATTTTATCCAGTCGTTCTATGAATTCATTCCATTTATGCATATTAATCATATGTTCTGTATTATTTTCATGTTTTTGAAGTCTCTCACTAATATGCCTCCAATCATGTAAACTCTCGTTTGCTAACAAACTTCGACTAATGTTATATTTAAATAATATGCAACAAAACAAAGACTTTGTCAACACTTGCAGAATAATATGCCATCTTTATATAGTTTATCATTCGATCCTCGAAAAACCAAGTTATGTTTAGCAAGATTTTTTATAGTAGAGAATATCCTAAATAAAACATCTCTCCAACTTTTTTTCTCTTTCCTAATCTCTTCTTGCAAATTTTTATCAATCATTTTTAATCCAATCACTATATGAATTCACTCTATTTATTCATATTAATCGTATGTTCTGTAATATTTTCATATTTTTGAAGTCTCTCACTAATATGCCTCCAATCACATAAACCCTCGTTTGCCAACAAACTTCGACTATATACATTTAAATAATTCACAACAAAACAAAGACTTTGTCAACACTTGTAGAATAAATCAATCATTTTCTATTAATAAGCTCACCATTACTCAATTTTCTAGAGTAGTACCAACAACAACATCAACAAAGCCTTTTCCCATAATTAAGTGGGTTGGCTACATGAATTCTTCGCCTCCATCAGATTTAATCTTGGGTCAATCTCGGGCTTATATCCAGAAAACTAAGATTACTTCGTATAGTCTCTTTCCAACACTTCTTGGGCCGTCCTCGTCCTCTTTTAGCCGGCTCAACATCCCAACACTCGCATCTCCTAACTGGTGCATCCGTTGATCTTCTTTGCAAATGACTAAACCATCTTAAGCAGTTTTCTCGCATCTTATCCTCCGATTAGAGCTAGCTACAGCCATTCTCTGCACATGTCTATTGTTCACAGGACAACATTCAGATCCATAGAGCATAGCATGTCTCATAGTTGCTTTGTAAAACTTTCCTTTATTTTTTAAAGGAATTTTCTTATCACGGTTTCCTATCCTGTTGCAAAATAGATCCCAGATATCTAAAAGAATCTCTCCTCCAAATGTTATTGTCACCAATCTTCACCTTAATTCCTTCACCATTGCTTCCATCAAAGGTGCACTCCATATATTCATCTTAGACCTACTTATACGAAATCCTTTTATCTCCAATGCATGTCTCCAGACCTCAAGCTTCTCATTTACTCCATCTCTAGTCTCGTCAATCAACACAATATCATCAGCAAATAACATACACCAAGGTAACTCATCCTGAATGTGACTTGTCAACTCGTCCATAATCAAAGTAAAAAGAAATGGACTCAAAGTTGAACCTTTATGTAAACCAGTGTTGATGTCAAAATAGTCGTCTTCCCAGACGAGGTCCTTACACAAGATAAAGCCCTATCATACATGTCCTTTATGAGGATAATGTATAGGACCATGTACTTGTCTCTTCTCCAAAACTCTCTACAATATCTCTCGTGGAACAGAATCATAAGCCTTCTCCAAATCAATAAAGATCATATGGAGGTTCTTCCTTTTAGCTATATAAATCTCCATTGTTCTTCTCAGCAAATGGATGGCTTCAATAGTTGAGTGACCTGGCATGAATCCGAATTGATTTTCTTTTACTTTGGAAACTTTCCTCAGCCTTCTTTCGATATCGCGTTCCCAAATTTTCATAGTATGACTCATCAGCTTGATAACTCTGTAATTTGAACAGTTTTGAATGCCTCCTTTATTCTTATAAAGAGGCACCATGACACTCCTCCAATCTTCAGGCATTTTCTTGCTTCGCCAAATAACATTGAATAGATTCGTAAGCCAAGTCAAACCGTGCTCACCTAAAATTCTTTGTACTTCTATAGGGATGTCTTCCGGTCTTACACCTTCCCGAGTTTCAAAACCTTCAAAGCCTCCTCTACTTCCTTTCTTTCTTTTCATCTATGGCTTGCACAATTCAAGTACTTTCACTACTAGCTAGATCACCCAAAGTGATCTCTCTATTTCCTTCCCCAATGAAAAGTTTATGGAAGTACTGCTCCCATCTAGTCTCTATGTCCCTTATGAGTGACAAGCATGTGACCTTCCTCGTCCTTAATGCATCCTCGCTTGAGAAATGTCTTTTATCTTTCTTTCTCTTGCTTTGGCCAACCTTAATATATCCTTCTGCCCTCTTTAGAGTCGAGATTTTTATAAAAACCCTCATACTCTTTTGACTTAGCTTCGTTTTACAGCCTTCTTTGCTTCCTTCTTCGCTATTCTGTAGTTTGTGACAGTTTCCATTGTTCTATCATTAGACATAGCTTTAAATAGTGCTCTTTTAATTTTTAGCTTCTCTTATACCCCTTCACTCCACCACCATGCTTCCTTTTGACCTGGAGCTCCTCCCTTCGACTCGCCTAGTATCTCTTTGGCTACCTTTCGGATACAAGATGATACTGCCTCCCACATCTCGGCTTGCACTTCTGCTACAATCCCAAGATAAGTATTCTAAAACCTTCTCCTTGAAGCTCGATTGCTTCAGTGGAAGATTCCACCATCTAGTTCTAGTGATCTTAGCAATCCTCCTTTTCTTTACCAGCCCTTTCATTTGCACATCCAAGACTAACAAGCGAAAATCAAGATCTACTTCTCTAGGCCCTTTTTCTAAAATAACATTTCTTGATTTGATTATCAAGTTTCTTTCAATTTTTAGGAGCAAACATATCCAAAGATAAAACATTTTGTTATTATCAATGTTAATATTTTCATTGTTAGACATATCTTGCACATTAATAGCCTCATTTACATTATATATTTCATCTTTTTCATTGAAAAAATTATGTAATTTTTCCTTATTAATCACATCTTTATCTAAAATTTTTATTTTCATCTTTCATTAATTTTCAAAATCTCCCTATAATTTTCTACTCTTAAAATAAAATTATCATTAACACCTTGTGTGATTTTTAAACTCTTCATCATATTTTTCCTTTTCCTTTTTTCACATCCAGATAAATACTTTTGGGAAACATGGTATAAAAGTTAAATAAAACTATAAAGAAATTGAGAAAAAAAGAACAACAACACATGACAAAAGATCAAATAGCACCGTTCAATTACACCTTCACAACCGCAACTTAGCAAACTCAATAGAGCCGTCGATCATAATCCGCCAACGAACAACTCCAAATAAGACTTTATGAAATATGGTTGTCTCAATTCTGTTAAAGAAAAATCAAATAATTCTATTTAATACACATTTTTTTGTGAAAAAGAGTCCACAAAGTCTATAAAATATACAATTGAAAAGATAACCAATAATGATGTGCAAGCTTAGTGAAAAAGAGTCCATAAAGTATATAAACTATTAAATAAAGATAACGAGATAGTAAATACTTTGTGAAAATCCGTGGGATGGATTCATATGTGTGCCACATATTCTATTCACATGTGTTAAGTTAAAACATCCTTGTATTAACAACAATTATGATCTCATGCCATATAATTCTACTTAGTTTTCATGTTCACGACCTCCAATAATAAACGGGGAATAAAGCCCCCATCTGAACAGAGATTTTGTTATAAGATTATCGAAAATCATGAATCCACAATCTAGTGATATAGAAGGTCATAATGAAAATTTAACTCTCACACTTCTTACAGGAGAATGATGACTCGTCGGTCGTCACATTGCTGTTATACCAACGTGAAATATGGTGATGCCTTTAGTTGGACTTTTTTTTAAATAATTTTAAATAATTATTAAAATAATCAAAATTAATTAAATAGGCATGAATGGAAAAAATTAAAAAAATGTTTATTGATTTGGGGTGCCTCCTCCAAATCGGCACCTCAGGTGCCGATTTGGACCCTCTCCTGAATTTCCTATATAACCCCCCCCCCCATTCTCCCCATTCCTCACACATTCATCCCATCTTCATTCTTCATCTTCCTCCCTTACTCCTCTTCTCTCATTTCTCTCAATCAGTATTCTGAAGCGCGATTTCGTCTCTCAATCTGCTAATCTTATTCAAGTAAGAATAAGATTTTTTTGTAGACATTTTTGTGTGTTTTTTTGCAGGTTTTTATCAGTGAAGGCGATATAATATTACATATATCAGATTATATTCTTTTCTTTTTGGATAACATTTCTATTTGAAGACACTCATCTTTCAGGTAAATTTATTTGTATTAAATTTTTCGTGATTGTAATCGATAATTAGATGTGTAAAATTGATACTTAATTTAAATATATATTTAAATTAGTTCTTTTTTATATTTCAATTGAAATCATTTGTGTTATAAACTTTGTATAAAGTACCCTACAGAAGTTGAAAAAAAAAAAGAAATGTAAATGTAATATGAAAATTATTTTAATGTCAATTACATTAAGGCTAAACACCTTATTATCATTGCATCCATTTAGATTTAGAAGTACCCATAGTCATGTTAAAATTACTTCTCATTTAGATTTGGAATCGAGCACCAAGAGGGTCTCTATACAGCGCTGGCAGGACTCACTGTGGTGAGCACCAATGATTCCCCAAGACCGGACTTTTGGATTCCATCTCTGAGTGATTAGTATATCATTTAAATAATCAATTAGTAGAGATGACATCCGAGTGAAATATAAATGATTGTTATATTTAAATAAACTAATCAAATCATGTATTTTATTCGTATAGATGGCTTCCAACATTGCTCATGTCCTATTATATTGGGGAGGATCGGTTCATGTCTCTGATGACCACGTAGAATATATTGGGGGCAAGAAACGGATGGTTATATTACCATGCCAATTAACATACATTGGTTTACTGGCTCGAGTATCTGAAGCCACTGATCTCCTGCTCGACCAGCATATACTTACATTAACATGTAAGTGGTTGTATGAGGGATCAACATTCTTTGCAGTACCGATTTACGATGATGAATCCACATTAGCAATGTTGAGTTCAATCATCGGTGTGAGATTTATTCACCTTTTCGTAGAAGCTACTCCTTTTGCTATGGAAAATATGCCGTCGTCGAGGTATACATTTAAATTAAGGAATAATGTTATATTTTATTTATTTAAACTGACAAAGATGTAAATTAATCAGGCCAACAAATGAGACCATGTTTAAGGATATCGAGGGATCCTCACAAGTAAATGTTGAAGATGAATTAGCGACAGAAATATCCGAAGAAGAAAATGAGGAGTCAGAAAATGATTCTCAAACATTAGAAGAAAATATAGGTGGTAATAGTTGTCATGATTTTGGATATGGTTCACTAGTTCTAGCCTTAGGTAACGAGGAAATGGGGAACTCATATTCTGCTAATGATGATGATGCTGAAGAAGAACCGATGGAGGAGATACCACACGTGTTTGATCATGAAATTGCAGAAGCAGAAGATGTAGCCTTTGTAGAGAGATATTCGGAACCCATCAATGATTTCGGATTAAGTTATTGGTTAGGTAGGAGTTATAAGTCGAAAAGGGATCTACAATACGACTTACAGAAATAGAGTATGGAAAATCATGTGCAATATAAACCCAAGACATCAAATAAGCAGATTTTGACTGTTGTTTGTATTTATGAAGATTGTGGATGGCGTTTGCACGCATCAGAGAGGAAATCTCAAGGAGACTAGTACGTTTCAGGATATAGGGGGAAGCATACATGCAGAAATCTTGTCCTTTTAGTGAAACATCGTCAATGCACTTCTGTTTTTGTAGCGCTATACATATTATCTTCCTTTAAAGCAAAAGTTAGTATGACCCCAGGAGCAATAATGTATAAAATAAAAGACGAGTTGAAGACTGAAATCAACTACATGACAGCTTGAAATGCTAGGCGGCGTGCAATGGATATTGTTTATGGGAATGAGGTTGAGTCATATCGTGATATTAGGAGATTCACTCGTGCTTTAGAACGACATAACCCTGGAACATATAAGTGGTTCAAGACACTGGAAGGTCAAAACGAGAATACTGTACATTTTTAGAGAGTGTTTGTAGCATTTGGACCGTGTTGTAGAGCATTCAGATTTTGTAGACCTGTTTTAAGTATCGATGGAACACATTTATATGGCAGATACGCCGGTCACATGTACGTGGCCATAGCAATAGATGCAAATAATGGCCTATTTCCGCTCGCATTTGCCATAGCTGAAAAGAACGAGAATATTTCGGCATGGAGATGGTTTTTGAATTTATTAAAACAAATTATTGATCGTCGGGACATATGTTTTATCAGTGATTGATTTCCTGGTCTGAAGGATGTTGTGCGTGGTTTATTTCCACCGAAAGAGAGATTCACTCATCGTCATTGTCTCAGGCATATGCATGCAAACATGCAGAGAGCTGGACATAAAAATCATACAGTTCAAAACAGATTTTACGCTGCTGGACAAGAACCATGTCAGAACAAGTTCAATAGTATGATGCGAGAAATTTACATATTAGACATAAATGCTTTCGAGTGGATCGTATCTCAGGACAACGGCGATCAGAGTTATTGGGCATTAAGTTTAGATAATGGATACCGTTATGGACACATGACAACCAATTTATCTGAAAGTTTTAGTGGTGCCTTTAGAGGAGCGCGTGGTTTACCAACCATTTCTCTGATTCTAACAGTTTTCATTAGAATTAATGGTTATTTCAATGATCCTCGTGAGGAGTCGGAGGGAATGACCAGATATTTGACCAAGAAATATGAAGACTTGTTAGAGAAACAAACTAGGGAGGCAAGATCATGGCACGTAGAAAGATTTTCATTAACTCAATTTCAAGTCTACGATCGCGATGGATTTGCATATGAAGTCAACATAAATGGCCAAGAAAGTGAATGCACGTGCGGGTTTATGCAGATGAAACCTTTGTATGTCCACATGCTATAGCCACAGCTTCACGTACACGTACACACGTAGATAACTATGATCTATGTTCAGAATACTTCTCCAGCGATTACTATCGTCAGGCGTACAACTTCTTCTTTCATCCCATACCAGATAGACGTTATTGGGTAGAAGAAGATGTCATTGTTATGTTACCTCCAAAAATCGGGAAGAGAAATGTCGGAAGGCATGTACAGGGAAGAATTAGAAATGAAATGGATGAAATGTGTGTACGATCGAAATTATGTAAAATCTGCAAGTAACCAGGACACAATAGATTAAGTTGTCTACACAGAACATAGGAACACTTGGATCTGTAAGGACATTCTAACTGCATAATTTATATTTCATTTGCATTTTAAATTGATAGTTAATATTTTCATGAAATTTACAATTGTTAAGGTAGATGGCACAGATGGATAGAGTTCCTGGACCAGTAGATACATCAGTATTATATATGCAGAATGAGCATCGATCATCACAACCACTAGCTCGGTAAGTAATTAAATAATTTTTTAAATTTATTGTTTGTTAATATTGTTAGTTATTTTTTATTCAAAATATTTTACAGATTCGATTTGTAGAACATAATGAGTTACTAAACAGCATTTCTGACAAGAAGAGTGTCGTAATAGAACGATTGTTAGAAGCGCCGGGTTTCTCATGTGTGGTGAACATGAGAAGAGTCCAAATAGATCCTTCATTACTGACCAGTTTGCTAGAGCGGTGGAGACCTGAGACACACACATTTCACCTACATTTAGGGGAGGCTACCATTACTCTACAAGAAATTGGATTAATTAGTAGATTGAGAGTTGATGGTCTACCTGTCATTGGGCCAGATACTCTGGCCGGTGGATGGGATGCACTGTGCCTGAGTTTGTTAGGAGTAATTCCCACTCGGATAAAGAGTGGGAAAGTGAAGCTGTCATGGATACGCAACGTCTTCTTCAGTCAAGAACATCCGCTGCAGGGTATTGAAGACGAACAACAAGCGACTCATATGGTTAGAGCACTAATTTTCTATCATATAGGATGTAGTGTTCTTGCAGACAACAGCGGAGATATGGTGCCTCTAAGGTATGCGCTACTGATTCAAAGCTAAATTTTTCATGTGTTATTGTATTATTATTAGAAATATTGCTTAATCAATTTTTATAGATACCTATTACATTTACGTGAACTGAAAGAATGCGCTCAACTTGCTTGGGGTGCTGCTGCTTTGGCGCATATGTATTCGGAGCTGGATAGGGGTGTAAAGATCGGCACGTCGAGGATATTGATGAATCTGCGATTCATCATCTTTATTCATTTATTTTAGCTTAAAATCCCTTATAAAACACCTGCATATAATGCTAACTCCATATTCTTTCTAACTTGCATCTGTGTAAATATTGTACATTTCTGACTAATTTTAACCTAAAATAAATAAATAAAGAAAGAAAGGAAAATAAAGAAAAGAAATTAAAAAAAAAGAAAAATAAAGAAAAGAAATAAAAAAAGGAAGACTGTATACAGGCTGACCCTAACCCCGAGAGAAGGTCAAGACTTGACCTGATCGACCAGGAATAAAGTAGGGGGAGATAGGGTCCTTAACCAGAAAATCCAAAAAAATGTGTTCTCACTCATTTTGTATATATCTGTATAAAACTGACACTAATTTATTTGTACCTTAATTTTCCTCAAATCAAATAACATTCAAAACCAAAGTTGTAAATAAAAATGTGTTCTAATTACTAAAATTGATTGCACAATTAAATCTTGTACAGAATAAAAGTAGCCACACTTGGAAAAAGCCACTAAGAACTAATTGAAAGATCAATCCCGGCACCATATGAGCTCAAATTGAATCAATCTCAGTTCCATTGGACTCGAAATTAAATTATCTTCAAAATGGCTGTATTTTCATAATTTTTGGAGTTACGGTTGAAAAGTCGATTTTCTGGGGTGGTTTGTGTAATTTTCCCATGTATTTTGTGCATATTGTATTTGTATTTATTTGTAAATTAATCCCACTGATTTCTTAAAATAAAAATTAAAAAAAATTAAAATTCTTTAAAAGCAAAAAAGGGGCCAATTCGTCATTTAACCATGTATAAAGTGTCACATATGTATATAGTATATGTATATAGTTGCTATTTTTAATTAACCTTCATAAAAAATAAAAAAATAAGACGAAAATTCAAAAAAATTAGATAATTTTGTAATTAGTTTTATCTCTCTTTTATTTTTATTTTTTTCAAATTTCATCTCCCTTCCACCAAAAAAAATTCAAAAATTCATTTTAATTTTCATCTCCATTATCTCTTTTTTAAAAAAAACAAAAATTCAAATTTCATCTCTCTTCTATTTATATGGCTCCTTCTCCCTCATTCCAACTTGATCAACCTTTAGAGAGAGGAGCCCGATCTCCGAGAAAACAATTTCGTCGAGAAAAGGTGTCGAGCCTCCGAGGCGTCCAGTGAGAGCGAGTCGGCCTTGTCGATGCGATCACGATCCATTTTCCGCTCCTAGGGTGAGATCCAAATTTCTCTTCGTATTTTATCTTAGTTGAATAGCATTTTATTTCGTCGCATTTTTTTCCATGGCCATTTTTTTCTCTAGATCATTATAAAAATTGTCACCACGATTTTGATCCGCCACTGATTCCGATTTTTCATCTCATTTTCTCGATCTCTCCACGTTCTATTTCTACCGTCCATGATCTCTCAACTCCAGCCATGTACGGTGGTCGGGGATCGGATCCAATCTCTCATGTCCACTGGATCTTCATTCATTTTTCTGATGTGTAAATAAATAAAAAAATTTGTTTTTTTGTTGCTCTCTAACGTTTGTTTTGCAGGATAAATTAAAAAAAATAAAAAAATTCATTTTTTTCTAACATTTGTTTTGTAGGGAAACATTATAAAAATTAAAAAATTAAAAAAATTAAAAAAAATAAAAATATTTCTTTATCATTCCTTTTCTTATTTTCGGATTTACAAAAAAAAGTTTTTCCTCTGTATTACTGTTTACATCATAAAAATAAAAAAATTTACAAAAAAAATAAAAATAATAAAAAAAAGAAGGCAGGTCGTCCCCCCAGGCGCTCGCCCGTAGCCGCCGCACGAGGGCGGCGCACTCCTCCGACCATGCCAGCACCAACCGCCCAGGCCGCGCCTTCCATCCGCCCCGCCGCGAAGACCACCTCCACTCCCCTCGACGCCTCTTGCCGCAAACGACGGCCAACCGCCTCCGCGCGCGGCCCCGCTGAGCGCCGCCATCCTCAGCAGCACACAGCCCCTCCGCTCGACCCCGCCACGCCGCCGACCACCGCGCGAGTCCGCACGGCTGCCTCTGCTCCATAGCACCTCCGCGCTGCCCTTCGAACAGCCTCCTCGTCTCGCTCGCTGCCATGCGGTGCCCCACTGCTAGCGGCGCCGCATCCCTCCACCGCTCGACCCGCGCCACCCCTCATCCATCGTCGCCATCACATCTGCTCGAAGAAGAAAAGGGGGCGGCGGCTCCATTGTGTCCCTCTTGGCTTGAAGAAAAAGAAACAAAGGCCCCAACAAGAAGGAACCCTGGGATTTAAAAATAAAATATGTTGGGGTAAATTGCAGAAACATCCTCTGAGGTATTCCAATTTGCAAAAAGGCCCTGAGTCAGAAACACATCACGTGCTGTGCACGTCCATATTGGGTAAATTGCGAAACTTTGCTTGCATTATATTTCTTTCTATCTTGGGATTATAAAACTTTCAATAATTGTCATTTAGTCCATGAACTGCAGAACATTAATTTGCTTGATCTTTACATTGAAATAAACATTTTTATTAGTCCAAAAATTTTTAGAAAATTGTGCTATGCTCCTGATGTGATTATTTTATTAGCATAAATTTTCCATTGCATTTCTCCTTCATTTATTATTTTTAAAAAATCAAAAACATGTCATTTTTCCTTGCTTGAAATTCAAAAAGTCATAAAAATTTGAAAATCGCTCTAAAAATTCCAAAAAATTTAGAGTAGTTGTCTTTTATTGTCTTTTAATTTTTGACCAATTTTCATGTATTAACTAATTATAAAATACAAAAAAATTGAAAAACATCAAAAATCTTATAAAAATCATTAAAAATCTACAAAAATCCAAAAATTGTGATTTTAGTTTCTGTTTGTAGATAATTGCTTGTAGTTTCTTTGGTTATTTAAAAGAATTATAAATTGCAAAATACTTCAGGCTCTGCACATTTTCTTGTTTTCTCACTGTTTGATTTTTAGAAAAATACAAAAACATCCGAAAAATCTACAAAAATTATCAAAAATATTTCAAAATTTTTAAAACCTAAAAATATTTTCTTTGCATTTTTTTGAGCAATTTTGACTAATTGAAAAATTACAAAAAGAGTTGGTGTGTGTAGTGTTGATCCTTTGAATCATTGCTTCATGTCGTTTTTGAAAATTAAAAAAATTGCAAAATCAAAATCATAAAAATTTGAAAAACAGAAAATATAAAAAAATTAGAAAATAAAAAAATTAAAAAAAAAATAAAAATATTCAAAAAAAATCACAAAAACCAAGGATAGTTGTCCTTTGAGATTCTTGTTTTCTTTTAATTTGTTTCTGATTAATTGAATAACCCTCGGGAATTGTAGCCTCCCTGAGTTCGACCCAGTCCGCTATACAGGTTAATAAGTAGCAAAATTAAAAAAATATCTTTTGTTGACGCAGGTTTTGGGGATGAAAGCAACGACCGAACAACATTTTTACCCATTAATTTTCCAACCCCCAGCAATAAATTCCTCGCTTACAATAAAATTTTACCATTACCGGAAAAAGAAAAAAATTCAAAAGTCCCTCCAATTTCTGTCTCAAATCAAAGTCCTCCGTTTCCTGAATAAATGATTTGTTGTAGTATAGTGCGAGTCGGCCTTGTCGAGGCGATCACGATATATTTTCCGCTCCTAAGGTGAGATCCAAATTTTTCTTCGCATTTTTATCTTAGTTGAATCGCATTTTATTTTGTCACATTTTATTTTTCGTAGTCATTTTTGTTCCTCTAGATTTTTTTAAAAAAAATTCATCACGATTCTTATCCGCTCCGATCCGATTTTTCACCTCATCATCGTGATCTCTCCGCCTTCTATTTCTATCTCTCACGATCTATCAACTCCGACCTCGTACGGTGGTCGGAGAATCGGATTCGAGTCCTTCATCTTTCGCCGAATCCCCATCCATGTTCCGATTTTTTAGATAAAAAAGTTCTTTTCCCCTTTACTTCTAACGTTTGTTTTGCAGGATAAATAAAAAAACAAAAAATAAAATAAAATAAAACTTTTTTTTATTCCTTTATTTCCTGCTTTTCGGATTTACAAAAAAATAAATAAAAAAAAGTTTTTGCTTCTTTTATTATACACTGATTACATAAGAAAAAAACTAAAAAAATAAAAAAAGAAAAGAAAAGAGGACGGCGGCCAGGAGGGCCGCCGCCCCCTCTCCTCTGCGCTCCCCAGGCACAACCGCGAGGCGACACCGACCGCAACGCGCCCGCGTTCCCCTCCGTCCGCGCGCACCGTCGCGCGAGGCTGCGGGCTGCGCCTCCAGCACATCCGGCCTGCGCCGCCCCTCCGCCTCTGAAGCCCGCGACCACCTCCGTCGACAACCACCCGACCACGAGGCCCCTGCCACCTCTCATCCGCCTGAAGCCGTCCAGCAACCGCCAACGCGTCGCCGGCCACCTCTTCCTTCAGCCTCCACGCAAGGGCGGCGCAGCCGCTTCACCGCCCCCAACCGCCTCCTGCGGTTGTGCCCCCGCGCGGCCCAGGTCGCTCCATCTTCGGCGCCTCCCACGCCCCGCCGCATCCTCCATCGCCTAGCGTGCGCCCCCGCGCCTATAGCAGCCCTCGACACCGACCTCCCGCGCGAGCCCGCCATATGCCACAGCAACCGCGGCCCCCCGTCGTATCTCCTCCGTGCGAGACCTCCTCCGACCGCCAGCCGCCCGCCGCGCCTTGCAAAAGAAGAAGGGTCGGCGCCCCTTGTTGCCCCCCTTTGGTGCCCCTTGCTCGTTTAGAATAAAGAAGAAGCCGGTGGCTCCCTTTTTGTGAAGAACAGGAACGAAGAAGCCCTAGAATTGGGGGCTTATTTTTGAATTGTTTATTGGAAGAATTGCAATATTGATCCCAAAAGTTCTTGAAATTACAAACGAGTCCCTGCCAAACTCAAGCACATGACATGCACATGGTATATTGGGTAAATTGCTTTTTCTTTATCTCTATTTTTTTTATATTTCTTTGATGCGAAAACATTGAGTATTTACATTTTAGTCCTAGAACTGCATAATCAAAACTTTCATGCTCTTTTGAATGAAATATATGTTATTTGGGATTCAAAAATTTTGAGAAAATTGTGCTATGCTCCTGATGTGATCATTTTCTTAGCATAAATTTTCCATTGCATTTGTCTTTCATTTATCATTATTAAAAATTCAAAAAAACAGTGCCTTTTTGTCATCTTAAAATTCGAAAATTCATAAAAATTCAAAAATAGCTCCAAAAATTCTAAAAAAATAAAGTAATTGTATTTCATTGTCTTTTAATTTCTGACCAATTTTCAAGCATTAATTATTTATAAAACTCCAAAAAAATGAAAAAAACGAAAATCTTATAAAAATCACAGAAAATTCTATAAAAATCCAAAAATTGTGATTTCAGTTCCTGTTTATAGATATTTGTTTCTAGTTTGTATTAAAAATAATTGCCAGGAGTTTGGGGTACTTAAAATGTTTTTAAGTTGCAAATTACTCCAGGTTGTGCACATTTTCTTATTTCCTCACCGTTTAATTTTTAGAAAAATACAAAAACATCTGAAAATTCCACAAAAATTCTCAAAAATATTTCAAAACTTTTAAAATCCAAAAATATTTTCTTTGGATTTTTCTGAGCATTTTTTATTATTTGAAAAATTGCAAAAAGAGTTGGTGTGCATATTTCTTGAGTTTAATCACATTATTCGTTATTTTTGAAAATTAAAAAAAATGCAAAATCAAAATCACTAAAAATTTGGAAATCAGAAAATACAAAAAAATAGAAATAAAAAATAAAAAAATAAAAATATTCAAAAAAATCACAAAAATCAAGGATAGTTGTCCTTTGAGATTCCTGTTTTCTTTTAATTCATTTTTTGATTAATTGAATAACCCTCGGGAATTGTAGCCTCCCTGAGTTCGACCCTGTCCGCTATACAGGTTAATAAGTAGCAAAAAAATTTAAAAAAAATAATTTTTTTTGTTGACGCGGGTTTTGGGGATAAAAACAACGACCGCACAACATTTTTACCCATTAATTTTCCAACCCCCGGTAATAAATTCCTTGCTCAACAAAATTTTGCCGTTGCCAGGAGATTAAAGAAAAATCAGAAGTCCCTCGAATTCCCATCTGTCTCAACAAAATGGCGCCGTTGCCGGGGAGGCACGACGAGGGTAGTTAGGTTTCTCTTTTGACCTACTATTCTTGGTTGTAAATATCTGTTTATATTTTTGCCATTCATTCCATTGTTTCTATCATTGCATTCATTTCATTTCATTTTTTTCTCATCTTTGATAATTGTATTTCTTACACATTTTCTTCTATTTTTCTTGCAAGGGCCCGCGGAGCGAAGGAGGCGATCTTAGGAGAGCCGAAGCACCCAAGCGACGTGGAGGCGGCTTGATTCTTCACCAAGCCGCATGATAGCGTGAGAAGAAGAGAAAAAAAAGAGAGAAAATTTTTAAAAGAGAGAGAGAGAGAGAGTTTCTTTTCCATTTGAACTTTGTATCAGGACATTCATTTGTTGCGGGGTTTGTTTCGTCAAGTGCCGGTGCACTTGGGGGACCTCATCGGTTTTGTTTTCATCGCCTTTATTTTTCTTTGTTTTCCGCGGATTTCGAAAGCCACCTATTGATTGCTTTAATTAATTTTCTTGAGCCAGGTAATTAATTAGGTCCAAACACCCTAAACAAGAATTTCTGTGCCTATAGAGTAGATCGTAATTTGGACTTAGTCAAATTAACTTGTTCTTGCTCGTTAATAGAGGTTATCATCTAGGACGGTTCACTTGCATTTGCATATAGGTTAGTTTATTTTCTGTATTTAAATTCTGCGCGGATCACTTGTATGTAGAGTGCTGGCGACAAGGTACGCATCTCTAACCCCTGCATGCATCATCGTTTTTAATCGCGCATTGGCATTTCTGATCTCCTTCCTTGTTTTCACTCACATAAATTAAAAGGAAATTGGACACTCGGTAGACGATTCGTTGAATATACTTAAACCAAGTGATAACTGCCTAAAATTTGGGACTGCTAAAGAAAACTTGACCCTAAAATAAACATAAGGAAAAATCATTGTTTTAGGGAGAGTCACCCCTCATTGTATTCGTTTTAACTTGCTCGCGTACACATTAAGGATAGTGCCCAAATCCCATAATTCAGCCTAAGTGTTTGTACAACTTTTTTGATTATCACCTAACTCTAAAATAGACAAGATTAAGAGACCGAATCTTCACGGTCTTCACATTGCGAGAGTTGGTGAATTGGGGGTTTGTATTGTGTTTGATTGTTTGTGTGCTTGCTAGATCCTTCCGTGCATTTGCGCCTTTTTCTCCATATCTTTTGACTTGACCACTCGTGCTCTCCCGATCCAGCCTTTTGTTTCGAAGATGGCCGACTGGAGTTATTTTAATCCAATCTTCGAGGATACTTCGTACTCTCCAGACGATCCACCTTCCTTTTTCCAGGAGGATCTTCCTCCTAATGTTTGTGCATATCCGCCTAACCCATTATTTCAGGAAACGAAGGACTTTGATTTTTACCCACCCTAATTCAGCCCACCCGATCCTGAGATTTTGGAGTCACCTTTCATGATTTCCACACTTGAGACACTGAACCAGATGGTGGAGCATATGAATTCGAGGATTAACAATCTCTTTAACATAAATACGAGCCAGAACGCTGCTCCACTTTTTGAGGATATGGATTCATTTGAGGATAATCATGAGAGCTTGCAATCACCCAAATTACAAAAAATGAGAAAATTTTAAAAATCCAAAAAGATTCTGGGAGACACATTATTGATTCATTTTGTGAGGAGAGGACCCAAATGCCCAATCATTTTCCCACACAATCATCCATCACATGTCCCAACCTTGACCTCGAGGATTCCATTATACAGACTGCTCTTGGCAATCCTCATGTAAATGCTGATTCCGACCTCCTCCCTTGTATGGATGAGGTCCAAAAATTCAAAAAAATGTTGACTGAACCCGAAGTGGTAGCCACCCTTCAAGAGATCATTAAAACTCCACTTCAACAGGCCATGACAGATTTATCTACTCCTCAACACAATAAGAGAAAGCAAAGGAGAAGATCTGAGTGTCACATCTTGACCATGGCCACTGCCTACGCCATCTCTCATCGTCCATATTTTAAGAAAGGGAACACGACCACACCTCTTGTGAGTTGCTCCATATATGACTATTCTTGTGATAACGCTCTCCTTGACGGTGGTTCGTCAATCAATGTAATACCCTTCTCTATGGTACAGTCTCTTCATCTTGGGCCTCTTAAGAAAACCGGAATGATAGTTCAATTTGCTGATGGATCTATCAAGAGGTCGAAGGGTATTCTAGAAAATGCTGTCATTTCTATTCATGACATGAATTTTACTTCAGATTTTGTTGTAATGCCCATGGAGACCTCCGCCCTTGTGGAGCACCCTCCAATCATCCTGGGACGGCCTTTCCTTGCCTCTGCAGGAGCCGTTATTGATTATGGCTCCGGAGAGATTCGCTTCCGTTCTGATGTCGGGAGCGATGTGTTGATCACTACACCCACTACCGACCAGATACCTGCATCCCATGAGAACTCGCATGTGTTAGCCAACCCCAAGGAATGTGACCTCGATGATAATATCAAAGATTCTTGTTATATGTTGGATGATAATGAAACCCAAGAATTCCTCTTGAAGAAGGAAGACTCGAAAAGCATAGACCTTGGAGTTCCCTCTTCTGGTATGTGGCGATGCATTGATGACATCCGCGGGATTTACACGATAGACACCCTAGAGCGGAAGGTAGACTCTGAGACTAGACATGACGGACATGATACGAATACTTCCACTGATGAGTCTGTTCATATTCACCATGATTCAGATGAGACCGATCATGCCCAATTTGATTTGATTGCTTTTATAAAAGAATTTGGGCCTTTTGATAGAGATGATGATCCAGTAGAGGCTCGCCTGTCTGATATTGATCCTACTTTTTCGGATAATGATTTCGAGCCATTTTACTTTGATGTTTGCGAGACTTCCCAGGCCAAACATGACCATACTACTTCCAATAATCGATTTAGGCATGCACAATCTGAAACCGCTGAGGATACATTCTCGGTCGATTCTACTCAGTTTATATCTAATGATGATCCCAATATCGACCTACACCTTGTTAAATCCATACCTCAGCGGTCCCGCAAGAAGGTTTGTTTTCGACCTTCTTGACCTTTGTACATCCACTCCTCTTGTATATCCTTTCGTTTTACTCCGTCTTCTCCCATTTTATCATTCATCCCTTTTCCGTGTGTGTATATATGTTATACTTAGGATGTGCTTTATCCTAAGTATAGGGGGGTGAATGATTTGTGTTGTTCATTTTCATCTTGTTCATCACTCTTGTTGTTGCTTATACTTAGGGATACTTTTCCCTAAGTATAGGGGGGTGATGTTGTTCATATCGTGTCTTTTTTATTTTTGAGTCTGTACATTCTCGTCATCGGTTTTCCCCTTTTGTACACTCCACTATACTTAGGATTACTTGATCCTAAGTATAGGGGGGATTGATGAAACTCGATTTCATCATATTTATTTCTCATTTTTAACCCCCTTGCTTAAGCTGAGTGTCAATAAATCCCGGTTAATGTCCTGTAATTATCAGAGTCTCAAATAAATTAAAAATCACAAAAAAAAATAAAACAAAAATCTGTGGTATTTTTAGCCTTAAAAATACCCTTAAAAATATTTCGGGCATTTGTTTGACTTCATCTCCAGTTTTGGCCAAATGAAAATTGTAGATCTCATCAAGATCTACAACTTTCATGTTTTGAGTTTTCTCAAATTCGGCCATCTTGACCTTCATATTTCAACTTGAAGTTTGCAATAATCTGATTGGGCCACGTGGCCCAATCTGGGTGAGCCACGTGGCCCGCTTCCCTTTCCCCATCCGCCTGCGATCTGGGCCGTCAGATCTCCTCCTGAGATCCCACGGCTCCCATCTCTCCACGCTCGGTGCCTTCCCTCAACCATTTGATTCCCCCGCCTTCAATCCACACCATTCATTCGCGCCTCAAGATGAGCACGCCACGTGGCACATCTTAGACCGTTGGATTTCGCCCCAGATCTCCCATCACAGTCGTTATCTCCGCACCAACCCTCAAACGCTTGATCAACCCTGATCTCCCATCCTAGCCGCTCGCCAGCGCCGCGCCTAGTGCTCAACACGTGGCAGCTCATCGGCCTTTGATTGCTCCACCCCCTGACTTAATCGCGAACGTCCCTTCGCGCCTCAACGACAGCCGTTGGATCTCCAGATCCAATGGTATCGGTCGTCGTCAACCTCCAGCAGCCTCTCTCTCTCTTCCACGATCCAGATCGCGCACACCCTTCCCCCTTTCCTTTTTCTCCGCCACCCCAGTTGACTTCTCCCATCGCCAACTGCCCTCCGACCTGCCCCACTCTTCCCTCTACCTCGCGCATGCCTCCATTAACCACCGTCGTCCTCCCACTCGCTCCATTTCCTCCTTGAAACCCATGTCTCCACCAGCTAACCGCCGACGAAGTTCTTTAAATACTGCGCCTCCCCCTCCGTCAACCGTCGTCCACCTGTACGTGGGAAACCTCTCAGCAAGCCCCCGCCCCCCGGTGACAGCGAGGGGGCGGTGAGGAGCGCGAAGACGAAGGTATGCCCCGGTGATGACCCCTGGCCATGGTAGGCCAGGCCTGCGGAGCCCCGTCTCCGCTAAGCTGCTCCCGTAGCCGGGGGAGTTCAGCGATGACCCCGAGGTCCTCCGATGACCTCGAGCACAGGCCCCGCTCCGCCCAACCTCCGGTAAGTCTTCTTCTCCTTCTCTTGAATTTTTTCTCTAATTTCTTCTATTTAATTAGGCTACCTCGATCAATTTCGCCCTTCACCGTACATCCCCTGAGCTCCGCCTCGCATTCATCTTCCTCGCGACACCCTCCGCTCGCCATCTTCTTCTTCTTTCATACCTCATCGTCTCCGACCCACCTCCTCCGCCATTCACGGCGGAGGAGCTTAGAGCTCACCACACTCTCCGCTCGTCGAGCTCCCCGCTCCCACTCGCTCACTCACACACCCACTTCACGTGCTTCAGCTATAGGACTAACTTTGCAGGTCATTTTCTCAACGATCGGAGCGTCGCCGGAGACCACTTCTTCACAGCCGTTCTTGACTCCAGCGATCTGGTGGTCTTCTCCAGAGAGACCAGTACCTCGCCCGAGCTCCAAGCTTCTCCGACGATCCTTCCTTGAGCTCGGGGGAGGTCCACCGTGCCCAGAATGGAGCGGCGGAGGAGGAGCTCCCTCGCCGGAGCTCCAAAATCGCCGCCCACCTTCGATGGAGGAGACAGCATAGTTACCGTTGGATGGTTTCATCTCAGAGACCATCCAACGGCCCAGATTCGACCACGCACGTCTTCTCCAGCAACCGTTGGATCATCTCGATCCAACGGCCTTTGTGCAGCCACGTCGCCCAGGGGCGCTTTCACCAGTAACCCTTGGATCATCACGATCCAAGGGCCGACATTCAGCCACGTGGCGACGCCAGAGGCTTCGCCGAGCCTCAGCCACCGAGCCTCCAGGCTTGGATGCTCCGTGCCTTCTCCGAGCCTGCAGCGAGCCCAAGCCTGATTTCGAGCCTAGCCGAAGCTATGCCGAGCCTCTGCGGTGACCGAACCTGATTCCGAGCCTGGGACAGCGCGTGTTTGGCACGTGCTTCTGGGCAAATTGCAGAGGAGCCCATCGTCTTCTCCAAATTGCAAGCAGGTCCCTATCACGTGCACCGTGCGTGCACAGTGGACATTTTATAGGGAAGGTCCCATTATTTCACTTATTTACATTTTAGTCCCTCCGAGGACCTGTTTGTAGGTATTTTTTCATGTTTTCTTTCATTTATGCCCTTATCTTTGATCTTGCATATCTTGAGCATAGAGTGTCCAATTGAGTTGATTTCAGTTTCGTTTTAAAGCTGGTTTGATGGTCTTTCTAATGGCATGCTTAATGTTGTTTTGGACACAATGAATTTTGATGATTATTTTATTTGCCATGTGTCTCTTACAGTTTTAACTTGAGCCTATTCTAATTTCTTTTATCAAGCCTGAGTGATATTTGAACTTGAAGTTGACTCATACTAAATTGCTCATCATATTTCTCCTATTCTAGGGCATAGCTTCATCGCATTTCATGGCATTTGATTGCATGATAAAAATAAAAAAATGCATGTTTATTTTAATTCATTGTTGTCTCCTTGCATAATTTGACCTATAGGTGCTCTAACTCAACACTTAGCTAAATAGACTTAAATTCGATTAATACGAGAGAGGCTCGTGTCCCTGAGTTCGACCTTGGTATCTTACCAAGTAAAAAAAATTAATGACCATCGCATTCTTATTTGACATGTATCAATGAGATGGTCTTTTGATGACCAAAATCGGCCCGACTGCTACGACAATTCCAAGTGCTAATTTTGCACTATTAAAGGGTCGATTTTGCGGTTCATCAAATGGCGCCGTTGCCGGGGACCCGGCTCATTTCTTATATTGTTTGGATTTTTGTTTGTTTAATTTAGTGTTCCTTTTTATAGGTCAAATGATCACATATTTTGCATTATAAAATTTTCTTTTTTATTTTTGATATCTAACCATTGTTTTTGTGGCAGGGCCCTTGATGGATCAAGGAGGCGAGGAGCAAGACGCTCCCCGCTGTAAGGAGCCGCAGGAGCATTCTTGGAGCCCATAAGAAAAAAAATGACGCATTTTATTTTTTGCTTGTAATAATTCGTCTTTTACAGCGGTCTTCGATTGAAGACTCGCGAGTGTAATCGAACGAATGTGGTTGTGTGGGGATCGTCCCCACTTGAGTGTCGACCTAGGACTAGGCACGCGGCTCTCCGAGCTCATTTTATTTTTCATATTTTTACGTGCTTGATCGTAGGTAGGACACACTAAATTTTATACGCACATAATCTTGCATCACTTAGCTAAAATTAATGAAAATCAATCACCGCTAATAGATGCATGATTAGGTGTGGCTTTTTCGACTTGCATACATGTTGGATTTGGTTTTCAAAATGGCCCCAGTTTTTCACGTGTTTTTGTCAAATCACTGCATGGTTTCTCGCTTAACCTAGATCGCGGTTTTTATCGAATACATGTTTTTCTCGGTTTCGTTTTCCTAGCTTGATCACCTAGGTTAAATGGAAAAAGGGAATGAACGGTAGACGATGACTTCTTGATTTTGTGTTAACCATAATCAGTGATAACCTAAAATAAAATTGGGACTGTTAATTGCAAGTCAACCTAAAATGGAGTAAAACTTCGGTTTTGGGAGAGCAATACCCTCGCTTACGCAATGATTTTCACTTCACATCTTTTCTTTGCGTAAAAATTTTAATGTTTTATCACCAGTAAAATCAACAAGATAATAAACCAACCTTGGTTGGTTTCATGTGTGAGTTGGTGAAATTGAGAGTATTGCTTGTTTGATTGAGCCATGTTTGTTGCGACACACTTCCCCGAGCCTTAGTCACTCCATTTCATCTCCGAAGATTCAACCGCTCACTTGTAGATCCATTCTTCTTCTTCGTTCACCTTGGGTCCCTCCCAACATCAATACCCATCTATATACTTAGGCTAATCTCAGCCTAAGTATAGGGGGGACCCGAATCCCTGTGATTTCTCTACTCTCCTTTTCTTGCCTTTATACTTAGGTTATTTCTAACCTAAGTATAGGGGGAGCCCCTCTTAGCTCCCGTATATCCCTATATACTTAAATGGACCTATGTACTTGTAACATCTAGTGCTATGAGGACATAGCAAAGTTTAAGTATAGGGGGGTATACCGTATATACCGTATATTTACTTTAGCTATAATCTGAAAATTTTGAAAATTTTAAAACTTTTTGGTTAAGGTAAAAATCGTTGGACTGAGAGAACTTAAATGATTTCACGGCTTTTCGATATTATGTTACGCTGTTTTTATAAAAATATTTTCGAAAATGATTTTTGAAAATGTTTTGAAAACTTTTTATTTTGTGTGACATGGTTTTGAAAAATCGCCTTTTTCTTTTCAAGGAAAGTTGAGTTTAACTCGTGTTTTAACCTTTATTAAAATCTATAAAAATGAGAAAAATCGCAAAACCCTTTAGGAGCCGTTAGTGACTACTAAGCCCAATTAAGTAAGCCGCATTCAGTGAGGGTTCGCCCTTAGCAGATTGGATGGTTTAGAGGACATTGCGTAAGGCCCCGTCCTCAAGCAACGGGCTTCGGCCTGTACTTACATCCATACTGGCTGAATTGCAGATGCTCAATTGAGTTTAGGTAGTTCTAATATCTCTTGAAGTTCAAAAAAAATCTCTTGTTTTTGAATGAAAAAGTTGGATTAATCCTCTACACCTACACTTTCACCCTGGATCTGAAATGATTAAGAAAACTTAACTTTTTGAGGTCTTTAAGATTATAGGATTAACCAACCATAGCCATCAGGGTCATTGACTTAATCGTCCATATTCCCCTAGGTTTTCTAGATTTGCATGCTATATTCCATTCTTAGTCTCAGACATAAAGAATATGATCAGCACAACACATGCACGACTGCGGTTTTGATTGAGATGAGTTGACTCTTCACCTGAGGGATTGGGATGAGGGATTCGAGTCTGGATTTGATCTAATGATGCTCGAGGATGGGATAAAATCTTTGAAAGCTTCAGGAAACCTGAGTGTCAGCAATTTAGCCAGTATGAGAACTTGGTTCTTATACTAATCTCTTGTTATTAACCTAAGTGCCTGGGTGTGAAATATAAAAAAATTGTTGATCAGTGTGCGCCAACTCTTGGTAAAAGCAGTGGAGCTAGCCACAAATTATACAAGTCAATGAAATTCAAAGAAAAGCTCCCATTCCACAAAGTCAAATATCAAAGAGCTTCCACCAAAGGCGAGCGCTCCCAAACTTTTCAAAGTGTCCACTTGGACCACCGCTATTAGGACCAGGAGTCGGGCTTGCACCAAAAAAGGGCTATGCATCGTAAATGCTACAAGTCTGGGTGTCGAAGGTACGATAGGTACTCAAAAGAGACACACCCCGGTGTACTCCCAGGAAAACAAGTGCAGACGGCTCCAACTTCTCTTGACGGATGCACTGATCAACACCAAAAAAAATTGTGTTGCGTAAAAGGCACTAGAGAGAATCCTTGTTCCAATGAGAGGGAGAGAAGAATTGACACAATCCCATGCCCTCCATTTCTGGCCTGCCATCTACATTTTCTAAGTCTGACAACTACGGAGACGGTGGACTGAATGCAAGATTGGATTTATTCCCTAGTGTTGAGGATTGGGTCCTTAGGAGATTTTCTCGGACTAAGACTTTGGGTGAAGACTTGACTCTACTCTCGAAATTGCAGTCAACACTAAACTTCATATCCTTTAGCTTATATGTACATCAGAGAGAGTCTAGAGAAGTAGAGGAATTGGAAGCCTCTTTATTAAGGCTGGGTTGAACTCTAGAATTTTGGATCTCTAAAGTCGAGTCGACTTGATCAGATTGGATCCTGTATTCACATGCACAAGGGGGTTAATCCAACTTAGTCATTCTTTTTGATGCTCGAGGACGAGCATAGTTTAAGTATAGGGGGTGATGAAACTCGATTTCATCATCTTTATTTCTCATTTTTAACCCCCTTGCTTAAGCTGAGTGTCAATAAATCCCGGTTAATGTCCTGTAATTATCAGAGTCTCAAATAAATTAAAAATCACAAAAAATGACAAAACAAAAATCTGTGGTATTTTTAGCCTTAAAAATATCCTTAAAAATATTTCCGGCATTTGTTTGACTTCATCTCCAGTTTTAGCCAACATGAAAATTGTAGATCTCATCAAGATCTACAACTTTCATGTTTTGAGTTTTCTCAAATTCGGCCATCTTGACCTTCATATTTCAACTTGAAGTTTGCAATAATCTGATTGGGCCACGTGGCCCAATCTGGGTGAGCCACGTGGCCCGCTTCCCTTGCCCCATCCGCCTGCGATCTGGGCCATCAGATCTCCTCCTGAGATCTGACGGCTCCCATCTCTCCACGCCCGCTGCTTTCCCTCAATCGTCTGATTCCCCCGCCTTCAATCCACACCATTCATTCGCGCCTCAAGATGAGCACGCCACGTGGCGCATCTTAGACCGTTGGATTTCTCCCCAGATCTCCCATCACAGCCGTTATCTCCGCACCAACCCTCAACCGCTTGATCAACCCTGATCTCCCATCCTAGCCGCTCGCCAGCGCCATGCCTAGTGCTCAACACGTGGCAGCTCATCGGCCTTTGATCGCTCCGCCCCCTGACTTAATCGCGACCGTCCCTTCGCGCCTCAACGATAGCCGTTGGATCTCCAGATCCAATGGCTATCGGTCGTCGTCAACCTCCAGCAGCCTCTCTCTCTTCCACGATCCAGATCGCACACACCCTTCCCCCTTTCCTTTTTCTCCGCCACCCCAGTTGACTTCTCCCATCGCCAACTGCCCTCCGACCTGCCCCACTCTTCCCTCTACCTCGCGCATGCCTCCATTAACCACCCTCGTCCTCCCACTCGCTCCATTTCCTCCTTGAAACCCATGTCTCCACCAGCTAACCGCAGACGAAGTTCTTTAAATACTACGCCTCCCCCTCCGTCAACCGTCGTCCACCTGTACGTAGGAAACCTCCCAGCAAGCCCCCGCCCCCCGGTGACAGCGAGGGGTCGGTGAGGAGTGCGAAGACGAAGGTATGCCCCGGTGATGACCCCTGGCCATGGTAGGCCAGGCCTGCGGAGCCCTGTCTCCGCCAAGCTGCTCCCCGTAGCCGGGGGAGTTCAGCGATGACCCCGAGGTCCTCCGATGACCTCGAGCACAGGCCCCGCTCCGCCCAACCTCCGGTAAGTCTTCTTCTCCTTCTCTTGAATTTTTTTCTCTGATTTCTTCTATTTAATTAGGCTACCTTGATCAATTTCGCCCTTCACCGTACATCCCCTGAGCTCCGCCTCGCATTCATCTTCCTCGCGACACCCTCCGCTCACCGTCTTCTTCTTCTTTCATACCTCATCATCTCCGACCCACCTCCTCCGCCATTCATGGCGGAGGAGCTTAGAGCTCACCACACTCTACGCTCGTCGAGCTCCCACTCGCTCACTCATGCACCCACTTCACGTGCTTCGGCTATAGGACTAACTTTGCATGTCATTTTCTCAACGATCGGAGCGTCGCCGGAGACCACTTCTTCACAGCCGTTCTTGACTCCAGCGATCTGGTGGTCTTCTCCAGAGAGACCAGTACCTCGCCCGAGCTCCAAGCTTCTCCGATGATCCTTCCTTGAGCTCGGGGGAGGTCCATCGTGCCCAGAATGGAGCGGCGGAGGAGGAGCTCCCTTGCCGGAACTCCAAAATCGCCGCCCACCTTCGATGGAGGAGACAACACAGTTACCGTTGGATGGTTTCATCTCAGAGACCATCCAACGGCCCAGATTCGACCACGCACGTCTTCTCCAGCAACCATTGGATCGTCTCGATCCAACGGCCTTTGTGCAGCCACGTCGCCCAGGGGCGCTTTCACCAGTAACCCTTGGATCATCACGATCCAAGGGCCGACATTCAGCCACGTGGTGACGCCAGAGGCTTCGCCGAGCCTCAGCCATCGAGCCTCCAGGCTTGGATGCTCCGTGCCTTCTCCGAGCCTGCAGCGAGCCCAAGCCTGATTCCGAGCCTAGCCGAAGCTATGTCGAGCCTCTGCAGCGACCGAACCTGGTTCTGAGCCTGGGACAGCGCGTGTTTGGCACGTGCTTCTGGGCAAATTATAGAGGAGCCCACCGTCTTCTCTAAATTGCAAGCAGGTCCCTATCACGTGCACCGTGCGTGTACAGTGGACATTTTACAGGGAAGGTCCCATTATTTCACTTATTTACATTTTAGTCCCTCCGAGGACCTGTTTGTAGGTATCTTTTCATGTTTTCTTTCATTTATGCCCTTATCTTTGATCTTGCATATCTTGAGCATAGAGTGTCCAATTGAGTTGATTTCAGTTTCGTTTTAAAGATGGTTTGATGGTCTTTCTAATGGCATGCTTAATTGTTGTTTTGGACACAATGAATTTTGATGATTATTTTATTTGCCATGTGACTCTTACAGTTTTAACTTGAGCCTATTCTAATTTCTTTTATCAAGCCTGAGTGATATTTGAACTTGAAGTTGACTCATACTAAATTGCTCATCATATTTCTCCTATTCTAGGGCATAGCTTCATCGCATTTCATGGCATTCAATTGCATGATAAAAATAAAAAAAATGCATGTTTATTTTAATTCATTGTTGTCTCCTTGCATAATTTGACCTATAGGTGCTCTAACTCAACACTTAGCTAAATAGACTTAAATCCGATTAATACGAGAAAGGCTCGTGTCCCTGAGTTCGACCTTGGTATCTTACCAAGTAAATAAAATTAATGACCATCGCATTCTTATTTAACATGTATCAATGAGATGGTCTTTTGATGACCAAAATCGGCCCGACTGCTACGACAATTCCAAGTGCTAATTTCGCACTATCAAAGGGCCGATTTTGCGGTTCATCAGGGATCACCATCTTCTCTTCTTGTTATCTTTTCTTTTCACTTTTCTATACTTAGCACGAGTTATGTCTTCCTTTTTCGCTCTCTGATCACTATGAGGACATAGTTCGAGCTAAGTATAGGGGGTGTCGTATATATTGTATATATACTTTAGACATAACTCGTACTTTTAAATACGTTTATTTGGGGGGTTATGTGTGTATAGTTTGTAAATTCCACATGCGTAAAAAAACAAATAAAAAAACCCAAAAAACCCAAAAAAAACAAAACACAAAAATATCAAAACACAAAAAAAATCAACAAAAACACAAAAAAAACATTGTATATACTTGTATATATTACTAACCCTTTTCAAAAAAACCAAAAAACAAAAAAAAACAAAAAAATACAAAATCAAAAATCTATAAAAATTTGTAAATTTCAAAAAAAAACTTTCTTTCACATTTGCATTTTTCTTTCAAAAAAAAGCCATAAAAAGTTCAAAACTAGAAAATTGTCTTAAAAAAATGTGTTCTTTTCACATGTGCATCATTCCTTTTTCAAAAAAAAACCCTTGCATTTTTCATATGTTGCATTTGCATGTGCATTTTTCAGGATAGTATTGGCATTTAAACTATGTCTGGAATAAAATTGAAGAATGGAGCTTAGTTGGACCTTAATCCACCTAATTCTCAGAGGAACTTCACCGAGAAATAGGATTTTAGAAGCTTCAGGTCCTTGACTTAATTCTTTGAGTTCCACATGACAATGTGCAGCGTTTGACTCTTAGTGTCTAACCTGATCTCTTCATTCTGGGTATATCTCTGGAATAGGGAATCAATTTGTACTCTCGCACTATGCACTTAGCTCAACTCAGACGGGATGTTGGAAGACTGTGTGAGTTTCTTTTCTGATAGCGTGGAAATCTAAAGACCGGAGTACGGGTTGAAATAAAGCTTCGGAAAAGGGATGGACGGCTGGGCACAATTTTTCTAAGACCCCAAAAAATGTACGGAAACAAAAGATTCTATATCCGTAGGGGCACAACAAGATCCAAGCAGAACCATCAAAAATACAAATACAAAGAAGCCACTACCAAATAAATATTTGACCAAAAAGGTCCAAGCTTCAAGAAACCTGCAGATCTTGGTGGAGACTCGGCTACACTGGCCAGCTCCACAAGGAGAGGTGACTACACTGGCCACCCTCCAGTTCTTTTCTCTTTCTTCTATCTTCTCCCCCAATTCGATTGTGAACACAGCGCGACAGACCTTAGAAGGAAATATCTGACTCCCCGAGGACGAGTTATTGGAGAGGAGATTTGCATGGTAGTCCGGCATTCTGGATGGGAAGAGCTAAAACCTTTCACACACATGAGTCGATTGTTCAATGTTCATAGGGTATGCTTTGGGAAGAGGATTGATCTAAGATGACTTCTGAGCCAAAACTGTGACAATGATGTGTAGAACTTGAAGGTTGTTGATTTTAAAATTCTAAGTCTCACAGAAGTTCCAACACACTAATAATCCAAAGGTCCGATAGAGCTCCAAACTACAATTTTATGAAGATAAGTTTAATACTCGATGTTGTCCTATTTTCTTCATTTTCCCTTTCTTTTTCATTTTCTTTTTCTTCACTTATTCTTTCAAATAGGTGTTTGCTAAGGGACTAGCAAAGGTAAAGCATAGGGGGATGATGAATCTGCGATTCGTCATCTTTATTCATTTATTTTAGCTTAAAATCCCTTATAAAACACCTGCATTTAACGCTAACTTCATATTCTTACTAACTTACATCTTTGTAAATATTGTACATTTCTGACTAATTTTAACCTAAAATAAATAAAGAAAGAAAGGAAAAATAAAGAAAATAAAAAAAGAAATAAAGAAAATAAAAAAAAAAGGAAGACTGTATACAGGCTAACCCGGACCCCGAGAGAAGGTCAAGACTTGACCTGATCGACCAGGAAGAAAGTAGGGGGAGATAGGGTCCTTAACCAGAAAATCCAAAAAAAAATGTGGTCTCCCTTATTTTGTATATATGTATATCACTAACACTAATTTATTTGTACCTTAATTGACCTCAAATCAAATAACATTCAAAATCAAAGTTGTAAATAAAAATGTGTTATAATTACTAAAAATGATTGCATAATTAACTCTTGCACAGAATAAAAGTAGCCACACTTGGAAAAAGCCACTAAGCACTCATTGAAAGATCAATTCCGGCTCCATATGAGCTCAAATTGAATCAATCTTACTTCCATTGGACTCGAAATTAAATTATCTTCAAAATGGTTGTATTTTCATTATTTTTGGAGTTACGGTTGAAAAGTTGGTTTTCTGGGGTTGTTTGTGCAATTTTCCCATGTATTTTTGTGCATATTGTATTTGTATTTATTTGTAAATTAATCCCACTGATTTCTTAAAATAAAAATAAAAAAAATAAAATAAAATTCTTTAAAAACAAAAAAAGAGGCTAATTCGTCATTTAACCTTGTATATAGTGTCACTTATGTAAGTATTATATGTATATAGTTGCTATTTTTAATTAACCTTCATAAAAAAAATAAAAATAACTTTTTTTAATTCAAATTAAATAAGTGATGAAAATTCAAAAAAAATAGATAATTTTGTAATTAGTTTTATCTCTCTTTTATTTTCATTTTCAAATTTCATCTCCCTTCCACCAAAAAAATTCAAAAATTCATTTTAATTTTCATCTCCATTATCTCTTTATTTAAAAATTCAAATTTCATCTCTCTTCTATTTATATGGCTCCTTCTCCCTCATTCCAACTTGATCAATCTTTAGAGAGAGGAGTCAGATCTCCGAGAGAAATTTCGTCGAGGAAGTTGCCTAGCCTCCAAGCCGTCCAGTGACAGCGAGTCGGTCTTGTCGAGGCGATCACGGTATATTTTCCGCTCCTAAGGTGAGATCCAAATTTTTCTTCGCATTTTTATCTTAGTTGAATCGCATTTTATTTTGTCGCATTTTATTTCTCGTAGTCATTTTTGTTCCTCTAGATTTAAAAAAATTTCATCACGATTCTTATCCGCTCCGATCCGATTTTTCACCTCATCATCGTGATCTCTCTGCCTTCTATTTCTATCTCTCACGATCTATCAACTCCGACCTCGCACGGTGGTCGGAGAATCGGATTCGAGTCCATCATCTTTCACCGAATCCCCATCCACGTTCCGATTTTGTAGATAAATAAATTTTTCCCCTTTACTTCTAACGTTTGTTTTGCAGGATAAATAAAAAACAAAAAAATAAAATAAAAAAACTTTTTTTATTCCTTTATTTCCTGCTTTTCGGATTTACAAAAAAATAAATAAAAAAAATTTTTGCTTCTTTTATTATCCACTGATTACATAAGAAAAAAATTAAAAAAAATAAAGAAAAGAAAAGAGGACGGCAGCCAAGAGGGCCGCCGCCCCCTCTCCCCTGCGCTCCCCGCACGCAACCGTGAGGCGGCACCGACCTCAACGCGCCCGCGTTCCCCTCCGTCCGCGCGCACCGCCGCACGAGGCTGCGGGTCGCGCCTCCGTCGACAACCACCCGACCACGAGGCCCCTGCCACCTCTCATCCGCCTGAAGCCATCCAGCACCTGCCAAAGCACCGCCGGCCACCTCTTCCTTCAGCCTCCGTGCAAGGGCGGCGCAACCGCTTCACCGCCCCAACCGCCTCCTGCGGCTGTGCCCCCGCGCGGCCCAGGCCGCTCCATCGTCGGCGCCTCCCACGCCTCGCCGCATCCCCCATCGCCTAGCGCGCGCCCCCGCGCCTGTAGCAGCCCTCGATGCCAACCTCCCGTGAGAGCCCGCCGTACGCCACAGCAACCGCGGCCCCCCGTCGCATCTCCTCCGCGCGAGACCTCCTCCGACCGCCAGCCGCCCGCCGCGCCTTGCCAAAGAAGAAGGGCCGGCACCCCTTGTTGCCCCCCTTTGGTGCCCCTTGCTCGTTTAGAATAAAGAAGAAGCCGGCGGCTCCCTTTTGTGAAGAACATGAACGAAGAAGCCCTAGAATTGGGGGCTTATTTTTGAATTGTTTATTGGAAGAATTACAATATTGATCCCAAAAGTTCTTGAAATTACAAACGAGTCCCTGCCAGACTCAAGCACATGACATGCACATGGTATATCGGGTAAATTGCTTTTTCTTTATCTCTGTTTATTTTTAATATTTCTTTGATGCGAAAACATTGAGTATTTACATTTTAGTCCCAGAACTGCATAATCAAAACTTTCATGCTCTCTTTGAATGAAATATATGTTATTCGGGATTCAAAAATTTTGAGAAAATTCTGCTATGCTCCTGATGTGATTATTTTCTTAGCATAAATTTTCCATTGCATTTGTCCTTCATTTATCATTATTAAAAAACAAAAACAGTGCCTTTTTGTCTTCTTAAAATTCGAAAATTCATAAAAATTCGAAAATAGCTCCAAAACTTCTAAAAAAAATAGAGTAATTGTATTTCATTGTCTTTTAATTTCTGACCAATTTTCACGGATTATTTTTTTATATAACTCCAAAAAATTGAAAAACATCGAAAATCTTATAAAAATCACAGAAAATTCTATAAAAATCTAAAAATTGTGATTTCAGTTCCTGTTTGTAGATATTTGTTTCTAGTTTGTCTTAAAAATAATTGCCACGAGTTTGGTACTTAAAATATTTTTAAGTTGCAAATTACTCCAGGTTGTGCACATTTTCTTATTTCCTCACTGTTTAATTTTTAGAAAAATACAAAAACATCTGAAAATTCCACAAAAATTCTCAAAAATATTTCAAAACTTTTAAAACCCAAAAATATTTTCTTTGGATTTTCTGAGCATTTTTTATTAATTGAAAAATTGCAAAAAGAGTCGGTGTGCATATTTCTTGAGTTTAATCACATTGTTCGTTATTTTTGAAAATTAAAAAAATTGCAAAATCAAAATCACTAAAAATTTGGAAATCAGAAAATACAAAAAAAATAGAAATAAAAAAAATAAAAAGATTCAAAAAAATCACAAAAATCAAGGATAGTTGTCCTTTGAGATTCCTGTTTTCTTTTAATTCATTTTTGATTAATTGAATAACCCTCGGGAATTGTAGCCTCCCTGAGTTCGACCCTGTCCGCTATACAGGTTAATAAGTAGCAAAAAAATGTTAAAAAAAATAATTTTTTTGTTGACGCGGGTTTTGGGGATAAAAACAATGACCGCACAACATTTTTACCCATTAATTTTCCAACCCCCGGCAATAAATTCCTTGCTCAACAAAATTTTGTCGTTGCCGGGAGATTAAAGAAAAATCAAAAGTCCCTCGAATTCTCATCTGTCTCAACAAAATGGCGTCGTTCCCGGAAAAGATTTATTTCAAAAGCTTTATTTCAACCCGTACTCCGGTCTTTAGATTTCCACGCTACCAGAAAAGAGACTCACACAGTCTTACAACATCCCGTTTGGGTTGAGCTTAAGTGCATAGTGCGAGAGTGCGAATTAATTCCCTATTCCAGAGTTGTACCCTGAATGAAGAGACCAAGTTAGACACTAAGAGTCAAACGATGTACATTGTCATGTGGAACTTAAGGAATTAAGTCAAAAAGACCTGAAGCTCTTAAAATCCTATTTCTCGGTGAAGTTCCTCTGAAAATTAGGTGGATTAAGGTCAAGTACAGACCACTCTCGGTTTCTACTCATAACTCGATTCAGAACCCAATGACTTTTCACAAATGCAAATGCATGTGATGTTGGATGAAGTGCAGGTGTGTGCAATGTAGACACATTTTTTTGAAATTTTTTTATTTTATGCAAGGGATTTTTTTATGCAAAAAAAATGGAATAAGAAGCCTTCTTTTTTTTTCAAAAATTTTGGGCATGGTTAGTGTTAGTAGAAAAACCTTTTTTGTGCTTGTTTGTTGTTGTTTTTTTTCAAGTTAGTACCCACCCCGTAAATACAAATAGACTTACACGAAAGTACGAGATATTGGTAAAATATATACATAGTATATATACAGACCCCCCTATACTTAGCGAGTGATGTGTCCTCAGAGCACAAGAAGCGGAAGACATAGCTCGGGCTAAGCGTAAGGGAGTAGAAAAAAATGAAAAGAAAAGCGGTCAGGAAATGAGGAGAGTATATACAGATAGGTTTTGGTTTCCCCTATACTTAGGCTCTGATCAGCCTAAGTATGGAAGAATGGTGGAAATGGAGCGATCGAGAGTTAGGAGAGGAATGATATATACATATGGCATCGGTCTCCCCATATATTTATGCCTTGGCCTAAGTAAAGGAAGAAGCTGCACAAGGAGACCGATGTGGTCGGGAGGGAGGGTGGGTAGCCGATGATTAAGGCGGTTTTCGGCTGATCTTTTTGTGAGCCTGTGGTGGGAGATCGTAGTGATGAGTCGGCGATGAGGCATATGATTCCCAACTACAATCAGTGTCATCCTCAAAAAATTCATGATGGATAACCGATGAAGTGTTTGAGTCTAATGAAAGATATCCATCATCAGAGTTATCCTCAGAGGAGTAGTATTTGAAAGTGGACATACTTCAAGTATTCTGGTCTTTTTGTTTCTTCAATTGTTTTCTCAAAATTCGTTCCTTCTTGGGGTCAATCAGTTTGTCCTTGGATGAATACTCAGAAGCACCGATTTCAGTTAGCTCATACGAAATAATTCCAATGTACTTGAAGAGTGCAGGAGCATCAGCTTTGGATGAGTAGTAGTTAGGAACAGGAGTTGTCCAACGGGGATTGAATTTTGGATCCTTGCGAAGATATGGCTTTAGGGCTGCCGAACAGACTTCACTCATGTAGACCATCTTTTCCGGACCTGATGAGGGATCATCAACTGATTCCTCTTCCGAAAGGTCAAAGTTGACTCTCTTTTTATTTCGTCGTGAAGGTGTCGGTTCACTTGAGTATCCAGATGAATAGCCATTGAAATTCTCCTTGGTTGGTGCTTGGTCTGCGTGCTTGTTCTTAGTCTCCCGAATGTTTGAGCACTCTCATTTTGGGATGATTTGGTCAAGATAATCAGAGAATGTTGCTCCAGGGTGTGACCATGCATATGTCTCAGTTTCGTAGTAGAAAGATTTGTCTATTTTGAGATCCGTAGGAATTGAAATACTGGGGAGAGTCTCTGCATGTTATTTCTCAATTGATTTGATGTTGGCGCATTCCTGTGTCGAGTTGATGTAATCCATGTAGTCAGAGTAGGTTGACCCAGGGTGTGCCCATGCATAAGTCTCCGGATCATACGATTCATATACATGATTGTCCATGGTGAGAGTGGCTGGGAATGGAGCAGGGGGAGATTTTCTAAACCAATAGTCTCATCAACAACCGCTGTCTCAGATGTGGTTGCGAGGTAGGGCTCTTCTACCGCTTCATGGTTACGGTTGTCGTGGACTTCGTGGGTTGCCCCAGAAGATCGTGGTTCCTCAAAGATAGGGTCGGATTTAAGTGCTTCCAATGCTGTGAAATTGATTTCCCGAGTCTCACAATCGATACTCGCCTTGGACAATACCAAGAATGGCCTTTCGAGAATGATTGGAGACTGGGTGAATTCTCCTTGATGCTCAATATCAATGATCGTGAATTCTACTTTGAGCGGAGCACCTTAGAATTTTATGATGACAGAAATGATTCCTCTCGGTCGTTTTATAGATCGGTCCGCCAATTGAATAATCTCTCGTTTTTTCCTGATCGGTCCGAGTTTGAGTTCATGAAATACAGAGGTCGGGAGGATATTGATTGGTGAATCGTCATCAATCCGAGCATGGGTGAAAATTGTGTCTTTGATTTCACAGTCAAATCTTGGCAACCGCTTCACTATGCAGCTCTTGGTTTTTCTCCTCAACACCAAGGAGGAGGCCATTGACAAGATATGTCTTTCAGTCTTTGTTCGTATCCTACCCGACTTTTTGTTCATTAATTTATCTGTTATAAATCTTTTAAGGTCGGGGAAGTGTTCAATGGCCTGTATAAAGGGAAGTTCAAACATCAAACGTTTTTCCAGTACTTCCCGTATAGCTGGATCCAAAATCTTCATATCGTCTTCAGTTTCAATTTTTATGAAATTTTCTGATTTTTCAATTTTTTGTGATTTTCAAATGTTTCCATTTTTTGGTATTTTCTGGGTGGCGTGGGGGAGTGGTGTGTTCCTCAGATGAACAGGGGTTCAGGTGTTTAGAGTGATAGTTAGTGGCATAGTCATCTATAGGGGAAGAATATGTGAAAGTGATATTGTCAGAATCATCCCTAGGTCCTTAAATTTCCTCAAAATTTTCAGTCTCAGATCCAATCATTTCCTCATTCATTTTCATGTCCGAGTTACCAGAGATTAGTCGATCGGCAAGTTCTTGAAATCTATCCTCCATTAAATCAAATTTCTTATTCATCCTCAAAATATTCTCCAAAATCTCTTCATAACCAAGCATGAGAGCAGTTGGGATATGTTTTTGTAATTGAATGTCCTCTTCCATTTTTCTATATGTACTAGAGGAGGAGTCTCTAGAAATATCCGATACATGATCATCGTTTTCTGAGAGTACCTCCTCAATAATCATGGAAGGTGGCTGCTCATATGGTCTAGGTGTGTGGAGTTGGTCTGAGGAGAGTTCAATCTTTTGAGTGGTCGAACCTTGATAATGTGGAGTCAACATACAGGGTTGATGTGTTCCTATGTGATCGGTCCAATCCTCTGTATGAGTGAAGAGGGGGTTGTTATGTTCAATCCAAGATAATGATTGTTCATTGGTGTTTAAGGGGAGGGTCGATGGAAGAGGTGAAGAAGTGTTCCATTGGATCATGTGGTTATCATCTCCCATAAATGATGGATTGACATTTACTGAATATGAAGGATGAATTGTATGATCAGCGTAAAAAGGATTGATAAATGAAGAAGTAGAGCCCTCAATCATTTGTTGGTTTGTCTACTCTGAATACAAAGGGTTGTTATTCATGAAACAGGTCGGATTAGCAGAGGGAGATGGATTTATTGGTGGTTGAGGGGGAGGTGTTTTGGGTCTAACCGATACGAATTCATTTTCATAGTATATCTCTGATGGATTCTCGGATAAACGTTCGGCTATTTTTGAAAGAGCTGAAAGGAATGAGGGGTTGGATCTGCAAGAGTTATTGGAGAAGAATTCCATGGTGAATTTTAAATCAAGAAAGGAGAGAGATGATTGCACGGGATAATCAAGAGAATTCAAATGTGCGGCTATTGGTCTTGAAATCGGTTCACGCACACCAATGCAAACACAATTCAAACCCTTGGTTCACCAACTCACACAATGAAGCCGTAAGAGACCGGCTATTATCTTTTCAATTTTTAGTTGGTGATAATTCAATCTTGGCAAAATTTAGCGAGCTGAGATTTCGGATTTGGGCTCTATCCTTAAGTGTCGTCTCTCGCTCACTCAGAAAAATAAAATCATCCAAGGTTGGGGTTGCTCTCCCACAGAAATTCTTGATTTTATGGGTTATTAAGATCGGCTATATTTAACAGTCTCAATTTTTAATGAGGTGATCACTGAAAAAATTAGATGAGCACAAATACACGTCTACCGTCCAGTCCTAATTTCCTTTTAAAATTATGTGATAAAACAAGAGGGAGGAGTTCGGGAAAAGCCGATGCACGTGAAAAACAATGATGCATGCTCAGTTAGAAGACTTACAGTACCTCCTCGCAATCTCCATGTGGGATGCAATACAAAATTGAAAAATTTATTCTAAATGCATGCAAGCCGATGAAAACCGCACCTAAGCAAAAAGTTCTATTAGCGGGAAGAATTGAGTTAAATTTGGCTAAGTTGAACGATCTAATGTGCGTCTCAATTAAAGTGTAGTGTGGCTTAAGATCCTACGAGCACAATCAAAAAATAAAATTGCTCTGAGAGCCGTATGTGCAGGTCTATCCTAGTCTCCGGAGAGTGAAACAGGCCACGACACACCACAAATAGAGTTTAATGTCTTTTTACATACGCGAGAGTCCAAACGGACACCACTATAAATGAGCAGAAAATAAAATTTGCAGAAATTTAAAATCTAGACTCTACGCTCTCTCACGACTCGACTCGATCTTAATTTAATTGCGGTTTCTTCGGATGTCGGTGAAGATGCGTCGGTTTCTTGAAAAACCGCTCCATGTGCGCCGGGTACCTCGAAAAAAAGAGAGAGAGAATGTCAGAGAGTGACTCAAAAAATAGTAAAATAAGAAAATAAATGCTGGAAAAAAATTATGGTATTTACAATGAAAAATTCGGGGGGTAAGACTACCCGAATTCGGAAAACCGAACAAAAATTTTCAAAACACAAAACTAAGCCGTTTGCCTCCCCGGCAACGGCGCCATCTGACGAGTCCGGAATCGCGCGTGTTAAAGATTGTTTTTTATCTTCGTGTGTGAAAATAATTAATGTCGTTCGTTGTAGGCGGCGATCGGAAACAGTCAAGAAATAACCACAAATTTTTGATCAATTTTAATCTGGTGGTTTTTATATTTATTTTACTTGGACAAGTCCCAAGGTCGATCACAAGGAGGCAAAGGAACAACCTAGATTAATGTCTATCCAATTTCGGGTTCGGTTTTTGATGCGGTTTATTTTTGGAATTTTTCAATGCAATAAGGGATGCACAATGCAAATTCGGCCTATTTTAGGGACTAAAATGTAAATTTCAATCAAATAATGTCTGAAAAATACGAAACTTGGCCGAGATGATAATTATGACAAAATTAGTGCACTGTATTTTTTTTGGAATTTTCTGATGCAATACGAATTTTTTATGAATTTTTAAATGCAAACAGAATGATTTTCAATATTTTATTATAATAAATATTAAACCTACTTATTTTCAAGATATAAAATTATCTAAGATCTATCACTAGGTGATGGATCTCAGAAAAATCCTAAATCTCGAAAATGTGGAGTTTAATACTATTAAAAATTAAATAATGAAATATGCAAAATGATTTTTACAGAGCAAATTATGCATGCAAATGCAAAGATTTTTGGGCACAATGTCAAACAAAATAATCTCTACAATATGTGATTTTTCGGGGATTTTTAGAGCTACAGTTAATTAATGACAAATTTAATAGCACAGATTGGGCAAAATATACCAATTTCCATAAAACAATTAATTATTAATTAACCGTCAATCACAAAAATACCCACAATATGTCAATGTGTAGAGAATTAAAAGAAGAACATCATGCTATTTTTTGAATAATAAAATAATGTACTGACTATATCTAAAAATGAGGGAGAACACAGGGGTTTTTCTGCAATAAATAAATAAGCTAAATGAATAAAAAATGCAATAGAAGGGCCTAATTGTAATTACCGATATTATTGGGGCCTCTGGTGCAAAATTCCCACCAGAGCACGTGCGGAGCACGTGCTTTTGTGGTTTTGGACTTTAACGTAAATTTGAGTAATTCCCAGGGGTGCACTGCAATTGACCCAGGCGGTCATGACCCCTGGATGGCAGCTGACGGGCCTGGCGCCCGGTGACGAAGGCGGAGATGAGGAGGCGGTTGGCGTTGTCGTGGTGTTGCCCTGGTGGCGAGGGCGGCGGTTGCTGTTGACGGTTGAATCGCGGAGGAGAGGCGAGCAGGTGGAGCTCCCAGCTGTGCCCGCGGTGCCGAGAACGACGGAGCAGATGGTGGTGCGAAGCTCCTGGGTACTGGCGATGTTGTCGGGTGTTGTCGATGTTGGCCGGTCCAAGGAGCTCCAAGCGGAGGGGCGTAGGGCGATGACGGTGGAGGCACGGCGTTGTGGCTGTATCCGGACGCGAAAGGGGGTGTCTAAAGTTGAGGTCGAATCGTTGATGGAGGCGGTTGGAGATGGTTGCAGGCGATCTGAGGCGGAGTCGGAGAAGAAACTCGGGGTCGGAGGCGTAGCAGATGGAGTACGGAGGCACGAGGCGGTTGCGTGAGGATGAAGATGACGTTGGCGGTGGGGGCCGGTGATGTCGATGAAGAACGTCGGTCGTAGGCTCGACGGAGCTCAATCTCGGAGCGGAGCAGCGACGGCGAGGGGCCCTCGGGCTGCAGGCGAAGAATGGCGAGGTGCTTCAGATCTCGCCGCCTGAGGGAGAACCGGGATGTCACCCCAGCAACTTTGAGTAGCAGATCGGCGGATGAGGTGGCGGTGGGGTCTCGGCGTTCTTAAATAGGAGAGGGAGCGAGCAGGTGAAGGCCGTTGGCGGGGTTGACGGGATAAGGGCGGCGTGGAGATGAAGACAGGGGTCGGCTGTTGCGGAGGAGTCGTCGGCGGAGAAATCGGGGAGAAGAGCGGCGGCGGTTAGCGAGGATTGCGGGGGAGGAGGACGAAGGTGGATGGCCGTCCGATCGGCCGAGATCGGACGGCCATAGAGGTGACGTGTGGCCTGGGGTGAGAAGGGAGGAGCGCGGCACGTGCGGAGCACGTGCCTGGGGGCACGTGCGATGCACGTGCGTCCCCTTTACTATTATTTTTTTATAAAAAAGGGTAATAAAAAGGCCCAAAAACCGCTGACACGTGGCGGCCTCTAGGGCCACCACGTGTCAGCTCCAGAAAAATCGAAAATAAAAGATTTGTAAAATCAAAAAGAAATAGCAAATGACCTCGGATCGAAAAAGTTTCTTCACAAAAAATGCTCGTCTCGACGAGATCTACAACTTTTATGAAGACATCAAAACCAAAATCGGTCAAATGTAAAAAGTGAATTTTTGGGGTATCCCATGTACATAGAATACCTTGATTTTTGGGTTTTCTAATTTTTTTTGTCATTTTTAAACAAGCTAAAAATCCGAAAAAAATATGAAGAAATCAAATATAAATAAAAGACATCTAAATCTAATTTTTTTGGATTTTTATTGATAAATAAAATATATCCATAAAATATCGATCAAAAGCCGCGAAAATATACAATGTACAAAAGAGGCCCAAAACCCAACTTTCACATACGAGCTCCGATTCACTTGAACTTGGTCTTGTTTTGAAGGTAATTGAATGTGCATTAGTTCAAAAGTGAGTAAGATCAGATCGGACACTGGATGGGGAAGATATGTGGCTTTTAGTCCCAAAATCTTGAAACTAGGGTTTGGGTTTTTGGTCCACTTAACAGGGTTAGTGATTTTTTTTGTATTTTTCATTTATTCTTGTTAGTGATGTGTACACAGTGGAGGTAGGTTTGTGGCATTCGGAGTTAGCATGGAGGAGTTAAAAATAGGGGAAGTTAGGCTATTTACAGGTCATTTTTGGCTTGGATTTTTGGCTTCTTATTTTATGCAGAAATTAATGCTAAAATGCACTTCTTATGAAATCATGCATAAATGCTAATTATGCGAAATAAATGCAGAAATGTAGTTGATTTTGAGGGACTTGAGCTTAATGAATGAGACTTAGAGTGATGAATCCGAGATTCATCAGATATACGGCTTCTTCTCAATTTTACAGGTATGTAGAGTACTCCATATGTCTCGTGTTCTCAATAGTATTTTGTTTATTTATGTCTTTTAACATTTTAAAATAAAGGTTTGGGCATGGGAGCATGTACATATTGGAAGACCAATAGTACGTGCTGGTGCACATATCAACGGAGGTGCATTAGCATTGAAGTGGATAGGAGTGCACATTTTTTAGAAGAACGTTCATACGACAACACTAGCATTCTATTGTAATGAGTTGGATACACAACAACATCATCAGGTAAAAAATGACGATACTTCTCCATTTTTTTAAATTCTTGTAAACGATTATATATATATATATATAAATAAATATAGATGATTTGGAAACCGTATGTTGATGGGAAAATATCACAACTACATCCTTTTTGTAGAAGTGGTCGGGCTGTTTGGATGAGTCGGGTGCCACTTATATGTTACGATCTCGTAGTGATGCATCTACCTGATCGCATGATGCGTCAATTGGGATGCGACAACATATTCCTGCTTCCGTTGAGAGGATAAATGTTATATCTCGACCTAACAAGACCCGAAGTGCTGACATCCTAAACTGGTCTACTATACATCGGTAATACGTAGATCGTTGTGATGACAGGGACGCCGCAGTTGTTCATGAGCACGAGGATTCCAATACCGATATTTACATGTAATGGTATTGGAATATAACAAGAAGATGGATCCAGACACAGATTCCTCCTCCTACAGTAGCTTACCGACCACACAGACCAATAAAAAAATGTCCGGTATGTTTAAAAAATCTATTTATTTTCTTATATTCTATTAAATTATTATTATTATTACATTCGTAAATGGAATAGGTAGATAACATTATACAAGGAAGGAACAATATGGATGGACTTAGACGATCAACAGACTTACCTTCCAGCATGAGGACAACGATCGAAAATACAATTAACATGTTCGATGAGACAATCAACATGTTCTCGTTGATGTATCCATTCCAACAATATGAGCAGCAGTACATGCCATCATAGGAGCATCATACTTCGGGAGCATCAGGTTTTGTGATTTCTTTGTTATAAATAGAAACTATTTTGTTTATCTTTTGGACGAGTGAATTTTTAAAATTGTATGTTGTAAACCGTACAGGTAGGAATTATACGGAATATGGTGGGGAGGGATAGCAACCACCACCGATGATTGTGACTTCAGGTTTTAATTAATTCTTTATGTATAGTAAACTTATATTAGTGTA
This sequence comes from Ottelia alismoides, assembly GCA_037367405.1. NCBI lineage: Eukaryota > Viridiplantae > Streptophyta > Magnoliopsida > Alismatales > Hydrocharitaceae > Ottelia > Ottelia alismoides. Next base: position 489,553 of record JAZKJV010005914.1, on the reverse strand, counting down.
TCACTTTTTTGATATATAAACACAATTCCTCAAAAATATAGCAGGACACGGTGAGCATGCATTTTCGCAAGGTCAAACAATAGAGGAGTCAATATTTGGAACCTCAGGAATGACGTCTGCGGGATATGGCGGACAAGTGTACCCATCAATTCAACAAGGACTCGCTTCTTCAGGTTGTTAAACTCATTATTCTTCTCTTAGTAGTACTTGCATTTATGTGATATCTAATAAAATTAATAACGTTCAGGTATGAGTTATATAGAATATAACACTTCAGGATCTCAATATGATCAAACCGGATTTGGAGCTTCAGGTTATAACAACTTATTTAATAAAATGACTAAATGCAATAACTAATGTGTATCTTTTATAATATTTTCTAAAAGATGAATATCTCATTCTTGCATGATATGGAGAAGCTTTCAGTCAATCACAATTTGTAGGATCATCATTTACTGGTCCTTCGAGTCAAGGATATAGCGGGCATGAATTTCCTTTAATTCAACCAGGATTCGTATCTACAGGTTATTATTTTATTACATTGTATCATTTTTTACTTATAGTTTATTTTATGTGACATATAATGTAATTAATATCTTTTAGGTATGAGCTATATAGAGTATGGCGTTGTAGGGTCTCAAATCGGTGAAGCCGGATGTAGAGGTTCAGGTATAAATATCTTATTGAATAGAAGAACTCATTTCAATACGTTATGTTTACCTTCTGCGATACTTACAACAATATAAATGTCTCAATCTTGTAAGACCATCGCTTGTTGGTCCTTCGAGTCAATTTGACTCTGGACCCTCTCAGCTCACACTGTCTACTCAATATAGTTCAGGAGATTTGTAATCACAAATATTTGATAATGTTCGGTAAATGGAGACAACTGATTTTGATAGACAGTTGTTTGGTATACCCACGATAATACCACAACAACGTCCGGAGCTGCCTCGAAGACCCTCTCCTGGAGTAAGGATCACTGAGACTCCTCTATTAGAGCCGCCTCGCCGATCAACAAGTGTACGGACTTCAAGAAATCAGGAAACTCAAATAATCGAACCTCCACAGAAGTCGTCAGCTAGGCCGCATCTTCCAAGACACATTCCAACACATTCGGAACAAATCACCAAGCAGCAGAAGAAGAAGATGACACATGAGGAGAGCCACAGAAAAATAGGAGATGGGGGGAAAGGAAACGACAAAGGAGGAGGTGTATGAGGTGGAAGAGGAGGTCTGAAGGGATTTCTAAAGATATGGTAACTATAAGTTATTGTAATTTTTTTCTTATGATTTGTAAACACATCTTTGTTCTTTTATGATTTTAATAAAACGCTTGCATTTTTTAAGTTAATTGATGTCAAGTTGTACGTTGTTGAGCTAGCGTATGTCAATGGTAAAGAATGTTGAGCACACTCTCAATTTCTTTATATTTACTATAATATTCCTGATATGTCAACTAAAAATATTCTTAGTATATATCAATAGTACAGAATAAATTTAAAAATAGAGATATACATCATATTTTAGAATAACGTTATCGGAGAGAAGAGAGACGAGGAGGAGGTGCAGAAGGAACGGTAACCCATCTTTCCACCTCCAAAGATGAGAGCACGAAGCTCCTAGTGATAGATCGAAAAGCTTGCGATGAAGGAAAATACCGAAAGCTTATTTAATTTATTTTGATTTTTTAATAATTATTTAAAAAATTTCCTCAAAGGTCCTCATTCATATCTAATAAGGAAAAGTAATAATATTTTCCTTATTTATAGTGTCGAATATGAAGTAAAATGTTAAATGGATGTATCATGTAAATTGCCCAAGTCCAAATCGGCACCTCAGGTGCCGATCAATACACATTTTTTTAAAAATTTTTTCATTCAAAGCCTATTTAATTAATTTTGAATTTTCTAATAATTATTTTAAAAAAATCCCCCTTTAGTTGATTGTTACTTTAAAAAATAATCAATCTTATAGAAGGTCACAATGAAAATTTAACTCTCACACTTCTTACAGGATCATGATGACTTGTCAGTTGTCACATGCTGTTATACCAACGTAAAATATGGTGATGCCTTTAGTTGATTGTCACTTTAAAAAATAATCAATCTTATCTTCTTGTATTTTTCTATAAACAAATAAGATTTTCTAACCTATAATGTCAACAGATTTACATGCAACTAAAGAACTTCTTCGCCTCATTTTATATACATATTATATGAAATTAATACAGATTGAAACTAATTTCTATTGCGAAGAACGGGTTCCCGAACAGTTACATTTAAAACAAAGTCATGGATTTGTGAGTGTAAGTAGTTGAGATCAAGAAGATGCATCGAGCTTTTTCCCTGTGAGGAAGGATCTTGACAGTATTCTGTGTGTAGAAGAAATTTTCATACAGAATTTTTTCATAAAGAAATATCAATCAGAGCATGTGATTTGCATGAATGGTGTTTTTGCGACTGCAACCTGCTCTTTTGACGTTTGCAGTTGGTGGTGTTATAAACCCAGGGTAGGGAAAAAGTACATTAAACATATGTACACGGATTTATGTGTGCATCCCACGGTGAAAGGCTCTATTTTCTATGCACATATTTGTTTATTCATGTGCATTCAAGTTAACAAATAACAACAAAAGGATTGGCAGATCATAGCCCCCCCTATTTGGTTCTTCTCCCATTCCCCGCAACCCCCTTCGCCTCGAGGCCCCCGATGGGTGCCTCTGCCACGCAACTTGCAGTCTGCACTTGATGGTACAACATAGAACAACTTTGATAGGCTCCTGCACAACTGCACAGTGGCACTGACAAGCTATAGCCGTTGCACTGCAATTGATTGTACAACACAGAACATGTGAACAACAAAGATGTTTCGATCGATCGATCGATCGAGAGAGAGAGAGGTGACGGATTAAATTAGGGATTGCTTGAAAAGGAAAAATGTGGTCGTTGAGGATTTCATGGGAAGAACCTTTTCTATGTTGGGAAATTGGCAATGGGAAATGTTGAGGTAGGAGATTTAAGAAGCCTATTTTTGGATTTATCAACATGAAGGAAAATAGGCCCCAAAAGTTCACGGGTCGTGGGCCGTTGCACTTCAAGACAACCCCCAGGGCCGGCCATGGTGAGAAACCTAGGCAAGTCGTCAGAAATGGATGCCTCAACATACCCACCTGAAGGATCAAGATAAAGTCATCTAGAACACACTTGGGCCTAAATATCTTGCTCTTACGAGTGTACATCATTAGGATTGAGATAAAAAAGAAGTAGCTTGGAATATCATTGATTGCCGCAATGACATGATAGAGCCTCCGTAGAAGAAAAACTTGCATAGATTAGTTGAATAGGAACATCACTTCGACCTCTCCCCACCGGCTTGAGGTGGATCCTTAGCTACCTAATCTTCAATAAGATGCGAGAGTGATTCCATACCATCGGAAAAAGCAAGGGACTAAGCGTTTCCTCTTGTCGCAACTAGTGGGAGCCGTGGATGGAACCATTAATCAAGACGGAGAAGGAGATGGTAGAAATACAGCAATTGATCCAACCAATCTAGATAGAATCAAACACCATTAACTCCAAGTTCTCCAAGATAGAGGAATGTTTATTTGTATCAAATGTCTTGGAAAAATCCATTTAAGGAAGGCCTTATAGAGCGACTCTGATCCAAAGGACACCGATGGAAACTACCCACGCGGTTCAACCCAACGACAGCGTCCCCATTTCTTTCCCCCTTCCAACCGCCTCCCGGACCCATCATGTGCGTCGCACCATTCTCTGTCCAGCCTAACGCAACTTTACGGCGGCCACACCAGCTCCCCCCAACACCTCAGCCACCGTCCGATCCCCCCGTATCCGACGGCCGATAGAAAACCCTAGTTCTCTGTTTCTTATATAAACCTCCCGATCGTCGTTGAGCAAACCCTCTTGCCCTCTCCGCCTTCTCATCCTCCAGCAAGAGCGCCTTCTTCTCGTCCCCGCGGAAGGTGATCGCTCCTTTCTCCTTCCCCCTGTCTAGATTCTTTGGGTTTTCTATGTGTGTTTGACGTCCCAAGTCTTGTCGTTGAATTTTTGTTGGCAAATGTTCTTATTATGCCCTTGTTTTTGTCAGAAATGGGTCTCCGACTGTGGATCTGGTTGATTTTGAGCCATTAAGTTTGCAAAATGGATTTTTAGGTTTTTTATCCGTTTCTTACTTCTGTGGATTCGATCTGTTTGCTTGTTCTTAGCATGATGCGTTTCATAGCTTAGACGTAGGTTATTTTACCATATTACGACAACAGGGTTGATTTATGCTTCGTTAAATATGCATTTTTTTATCATGAAAATATATTTCTGTTTTTATCGATAAGTGCTTGGATATAATGTGTCCCAGCACATAAATTAGACATCAATATTTCAACTCCAACGTAAGTTCACAACTGATTGAATATATTTCGAACAGAATACGGTTGAGGCACACGTCACTATGCAATTAAAATACATAATTAAAATACACTATGCCCTAAGTACATCAATGATTCAGTAGGCATACACATGCTCTTTCATGAATCGTTCATACATTCGAATGCTAAAGATGATGTTTATTTGAGATACTACTACTTTGCACTGCTAAATGTAGAGTATGTTTTCTAAGATTGGTTGACTGTGCAGGCTGCCTACAAATTATGATATTAAGCTGTAGATTTCATGACAAATCTCTAGCTATGTCTGATTGTGGTTTTTGAGCCTCTTCAGTTACCGAGTTTCAAGTCCGAGGGCATTTGGTCTAGTGGTATGATTCTTGCATTTGCAAGAAGTCCCGAGTTCAACTCTCGGAATGCCCTTTCTATGTTTTTGCTCTGCCCATCTTTTTATAAGGTGGTAAATGTATTTCTGACTCTTGTTTGTGAGAGTTTTTATAATATAATTTATGCGTTGTCCATATGTCAAGATAAACAAAGGATTTTGAGCTCTCTCATGATCCTGATGCCTCATGTTTAAATTTGTAAATTAATTAAATGTGCTTTTCCAAGTATTCTATCCTGTTCCCATGGCTATTCTCAGTTATATTCACATGTAATGGTTTTTTAAATTGTTGTTTTTTCTTATTAGTTAAAGAATTTTATTGGCATCCTTTCTTTCTAAATGTCATTATTAACTTCAACAAAAAAGTTTTTTCCAGCTCTTATCAACATTCATGGGTAAGGAGAAGTTTCACATTAACATCGTGGTCATTGGCCATGTCGACTCTGGGAAATCCACCACCACTGGTCATCTCATTTACAAGCTTGGTGGTATTGACAAGCGTGTCATTGAGAGATTTGAGAAGGAGGCAGCTGAGATGAACAAGAGGTCCTTCAAGTATGCCTGGGTTCTTGACAAACTTAAGGCTGAGCGTGAGCGTGGTATCACCATTGACATTGCTCTTTGGAAGTTTGAGACCACCAAGTACTACTGCACCGTTATTGACGCTCCTGGGCATCGTGACTTTATCAAGAACATGATCACTGGAACTTCTCAGGCCGATTGTGCTGTCCTTATAATTGATTCCACAACTGGTGGTTTTGAGGCTGGTATTTCCAAGGATGGTCAGACCCGTGAGCATGCTTTGCTTGCATTCACACTTGGGGTCAAGCAAATGATCTGCTGCTGTAACAAGGTTTTTATTTACTCTGTTATTGCAATACTTAACCGTTTACCACTGTCTTAATCATTAAACCATCTGTTGGTGTTACTCTGATCCATTTGTTTTTTGTTCTTGTATTAGATGGATGCCACCACACCAAAGTATTCCAAGGCCCGATATGATGAAATTGTCAAGGAAGTGTCCTCTTACTTGAAGAGGGTTGGCTACAACCCTGACAAAATCCCTTTTGTTCCCATTTCTGGATTCGAAGGTGATAACATGATTGAGAGGTCGACCAACCTTGACTGGTACAAGGGTCCAACTCTTTTGGAGGCTCTTGACTTGATATCGGAGCCTAAGAGACCTTCGGACAAGCCCCTTCGCCTTCCGCTCCAGGATGTTTACAAGATTGGTGGTATTGGTACTGTCCCGGTCGGTCGTGTTGAGACTGGTGTTCTCAAGCCCGGAATGGTGGTTACCTTTGGCCCTACTGGGCTGACCACTGAAGTTAAGTCTGTTGAGATGCACCACGAGGCTCTTCAGGAAGCACTTCCAGGAGACAATGTTGGATTCAATGTTAAAAATGTTGCTGTCAAGGATCTCAAGCGTGGTTTTGTTGCATCGAACTCCAAGGAAGACCCTGCCAAGGAGGCTGCCAACTTCACCTCCCAGGTCATCATCATGAACCACCCAGGACAGATTGGTAATGGCTATGCGCCAGTGCTCGATTGCCACACCTCACATATTGCTGTCAAGTTTGCTGAAATCCTTACCAAGATTGACAGACGATCTGGTAAGGAGCTTGAGAAGGAACCTAAGTTCTTGAAGAATGGTGATGCTGGGTTTGTGAAGATGATTCCGACCAAGCCCATGGTGGTTGAGACCTTCTCTGAGTATCCTCCTCTCGGTCGGTTTGCTGTCAGGGACATGCGGCAGACAGTCGCTGTTGGTGTTATTAAGAGTGTTGAGAAGAAGGATCCCACTGGAGCCAAGGTTACCAAGTCTGCTGCTAAGAAGAAGTGAGCCCCTTCCTGTTTTCTTTGATGCTTTGGTAAAATGTTTGCAAGTTGAGGTGGGAGGTGTTTTCCGCCACTCCTACCTCTTAATTTGGTTTAGTTAGATTGGTTGAATGTCTTAGAGGTCTGGTTAGTGTGCTTAAAACTTTTTTTATATTTTCTGTTTGCTGAGAGGGTTGAACTTTTTAAAATGTCTGGGCATGCTATCAGTTTTAGTTGAATTGCGGAACATGGGTACCTTGTATTTTTCTGATGACGTTTTGCTTTCTATTTGCTTGAGCTTGTCATTTCATATTCGTATGCTATCCGTTATGGTTTGTAGGATGCTTTACTATGGATGTGAATTTTAGTTATGCATATTGCACGCTATTGAAATTCATATATGCTATTGGTATCAAATATTTTTTTTAAATCCACTTTGCCCTATGTTTTCACTCTGGTGATGCAGGGTTCGCTCGCATTCTATTAGGGAAATGTGAAATTATGATAGAACTTTCCATTGGTCATAAGCAGACGTATGCAAATATCTAACACGATAATTACTACCACCTCAGAGCAAATTATGTCATTTATCGGTGGTTCGATCCCTTAAAAGATGTGGTATAAGCATGCATGAAGAACTGACCAATGCTCCACGGCAAATTATGTCGTGAGCATAGTCAATAACTACTACTTTGAAGCTGCGTAATTGGTTCGAAGACTTGATTTCAACTACGATTTCAACTCCAACAAACGTGTTGGGAACCACCTCATCAGTGTACCATTGGGAGTCGAACCCTTTGGTTGAAGGGTGCAGCGCCATGGAGCTTCTAATTCTCTTTGTTGCTTCTCCATATTGCTCCCATCTAATGATGGATTCCTAAACACCCGCATTAACTCGATATGCACTTGTAGCTATTTGTATTTACATGCATGATTGATTTGTATAGGCGTTCAACAATGGATTCACAATTATCTATAGGCATAGAAGGCTGTGTCGGCAATATGTTGCCGATATATCAGTTTTGACATGGTAGAGGTTTCGATATTACCCAATATATCTTTTTAGAAGGATATCAGTGATATTTATATTTCGTTGATATATCGTCATATCGGCTCATATCGGTCAAAAATGGTTGGATTCAGTATAAAAAATCCCGGATATCGATCGATATCGTCGATATTTCGCCGATATCTCTATATATCCATGCTATTATTCATGCAAAATTGATTCAACTATTTATCTAGCTACACCCAGTATTAAAACACATCTAGCTACACCTAGTATTAAAACACTCAATGGTTTATATATATTTTGTTTCGGGTCAGGACGCTGCCCCCACACCCCCGCAAGGGGGGGGGGAGGGCAAACCTGCTCCCCCCCAGGCTCGTTGACCGGGTAGCAAGACCCCCGTACTGGTAGGGTATGGTGGGACAGGAGGGTGCATACAATGATTCTTCAACTTGGTGTACGTTTACAAGTTATTTCATGTTGTAAGAACTTGAATGAAATCCATTTCCCATGTCTATAATGTCAATTCTTCAAAACACAAAACCTATAAGTTAATAATCAAAATATTAAAATCGATATGTTCAAAATGATCGATATATACGATATAAGCTTCATAGATTGATCGATATGTGCGATCTAAGAGTATATTTGTAAGTTATTTAGTGATCTAAGAACTTGTATGAACTCCATTTTCAATATATATAGGTCAACTACTAACAATACCGGCGATATGTTCGATATGACCGATACGTGTCATCTAAGTGTAAATTTGTAAGTTATTTAATGTTATAAGAACTTGAATGGAATCCATTTCTAATTTAAAGGTCAGGAATAAACATTAACAGCGATATGTTCGATATGATGACCGATATGTGCGATATATGGCTATAAATGATCGATATGTATGGCATAAGTGTGTATTTGTAGATTATTTCTTATTTTAATATCTTGGATGATCTTAATTTCTGAAAAAATGACAAAAAATAGATTTTTTGAGCTATTTCCGACATTTCCACCGATATCGTCGATATATCCTGATATATCCATTTTCGAGCGCACCGAAATGATATTGATACGGCCTTCCTTGTCTATAGGTACCCAAGCCTCAAAAGATTCCTGCTTCATTGTTCTACTTGTAATGTTATTTGTAAAAGCTCATATTGATTATTTACATAATGCTCCTAGATTGATCCGTCATCTTTGAGAATTCACTCTTGATCTGTGCGCAAGTTTGAATTGATTATTTGGAATGACGAAATTGGAAACTGGAATATTCACTTTTGATCTTTATCTTCATCTTTGAGAATTCACTCTTGATCTGTGCACAAGTTTGAATTGATTATTTGGAATGACGAAATTGGAAACTGGAATATTCACTTTTGATCTTTATCTTCATTGATCGATCGCCCAAATTTTATCAAGAAAGATTTAAGTGCTGATTGTATTTCTAAATACTATTCTAATGGTTCAATTCAAAAGCAACATCTATAATGCACTTGCATATGGACTACCATTCTTCATTATCCATACATAGAAAATTTGCATAGTATAGACATCAATAGTAATTTCTAACATCCAGTACCAATCAGTGTATCGATCATTATTCACCGTAACCAAATCGTCAACCTAATTATCCGGGTATTCAACTAGGTGTAATCCGCATTTCTTTTTTTTTTTTTTTTTTATAAAACCCGTTCGGTTGGGGCCACGTGCCCATGTAATTGATACCTAAAAGTGATTGTCATACGATAATATCCTTCCTACACCCTTTCACTCGTCTCGTAATATCTGAAAGTGCTTTGTTGGTCGGAGCTCGTGCTCCATCTGCTTCGGTTTGATGGTACCTCCAGTACCCTCGTGATGAGCTATCACGTGCAATGAGATACTTTGCGTAACGGCAATGCCTCATTTTTGGTCCCTCACAACTAGATTAGGTGAAGCCCACTTTTTTCCCATTCATTGTTGTCGTATAAATTGATTATTTCATCAATTATTCCTCCTTTTGTAATTATAACCGGGTGGTTCTTGGTTCAACGTTCATTTTAATCATTATTTTATCTCATAAATTTATAACTTAAATATCCTTTGTAATAAAATTGTAAGGTGTAATCATGGATTTAATGCATATATATATAATTTTTTTTAAAATAATTTATATATTGAAGGCAATTAAAAAAACTAATGTTTTTGATACTGAATAATAAAAAATAGTTGCCCGAATACAACTTATTCACCATTCATTGACCCTATTGTCTGGATATCGAATATCGACTTCTATAGCATCGCCAACTGTAACAAGTTGGAGCTTCGTAACTTTCTATTGCTATTCAATTTCATATTGTGATAAGTATCTTGCATAACATATATAATGGAGGGTTCATTAAAAGAAATATTTATGTACTATGTTATTATTTCACTTATATTGGAAATTTGACATATGATTCAAGTTGTGCAAAGAATTCTGTGTATGATCCAAAGCATTTGAAATATTGTGTAAAAACTTGATGTATGTGATCCAAGTTGTGAAAAGTCTCCGATGCGTTATCCAAAGCACTGATAAATATTGAAAAATATGTGGCAAATAAGTTGATAATGATTGTTTGTTTGCCTTGTGGTGAATCCATAATTCATTAACTTTTCTTGTGCATTTTGATTTAAAATTCTTAATAAATGCAAGTAAATATTCATTAATTTCCACGTATTATCAAAATAGCATTCATGAAAAAAAATGCACTTTTATGCATTAAAAATATGTAAATAAATAAAAGAACAAAATGAAAGAAAATAAAAGAGACATGCTATAAATATGTATATATTGTACAATAAGACTAAACAAAATATAAATATAGTTGTAAGATATATTTATATAACCTAACCTCCGAGACCAAGTCATCATGGATTGATCGACAAATAATAAAGTTGGGGGGAGGGGAGGGGGATAAGGAAGACAACAAAAAAGAAGTGATTGTGCACATAGAACAATTAACCTTATTTATTAATTATTTATCAATAATTCATCTATTTTTAAATTAATTTATTTTTACATATTTTCACTAAACTCTTCTCCTATGTATGCATAAAAATGTATATCAAAATATAAAAATCATAAAAATCCCAACCTATATATATGCGAAGGAATCTGGTTTTCAAATTATCAATTTCTCAACTTCCGAACCTCATAACTTTTTCGTACAAACTCCAATTTCACTCTACTCACCTTTAAAGTTCATAAAATAATATATCTAATTAATGAAGGTGATTTCACTAAAATTAGAGTCTTTTTTGTAAAAAAGTTAGTTTTGGGATCTAATGACAACTGGATTTCTGGGCTATTTATTTTATTCAGTATCACTGATTTTATATTTTTTAATTATTTTAATTATGTATAAAAATACATAATTTAAAATATTTATTTAATATTTTAATAATTAAAAATCCTAAATTATAAATGAGTTTAAACTATGTATTATATACATGTATTTATTAAGGGAGCTGGGAGCCTACACCCAGGGGTGTAAGTAACTACCTACACCCGACCTTTTTTTCATTATTTTTGGATTTTTTCAAGGAAACCTTAGGGGGGATTTGCTTAATATACTGAGGGGAATATATGTTTCAAGTTACATGCAAAACAAACATTTCTAACATGTTCATCTAAACGGGGTCAATTTCAGCAATTCTGAGACCGTTAAAATTTGGCAGTCTTGATGGAGATGATAGGAATCTTGAATTAAGTTAAATTTTGAATGACACCATGGCGGTATATAATGACCTAATTTCTTCAAGGTTTCATTTCAGAAAATCAAAAAATAAAGAAAAAAATGAGCCGGGTGTAGGTAATTACCTACACCCCTAGGTGTAGGCTCTCTTTTCCCATTTATTAATACATGTAAATTAATCTATAAAAATCCATAAAAAATCATGTACCTCCTATTTATTATTATATTAATTAATAAAATATAAAAGTAATATATTATATATTAAATTATCGAATTAAAAATGAATCACCTATTTATTAAGTATACTATATATATTTATTAATATTATATTTATATTTCATACAAAAATATTATTTATTAAAATAAAATAGATCAAAATTTAAGTATTTTAATTATCTATATTTATTTTTTATTTCTTTTAAAACAATGAAATTTAATATTTATTACCTAATTAATACTAAATTTTATTTAAAGATTAAAGTGGTGCTGCCACGTGTCAGCACCACATTCATCTTCAACCTCAAGAATCAGTTGGACCTTCTGTTCTGATCGACCAACTTCTCCTAGTTCTCTCGCTCTCGTTTCATCTCCATAATGTGATCTACACTCTCCACTCATTTCCCCTAACTTACTAGATCCATGCCTACCATTCAATCATCCCTAACATCCCTTCTATCACTCTATTTAATTCCACCAAGATCAGTCATTCAAAACTTCTTCCTAACCAGAAAACCAGTGGTCGATGACCTACTTTCTCCGTCTTTCTCTTCTTCGTCCTGGTGGTGACAACGCTTAAGGTCGACAGAAGAGGGTTCCAAGGCCATACTTGGCCTTGCACCACCGCCAAGCGTGCATACAACTCCAGTGACCACTCCACCATCGAGCAACAAATTGAAGGTCCTAAACCTTCAGTCCTCCAGGTGATTTCATTTTCATTAGATCCCATTGATTCTCTTGCCACATTACTCCAATTAATCACACATCTGAATCCTCTTAATCGCTCTCTTAATCATCAATAAAAAACCCTCATTCGATTCATCTCAAATCCGCTTCATTTTTCATTTGATACATCCTTGTTCTAGAAACCATGCAGTTGTACTGCAAGAACATTTATTTTTGGTCATTTTCCTTGACAAAATCGAGCAATATAATCCTCCTTGCAGGTCCACCCGATTATATGGAGCGCATCAATGTTGATCATCATCATATAGAGTAACCTTCTTCTTCGTCAATCGAATGTCGGAGCTGCAACACTTGTTGTTGGAGCCAAACCCTAGCCGAGCTCCATTGTTTCACCGTCTCCCAACATTGTTCATCCCCCACCATTGGCGAGCTCAAAGGGGAGGAGCCCCCTTCTGTCTCTAACAGGAGACCGACTGACATCGCCATCTTCGCTTGAGATTCAAGGGAATCGAGGATCTGCTACTGTCGCTTGTTATTTGGGGGAAGAACTCCCCAAGAACATGCGACAGATAGTTTGGTGATGCGTGTTCTCTTTGGACGACCTAGATTCACCTGCGCCCATCTAATCCTGACTGTCTATCAATTAACCAGTGGAGAAATATCATAAGAAGCCCTACAACTCCCCAGATTTACCTCACGCCCAGAAGTTTTCCGAATATTACATTTAGATCCCTGCATGGGGACCTAAGTGTAAAGGTTCCAGAGTTTTTTTACAGTTAGGTTCCTGATCGGAGACCTAATTTAAAGAACACTTTATATTCTTTTTTTTTTATTTTTTATACATTGTTACTTTGACTATAAGACTATTTGTGAACCACCGTGGACATTATTCTGAGAGTATTTTTCCACGCTTTTACATTCTAGTCGAATTTCGAAGTTTTTTAACCGTGATTTTATCGAGATTTTATTCTTCGAACTCCAACTTTGTTTTGGTTTCTTTTTGCGTGCTTCTAGCCCGTTGCTCGAGTTTTTCATGGATCTACTATATAATATCATATATTTTCTACCATTTATATACTATATTGTAGATCAATTATTTTGAAAAAATCCCTTCGAAATATAAAATACAAATTAGAAATTAAAAATAAAAAAGACTAAAAACAACAAAAAAGATTTTCTCATAGAAGAAGAAAAGGAATTAGAAAAAAAATCGCAAAAATATTTCTTCACTCAAAATTCTAACGTGACTTTCTACCTCCTTATGTTCAACTCAGGATCATAAATGATGGCGCCATTGTCGGAGAGGCGTAGCCGTGTTTGATTTTTTGAGTTCTATTTTTTATGTTTTCCCCCTTTCTTCTCTTCTCATTTTTTTTTCTATTTTCTCAGTTCTTGATTTTTGTTTGTTTGTTTTTTTTCTTGATTTTTCTTGGTTTTCTTTGATTATTTTCTTCATTTTCTTCCCAATTTTTTGTGAGTTTGATTTTTGTTTTTTTCTTGATTTTCTTGGTTTTATTAGCTTTTCTTCTTGTATTTTCCTCTTGTCTTCTGATATTTCTTGAGTTTTTGTGTTTGATTTTTTTATCTGTCTGTGCTAACCCTTGTTGTAGGGCCAACAGGATTAGTTGGCTTCCTAGGAAGCCAAACCAACTGAGAGAACAGAGGCCGACTCAGTCTTCTATGAGCCGGTTGCAGAGGAGCAGTGCGAACCAGTGTGGACATTTTGTTATATTTTCTTTAGAGATAATTTTTCTATTTTCTTTTGAGAGTTCCAGGCTTTTCCCGTGTTTTTGTTTTCAGTGAGTGAGGAAGGGGCACTTGTCCATTTTTATTTTTGTAGCAAGGGGTCCATTGAAGGCATCTCAACTTGTAGATTGAACTTTTACTTCTTCTTCTCGAGGTCTGTTTTGACAAGTACCGATGCACTTGGGAGACCTCACCGTAATGTTTGATTTTCTGACTTTTTTTCTCTTTATTTCACACGATTTCGTAAAAACCTAGGGGTGAATGCATGACTGAATAGACGAGTAAAGTAGAACTGACTACCCTAATCCACACTTAGGCATAATTCACCAATTTAAAAATTAATCAGTTCTTACGCTAGAGCTGCTGGTTTAGGACATGATTTTTATGACTTTTTCATGCATTATCTTAGGTTTATATTTCCTGCATGGATCATTTTGCAAGTAGAGAGCTAGAGTCAGGTATGGTTTCTATCCCTGCATGCACCATTATTTTCTGTAGCATTTTGTGATTCCTCCCTCCGTGAGACACATTTTTCAAAAATAAAGGAAATAAAATCCCCGGTAGATATTCATGGAAATATCCAAAAAAGTGAAAACAATAAAACATAAAAAAGATTTTTCTTTTGAAAATTTAACCTAAAATAAAAAATATGGACTTAATTATATTAGGAGAGCAAACCCCTCATTGTTGCAGGTACTAAACCCCAGACAGAGTGGGTGAGTACGTAGCCCTAAGGATAGAACCAAAAATACCTTGACTTGTGCCCTAAGTACATGTGTATCACTTTTCAATATATGGTTGCAACTGCAAGCACTTGCCTCTTACCATAGAGAGTCGTTTTGGTGTACTTCGCCTCATAGTTCCCTTTGAGCCTGATATAACCCGGCAGCTTGGGAAGATGGTTCCATTATTTGGGAGATTGTGAGGACGTACGCTGGGCGATAGGGTGACACCACTTGTGAGTCTGCTCAATATAACTTCTTGAACACCTAACTAAAATTGAAAAGATAAAAGATGAGCTCTTACAGTCTCTACTGTGTGAAGTTGGTGAATTAAGGGTTTGCATTGTGTTTATTTGCGGGGTGTGTGTTTTCATCGTCTTATACACCTTCACACTCATGTTATTGATTTGACATTGTATTCACTCCTATACTCTCTTGACATCGAGGATGACGTTCATATAGATTTTACGCTTAGACTCCGTAAGCCTTTGATCTTCCACTGTCTCACGTACATCTTCACAGACTCGAGATGACCTTCTTCTCGAGTTAGTTCCACCTAGTCATGGGGTAAGTCAGACCTAGACTCCCTAGCCTCCCAACCCTTCAGTCGAAGTAGACCCTCACCTTGACTTTTCGTCTATTTCTTCTGCACACTTTTCACTGAGTGTTTATGAGATTATTTCCTTCTCAAAGGATTAGCAGACATTATGGCTAGAGGGAAGGCACCAGTCGATGAGCGAGCTATTGAGCAGAGACCATTTGAGGAGAGGCATGTTGATGAGATATCGGATCCAACTACTGATATTACAACAAGGATTCTAGAAACCCTACAACAAAAGAATGCATAGATCGTAGATCAATTTAGAGTCCAGGATGAATTGAAAGCTGAGATTGCTGCGTTGAGAGGAGCTGGGAACCCACAACCTCCTGCCATAGTTCCCTCGACTTTGAGAGATGAGTATGACCTTGAAGCTAGAACACTACAGGATTGGATTCGGATACCACCAAATCAAGGGTCACGATTTGATCGTCCTTCATTTCATTGCTTTCCAAATTCTTTGGGAATACATTAGAGGAGCCATTCACCTTTTTGCAGTAGTTTGATATGATATGTGGAACAACGAGTTATCCAAAAGTTAAGCAGGAGGCTATACACATCAAGGCCTCCCCTTTTGTCTTAGAAGATAAGACGCTCTATTGGTTGAACCTTTTAGGGAGAAAGATTTCTACATGAGATGATTTGAAGTACAATTTCCTATGTAAGCATTTACTCTGGGACGGATGAATGAGGTGAGGAGTCAGATCTCCAATTTTACACAGAGCCCACATGAGTTGTTCCATGAGACATGGGAATGATTCAAGGATTTGATTGAGAGATGCCCTCATCACAAGATACCATTAAAGGTGCTAGTGCAGATTTTTTGCAGGACTCAAGTCAGATGTTCAGGGCTTAGTGATCGCATGTGGTGGTAGCTATTTGAATATAGATGTTGAGTCTGTTTGGTCCATCTTTGAGGGGATGGCAGAGAACTCATGTGTTGTAGATTCTACTTGATCATTCCAGAAGGTCCCACAACCACCACACCAATGAGATCATCCAAAGGTGGCACATATTTCAGATTCTGATTCACGATATGACATGGGCTTTATTAGTGAGAAACTTACATTATTCAGAAGCAAGTACAAGATTTGTAGTTGTTACGAGAGTTGGAGAAACTCTCATCACTGCCACAACAATTGAGTGATCTAAACGAAGAAGGTGACCAATTTGCAGCTTCAACATCATTAGTCACTTTCTTCCTCTTCTCATCCTACATAGAGATCTTTACTCACTCCTCTCACCCGTCAGATTCATTATATTCAGAGTGAGTCGGCATGTTCCATGAGCTTCCACATCTAGAATGGCATGAGGATTCGTCCAATGGCAACTTGAGCCAGATCGAACACTATAGTTGATAACGCTGATCATTCCTCTACTCTTGAGATCAACAATATATGGTACGCTCCTGTTCAATGTCAGTCACCTTCACATATTACACCTCAGAGCATACACCAGCAACAACAACATATTCATCCACAACATGGACATTCATCTCCCCATTTTCCGCACTGATAACCTTATACACAAAAACAATCTCACCATCATGCATATCAGAGACCACCACCACATTCTTATCAGTCTCCTACTACACATCCACATTCTTATCATCACCATCACTAGAAGTAGTCTTTTGTCACACCTCAGAGATCTCCTCAACCATATACACCACAATCGCATCACACCTATAGGTAGAAGAGAGTAGAGATCCATGGACAAACCATTGAGACAAACATATTTGTACAGTCCTTGGCACTTAAACAGATCATGGATATTTTGAGCATGCTTCAGATAGCACATAGGACTAAGATGGATAAGGTTAACCATCGTCTTGATGAGTTAACCGTGCCCAAGACCACTCTCCCAACACAACCTCAGATGAATCCGAATAATAAGAGACAACATTCAAATCAGGTAGACACCACTACAGGTATGGTCACTTTTCCTGAATTTTTATATAACTTCATTCATCACAGGAGAGATAGACATCCACGAGCACCTGATCTAAAGGAGGAGAGAACACATGATGATGAGGAGTGAGAGACGATCCATGATGATGATACACATTATGATGCTGAGGAGAAGGACCACCACAAGGACCATCATGATGTCTAGGATGATGCTTTGCAACGGAGCAATGCAGAGACCATTGATATGGACATAGGTGACTCATATGATGATACCGCGCCACGCCATACAAACACTCCCGATGATTCTGTTTCCTTTCCTATATTCGAGAGTTTTATACATACTTCTGAGACTCTCGAAGTACATGCTGATTCCATTTTTGATGATTTGAATAAAAAAAGAATTTTGTTGTTCTTGAGATTGTTCCTTTCTCAGATTCTTTGTTTGGTGAAGGAAAGAAAATAACAAAAAGAATATTGTCACTTTAGAGATAAAATGATTACTTAAAGATCACATGTTTTGAATATTCCATTACATGATGCCTTGGATCACTTTCCTACACTTAACCAACAATTGAGGAAAAAATGTACCACACGTAGGAAAAGGAAGTCATGAATTGAGAAACATGTTTTGAACAAGGCTACTTCATTTGTTATTCAGAACAAGGTACCCAAGAAAAAGAGAGATCCAGGTGCTCACTATGTCAGATGCATCATTCGATCACACACACTCTCTTAGATAATGGTTCCTCGATTAACTTGATACCATCGTCTCTACTCAGTAAACTCAAATTAGGTCATATTTACAAATCATGAGTGTTTTTTTAGTTTGCAGATCGATCAGTAAAGAGACCTAGAGGCGTGTTGAGAAACATTATCGTGACCATAAAGGGCTTACAGTTTCCAGTGGACTTTACTTTCCTAGACATGATGTGCTCTACACCATAGCACTTACTCCAATCATTCTCGGGGACCTTTCTTGCAGACCGTGAAGGCCCTCTTTGATTATGATTTTGGGAAAGTATCATTTCACACATACAACAGAGAGGTACACATTGAGATGGCAAGAGGATGTAGTAGTCCCAGATCCGTATTGCCATTCACATCAGTGGACACCAACCTAATGAGACGTGTTCTCTTGATCTTGAGAGTGTTTACTTTGATACCCACGATATCCTACAGGAGGATAGGGTTGATCATATGGTACCTAGTTCTTCAGATGACTATTCACATGTAGATACCGAGATTATTTCAGGACCAGAGGAGCAGTCAGTTGCAGTAGACATCTCAGTACCACAGATTTTGAGTTCATATATTCCAGCACAAGATTCAGTTGATCACATTTCAGAGATCATACGACCTATTCAGTTTAGAGATCGGATGGTGTGATGGATACATGTATAAACACCTTATGTAGTCCAACTCAAGAGACAATTACTGCAGTAGAGAGACCTATGCCACGTACAATGCTCACCTACATAGGCAACTCTACTCGACTAGCCAGGAATCGGTATACACTTGCACAACAGATGATTCCGTACGACCCAGGTTGAGGTGATCTACTTTGTACATGACTCATTTCTACTATTCCACTTCATTTTGTCATGTATGGAGACATGTAAGCCATTCGGTTTTCTGGAGTACATCACCACTTGTATATTCTTCTTAGATCCCAATCGTCTCCATTTATTGCTTGTCTTTATACTTAGGATACCATATCCTAAGTATAGGGGGACCTATTGTCCGTTGATTCTCATTTTGATTTTGTTCTTTTTACTTTTATTTTGATTTCCCTTTCTTTTACACCAATCACACATCCCTAATTTTGAAGGAAGTAAATAAAAAGTTATTTACCACACATCACAGAAATTAGCAAATAATTTGCCAAAATAATGTTAGTTCATCATATGAACAAGAAAATGTAGCACAACGATTTGTGCATCCAGAAATCAAATATATATAAAAAATGATTTCCTTTTATGATTTCTAATCTTGATGATGAATAATATAGGTAAATCATGATCACCATTGATGCATGAGTTTCTACGAAAGAAACCTCCCGAATGGAAGTCCAATCTGCAGACTTCTCTATCATGGACGCGGAGATGAGTCGCGTTGCTTCCCACGAACCCAGGCGTTGATTACGGCAACAATAAGAGAGTTGTGAGAGTTGTAGACTCTCAAGACCCTCTCTCTTTCTGTCTAAGGGGGCATGAAATTTAGAGGAAGATTTTCTCTTCAAAAATGTTGTGTAAAAAGAGAATACATTGCCCTCCTTTTATACTTAAAGCACATGTCCTACATGTGCCTCGGTAGTCCTTGGATTTTAAATCAAGGGATAAAACTAAGTCCTAATTCAATAAGGATCATATCCTTATTATTTCCAATCAATATTAATTAAAATAAAATAAGTAACAACTTTAGAGTCCTAATTCATTTAGAACCCAACCATATGGAGCCATGTGTACATCATATGTACAAGCCACGTCAACTTCCATATATGGAAGTTGTTGTTGCAAATTTTATTAATTAATTCACTTGGTAATTATGTTATCAATATTGGAGAAATTATGGAATTAATCCTTAAAGCTTATGAATCATATTCATGAGCCCAAAATTAAATACAAATCCAATTTACATGTACAAAATTAATGTGAATCAAATTCACAAAATCTCATGCCTTGGAAAAATTATGTAAATCATATTTACACAAATATTTATATGAATCATACATATAAATATTAATTATTATGAATCACTATTCACATTAATTAATGAGTTATGCCTGTGAATCATATTCACAAAATTGCTCTTATCAATAATAATTATTACATTATTGCCATTAACATGTATGAGTCGTAATCCAGTTAGGACTCATGAGATAGGAATGCAGATACTTGGATATAACATCGGGGTGATCATTATATCCATGTATAGTGACTTGAAAATTTGGATAACTATCTAATTTCAGGGTTTATACCATTTTTTTACAAAAAACGTCACCCATGAATGTTGATCTTGAGCTGTAACACTTTACACTCTCAGTGAGTTCAACGAAATGCATCGCATTTTCCTTGAGTTGGACGAAGTGTCGGTGAGCTAAATCAAGCTTCCTTGACTATTTCTAATCATGGTACAAACCATTTGAAGCTAAGAAATGATCACAAGGAGCTTGTGTAATTCCATTTCCATGACCATTTCTATTTCCAACATTTGGACATTAAAATTAGAATTGGAATTGAAAATTGGATTCAAAGGAATTGTGATTAATCCAATTAAATCACAAATCATCTAGCTAAATGGAGCCATTAAAATCCATCCCGTTTCTCCACTTCTTTGGCATGGAATTGTCATGGTAGATGATGCATTAAAATAGCAAAGGCAACCCTGAGTATTCCAAATACTCATCCATTCTTCAAACTAGAAGACTTTGATAAGTCTGAAGTTCAAACCCTGGTTTGTCTGTCTTCTTCGGAATGTATCAATAGATTTCTCATTTGATAATTGGCCGACAATACTAATCATATACTTTCCACAAGCATATATTAATATCTAGAATTCATGGCTTATTTCATAAACAAGACGACTATGCATGGAATTCATTTTGACCCCTGACGAGCGGCGATCAACTAGGGTTAGTATCAAGTAAAATCCAAGGTCGTTGCGACCCCAATCGATAGGCCGACTCAATCGAGAAGTAATAACCACTTAAAAGAAATCAAACAATGCAGCGTAATGTAAGCGGTTTGCTATTTTATTTACATGGTATAGCCACCATGGTTGAACACAAGGAGCACGAAAAAAATACGAAGTAGTCAAATTTCTCAAAATAAAACAAATTTTAGTGGTTTTTAGTTTTTAGATTTTTAATTTTTGAATAAAGGGCACAAGCACAAAAATAAAATAAAACAAGAACGATGATCTTGTTGGATTTTTCTAAAATGCTAAAAACACTTAGAAAATTAAGATAAACATATTTTTGGGTTTTTTTTTATTTTTGAAGTGTTTTAGGTAATTTTTCTAGGTTTTTTTGATGTTTTTCTAGTTTTATAAAAATCAAATAAAGCTCAAAAAGGCAAGCAATGCACAACCAAGACTACATTGCAAATTAAAAATACTCAAAATGCCTAAAGTCCTGAATAACAATTTTATGATAAAATATGAATGAAAATCTACAAACAGAAACTAAAATTAGAATTTTTGAATTTTTATTTGATTTTATAAGATTTTTATAAGATTTTAGGTGTTTTTTAATTTTTAGAAATTTTGGGCTGAATTTTCAAACAAAATTAATACTGGAAATAAAACACACAAAAAGGAACCCATATGAATTTTTGTAGAATTTTTAAGACATTTTTCGAATTTTTATAAATTTTCTAAGGAAAATAGGGACGTTTTTGAAGATTTTTGAATTTTTAAAAAAAGGAAATGCAAATAAATCAAATAAATAAAATCATAGAAAATATCAAACACTAACAAGAGTCAACGACAATTTTTATGCAATTTTCAAATTAATTCACTATTTATTAAGTCCAAAATACAACGTGCAATTAGACACAGTTTACAGGGACTTCTTTGCAAATATTTTAAGTTTATGGACCATACAGATAACACATTTTAAAAGCTTCGGGGCTAATATGCAAAAAATCTAATCAAACCACACACATGCTTAATATTCAACGCACATGGGTATATATGCAACTTCTAAAAACATGCCCTTCATTTCATTGACAGTAGAAAAATGCAGGGCATAAGGCACAAACATCCCAAACCTCACGTGGACATGCACGTGCTACAGACTGAGATGGACTAAAGTGTAAATATTATAAACTACGAGGTATAAACTGCAAAATTTCCAAGCTACACCATTTATTTAATGGACTAAAGTGAAATAACTAAACATGCATGGCTAAGAGTGAAAGATACCCTTGCAATATTAACAATGCTATGCAGAAAGCTAAGTTATTATATTTACATGTATTTACGGGTGTTTTGCCAAAAAGAAGAGCTAAAATAAAAGAATAAAGAGTGAGAATCATGGATTCATCACCCTATACTTTACCTTTGCTAGTCCCTTAACAAACACTTATTTGAAAAAAAGAAGTGAAAATCAAAAAGAAATGAAAAGAAAAAGAAACAAGGTTGATATTAAACTTATCTTCATTAAATTGGAGTATGGAGCTTAGTCAGATCTTTGAATTATTAGTTTGTCGGAACCTTATTGGGAAATAGGTTTAAGACTCAACAACCTCTAAGTTCCACTATTCTATGGTCAAGACTCCTCAATAAACCAGGTCAGAACAAGTCTACATACACAAACTCCAATGACTATGCATCTTTCCTTGTACTGTGTAAGTGGTATGTAGCTCCCCACCTCAGAAATGACAAAGAAACAACCTCCCTCAACAAGGTAACTCTGATTCCCCAGTCTAGAAGCTCTTTCCTCGAGGAGCAGGGTATTCCCTTCTAAGTTCAATATCAACCAGCTCAAGAAGAGGGGAAAGAGAAGAATGGACCGTGACTAGGGATGGCTATCGAGCCTAACGAGCTGAGCCAGGGATGGGCTCGGGCTCGAGCTCGATAAGCCCAACTGGGCTTGGGCTCAGGCTCGATCGAGCCCAACCGAGCTGGCTCGGTGGGCTTGAGCCCTTATCGAGCCAGCTCAGGCTCGATAAGTCTTGAGCCGATCCCTTTATCGAGCCCGAGCCTCTTATCAAGCCTGGTCTGGGCTCGAGCCTATTCAGGATCGTTAAGGAAATAAGTGTTTTTTTGGTGAAAAAGTATTTTACCTAGGCTAGAACCCGAGACCTCCTTTTTAAAGATCGCCCACCTTACCAATAGGCCACCATCCGAGTCGTATATGAAAGTTAGATTATAATATATATTGTAACATTCTGCTTGTTAATAAAAAAGAAAAAGTACTAAATATCTAACTATAACCTAGATTAACATAGATAAAAGGTAGAAAATCCAAGTCTACAACATAGTCCACCCAACATTGTTGTTACATAAACACCATAAACACATAATCCACCATTAACAATGTTACGAAACTAATACAAATTAAAAATAAAAATCATTGTAGTTTCACAAATAGAATATATATTCCTTATCGAGCCCGTTATTGAGTTATCGAGCTGAGCAGGGCTCGGCTCGATAGAGCCCAAAAATCTGGCTCGAGCTCGACTCAATAGCTTAATGAGCCAAGCTCACAAGCCCTTATCGAGCTGAGACCGAGCCTGGCTCATCGAGCCGTGACTCAATAGCCAGCCCTAATCGTGACCAGTGTAGCACGCATCCCTTGGAGCAAAGCCAGTGTAGATAAGCCTCTAGCTGCAAGCTTCCATGAGATGAGAAGGTGGAATACATAAGCTTTGCTTATTCACTATATACACTCCAGCAAACATTTTATTTTCTATCAGACATGTCCCCTTTTTTGTAGTTTTTCATATTTTTGCACATATTTTTTTGATGTGCATATATACAACATATTTACATGGTGCAACATGTACATAAGGAGTTTTTTCTTCTTGAGCTAGTAGACTATCCCTCTTCTGAAGCATTATTGCAATCCACAGACTCCTGTCTTTAGACCTCAATGCTACTAGACTAGGTTGAGATGCACATCCCTCCCTAGAGGTAGACAAGAGCTTCCACCTAGAAGTACTACCCTCATATGCTACCCCAAGCCAAAGAATTCTGCCTCCTCACCACCTCATCCGTGTTCAGCTACGTGTAAGGTGCGTGTCCAAGTCAAGCCATTGTCTCTGAGAGTCATGGGTGCGTTGTTAAGTGTCCTACTTAAGCTCATCAAGATGACATGTGAACATAGCCTCGTGGACTCAAAGAATTAAGTCGCTATGAACCTGAAAAGTCTTAACCCTATATCCTATAATGTTCCTCTGAAGTTAGGTGGATTAAGATCTTAATCAAGCTCCATTTTCTAATTTAATTCCAAACTAGTTTAAATGTCTACTATGATTCAAAAGAATATACAAGCAAATATGTACAAAACTATTTTTGTGCAAATTTTCAAATTATTCAATTTTTTATGAAAATGTTTGAATGCAAAGAAGGGAAAGTTTTGCAAAATATTTAAAAATATTTACACACATATTTTTGCAAACTTTTATTTTTCAAACATTTTTCAAAGATTTTGTACTATATACATATTTTCAATACAAAAATATTTAAAAAGCATTTTACAATCAAAACATTTTCACAAACATTTGTACAGAAATAGCTTTTACAAAAAGCTATTTACAAACATTTATGTACAACAAAGATTTTTATATGCAACAACAAATTTTAAAATTTTTATGATTTTTAGTTTTATGGTTTTTAGCCATATTATCTATTAACACACTCACACAAAGTACGAGTTATGGCTAAAGTATATATATATATATATACAATATATATGACACCCCCTTATACTTAGCTCGAACGATGTCCTCAGAGTGATCGAAGAACGATGAAAGGAAGACATAACTCGTGTTGAGTATTGGGAAGTGAAAAGAATGCTATACTGCAATTACAAATAAAAGAATGTAATGAATAGAGGTCAGTGATCTTCCTATACTTAGGATCGAGTAATCCTAAGTATAGATAGGATGTACATGGTTTACCTCCCCTATACTTAGGGTAAAATATCCCTAAGTATAGGCAACAAAACAAAGGTAAAAGGAATCAAATGAATAATCACAAGTCTGATACCCCCCTATACTTAGGGTAAAGTGAACCCTAAGTATAGCATAATCATAGGATGAAGATGGGGTGTTAGACAGAAAGAATGAATGATATGGACAACTGGATCTATACAACTGCGGAAGAGAAGTGGTAATCAAGCATGAGATGGAAATGATGTGAGTCGAAGACCACATCTCATGTAAAATGAATGGGGCAACACCAACAATCAACGGATCGTGATCAAGATATGGTTTTAGGCGCTGACCATTAACTCGAAAGGTGGATTCAGATGGCAAATTAGATATATCAATGCTTCCATTGTCGTGCACCTTTTGGACCACGCATGATCCCTTCCATTTGCTTTGCAACTTTCCTGGAAATAATCTCAACCTAGCATCGAATAACCATACTCTTTGGTTTGGCTCAAACTATTTATGGCTGATATGAGAATCACGCCATATCCTCACTCTCTCCTTATACTGTAGGCTACTCAAAAAGGCTGTGTCTCTCAACTCCTCCAGGGCTGCCAACTCTACTTCCCTCTGGTCTCCTATACTCTTGGGATCCAATAATAACTCCGTAACTGGCCAAAGTGGCTTGTGCTTGATCTCCACAGGTAAATGTAATGGCTTTCCATAATCGAGATGAAAGGGAGATGTACCCAAAGGTGTATTTAAGGAGGTCTGATAGGCCAACAAGACCGAGTCCAAAGCTATGACCAATCCTTTCGGTCTGGGCGGACAACCTTCTGCAATATAGTCTTGATCTCCCTGTTCGGTACTCCAGCAAGACCATTGGTCTGAGGGTGATATGGAGTGGCAACTCGATGGCCAATGCTGAACTCGTTAGCAAGGGACCTTACCTTGTCATTGATAAAGTGAGCCCCCTCATCAGATATCAAAACTCTCTAGGTACCCTGAATCTTGAAATGTTATTCTTCCTCAAGAATATGCAAACAGTCTTAGCATCTGCGGTTCGTAAGGGGATGACCTCAACCCAACAACTCACATAATACACATCAAGCAGAATATACTCAAATCCCTGACTCTTAGGGAATGGACCCATGAAATCGATGCTCCGTGCTTTAAAAACCTCACAGAAGTGAATGAGATGCATCAGCATCATATCACACTGTCCACAAGTTCCCATCCTCTGACAGTTAGTAAACCTGTTCATGAATTCATCAGAATCCTTGAAGAGGATAGGCCACCATAGGGCGGATTGGAGCACTTTCTGTTCTATCCTCCTCCCAGAATGATGTCCTCCTGCCTCATGCTTGCGGCAGTATGCGAGGATGCTATGGTGCTCCTCTTGAGGAATGCACCGACGCCAGATACTATCCCCTCCTTTAAGATAAAGGATGGGATCCTCCCAGTGGTACAACTTATCTTTAGCAAGGAAAGTCTCAAGTTGCTACTCGGACCAAACTTGTGGAACTTTCTTGGTGACAAGATAGTTCACAATGTCAGCGTAGCATGGGAGTGAGGCGATAGAAATGATCGCCTCGTCTGGGAAGGTTTATGTAATAGCTGCAATCTAATATGAATCCTCAAGGTTCTCTAAACGGGAGAGGTGATCCGGCACCACATTCTTCACTCCAGGCTTATCCTTGATCTCTATGTCAAACTCCTGGAGTAGAAGGATCCATCTGGTCAATCTGGATTTGGCATCCTTCTTTGCCATGAGGTATCGGATGGCTGTGTGATCTGTAGATATCATCACTCGGGATCCAAGAATATAAGATCTGAACTTGTCCAAAGTAAAGACTACGACCATCATCTCCTTCTCAGTCACAATATAATTCCTCTAAGCAGCATCCAAAGTCCGGCTAGAGTAGTGTATGGAATATGATAATCCATCCCTCCTCTATCCTAGCATAGCCCCTACGGCAAAATCGAAAGCATCCATCATAATCTCGAATGGGAGAGACCAATCGGGTGGCTAAAGGTCAGGATCCTCAACAACTAATCCCTTAAGAGTCTCATATAATGCTAGACACTTATCATCTACAATGAATCGGTGTCTTTTATTAGCAGATCAGAAAGCGGTCGGGCAATACGACTGAAATCCTGAATGAATCGTTGGTAGAGACCGACATGCCCTTGAAAAGATCACAACTGCCGCAAATTGGATGGTGGATTGAGTTTCTTGATGATATCCACCTTGGCTGGATCGACCTCCATGCCCCTGTTGGAGATGATATTACCAAGCACCGTCCCCTGAGTCACCATGAAGTGACTCTTCTCCCAAGATAATACAAGATGGACCTCTATACAAGGCAGAAGTACGCGGACTAGGCAGTCAAGATAAGCATCAAACCCATCGCCATAGATTGAAAAGTCATCCATGAAGACCTCCAACAGTTACCCACCATGTCTGAAAAGATGGAAAGCATGCACCTTTGGAATGTAGCGGAGTCATTACATAAACTAAAGGGCATCCTTCTAAAGGCATACGTCCCAAATGGACAAGTGAATGTAGTTTTCTCCTGGTCTTAGGGCATTATAACCACTTGTTGTATCTGGAGTACCTGTCAAGGAAATAGTAATGACTCTTCCCAGCTAGTCTCTCGATAATCTGATCAATAAATGGCAGTGGAAAATGATCCTTCTTGGCGGTCTGATTCAGTCGTCTATAGTCCACACAGACCCTCCAAGAAGTGGGTAATCGGGTAGCCATCTCCTCTCTAGACTCGCTCACATCTGTAGTGATACCCGTCTTCTTAGATACCACATGTAATGAACTAAACCACTTGGAGTCGGAGATGGGGTAGATAAAATTGGTGCTCCACCATTTTGATATCTATTTCATGACCACATCTCGAAGATTCGGGTTCAGCTGTCGCTGGAATTTATACGATGAATTTGTACCCTCTTCGAGATAGATATGTCGGGAGCACAGGGCCAGACTTATCCCCTAAAGATCAGCTATGCTCCATCGAATCGCCTTGCAGTTTCTAAAAAGAACCTCCATCAAATGAGATTCTTGATCTCCAGTTAAATCCGTTGAGATAATGACTGAGAACATCTCTGTCTCACCTGCAAGGAATCTTTACTTCATCGACTGCGGCAAGGTCTTTAGTTCTGGAAAATTGGGACCTGGCAAATCTAGCTTCTGAAATGTATGAGTGAAGGCTACCAGATCTGCATGGGAGAACTCTCACTGCATGTAAAAATCTGACGAAGGTGGCCCGACTGGTTTCTCTGTAATCTGTCCTGGCCCATTCTCCATCCTAGCTGTCAGCTCTGTGGGAATCATACAAGGTAAATAATCATCAAACTCATCCCAATCAATGCCTAAATTCGAGGGATTTGAATCAGAAGAACATGATATATATTCTGCTTCACTATCCTGACCACGATCATCGACCTCAAATGTGTCCGGTGCCAAGAGTGTGCTCTTGGAACTCTCATCTGCCACAATATGTAAATCTGCAGGGTCTGATGGCGTGACAAGGGCTCGTGATACTAGATCTGACCAAACTGCCTCATCGTCCTTGATCATAAAATCACACTCCTGGTGGACGTCTCGCTCTGCATATGTAATCTGCTCTGAATCAATCGACTGCATGGAGCAAGTTGAATCTCTCACTATGATTTCCTCGATCGTCTCTTTTTGTATACTTTCACCCTTGATGTGAAAGTATACCTTCCCACTATCATGATCGGACACCACATTGGTTGTGGACAAGAATGGGAATTCGAGTATGATGGGGGTATCTGTCACAGACTCAGGGATCTCCATGTCCAATACATAAAAGTCCACAGGGAATTTTAGGCCTTGAATTATGATGACCACGACCTTCAATAACCCCATCAGCCTTTTGATAGATCTATCAGCAAACCGAAGGACTGTCCTGCTTTGTCGAAGAGGGCCGAACTTGAATCAGTCAAGTAAGGCTGTTGGAAGAAGGTTAATTGAAGAGCCGCTGTCTAATAGAGTACGATTGAACCACTGATCATGGATATGGCATCTTACATATGGAGCCACTGCATCAGGTCTCTTGGCTGGCAATCGGTTCTGAATGGTGAATCAGGTGGTGATGAGTCCACATTTCATCCTCTTTATTCTATCATTTTGTCCTCAAAAACCCTGTCAAATGCATGTAAATACCCTTAATTTCCGCATCTTAGCATTCATGCATGTGTGTGTAAATAATGTATAAAATACAGTTTAAAGCCAAAATAATATAATAAAGAAAAGAAAAGAAAAAGAATTAAATATTGTAAATATTTTTTGACCCAAAATCCTGAGACCTAGGCATCTAGATGACTAGGTCGATAAGGAATAAAGTAGGGGGAGATAAGGGCCAGAATACAATAAAAACACCTTTTATTTACCTCATTCTTTATTCATTTTGGGACCTATTTTTGGTTCCACTTTTTATGCCTCAAATAAAGAAACTTTGTACATGAACATTGTAGATAATTAAATATAGACAACTATAAAATTAATTTCATACAAAAATAATGTATAGATAAAAAGTTATTGTCTGAATAAGATTCTAGAATCCCAACTTCCCAGACCTATATCTCTCAAATAAAAACTCGAAACGCATCAAAATAACCTTTTATTGTATATAATTTTAAATAAGCTATTTAATGAAGGTGGTTTCATATTTTGCGGAGCTACGGTTTGAAAGTTGAGTTTTGAACCCCTATTGTCTACTTGTATAGATTAAAATATTCATTTTATTTATTATTCAATATTTTTATAATTTCTTATTTTTACAATTTTGTAAATATTATTTATAATATATGTATACATTAAAACATGAATAAAACCTAAAGAAAATACAAAAATAAAATACCTGTATAAATACATAGGTATAAGACCAATAATTACACCTATAAAGAATATACTCCTACTTTATTAAGTGTACAAAACACTTCAAAAAAATAAAATAAAAATATAATTAAGTGTATAAAAAAATTATAAATATATAAAATAATAAAAAATCAATAAAATCAAATATAAAAAATAAAAATAAAATAATAAAATATATAGATATGTATACCTATATGGGCTATAAAAGGTAACTTATATTTTTATACCTCAAAAAAAATAAATAAAAATCATAATAAAACACTTTACAAAATAACAAATATTTTTTATTTTATATTCCAAAAATAATAAATTAATTTACTATTTTTAATGAATTTTAATCATTTTCAGGGCTTTTTCCTAGTTGGTCCACATGGACCAACCAAGGGGCGGTCAGCGTTGACCGCGATCAACTGTCTGTTCTACCCGCCTGCCCCTTGTCAGAACTACATTTTTGACCCGCCTTCGTGATTTTTTCAAGGATAAATCTTGCATCTTCTCGGCTTCGTGTCTTCTTGACTTTTGATCCTCGTTTATTGGGCATGCACGCCCAGATGAAACATCGATCTTTGGATCGCTAGCGAGTCCGCTCTGCCTCATTCTTACCAGCCTGGTCGTCAACCCTTCTTATAGCCACCCGACT
The DNA here is from genome assembly GCA_037367405.1 of Ottelia alismoides. NCBI lineage: Eukaryota > Viridiplantae > Streptophyta > Magnoliopsida > Alismatales > Hydrocharitaceae > Ottelia > Ottelia alismoides. The sequence goes on along the minus strand of JAZKJV010005914.1, from coordinate 459,188 downwards.
TCCATTTTCGAATTTGAACCCCTTTTACACAAGCTCCGCTCCCCCTTTCGTGCCCAGTCGAGAGAGGAAGGTGACAACTCCCTCCGTGCGTCAGGTTGGCCGAGCAAGCTTCGAGGCAGCTCCACCACCTCCGGCAAGACATCGCCATCGAGGTCTCCTCCCTTAGGTATACCACCTTCGAGGGCTTTGTTTTTCTTTACTTTCTTTTCCTCCTTTCGTTCGCCGTAGTCCTAGGATCAATATCCCATCATTCGTTTCGCATTACACCCGTTAGATCACCTCATCGACCACCTCGCCGGAGCTCGCTCCAGCCACGACTCCCATTTCATCGTCCACGTGTCCATTTCACCTCTACGGGGTCGAGGCACTTTGCCCTCGACCCTCTCACGCTTCTTGCAGGTCCAGAGATACCGAGGAGAGTATGGGGCTCACTTTTGAGCCTTGCCGGAGGATCTAGGAGCTCCCCAGCTCCGCCTCCTCCTCCCGCGAGCTCCGGCCACCGCTGGAGTGTTTTGGAGCATCCAGGAGCTAGAGGAGGACCCCAGGAAGGAGCACGACCACATTTGGAGCTCAGAGCGTCGCCGTGAGCCAAGATCAAGACCGGGGAAGGTCAGCTCCACCGATCTTCTTCCCTGTTCTTCATCTGCGACTCCTAGCCGTTGGATCGGGCCGGAGCTCCAGATCGATCAGCCACCGTTGGATTCCCTTGCGCCTCAGCTGTTGGATCACTCTTTGGGAATCTAATCGTGGTCGCCAGTTGCGAACCGTCATCAGCTGTCCCTGAAGCGCCATGTGGATAAGTGAAGGACGTCAGCCGTTGGATCTCGCCTGCCTGGATATTTTGCATCTTTTACCCCAGCGATTATTTGTATTTATTAATTAGTATTACATCTTTCCTCTACTGTTGAAAAGTTTTGTAATAATTGCAACCAGACCCCTGAACTTTCTTTATTTGCACCTAGGTCTTTGTCCACATCACCTCATGTGACTCGTGTATGTGGGGTGGTGGACATTTTGCAAGGACCCCCCTGTGGGTGTAGTTATTTCTGTTTACTCCAGGAACCTTTTTTATTAAGTGTAATATTTTTGGTGAAATTGCAAGGAGCCCCCTCGAGTTTTTGATATTTGCGTTTAAGTCCCTGCAAGGCACGCGCTAGTCACGTGTGGGGCTGGGAATTTTGCAGGCGTATCCTTACGTTTTTGGCTATTTACATTTGGTCCTGGAACTTTGTTAATTAGTTAGATATTTTTTTGGAAAAATTGCACTGTGGCCCCTGAAGTTCTGGATATTTACATATATACCCCTGCTAGTATTGATTTTTCTCTTTGTTGTTTTCATTTCTTTCATGCATCTATAAAATCGTAAAAATTCCCAAAAAATAACTTAAGCTCTTGTTTGTTGCTCTTTCACGCCATATTTTTATTTCATATTTTTATTGCATTTTCATATTTATAAAATTCAAAAACATGCATTTTCAGCTCAATTGTATTAGAAAATACATAAAAATTATCAAAACCCCTTGAAAATTTCAAAAAATCACTTTTTGTGTGTCTCTATGTGTTTTAACTTCAGCCCAAAAATCACTAAAAAATTCAAAAGAAAACCCCTAAAAATAACAAAGCTCTTAAAAACTTCATTAAAATCTTAAAAATCCTAGAAAAATCCTAAAAATACAATCTCTGTTCCTGAATTTTCTCCTTTTTATTTTCTTTGTTTTAAAATTAATTTGAGGAATTTTTGATCTGTATGATATTTTTCATTCTCATTTTAATCTCGGCCAGCAACTTTGTTCATTGTTTTTCAATATTTTTGACTTTAAAAATACCAAAAAAATTAGGAAAAATATAGAAAAATTACAAAAACATTGGAAAAATATAAAAAGTAGAAAATATTTTATTTCCTAAATTTTGACTATTTTTTCCTCTTTTTATAAATATATTATATTGCTTTTCTTATATTGTGTACTTATTTTATTAAAAGAAAAAAAATATAAAAAATATAAAATACAAAAAAATACAAAATCATTAAAATTAAAAATCAAAATATAAAATTATAAAATCAAAAATTAAATAAAAAAATATAAAATTAAAAACCCACAAAAATAGTACTTATAGGCAATCATCACATTCACATTTTGTGCAACATTGCCCCGTTCTACTTGTCTGCTCCCTGTGTTCGACCTCTACACATACTTGCACCTATACACATCTTTGTTGTAGAGTTATAATAAATTTTAACTCCGCACCATTTTTCATTGTTTGATCTCTATTGTGGGTTAATTGTTGATTTAGCTAGGATTGTTGAGTGGTCAACGCATCGACTATTGATCCGCCTTGTGGATCAATACGACTGCTCAATTTTTCTCGGTTAATCAGGTGGCACGAGTAAGTACATGGATCTCTACATTGTGATTCCTCCTCTTCCTACGGATGGTAGTCTTCTCTCTCAAATTCTTCTGGAAGAGGGGGATGTACTCTAGTGCCTTCTGTAGAGTCGGCTGTATATGGAATCGAGCGATCATCTGTTGGATGAACTCTAGCTGATGTCTCTTTTTAGGATTTTCTGATTTATTCCCCTTCACTAAGCAGAGTGCTTGAGGGAAGGGGATGGCTGGACCCTCTCCCGAAAGATGAGGGTTAGGAAGAGGCTCCTGTGTATATATAAGAGTAGAATCCATACCCATATCATCATGCAACACATATGGACTCGCAGGGGATACAGAAACCTTTCCTTTATTCATATTTTTGTTCTTTTCTATTTTTCCATTTTTTGTATTTTCTGTCATGAAATATAGAAGAAGGTGACACAACTGAAGGAAAACTGGTGGCCTCAGTACCACCTATAGCATCTGATCTAGCAGCATAAGCACCGCTCTCTGGCCCAACATCTGGAATGCTGGTGGCTTCAGCACCACCGTATGCTACTGGAATCACAACGACCTCAGTACCGTCAGCTGGATCAACATCCTTGGTAGATTCAGCGCCATCATCATCATCATCATGAGTGACATCAACACCCCCTTCCCTCCTCGTCTGGCACTCCAGAATCTCTAAGTGGTCATCTCTTAGACGAGGCACCGCCGGCTGGCATCCTACCACTCCTAAGTGTCACAAAATCAACATCATATACATAGGAAGAAATATCACCCAAAGTATCACTAGGAGTGGTAGTCCCTATAAACTGTACCTGCTCATACTTCCTCTTCAGATTGTTCAGGTTTGGTTCAATCTGAGCAGGTATGGCATCTTGACCTTGATAATCTCTCTCATCTCCTGCCGTAACTCATCCATCTCTCGCCAGAAGGATGTCTGCTGGTCAGAAAGTAGGCATGCGAGGTCATCAAGGGCTGGGTTCTCATAGACAGGTCCTTGAGAACCGGACGGGTTACATTGCTGCAAATGAGGCTGAGACAGCTGGTAATGATGGAGAGGCTGGAAGTACTACTGAGGCTGCTATGGTTGCCTCCACTACTGTCCCTGATGGTAGAGACGAGGACCCTGCTGCTGGTGCTACTGATACTGCTGTGAGTGATGGGGCTGCTGCTGGCTACTCTGTCCGCCCTAAGCTGGAGGCTGCTGCTGGGACGAGGTGACTCCGGTGGCCCATCGGAAACCCATGTGATCATGACGGATCCCGAGCTGCTGCTGGTACTGGTAGTATCAAATCACATAGACTTCCATCAATGCCTCCTGCTCGAAAGGTGGAGGGGGGAGAATTGCCAGGGACTGATCCTGCTGGTAGACCACCATCTGAGTGTCCTGAGATGGTGGTGGCTGGGTATAGTGCTACATCTGCTGGATCGGATTTTCCTGAATGTGGTGGACCGGTCGGTACGTGGCAGATGGCTGGGTGGAGCTGCTGCTGCTGGGATATCCCTGTGACCTGAGACAGGGCTGTGGAGCCGTCTGTGCCTCTTGGAGACACATGATTTGAGTCTTCAGATCACTCAGTGTCTGTGCCAACTGATCGATCTAGGTATGGCCCTGGCAGTGCTTCTTCTCAATGATCTCGATGCGGTCCAGCTTCTCGCTGATGATCCCCTTGTCAGCGGATGAGGACTCGGCCTGTGCTGCTGCTGAGGAAGTAGAAGGACCAAGTTTGACCCGTGCAATCCTCTGATAAGACACAACCCGTGGGAGGGGCTTCCCCTAAGTGTAGACCCTAGTCTGGGACATCACCGTGTAGTTTTCTTTCATCTCCTCGTAGATGGCCCAGGCTTGGTCCTCATCCTTGGCAAAATAGGACCCTCTACAAGAGGCATTTACTAGCCCCTACTTCTCTGGTGTCTGCCCACAAAAGAAACTCTATACTAGGTTGGGCTTGGATATCTCGTGATGTGGACATCGGTCGATGAGTTCTCAGAATCGATCCCAAGCCTCATAAAACTGCTCATTTTGGATCATGGTGAAGTTGTTGATCATAACTCGTGCTGCATTGGTCCGATCGAGTGGATAATAGTTTTTCAAGCACTCGATCCGAAGATGCTCCCAGGTAGTGACATACCTCCCTAAACGCTTCAGCCAATAGGCTACTCTATCAACTAAGGAGAACGGGAAAGCGATCATCTTGATCGTGTCCTCATCCACGAATATGTAGTGGATAGTGCTGCAAATCATCTCAAACTCCTATAGATGGATGTGCAACTCCTCGTTGGCTAGCCCATGAAACTTGGGCAATAGCTGGATGGTTTGGGGGTGAAGCTTGAAGTCGCCTAGGATCTTCGGAAGCTGAATCTAATGGTGGGTGAGGGTTGCACCAGGATTGTGCAATTGAGTCATCGTCCGTGATGACTTCTACTCTGACTGGTCATCCAAGCTTCTGTCTCCTCCTCCAGCTGCTAATATCGCTCCACTGACTGGTCTTTGTAGCTCTACTCTACCAACTCGCATCTACGTCAGCTCTCGACGCACCTCTGCCATGAATGCTCCCTGGTCTCTGATCTGACGCTGCATGGTCTTCAAGGAAGCTAAGAGTTTATTGTTGATGGTGGCCTGGTCAAGTACGTATGCTGATCCCTGTGGCTGCTCATCGGTGCATCCCTCATTGCTGGCCATCTCTTGGGTCTCTGAAACTTAGGTGCAGTCAAATGAACATATAACTGTGTTGGCCTCTGCTCTAGCACCTTAGGACTGGAAGAAGGGTGGTCAAGGGGGAACAGAGTGGTAGCGAACTTAGGTTCAGAGAGCAGGTTTGGGCTCTCTGAAATTGCCCTAGATGAATGGAGAGGAGTGCTCGAAAGCGGTGCTGTCAAAGGCAGCCTAAGGGACCTCCTGCCCATCATCATGATCTAGGGATTTATGAAGATGAGATCTGGATGGAAACAAAATGAGAAGACAAACCTCTTTTTCACCTACTCAACACTTGAGACCGATGACCGTGAAAGATCGGTCGTTAATCTGGTTAATTTTTATTTAGGTGACAAATCAATCTATCAGAGCGATTAAGTGAGCTATTGGGAATCCAATACTCCCAGGAGACTGGATCGAATCTCGTAACTAATTTTTCCCAACCAGTATGGGTGCGAACCGTTTACCGGCTACCTGATCTGCCTAATCTGCTAAGTAAATCCCAGACCGAGTACCAACTACCTGGTGAAATCCACAATGTAGAACAACTAGCTACGAGACCAGTAGTCTGAAAGGAGTTCGGATGTGGCTCTAGACTAGTGTGTGGGTCACTCTCTGACTGTAGATAAATCAATCAATGAGGGGGTGACTCTCCCCAAAACAAGACTTTTAGGTGAAGTGTATTTTAGGGTCAAGTTTGCATTAATAGTCTCAATTTTATTTTGTTTTCACTTTTTAGGTATTTTCTGAAATAAAACAATGCCTAATGAATTTTTTGATTTCCTTGGTTACTTTGAGTCCAATAAAGCAGGGGAAGGAAATTGAAAAAGCTGATGCGCAATCCAACACGATGATGCATGCAGAGATAGAAATGCGTACCTGACTTCAGCAGTCTACATGTAGGGTGATCCACGCATAATAGTGAAGACAAAAAATAAACTACCTATATGATGCAACGAGGAAATTAGCCTTAGATGTGTAATTTCTGTTTATCGTGAAGAACAGATAGCTAACTATCGGGAAGAGAGTCCGAAGTCCGGTCTCTGATGCCAATCAGTACCTACCACAATGGGTCCTGCCAGCGCTGTATATGGCCTCTCTCGGCATGTGGTCTTTAATCCCAATATGTTAACTTTTTAATTTTTATTTTAGCTAAGTCCAATTACGATCTATAGGAATAAATATGCAGTTAGGTGTGGGGCCTTAGCTAATTACATCACAATCAATAGAAAATCCTAAGTCTAAGGGCTAAATTCTTGAGAATCAAAAGGAAATTAAAGCGACAAACAAAACAAAAAAAATCTACGGTGAGGTCCTTCGAGTACACCGGTACTCGGCGAAATAGACCCCAAAGTGCAAGTGTCCAAACAAGTGTCCAAGAGTCTAATTATTACATTAAAAGAAGTTTTTGCAAAAATAAAGCTAATCTATGAGCTATAACTAATCCCTAGCTCCTCTGCTCCTCCTTAGATGCGGGCTCGTCCAGAAGAAAATCGAAGCGTCCCTCAGGCGGTTCCTCGCACAAAAAGCAAACCAGAAAGGTGTCAGAAATCAATTATAATAAATAGATAAAAATATGGACAAAAGTGAACAATGAACAAAAATGAAATAAGACTACTAAGCTGTGCTCCCTGGCAATGGCGCCATTTCGATGAGTTACCGATCGACCAGGGTTAAGTATCAAGTAAAATCCAAGGTCATTGCGACCTGAATCGATAGGACGACTCAATCGAAAGAAATAATCACTCAAAAGAAATCAAACAATGCAACATAATGTAAGCGGTTAGCTATTTTATTTACCTAGTATAGCCACCAGGGCCGAACACAAGGAGCACAAAAAGAAATACGTAGTAGTCAAATTTCTCAAAATAAAACAATTTTTAATGGTTTTTAGTTTTTAGAATTTTAATTTTTGAATAAAGGGCATAAGCACAAAAATAAAATAAAATAAGAACAATGATCTTTTTGGATTTTTTAAAAGGCTAAAAACACTCATAAAATTAGATAAAAATAATTTTGGGTTTTCTGATTTTTGAAGTGTTTTTGATAATTTTTAAGTTTTTTAATATTTTTGAATTTTTAGAAAAATAAATTAAAGCTCAAAAAGGCAAGCAATGCACAACCAAGACTAAATTGCAAATTAAAAATATTCGAAATTCCTTAAATCCTAGATAACAATTTTATGATAAAAGATGAATGAAAATCTACAAACAGAAAATAAAATTGGAAATTTTGAATTTTCTTTGATTTTATATGATTTTATAAGATTTTAGGTTATTAGTAATTTTTAGGATTTTTATATAGAATTCTAAAAAAAAATTAATACTGGAAATAAAACACACAAAAAGGCACTCACATGAATTTTTATAGAATTTGAGTCATTTTTCAAAACTTTATAAATTTTCTAAGGTAAACATGGATGTTTTTGAAGATTTTTAAATTTTTAAAAATAGGAAATACAAATAAATCAATCCAATAAAATCGCAGAAAATATCACACACTAACAGAGTCAATGGTAATTTTTATGTAATTTTTCGAATTAATTCACTATTTTTTAAGTCCAAAATACAATGTGTGATTAGGCACAGTTCACAGGGACCTCTTTGCAAATATTTTAAGTTTATGGACCACAGATAACACAGTTTAAAGCTCAGGGTCTAGTCTGCAAAAATCCCAATCAAATCACATACATACTTACAGGGATATATATGCAATTTCTAAAACATGCCATTCATTTCGTTAATAGTATAAAAATTCAGGGCATAAGGCGCAAATATCCCAAAGCTCACATGGAAATACACGTGCTACAGATTGAGAGGGACTAAAGTGCAAATATTATAAACTACGAGGTCTAAACTTCAAAATTTTTAAGCTACAACAATTATTTTATGGACTAAAGTGAAATGACTAAACATGCAGGGCTAAGAGTGAAAGATACCCTTGTAAGCGCATGCGGGGCACGTGGGACGCATGGCAGGCTCTCGTGAAGGCACCTGTTGATGGTTCTGATCTGCTTTACTAAGGATCTGACAGCTCAGGGCGTGGAGCAAGCATACGAGTCTGTTGGCTTCTGATGAGATCAGACGGCGTGGGGAATTTCGGCCCTGATGGCCATTAAACGTGGATCTGACACCTCTAACAAAAGGGGGTGGATGAACGGTGGAGATGCGATATGAAAGAGGGGGTCCCAATCAGACGACAACTGAAGGTACTGGAAGAACTCTATTGGACTCAAAATAAAATGTATTGGATTTCCTTGTTTTGGGGAGAGCAACCCCCTCATTGTCTGAGCATTTTATTCCTACGTACACCCTAGGATAATGCCCCTATCCCAGGCCTCTCTTCAGTGTGTACAACTTTGTGATCACCTAACTCAAAAATTGAAAAGATAAAATGACCGACATTTATCGGTCTTCACTGTGTTGAGTAGGTGAATCGTGGGTTTACCTTGTGTCGTGATTATGACTTGGAGTTCATCGTGTTTTCATGCATTCTTAGAGTCTTCAACCCCATCCGTGTGAGTCATGCATTTTTCATCTTTGAGTCTCTCTACCTCTCTTATACATATATCTCTTCATTCTGCATTAAATCGTGATATTGGCACTTGAGCTCAATCATCTTCGCCAGATCTTTCGTCTCGCTTCTTGCCCACCCTTTTCGTGTCCCCCGTACCATCTCTTCTATTACTCGGAATTGCTGTGCTGGTAGGTATCACCCGCATCGAGGATTTTGACTTACATTGATTATTGGAGTAAGTCGGGCGCTTTTGAGGACGCTGAGATTGATACCCCACTTTTGGTGGATCTGGGTTGACATTTGTGTATTAGAGCTTCTTGATGATTTCTTTTATGATGCACGATGATTAGGTGTGATTCTTTATTGAGGATTTAGATCTTGCATACCGGATTGAGGATGTGACCTATTTTGATGATACGATGATGATTTCATGAGTTGTCGCAAATTATCCATTTTGTGGTTCCTACCCATCTCCATTTTTGAGGATTGATTGACTATTGTGATTTGAACTTCAAGATAAAGGTTCCCTGAACCCACATGAACTTCCTCATCTTCTTGATTGACCCATCCTTGATCTCCTGGCTCTTTGATCCACCTTGGCACCGCAAGACTGTCCGATTATCTCTTGTGCCATCTCAGCTTGGTTGGATTGACCCGAGGGATTGCATTAGACTTACTGATCTTTTGTCCCTCGTGATCTTATGCCCTCCTATTGATTGATGGATTCACATCATTTTGAGGACCTGAGATTCAATGCCAGCATTCCCATGATACTCACCACATTAGCTCGCATCGTTCCCCGATGACTATCTGCGGGAGGGTGCGACATTTTCTAGCACTCGGTTTCATGCACTGATGGGGTGTCCATTCTGATGGAACCCAAAACCAAGTCAAATGATATACTTGATTGGCCTCTTCCTTGTATTTTTTACCTGACCTATCGGTACACGAGGCCAATTGACTGACTGCTCTCCTTGACAGTCCTCGCAAGGAGTAGCCTCGATATTCTGACTATTCCTTGCTTAGATTGCATTTTCTCCCCGAGGACTATCGAGAATGCAACACTTTCTACTCGGCTCCACCTGTTGTGTATTTCTCCATTCTGTTGGGACATGGAACCGAGTCATCTGATACTTGCTTTGGGTCCCATTTCCATGCCTATCCGAGATCCATCTGATTAGGCTCCTTTGAGTCCGCTCTCCTTGACGGTCCTCGTAAGGACGAGCCTTGATATTCCAGTTACTTATTGCCTAGTTCATAGCTCTCTGAGGGTTATCTGCGAGGTGCTATGACACATTTCCGATCTTTTGGTCTCTTGTGCTGGTAGACTATCTCTTGTCTACCGAGACCGTATCCGAGGATCCATCTGATGGATCCGGCTCCTTCGAGCCTTCCTCTCTCCTTGACGACCCTCACAAGGTAGAGATAATTCTGACTATTCATTGATCTAGTTCACAACACATTCCCGGGGGACTATTTGCGGGAGAATGCAACACTTTATTTACGCTTGGTTCCCCCTGCTGACTGTGTCTCCATTTTGTTAGAGCACAGAACTAAGTCATCTTCTATATACTTTCGGTCTCACTCCTTGATGTCTATCTGATCTATCAGATCATAAGACCCATTTGCCTGGACTCCTTCGAGTCCGCTCTCCTTGACGGTCCTCGCAAGGTCGAGCTCTTGATATCTAATTATTCCATGCCTAGTTGGCATCACGTTCCCCGAGGGTTGTCTACGGGACGATGCCACACTCTCTCTATTTTCCGGTCTCTTCTTCCAGTAGCCGCTATGTCGCCTACCGAGACCGATGCTGATGATCCGTCTGATGGATCACTGATGCCTTTGCGTCCACTCACCTTGACGATCCTCGCAAGGTTGAGTTTCTATCTGATTATTCGATGATTAGCATGTACTACTCTCCGAGGGTTATCTGCGAGAGGGTACATCAGATTCTAGGTACCCAGCTTCATTTCTGGTGTCTCCTATTGATGAATCCATGATTCATTAACTTTTCTGTCGCATTTTGTCTTAAAACCCTTAACAAATGCATGCAAATATTCATTAATTCCCATCTTTTAACAAATCCTTATTCATGAATAAATATTCACTTTTAAGCATAAAACTCATGTAAATAAATAAAGAACAAAGAAAAAGAAAAGAAGGCAGATTGGATATATGTCAATATGTACAATATGACTTATAAATATAAATATAACTATATATTTATAGCCTAACCCCTGAGACCAAGTCAGTATGGATTGGTCGACAAACCAAAAAGTAGGGGGATATAAGGAAAGAAAACCATAAAAATAAATTAAGACACACTTCATAAACCTCTCACTATTTAACAAATAAATACAAAACTCCAATTATTTTTAATTAATTCATATGTTCATATTTTTCACCAAACTCTTTTCCTAATTATTTCTAAAAATGTATATAAAAATATAAAAATAAGTTAAAAAAAATATCCTGTAAATATGCCAAGAAACCCAGCTTGTAAATTGTCAAAATCTCAACTTCCGAACATCATGACTTCTCACCTTTAAATTCTTCATACGAACTCTAATTTCACTCTACTCACCTTTAAAGTTCATAAAATAATATTCTCTAATTAATAAAGGTGGTTTTATCGAATTCGGAGTCTGTTTGCAAAAAGTCGATTTTGGGACCAAATGACAACGGGGTTTCTAGGCTATTTATTTTATATAGAACACGTTATTTATACTTTTCTTAATTTTATAATTTCTAATTATTTTCATGATATTGTAATTTAACCCTAATTTATTTCAGAATTTTTGTAGTTTATTTATTATTTTAATAAAATAAAAAACCCTATATTATAGGTAAAAATGAACTGGCTAAAGAATACCTGTATTTATTAATATATGTAAATTAATTTATTAAAATCCCTAAAAATTCACACAACTCTTATTTATTATTATAATAATTAATAAAATATAGTTATTTTTTTGTTAAATTAAAAATTCTAAAACTATTTACATATACATATTTATTAATATAATATTTATTTTGAATAATATTTATTATTTATAAAAAGTAATTATTCCATAATTAAGATTATTTAATTATTTACATTTCTTGTATTTATACCTATTTAAAATAACCTTATTTATTTTTCAATTTACAAGCATTTTAAACCATCTGGCTAACCAGGTGCTGACACGTGTCAGCACTTGGTTCATCTTCCTCAAGAAGCTGGTAACACCTTTCTGTTCTGACCAGCCGACTTCAATCATTTCTCCAGCACACCTCATAACACTTCCCAATGATCCAATCCATTGATTCGATTCCCCTAACAACCAAGATCGTCACCCTCCATTGGATTTTGCGTGGAGCTCACGAAATCTCCCTATTTAAACCTTCAAAGGTCGCCATTTGTAACTAACTCTCCCAACCACCTAAGCTACCCAGCTCCAGTGGCCGACTCCTGACCTTCTCCACCTCACTCCGCCTCGCTCCGGTGGTGACAGCACCTGAAGGCCAGCTCTCGTGGAAAAAGAAGCATCGGAGGAGAAGTTCCAAGGTTGATCCCAGCTTTGCATCGCCGCCACCGTGCGTCCAGCTCCGGCGAAGGTCGACCGTCGAGCATCCATTCGAGGTAATACACCTATGAAATCCCAGACCTATTCCTCCACCTCTATCGAATTTTATCTCGAATATCGTGCGATGATTAGCGTGGCTAATCCCATCTTTAGATAGTTTCATCTTTCCTCTTAGACGCTCAATCGAAACACACTCGCAAATCGTTGCAAATCGATTCAATTCGCATCTCATTTCATCGCCATTTTGCACGCAAGTTTCTTCAATATCTGGAAACACCTTGTTTTGATCTTGCAAACTCTTAACCCTTTGGCCGATTCCTTGTGAATCGAGCATGTAAACTTGTTGTTTGCAGATCTAGCTTCAATCAGGAGCGATTTCACATCACCTTGAGCTTTGATCTTTACGGAAATCACCTTCAAAGGAGGTGCTCCAACATCCTTCAACCTCCAGCTCAACGAGGCTCTCAACTTCATCGCGTTTCCACCGCCACTCGGAGCCAACTCCGCCTGACGACCACCGCGGGCGAGCTCGAGGGTTAGAGGAGCTAACCCTCTGGCCCCGCAGGAGGCCCCAGTCTGCTGTCGATCGCCTGAGAGAAATCGGGGAAGAAGCCTTCGTTGTCAGTTGCTCAACGACCTCAAGAACTTGAAGAACGCCAGATGTCACAGGCTTGCGACGCGTGGCATCATCAGACGGTTAGGATCGCGCCTCAGCTTCTAATCAAGACCGTCCATCCGAAGCGGTAGACTTTTTGCATCATATGCCCAACGGACTTCTAGAATTCCCAAAAGCTCCAGAAGTTTCCAGTATTTGCATTTAGGTCCCCGCGCAGGGACCTAAATGTAAAACATTTTATTCCTTTTACAAAATTGCCCCTGTCAAGGACCTGATTGCAGAACTTTTTGATACTTTTTCTTACGCTTATACCCATGAGCTGTAGGGGATTTTTTTGGGACCTATTTTGACCTCATTTTTCGTAGATTCTCTTGGGTTAGTTACACAACTACCTCCGCGAGTTTTTCATTAATTTTTCGTGTAATTTTCTCGTGTTTAATCGTATTTTATTTCATCGCAAATCGACTCCGTTTTGTTTTGGTTTCATGTGTAGTTCGAGCCCGTTGCTCGTCCCGTTCACCTACTATAGAGTATCATCTATTTTCACCTACATTCCACCTATTATATAATTAATAAATTGTGTGAAAAATAACCCTTTGAAAAATAAATGAAAATTGGAAAAGATTAAAATCAAATAAAAAATAAAAATCAAAACTCAATAAAAATTGTATCTTTTCTTTGATTGCTTTCAGAGAAATAAAAAAATAATCACAAAAATATTTTCTCTTAAAAAATCAGAGTACCCTATTTTGCCTCCTTGAGTTCAACCCATGAACACTTCCCTGGTTAAATAATTAGTGTAGGTTTTTTTATAAAACCGAATTTGTTTGATCGACTAGGATCCTTTTGCGGCTCTTCTACAACCGACGACTTTTTCTTCTAAAAAGCCGTAAACATATAATCTGAATAGACTGTATAATCTGTTGGAGCACGAAGTCGAGTCTTCCAACTAGTGTTATAGGTCTCCTTCTGGTTGTGTTTCCATCCTGTTGGAGCACAGAGCTGAGTTTTCTGATGTGTGCTTGGTTCTCCCTCTGGTTGTATCCCTGTGATCTTCCCATCTTATGTCCACCGGATACCATGTAGTCTCTCGTTCTTTACCTACCATATCTTATTGAGACTCTGATTGGTTGTGAGGAATCTATACTATCCCTTCTCCCTCCAAGTTTACGGTACCGGCTCCGCTCACTCATTTTACTCTTTATGAGCTGACATTCTGCTTTCGCTACCGGCCTCTGCTGTACTTTCAGATCTGTTTGTTCCCGGTAGCTGACACCCACCTGATTGCCCATGAGGGTGTCTTTTCACTATCTGACTACGTCCTCGTTCTCACAGGGAGACGATGACAAGAGAACGGTACTTGCTTACCCCTGTACTCCACCAGTCTATCTTGTTGTATATATGTGTTGTACATTCTATTCCTTCTTTTTCCCGAATGTCACGTGTGCCCCAGATCTATAGCCATATCTTTGTGACTATACTTAGGACGTACCTTGTCCTAAGTATAGGGGGGTACACACCGCGTTGTTCTTTCTATGTCCCTTGTCGTCACTCCAGTTGTTACATATACTTAGGGATATTTCACCCAACGTATAGGGGGAGTGACGCGTACATTCTTCACGATCTTCTCGATATCTGTATATATCAGTGTTTTCTTCTTTTCCTTTTCAATTTTCTTTATCTACATAAAAGGTGTCGCCCCTTTTTGTCAGTTTTCTGTACTTAGGACGTACTTTGTCCCAAGTATAGGGGGTGTGCACCCCTGTTTCGTTCATTCTTTGATCTGTTTAAACCCACCCGTGACCCACCCTGCGTTGTGTACAGTCTGCTATACTTAGGATTATTTGATCCTAATTATAGGGGGTCGGTCACCTTCTTATTCATTTATTCCTCCATTCTTTATTCAGTCGTTGTAGTATAGGCTTTTCTATACTCAGTATGAGTTATATCTTCTCTTTTTCTTTTCGATCTACGAGGACATAACTCATGCTAAGTATAGGGGGGTCGTATATACTCTGTATATACTTTAGCCATACCTCGTACTTTCATATTAATGAATAAATTTGGCTAAATATACTATATACATGCATATATATTTCATTAAAAAATCATTTTAATAAACAACAATCATTCCTCAAATTATTTTTGTATTTACTGATTAATAAATCAGGTTAAAAATATTTTTGCAAAATGATTTGAAAAATGATGTGAACCGTTTGGAAAACTTTTTTTGAAATGTTTTCAACCTTTGTAAAAATATTGTTTATTTGAAAAATTCTTTTCTTTGTGTGAAATAAAGATTTGAAAACCATTTTCAAATAGTTTATAAATATTTTGTAAAAATAGTGTGAATAATGTATATACATTTTGTGATAAATATTTGCAAAATGGCTTTCAAATGTTTGTAAATATTTGCAAAAATTATTTTGTAATATAGTTTTGAAAATTGTTTTCAAATATTTGAGGAATGAATGTATAACTAAAATAGAATAAAATATGCATATAAATCAAATTAAAATTCTTTATCAATTGTATATATGTACCTATAACGAACTTGTTGAAATCTGAAAATTCTTTAAAATCCTTAACTATTGTAAATAAAGAAGCACACCCGTGTAAATAGCTGTAAATATTTACACTTTGTGTGTCAAAATTCTTTTTATTTTCCAAAATTATTTTTGTAAAAAGATTCTTTGATTTTTAAAATTCTTTGAAAAATTGCATCATTTTTCTGCATTAGCATTTGCATATTATTGTTTGATTGAGCTTGATGATTGAACTAGTCCAATAAAGTTGAAGATTGGAACTTAGTTGGACCTTACTGCACTTAACTGCACTGGAACCTTATGGGAACTAAGTTTAAGGTACTTCAGGTCCAATAGGACTTAATTCTTTGAGACTCAGGGCTGGGTTCAAGTCACCTTAACTGACAAACTAGAACTTTTCGAGACACATGCATGACTCTTGTCGGCCGTGACCTAACTTGGACACTTGCACCTTTCACTTTGCTCAACTCAGTTGGAGTGGTGAGGGGGGTGGATTTGCCAGTCTGAGACGCACACGGGTGGAAGCATTCATCCTCGTCTAGGGAGGGAAGTGCACCCCAACCTGGTCCGGTTTCAATGAAGTGTAAAGACAGGAGAGCGTGGGTTGCAATAAATCTTCAAAAGAGGGATAGTCTTCTAGCTCAAGAGGAAAATCTCCTTATGTAAATGCTGCTGTAAATAGTATTTCAAAAAAAAATTCCAAAAAAGTGGTCAGGCTTGAAAATAAAAAAATAAATGCCTGCTGGAGTATGTATATATGTTGTATAGAAAATAAGCAAGCTTGAGCATCAAAGTTATACCATGTGAGCCTGCAGCTTGATGACTTGACTACACTGGTCAGGCATCCCAGGATAGGTAGCTACACTAGTTACTGTCCATTATTTTCTCTACCCCTCCTCTTGAGTTGGATGCCACTTGAACTTAGAAGGGAATACCCTGCTCCTCGAGGGCAGAGGGCTGGGTTGGGGAATCATTGGGTTGTCATTCTGGAGAAGTCGGTCTCTTTGTCATTTCAGTTGGGGAGAGCCACTATCACTTACACTGTACAAGTTAGCTTCATAGTCATAAGGGTTTGCGTATGATGTAGGGTAGTTCTGACCTGGCTATTGAGGAGATTTGAACCAAGTTCTGTGCCTCTCGAAGGCTGTTGTGTTTTAAATTTGGTTCCCAACCAGGTTCCACATACATTTTCACACTAAGGTCTAACCTGAGCTCCAAACTTTGATTTTGTACAGATGAGTTTAATAATCATGATCACTTCAATTTTCTTTAAATTCTTTATTCTTGCCTTTTCTTTTCTTCTTATTCTTTATTCTTTTTGTACTTATTGCATAAGTATTTGCTAGGGACTAGCAAAGGCAAGTACAGGGGGATGATGAATCTCCATTTCATCACCTTTATTCTATCATTTTGGCCTTAAAAACCCCATCAAATGCATGTAAATATCATCAATTTGTCTATAATAGCATTCATTATTTATTGTATTTATTGTACACAAAATAAGGTTTTTAATGCCAAAATTATAGAATAAAGAGAAGAAACAAAAAAAGAATAAAATATTGCAAATATTTTATGACCCTAACCCTGAGACCAAGTCCATAATGGAATTGGTTGACACAGAATAAAGTAGGGGGAGATAAGGGCCAAAAAGACAATGGATACCTCATTTATTTATTCATTATTTATGCATTTTTGACACCTATTTTGTATATGATTATTTATTCATAAAATAAAGAAACTTTGTACATAAAATTTGTAGATAATAATGTAAATAAAAATACAAAATTGACTTTGTACAAAAATAATATACAGTGTACATTTTGTACACAAAATAAAAAGCCAAAATCTCAACTTCATAGACCCATATCTTGCAAACAAAAACTCAAAATCTATCAAAATCGCTTTTAATTGTATATAACTTTTCAAGAGCTATTTAATGAAGGTGGTTTTATAATTTTTGGAGTCAATATGTGGAAGTTAGGTTTTTGGCCCTCATTGTATAGTTACCCGATTAAAATAAACATTATATTCATTATTCATTATTTTTATAAATTTATATTTTTAGAATTTTGTGAATAATATACATAATACATGTACATATTCAAATTAAAAGAAAAAAAAAGAAAACCTCAAATAAAACAAGTCTATAAAATACATAGACAAAAATACCTATGTAGACATGTATATAAATAAAAGGGAAATATATTCTTTAATTCTTTTATTTCATATTTTTATAATTTTGTAAATACTACATATATTATATTAAAAATATAAAACCAAAATAAAAACCAACAAAATACATTAAAATAAAAAGAAGTATATAAAACATAGGTAAAATATCTATAACTATACCCATGCAATTCATATACCTATTTATTTAAGTATACAATACTATCATAAAAATAAAATAAAAATATATTTATGTACCTAAAAATACGTCATAAATATATAAAATAAGAAAATAAAATAATAAAATAAAATATATAAAATAAAAAATTATACAAGATACATGTAAATATACCTATAAATACACCATTAATAATTAACTTGTAATGAAATACATCAAAAAATAAATAAAAATTGTAATAAAATACTACATAAAATAATAAAAAATTATATTTTATACCCAAAAATTAATAAAATCATTTATTATTTTTAAATAATTATTCTTTAATAACCCTGCTGTTTTGTCCTGTGGTAAGCCTACATGGACCAATGGCAAGGCTCCCTCTGTTGACCTTCGGTCAACTCAGCCTCCAGCCTCTGCAGCACGTCAGATCCGTCAAACCTCGCATTTTCTCCCAATTTTCCCGACCAATCCAACGCTCAAATAACATCGACCCCTTCACGGAAAATACTCTCAAAACCACCCTCAAACACACCCATGGCTTGTATCCCTTATATATAGCTCTGATTTCTTATTTTTGGCCGGTCAATAAGGGCTTCCCATTATGTTCATAAATAACTCATCCTCCAGCCCATCAAATCTGTCAAACCTCGTGTTTTCTCCCTTTTTTCCTGGGCTCACTATCCATCAATCACTTGCTTTCTTCACAAGAAATGTTCCTGGAACATTGTACATACACGCCCACATCTTGTACACATCGTATATAGCGTATATTCTTCACCATCGCCTGGTCAATAAGGGTGCACACCAATGTTTATAAATAAAGACCTCCTTCTCCATTCTCAAATTTGGCCATTTCCCTAGCCCTAGAGCACCCACCTTCGGCCTAGTGTGCATCCAGGTGACAGATGGAGGTCCTCTGAAGGTCGTGGATGCTCGCGGAGGAAAGAGGTGCGCCCAAGGCCGCCGTCGTCGACGACCTCTGCTCCTTGGCTATCCGGTCAGGTATGAGCTACGCATATCTTCATTTCTTAGTTAGGTTTTGGTCCTAGCATTTCATTCATGCATTTAGGTTAGTAATTAGTGTAATGAACCAGTGTTAATCGATCCATTCGTAGTTCACCGGAGCTTCGCTCCGACGAACGATTCCATCGTGTGCTTGCTGTTTCCGACTCACTTTCCACCTCCATCCCGTTCCCCACCACTTCCTTCATCTCCCAACCACCTAAAACCAACCGGAACCTCTTGGCTCCGCAAATCGAAGCTTCATCACCGGAAGCTTCGCCGCCCCCATTCATTTTCACGTTAACAACTTCGTTCTTGGGCCAAGGACCATCGCCTCGAGCTGAGTGGTCTTCTTAAGCCGGTTAGGTGCGCTAATAAGAATCGGGAGACGCAATCAAGGGCCGTCGGAGGCACCTGGAACCCATCTTTTTTCCCGACCTTGTGGAGGATCTCCAGTGTGCCTCTGTCCGATCTGAGACCTCCAGCAGCTAGAGGTACCTTCCAGGAAGCCAGAGGGACCCTTGGGAGCAGCAAAGAACGCTGACGGAGGGAGATATCACTGGAGGAACCTCGCCCAGGCGAGTGTTCTTCCATGTTCCTTCATCGAGCCTCTCCGTCGTTGGATGAAAGGAGCTCCTCCAGATCGCAGCGCAACCGTTGGATGATGCAGCCTCTTGACCGTAGATCTCAGCCACGAGATCTAATCTTGTGCGTCCATCGGCGAACCGTCATCGTGCCACCGGGTGCCGACACATGGATAAGTGAACGCATTAAGACCATCCGCCCGCACGTGTTAGGGGTAATTTTCACTCTTTACCCCATAGTTTTGTAATTTATTTTTCGATATTGTAAATAAATTTTAGCATTGTAAAATAAATGGGATTTTCGCTATCAGGACCCCATATTTCATGTATTTGCAATATGGTCCCTCCCAACCTCACATGCAGTCCCACGTGAGGCGTGTAAAAATTGCGCATATGCCCTTGTGACTCTTGTATATTGTGAAATAGTTCTTAAACATTAAATAAATGTTTTATTATGTTGGGAAAATTGCACGAAGCTCCCTGGTATTTATTTTTATTACAACAATGCCCTTGCCAGGATATATTATTGTGTGACTTTTCTCTATTTATTTTGTATAGTTAGCGTGCTCCTAAAATTCCTCAAAAATTAGTGTAGATGCCCCATTCCATGTAGATTCATGCTATCTAGTTATTTGAAATTTTGTGCATTTATCTCATTATTAAAAATTAAAAGAGAAGCATTTATTCATTGTTTAATTTATAAAATACCAAAAAAATAGAAAAACTTTTTGAAAAATTACAAAAAATATATAGAGTATATTTATGTATTTATTGAGTCCAGAAAACAAAACCCCTAAAAATAGAAAAAAGAAAATATAAAAATTTTAAGAAGCTTCAAATTCCTAAAAAAATATAAAAACACTTCAAAATTACCAAAAAATATGTTTTCTTATTTTATATTTAATAATATATTATTATTTATGCATTAAAATTAATTTGGGTAATTTTGAGATCTATTTACTATTTTTAAAACCCCAATTAGTTTCGAAATATTTATTTAATCCCTTATTAGGGATATTTTTGGAATTAAATATGCATAAAAATTAGTAAAATTCCAGAAAAATAAAAAATAGAAAAATATAAAAAGCCCAAAATATATTATATGAGAGATACTTTGAGTATACATATACATATATATATATATCTATATATAATATCTCTCTCTCTCTCTCTCCTATCTTGTACATAGATTTCTATAATTATATATATCTATATTATATAATTAAAAATATAAACATAAAATATAAAAAATATAAAATATAAAAACAAAATAAAAATCATAAAAAAAATAAAATAAAAAATATATAAAATTAAAACCCCACAAAAAACAATAAGGAAATGGACATGAACATAGAGTTGAATAATGCGCATTCATTTTCACCACACAAACCATTCGCCTCCCTGTGTTCGACCTCTACATGTGCTAAAACCTATATACATTTGCATGTTGAGTTATAATAAATTTTAACTCCACATTTTGAGATTTAATTGCTTGATTTATTATTGTGGGTTAATTGTTGATTGATTGAGGATTTTGTCTGAGGTCACCTCAGCGACCGTCGATCTGCCTTGTGGAAAGACACGACCTCGACTCAATCCACTTCATCACCTATACGTAAGGACATCCATCCATGACTTTCTTTTCCTCAATAGTTTGAGGAGCCTTCCCTTTAGATAGGTGAATGCCATGTCTTAAAGGAAGGAAGCCTTTCTTGGAATTATGCATACCAAATACTTTCAAGATTTTCTTGATGTGTCCTCATTGTGACAGTCCCAATATCCTCTTTTGTCTTTTTCTGAACAATTTCAGTGCCAAGATATAAGAGGCATCTCTGAGATCTTTCATCTCGAAGGTATCAGACAACCAGACCTCAATACTGGTCATCATCCAGATATCATTCCCAATAATAAGGATGTCGTCTACATAAAGCACAATGAACACGATGGTGCTCCCACTAAACTTCTTGTACACACATGGCTCATCCGGATTCTACGTGAAATAATAAATCTTTGTGGTTTCATCGAATAGGATGTTCCAACTATGAGAAGCATGTTTGAGCCTACAGATAGATTTCTTCAGCTTGCATACTTTTCCTTCCTCAGTTATGAAGCCCTGGGGCTGCTCCATATAGATATCCTCTTCGAGGTATCCAATGAGAAAGGTGGTCTTGACATCCATCTGCTAGATGTCATAGTCCAGGTGTGCAGCAATAGCCAATAATGCCTTGATGGATTTAAGCATGGCCACAGAGAGAATGTCTCATCGTAATCGATGCCTTCTTTCTGTATGTAACCCTTGGATATGAGTCGTGCTTTGAAGGTCTCTATCTTCCCACCGGGTCCCCTCTTTCTCTTGAAGATCCATTTGCACCCAATGGGTTTGTCTCCTTTAGGTGGATCTTCAAGGGTCCATACACCATTCTTGTGCATGGAGTCTACATCAGACTTCATTGCTAACATCCAGCTATCCATGTCGTGATCCCCCAGAGCTTCATCGAATGAAGTTGGATCATTACCAGACTCCTCTGATACATGGAATCCGTATCTTTCAGATTGTATTACA
Source organism: Ottelia alismoides (assembly GCA_037367405.1). Lineage (NCBI taxonomy): Eukaryota > Viridiplantae > Streptophyta > Magnoliopsida > Alismatales > Hydrocharitaceae > Ottelia > Ottelia alismoides. Next base: position 437,378 of record JAZKJV010005914.1, on the reverse strand, counting down.
ACCCTAGAACTCCTTTTAGTAGGTACAGTCATGTCATGTTCAATTTCCTCTTCAGTTTTTGGTGCAGGAACTTCATCGGTCTCTCTAGATTCAATTAGTTCCTCAACTTCAATATTTTCTTGATTTCTAAGGAATTCATCTTCTAGAAACTTGACATCTCTAAAAACAAATACCCTTTGAGTCTCAGGATCATAAAGTTGTTATCCAATACCGCTCCTTACATATCCACTGAAGTGGCACTCTCTAGTACGAGATTCCAGCTTGCTTGCATCCATGTTTTTAGCATGGACCAAATAACCCCAAATCCTCATGTGTCGCACACTTGGATTGATACCATAACAAAGCTCATGGGGGGTTTTGGGTACATATTTAGATAGAATCGTGTTTAGGACATAAGCTGCAGCCTCTATTGCATGTCCCCAGAAACTGAGAGGTAAGTTTGCTTTACTCATCATTGATCTTACCATGTCCAAATGGTTCTATTGCGTCTCTTTGCATTGAGTTGAGGAGTACCTGGAGGTGTGAGATTGGAAATAATTCCTCTCTCCTTAAGGTATTCTTTGAATTCATCTGAGAGGTATTCGCCACCTCGGTCATAGCGAATCCGTTTTATCTTCTTTTCTTTTTGGTTCTCAATCAAAGCCATGAACTCTTTTAACTTTTCAAAGTCTTCATATTTGTGATGTAATAAGAATACAAAACCATACCATGAATGATCATCAATAAAGGTCACATAATATTGATGTCCATTTCGAGTCACGGTATGAAAGGGACTACATACATTGATATGTATTAGGTCCAATATACCTTCGCATCATTCACCTTTCTTAGAGAAGGTCGCCCTTGATATTTTTCCATGAGTACAATGTTCGTAAGTTGGTAAATCCCATACTTCTAGAAATTCCAAAGGTCCTTCCTTCACCAGTCTATTGATCCTATCAATAGACACATGTCAAAATCTTTGATGTTATATCATAGTTAAATGATCTTTATCCTCCCTTGATTGTTTAGGGGCTTTAATATTACTATTAATATTAATTTTATCTGTGGTATTGAGATTCATGATACATTCATGCATGTTCAATTCATAGAGTCCACCTGCTGTTAGAGTACCATCTGCTATAAAATTACTATAAGAATTTATGATAACTTTATTACAGAAAAAGAAAGTATATCCATAACCAACAAGCTTAGATACAGATAGTAATTTCCTTCTAACATTTGGTGCATAGGGATAATCTCTAGTGTCCAGGACTCTACCGTTGGATAATGATAGTCTACAGGTTCCAATAACGATCGCTGCAATAGTTGCATCGGATCCCATCTGGATGACTATCTTCCTTCATCAAGATTTCTAATATCTTGAAAAATATGCAGCTGATTACATACATGTACAAAAGCACCAGAATCAGCTATCCAACTTCCTTCTCATCCCATGAGTTAGTTGATTTCAATGATGAATGTAGATTTCTTATTTGACAGTGTTATACTTTTGTCCTTCTCTAAGGACTTTAGATATTCTGAATGATTATTCTTCCATAATCCTAGCTTATTGCAGTGATGGTAGACATCCATCTCTATGGGTGTCTGATGTATTGAATTTTCAGAAGTTTGATTAACAATTTGACCTTTTTTCTTCTCTTAGATCGGACCCTTCCTAGATCCATACTTACTCTCACACTTCCCTTTAACATGTGCAACCATTGCACTGCTAGAGGGGAATTCTTTTTTCTTAATATCCTTAATAGATTTTAATGTAGAATGAGTCCAATTCACATCTGCATACATCTCCTTTAATTGAGAAGGATGCCATGAGCAGATTCAATATGTATAAGTTGATTCTGAAGCACATTAGACAATGACCCAAGAATGTAGCAATGAGCGATCGAGTGATCCTCATCCCACTTCTTGTTGAATTCACATGCATCTTCTATATGAGGGTCATTATATTTCAAAGACGAGAGTACATATGCTATGTATTCTGTCTCAAGTACGGGTTCCAAATTATGGATCAAATTTGAATAATTTGGGTTGGTCAATGATGAGCCGCCCGAACGACTAAGGTAAGTATGAATCAATGCGGTCGTTGTGACCTCAGTCACTCAGGACTCAAAGCTCAACAAGAAAAAGATCAGACCACCAACGAAAGATGAAAATCGATGAAATACGAAATAGCGGTCTCGCTATGATATTAACCTGGTATAGCACCCAGGGTCGAACTCAAGAAGCACGTGATGGCCTTGCGACCTACGAAGTAGTCAAAAATAAAGAAAAATAAAGAAAAATTATTTTTGGTGGATTTTTAATAATTTTATATTTTTTGGAATTTTTAATTATAAAGAAAATAATAAAACAAATAAAACACATAACTTTCAACAATTATTTAATTACTCTAAAATGCTCCAAAAATTCAAACAAAAATATTTTTATGGTTTTTATATTTTTTAATGTTTTTGGTGAATTTTTGATAAATTTTTGATTTTTATAGAATTTTCTAAAAATGAAATAAGGCAAAAAAACTGAAAACTGTCCACTCATGCTTCTAAGACCATTCAAAAATACTAAATGGTCTGATTAAGGCTTGGAAGTATTTTTTCTGTGAAGTATGATCAACAAGGAACAATCAGGAAAAAAGATTTATTAATTTTTGGTTTTTCTACGATTTATTAGAATTTTTATTAGATTTTCAAAGTTTTTCAATTTTTATAGTTTTTATGAATCCAAAAATGACCAAAATTGGTCAGAAAATCAAGCACAACAAAACAAACAAAATCTATTTTTTTGTAATTTTTAAAGAGGTTTTTATTTTTTTTATGAATTTTAAATATGAATAGGCCGAAAAAGAGATTTTTTTGAATTTTTAAAAATAACAAATGGGCTCGAAAATTTTCCAAAAAATTAGTGAAAATTCTACACAATGGCAGGAGCCACGTGTCAAATTTAAACTTGATTTGAATACAATTTGATATTTTATTCACAACAAACAAAAGCCCATAGTCACAGGGACCTATTTGTCATAAAAGTATCTTCAGGGGGCCTAAGAGTAACAAAAACCAAAGTCCAGGGGTCCTGGTGCAAAATGTCTAGGATCTCATGCGCGAAGCACGTGTACTGGGCACTCAGGGACCAATATGCAAATAAAATAGTTCCGAGGGCTTATTAGCAACAAGTGCTAAAAGCCTAGGGAAATAATTGCAAATTACCCAATAAATTCGGCACATGTGGAATTAAATCACTCACAAGGGTATAAATGCAATTATACAAAAAGATATTTCATTCCATAACACTTACAAACTACATGCCCATATCATGCAATTTCACCAAAAATACACGTGACGAAGCACGTATCCACAATACACAGGGGTAGAAGTGTAATTAAAATAAATGACAAGGTCCTCTATGCAAATTACCAAACTAAAATAAACTTGATAAAATATTTACAGGTCTAAAACGTAACACTAAAAACTAAAGGGGCCTACGGGAAAGTTTATTTATCGAGGGGCTGGATGCGCGCCACGTAGATGATCGTGCGGTGGAGTCACGCTGCGGCTGAACAACGGGGCCCTCGGCTCTGATCCAACGGTGGAGGGTGCGTCACGTGGGGGGATCAACGGTCGAGAGTCGATGTGGCTAACCCTCACTGGATGGAGGGCGGAGAAGAGGCCACATGTCTGATCTGACGGTGGTTGCTGGGCCTCTTCTTCACCCTGATCAAACGGTCCTGAGATGATCTGGCACTCCGGGGATGAACGGACGGTGGAGGAGACTCCTGGAAGAACTCCTCGCCTGCGAGCTTCGCCGGAGGAATGCTGGGGCGCTGGACCTCCTCGGGGGCTGCTGATGATCGGAAAAGAGTCGCCGGAGCCTCCCGTGTATGAAGGACCCCTCCGATGGCGCCAACGAACTCCGAGGAGCCCGGGCAACAGTGACGGAGCTGAGCTCCTGTGCCTGGAAGTTGAGGTCCTCAGATGGACCTCCTCAGACCTGCAATATAGCACATAAGGACTCCTAGGTCGAGGGCAAAATGCCTCGACCCGGTTAGAAGCGAGGCGGGTGGTCGGTACGTCGTGGTGGTCGACCTCCGGTGAGGCGTCGGCGGTGAAGGTCGAAGTCCCTGCTCTGAGGCGAGTCGGGGGGTGCGAGTGGGTGTAGAAGGTGCAGAGAAGGCTCGTGAGTATGAGGGTCGACTACGATGATCGAGATAGTGACGGATGTGGTCGGAATCGGTGGTCGATGACGATGAACGAAATTGGGCGTAAATGGAAATTGGCGAAAAGTAAGGGGATATAGGCTTACCAGATGGTCGAAGTCGACTGTGGGTGAGCTGCTGAAGCTCCTGGTCCTTGCCTCGAGGGCAGTTGATGGCAGAGGCTCGAGCGCTGCTCCAGGGGCGGCGCACGGCGGCGCTAGGTCGCCGGATCAGTGGCCGGGTCACTCTCTCCTCACTGCGACACCACTAGCCGGAAGCTGTCACTCAGGCGGAGGTGGTGGAGGTCATGGGTAGGGAAATGCGGAGCCAATGATGCGTGAAAATGCGGCCGGAGATGAAGCTATATAGTCCTAGGGGTCCGGCTAGAAGGGCGTCGGGCGAGGAAATCGAAGCACGGACCCCGATGCTATCCTCCGGGCGTGGATCAGGGTTGATCAATGACGGATTAGGGCCCGGGGTTAGCGGATTTGGAGTTCGGATCGATGCGCAATAAATGGGAGAAAAGGCGGGTCGGGCGCAGATCCGTGGGGCTGTGGTCCAGGGGGGGGGGTTGACCGGGGGGTCAACATCCCCCGTGGACCAATGGGATGCGACCACGTGTAAAATAATTGGAAATTCAATATAAAGTAGCAAATGGCCTATTTTGGAAAAAAGTTAAAACATAAAAAATGTTTATTTATTTGTAAATTATTTTTTATGATTTTTATTTATTTTTTGAAATAAAAATTAGGTATTTACAATATAGTATTATATACATAGGTATATACACTATATATATCTTGGATTTTTGATTTTTAATTATTCATTTTTGTACAAATTATTCCAATTTTATATTTTATTTATTTATAGGATAAAATTTGGAATAATTTGATATTTTTATTTTATTTTTATTGTTTATGTACAAGGGTAAAATAATTACTTATATACATCTATGTACATGGTATATATACAATATTTATTTTGATTTTTATTTTATTTCTTTTTATTTTATTTTTCTTTTTATGATTTTTATTTTACTTATTTACATTATGAAGTATAGAATATATACACATTTTTGTTAGATTTTTTTTATTTATTTATAGGGATAAATAAATAGAGAAGTGGTTTTATGTACATGGTGAATATAGACAAGGAATAATATTTTATTTTCTTTTTAATTTTCTCATTTTTATTTTAATTTTATATTTACAAATATGTACAAATAAACACAAACCCACTTTTATTTTTATTTTGAGGAAAATAGTTTTATTTATACACAGGTATATTTACACACATGAGCTTCCTTATCTCCCTTTACTTGGGTTTTTATGCGGTCAGGCCCATGCTGAGCCCTCCCTTGGGATTAGGTCGCTCAATATTTATTCTATATATCTCCCTCTTTTTCTTTTATTTCTTTATTCTTTTATTTATGCACAAAAACATGCTAATTCTTTATTTTTATACAATGCATGTCAAATGCTAATTATTATTATTTACATAAATCTACATGTGTTTGTCAAAGGTTTTGTAGCTAAAATAAAAGAATAAAGAGTGATGAATGGGTATTCATCACCCCCCTATACTTAACTGTGCTAGTCCCTTAGCAAACACTTATTTGAAAAAGAAGTGAAAAAGAGCAAGAAAAAAGAAAAAGAGGAGAAAATGCATGGATCAAGGTTGATTATTAAATTTGCCTTCATTAAATTGAAATATGGAGCTCGATCAGATCTTTGGATTATTAATGTGTCGGAACCTTATTTAGACTTAAGTTTAAAACTCAACAGCCTCTAAGATCCACTAATCTATAATCAAGACTCCTCAACAATCCAGATCAGAACAAGTCGTCATACACAAACCCTAAAGACTATGCGTCTTTCCATGTACTGTGTAAGTGATATATAAGTTCTCCACCTCAGAAGTAGCAACTTGACAACCCTCCCCAACAAGGTAACTCTATGACCCTGGTCTGGCCACTCTTTCCTCGAGGAGCAGGGTATTCCCTTCTAAGTTCAAGTTCAACCGGCTCAAGAAGAGGGGGAAGAAGAGAATGGACCATGGCCAGTGTAGCCATGTATCCTTGGGAGCTCAACCAGTGTAGCTAAGTCTCCCTACTGCAAGCTACATAAGATGGAATCTATCAGTCTCAAGCTTTGCTTATTGCACTATATACATACTCTGGTGGGATTATCATTTTCTATCAGACCCACCACTTTTTTGGAGTTATTTTCTTTTTGCATTTTTTTCAAGTGCATCTATACAACATATACATGTGCAGCATATATACATAAGGAGTTTTTCCTCTTGAGCCAGTAGACTATCCCTCTTTTGAAGCTTTATTGCAACCCACAACTCCTGTCGTTAGACCTCATGGCAACCAGACCAAGTTGAGACGCACTTCCTTCACTAAAAGAAGAAGAGAGGTTCCGCCTAGAAGTACTACCCTCATATGCTACCCAAGTCAAGGAAGATTGCCTCCTCACCACCTCATCCGTAGAGAGCTCGGTGCTAAGTGCGGGTCCAAGTAAAGCCATTGTCTATATGAGTCATGTGTGTGTTGTTAAGTGCTCTACTTAGGCTCATTGAGATGACTTGTGATCATAGCCTAGTGGACTCAAAGAATTAAGTCATCATGGACCTGAAAAGCCTTAACCCTAAGCCCTATAAGGTTCCTCTTAGAATTATGTGGATTAAGATCTTAATCAAGCTCCATTTCCCAATTTAATTCCAGGCTAGTTTAAATGTCAACTATAATCCAGGAAAAACTATATACATATATACAAAGATGCTATTTACACAATATTTACACAAATGCAAAATTTTTGAAAAATGTTTTGAAATAATGGATGAATGCATGAATTCAAGTTTTGCAAAATATTTACACAAATTTACACAAGGTTTTTGCAAACTTTTGATTTTCAAAACATTTTGGAAAACATTTGTACTATATACATAGTTTTGCTAAGAAAATATTTACACAAACTTTACACAAAAAAGTTTTTGAAAATATTTTTACAAAAATAATTTGTACAATAGCTATGTATGTGCATATAAAAGAATGATTATTTACAGGGGAAAATTTTTAAATTTTATGGATTTTGGGTTTTTTGCCATTTTTATTTATTTACACACTCACACAAAGTACGAGTTATGGCTAAAGGATATATGAAATATATACACCCCCCTATACTTAGCTTGAACGATGTCCTCAGAGTCGAGAGCGATGAAGAAGACATAACTCGTGCTTAGTATAGGGAAGTGAAAAGGAAGGCTATATACAAAGACGAATGAATGAATAGAAATCAAAAGGATCTCGGCTTTCCCCCCTATATTTAGGATCAAATAATCCTAAGTATAGCATGCTGTACACAAAGGGAAAAGCGAGTGAAGAATGTACAGGGTCTACCCCCCTATACTTAGGGTAAAATATCCCTAAATATAGGCAACAAAAACATGGGTAAAGAATGAATCAAAAGAATACCCGAGAGTCCAACATCCCCCCTATACTTAGGGTAAAGTACACCCTAAGTATAGCATAATCAATAGATGAGGAAAGGGATGTGAGACTAAAGAACGGAATGATATGGACATCTGGATCTATACAAGTCGAGAGAACAATGATAATCAGATGTGAGATGCATTAGATGTGAGTCAAGAGACCACATCTCACGCAAAGTGAATAGGGGCAACATCAACGACCCGCGGCTCATGATCAAGATATGGCTTGAGCCGCTAGCCGTTCACTCGAAAGGTACTCTCAGAAGACAACTCAAATATATCAATACTCCCATTGTCGTGTACCTTTCTCACTAAATACGATCCCTTCCATTTGCTCTGTAGCTTCCCTGGAAATAGACAAAGCCTAGCATCAAACAACCATACTCTCTGTCCAGGCTCAAAATGCTTGTGGCTGATATGAGAATCATGCCACTCCTTCACTCTCTCCTAATACTGTAGGCTGTTTGAGAAGGCGGTATGATGAAGCTCCTCCAAGGCTGCTAACTCTGCCCTCCTCTGGTCTCCTACACTATCTGTATCCAATAGAATATCTATGACTGCCCAAAGTGACCTGTGTCTCAACTCAACAGGTAAATGGAATGGCTTGCCATAAATGAGGTGAAAGGGAGATGTGCCCAAAGGTGTCTTGAAAGACGTCCGATATGCCCACAAGACTGAGTCCAAAAGCTATGACCAATCCTTTCGGTCAGGGCGGACGACTTTATGCAATATAGTCTTGATATCCCTGTTCGACACTTTGGCTAGACCATTCGTCTGTGGATGGTATGGAGTTTCAACTCAATGGTCTATGATGAACTCGCTAGCAAGGGCCTTCACCTGGTCGTTGACGAAATGAGAGCCCCCGTCAGATATCAACACTCGAGGTACCCCGAACCGTGTAATGATATGCCTCCTCAAAAATCTGCAAACAGTCCTGGCATCTGCGGTTCGGGCGGGGATGGCCTCAACCCAACGACTCACATAATCGACGGCCAACAAAATGTACTCGAATCCCTGACTCTTAGGGAATGGACCCATGAAATCGATGCCCCATGCGTCAAAAACCTCACAGAAGTGAATGGGCTGCATCGACATCATATCACGCTGTCCATAAGTGCCCATCCTCTGACAGTCAGTACACCTCTTCACGAACTCATCAGAGTCCTTGAAGAGGGTAGGCCACCATAGGCTGGATTGGAGCACTTTCTGTGTCGTTCTCCTCCCAGAGTGATGTCCTCCTGCCTCAAGCTCGTGGAAGTAAGTGAGGACGCTATGGTGCTCCTCCTGAGGAATGCACCTACGCCAGACGCTATCCCCTCCTCCGTGGTAAAGGATGGGATCCTCCTAGTGGTAGGACTTGGCCTTCACGAGAAAGGTCTCAAGCCTCTACTTGGGACAATCTTGTGGAACTTTCTTAGCAACAAGAAAGTTCACAATATCAGCGTACCATGGGAGAGAGGCGATAGCAAGGATTGCCTCATCTAGGAAGGTCTCAAAAATAGGATCAGTCTGCTCAGAATCCTCAAGATGCTCTAATCGAGAGAGATGATCCGCCACCACATTCTTGACTCCGGGCTTATCCTTAATCTCTATATCGAACTCCTGGAGTAGAAGGATCCATCTGGTCAATCTGGCTTTGGCATCCTTCTTTGCCATGAGGTACCTGATGGCGGTATGATCAGTATACAAGGTCACTCTAGATCCAATAATGTATGATCTGAACTTATCTAGGGCAAACACTACGGCTAGCATCTCCTTCTCAGTGACTGTGTAGTTCCCCTGCATGGAATCCAATGTGCGGCTAGCGTAGTGAATGGCAAATGGAACTCCATCCCTCCTCTGTCCCAGCATGTCCCCCACGGCAAAATCGGAGGCATCCGTCATGATCTCGAATGGGAGAGACCAATCAGGTGGCTGGAGAACAGGAGCCTCAACAACACATCGCTTGAGAGTCTCAAACGATGAAAGACACTTGTCATCGACAAGGAACTCGGTGTCTTTCGTCAGCAGGTCAGTCAACGGTCGAGCAATCCTACTGAAATCATGAATGAAGCGTCGGTGGAAACCGAGGTGCCCAAGAAAAAGACCGTAACTGCCGCAAATTGGACGACGGTGCGAGTTTTCTAATGACATATACCTTGGCCGGATCAACCTCCATACCTCTGTTGGAGATGATATGGCCAAGCACCGTCCCTTGAGTCACCATGAAGTGACTCTTTTCCCAAGACAACACTAGGTGGACCTCTATGCATCGCTGAAGGACTCGATCTAGGCAGTCAAGACAGCAGTCGAATCCATCGCTGTAGACCAAGAAATCATCCATGAAGACCTCCAAGCACTCCCCTACCATGTCTGAAAAGATCGACAACATGCATCTCTAAAAAGTCGTAGGGGCATTGCATAGCCCAAATGGCATGCGTCGGAAGGCGTATGTGCCAAAGGGACAGGTAAAGGTAGTCTTGTCCTGGTCCTCGGGAGCTATGGACACCTGGTTGTAGCCAGAGTACCCATCTAGAAAACAATAGTAGCTCTTCCCTGCCAGTCTCTCAATGATCTGATCTATAAAGGGCAGGGGGGAAGTGATCCTTCTTGGTGGCCTGGTTGAGTCGTGTGTAATCCATGCAGACTCTCCAAGAAGTGGGTACCCATGTATCAATCTCCTCTCCAGACTCGCTGACTACTGTAGTGATGCCCGTCTTCTTGGCTCCACATGCAAAGGGCTGACCCACTTGGAGTCGGAGATGGGGTAGATAAAATCGACGCTCCACCATTTCAATATCTCCTTCATGACAACCTCTCTCAGATTCATATTCAGCCGCCGATGGAACTCACGCGACAGCTTCGCCTCATCCTCGAGATAGATATGGTGGGAGCATAGGGCCAGACTTATCCCCTGGAGATTGGCTATGCTCCATCCTATCGCCTTGCGGTTCTTTTCAAGAACCCCCATCAGACGGTATTCCTGCTCTCCAATCAAAATCAGCGGAGATAATGACTGGGTACATCTCATGCTCACCTGCAAGGAACCTATACTTCAGCGACGCAGGAAGTGGCTTCAGCTCTAGACAACTGGGTGCGGGTGGATCTGGACTCTGAAAAACTCTGCATGAAGGCTTCCAAATTTGCATGGGAGAACTGAAACTCTCGCTCACACTATGAAACTGGAGAAGGCTGCTCGGCTGGACTGTCTCTGCTCTGCTCGGCATCTACCTCCTCCCTAGCTGTAGGCTCAGTGGAAGTCAGATCTGGTATACAATCCTCAAACTCTGCCCAGTCAAAATCTGACTCTGAGGGATCTGTATCATCAATGGTGGCCTCAGTACCACCATCATCACAAAACAAATCAGTCTCGCAGTCAAGAACCGGCTCTGCTGCCTTAGAAGTATCCTGGACCAGGAATGCGCTCTCCAAGCTCTCCTCTGCTAGCGTCTCTGCATCAGCGGTCTCTGAGGGTGAGAGGATGGCCTGTGCATCTAGATCTGCCCAAACTGCCTCATCATCTGTAATCACGAAGTCGCAGTCCTGGTGGATGTATGGCCCTGCATCTGTCATCTGCTCTGTATCGGAAGTAGTCTCTGAGCATGCTGTATCTCTGGCTCGGCTATCCTCGACCGTCTCTATTTGTACACTTTCGCCCGCGACGCGAAAGTATACCTTCCCGCTATCATGGTAGGTCACTGCTTGGCTATGGCCAAGAACGGGCGACCTAGAATGATGGGGGTATCTGTCACTGACTCAGGGATCTCCATATCCAACACTACGAAGTCCACAGGGAATTTCAGGCCCTGAATCATGACGACAACGTCTCTCAGCAACCCCTTCGGCCTCTTGACAGATCGATCAACAAACTGAAGGACTGTCCTGCTCTGTCGAAGAGTGCCCAACTCGAAGCGGTCAAGAAGGGCTGCCGGAAGTAGGTTGATCGATGATCCGCTGTCTAATAGAGTACGGTTGAAGCTCTGCTCTCTGATATGGCACCTGACATACGGGGGCTCCTAAGTATGGCCTCTTGGCCGGGAGACGGTTCTGGAATCGTGAAACAAGTGGCTCTGATCAGCACGTGGATCTGGGAATGGTGGTTCCTCCTCTTCCTCCTGACTGTGGTCCTGTCTCTAAGCGAACGCTGGAGTAGAGCGATGTGCTGCAAAGCCTCCTGAAGAGTCAACTGAATGTGAAAACAATCTATCATCTGCTGGCTGAACTCTTCCTGCTGTTCTTTTTGGGATTTTCAATTTTCTTCCCCTTTCCCATCTGAAGAGCTCTAGGGAAGGGGATCACAGGGTCCTTCTCAGATGAAGGACTAGGAACGGGTTTGAGCTGCTCGACGGTAGGATCCACACATATATCAAGCACCACAGTGGGACCAGAAGAAAACAAACCCTTTCCTTTATTGCAAGAAATGTTCTGAGATACAGGTGCAGAAGGAAAAACTACAGACTCTCAGAAAAACTGGTGGCATCAGCACCACCCTCGGCTGGTAGACTCGCGGCCTCAGTACCGCGCTCTGGCTCAGAAACATGGGTGGCCTCAGTACCACCTCCTCCAACTAATGAAATGACGGCCTCAGTACCGCCGGTGGGATCAACATCTGTGGTGGCATCAGTACCACCATCATCATCTCTAGCAGCCTCAGTACCGCTCTCCTCCTCGTCGGGCGCTCTGGAAGTAGCCTCTGGGTGTCGCTCAGACGAGGCGCCGCCTGCTGGCATCCTACCGCTCCTAAGTGTGACAAAATGAGTATCAAACAAATATGCAGACATATCTCAAATGTATCACTAGGAGTGGCATACTCAGTACAAATACCTGCTCAGACTTCCTCTTGAGGTTGTTCGGATTTGGCTCTATCTGGGTAGGGATGGCGGCCTTCCCTCTCACGATGTCCCGCATCTCCTGGCGGAACTCATCCATCTCCCGTCAGAATGTATCCTGCTGATCTGTGAGGAGGCGGGCTGTGCCATCTAAGGCGGGGTTCTCATAAGATGGCCCATGAGATCCTGACGGGTAGCCTCGCTGGTAGTGAGGCTGCTGCTGCTGGTGCTGTGGGTGAGAGGGGTAAGACTGTGGATGATGCTGCGGCTGATCACGCCTCCAAGACTGTCCCTGCTGATAGGGACGAGGACCATACGGCTGTGACTGCTGCTGCTGCTGGGTGTACACTGGGGGCCTGCTGCTGGTGATCCCTCTGATGGTTGTACTGGCCACCCTGTCCTGACGGCTGCTGCTGGGAGCTGGAACCTCCGGCCGCCCAACGGAATTCGGGATGGTCTCGTCGGAAACCGGGCTGGGGGCGGTTGTACCAAATCCCGTTGACATCCATCAACGGCTCTGACTCGTAGGGGGCTGGCGAGAGTACTACCAGAGGTTTGATCCGGCTGGTATACCACTATCTGCATGTCCGGAGATGGTGGTGACTGGTAAGTGGGATGCGGCTGCTGGTACGGCTCTGCCTGTACAAGGTGAACCTGTCTAGGCTGCTGGTGGCTGGAGCGCTGGGACGAGCTGCCACTGCTACTCGGATCGCCTCGTGCCTGAAGACGGGACTGGGAAGCCGTCTGTGCCTCCTGGAGACCCATGAGCTGTGTCTTCAGGTCACTCAGAGTCTGTGCCATCTGCTCCATCAACGTGATGCCCTAGCACTGCTTCTTCTCAATGATCTCCATCCGGTCCAGCTTCTCGCTGATGGATGCCCATGTCAGCGGCTGTGGACTCAACCTGTGCTGCTGCCGTTGACGAACTCGAATGGACCGACATCATCCCGTGCTATCCTCTGGTACTGCACGATCTGTGGCTGGGGTCTCCCTTGAGTGTAGAGTTGGCTCTGGGACATCACCATGTAGTTCTCGGCCATCTCCTCGTAGATGGCCCAGACCTGATCGTGATCCTTGGCGAAATAGGACCCGCCACAAGAAGCATTCACCAAGCCCTGAAGCTCTGGTGTCAGCCCACTGAAGAAGCTCTGAACTAGGTTCAGCTTTGAGATGTCATGGTGCAGGCATCTGTCAGTCAGCTCGCGGAACCTCTCCCATGCCTCATGGAACTGCTCGTTGGGGAGCATGGAGAAGTTGCTGATCAGGGCTCTAGCTGCGTTCGTCCGCCCGAGTGGATAATACTTGTGCAAGTACTCAATGTGGAGCTGCTCCCATGTGTAGACAAACTTCCCCAAGTGCTTCAGCCAGGTGGCTGCTCTGTCTGCTAAGGAGAAGGGGAAGGCAATCATCCGTATGGTATCCTGGTCCACCTGACGGTCGTGGACTGTGCTGCAGATCATCAAGAACTCCTGAAGGTGGAGATGGGGCTCCTCTGTGGCGAGCCCATGGAACCGGGGGAGGAGCTGCAAAGTGTTCGGGGGGAACTTGAAGTCCCCCACGATGGCTGGAAGCACGACCCAATGATGCATCAAAGTCGATCCGGGGTTGTGTTACTCCCGCATCGGTCTCGGTGGATCTGCTGCTGCTGCGACGGCTGCCACGGCTGCTGCGGTGGTTGCAGCGGTTGCCGCATGGTCAGGTATCCTCGGCCCGTCTCCTGGCTCACGCCTGCTCGCGGTCTGCTCTCAACTGCTCCATCTCTCGCCTCATCTCTATCATGAAAGCTCCATGATCCCTCAACTGCTGCTGAACTGTCTCGAGGGAGGCGATCAGGGTGGAGTTGATGGCACCCTGGTCCATAATGAATGTCTGATCATGCTGGGGACCTCTGGTGCGGTCGTCACTACTGCCGGCCATGGTCTCTGCAAAAGCAAAAGACCCAAACTCAGGTGCTGATAAATCATCTGACTGTCTCTCCTCTGGCACTGGTATCTCGGAACTGAAAGAAGGGGGGTCGAGGGGGAATAGGGTGGAGTCGAACTTGGGGTTCGGAGAGCGGGTCTTGGCTCTCGCGAACCAACCTAGATGAGCGGGTAGAAGTGCTGGGAAGCGGTGCAGCCAGAGGCTGCCTAAGAGACCTTCTGCCCATCATCTTGATCTGGCGAGTTGGGCGGATGAGATCTGGTAACAACAATGATCACAAGCAAACCCCCGATTCACCAACGCACACGAGCTGGAGATCGTAAAGGCTCGGCCAATTATCTTGTCAATTTTACTAGGTGATCAGTCAGGATAGTAGAGCGATTAACGTGACCTGTTGGTTAATCCGATATTTTCTCAACCGACTGTCCCGTACAGAAAGAGCCAGTAATCAGTCGAAAAAAATATCGGATATGGCTCTACCTAGTGTGTGGGTCACTCTCTCGCGCAAGCAAACCAGACAAGGAGGGGGTTGCTCTCCCCAAGACAAATTTTTCGGTTCGCGTCTTTTAGGGTCAATAGAGTTAACCAGTCCTAATTTTATGGTTAAAATTTTCAGGTATTTTTCAATAAAAAGAAAACTCCTAACGAATTTTTCGGTTCTCCTGGTTATTAAGTCCAAAAATCAGGGGGGAGAAGTCGAAAAAGCCGATGCACAATGAAATCAATGATGCACGCAGAGTAAGAGATGCGTACCTAACTCCAGCAGTCTACATGCAAAATGATCCGCGCAGAGTTTTAAAGACTGAAAATAAACTACCTAAATGATGCAGGCGGAAAACCGAGTCCCTAAACAGCAATTCTACTCGAAAGAATGGCTAGTCGACCACCAACCTCCAATCCAAGAGTCCGGTCTCGGTCCACCCCTCCTCCTCCCAACAAATCAGGTTCAGGAGCAACGCTTGGCAGGGTGGGCTGCGGCACGTAGGCTCGAAGGTAGTGAATCGACTATTTTATTAATCTTTTTATTATTGGTCCAATTACCGAACTATAGGCACAAGGAACTTTATTAAGGTGTTTGGATCCTAATTATTGCGTCACAGTCAAGTAGAAAATCCTAAGGCTAGGGGCTCGAAAATCCACGAGAAACCGAATAAGCAATAAAGATAGAAAAGCCGCGAAAAGCCACGTAAAAACCGAAAAGCCGCGGGGTCCCCTGAGCACACCGGTGCTCGGCGAAACAGACCCCTAAAGTGTCCTGCTGTCCCTGTATTATTACAATTATCCAAATAGTTCTGAAAATAAAATCTAACTAAACTAAACTAAAAGCTGCACTCGGCTGCCTCCTCGCTCTCTCCTACGGCTCTGTGCAGAAGGGAGCCGCCTCCAAAAGCCGCGGTTGCGCCGGCTCCTCGAAAGTCGCCGCCTCGGTCCCTCGAGCCCTCGCAAGAAAACAACAAAGTGTGTCAAGCCTCAATAAAACAAATAAAGCTAAGAAAAGGAAACAGAGTATATATATGCAGAAATGGAAATAAAATAGACAAGCAAAACACGCAAAAACAAAAGATAAAAGAAAAGAAATAAAAAAATATGAAAATAAAAGAAAAATAAATAGCCGCGAAAAGCCGCTGACTCAGAAAGAGCCGTAGAAAGCTGCGAGAAAGAAAACAAAATAAAAAGAAAAAGAAAATGACTACTAAGCCGTGCTCCCCGACAACAGCGCCATTCTGATGAGCCGCCCGAATGACTAACGTAAGTATGAATCAATGCGGTCGTTGTGACCTCAGTCACTCGGGACTCAAAGCTCAACAAGAAAAAGATCAGACCACCAAAGAAAGATGAAAATCGATGAAATACGAAATAGCGGTCTCGCTATGATATTAACCTGGTATAGCACCCATGATCGAACTCAGGAAGCACGTGACGACCTTGCAGCCTACGAAGTAGTCAAAAACAAAGGAAAACAAAGAAAAAGTATTTTTGGTGGATTTTTAATATTTTTATATATTTTTGGAATTTTTAATTATAAAGAAAATAATAAAGCAAATAAAACACACAACTTTCAACAATTATTTAATTACTCTAAAATGCTCCAAAAATTCAAACAAAAATGTTTTTATGATTTTTATATTTTTTAATGTTTTGGGTGAATTTTTGATAATTTTCTTATTTTTATAGAATTTTCTAAAAATGAAATAAGGTAAAAATGACTGAAAACTGTCCACACAAGCTTCTAAGACCATTAAAAAATACTAAATGGTCTGATTAAGGCCTGGAAGTATTTTTCTTGTGAAGTATGATCAACAAGGAACAATCAGAAAAAAATTTATTAATTTTTGGTTTTTCTATGATTTATTAGAATTTTAAAGAGATTTTCAAAGTTTTTCAATTTTTAAAGTTTTTATGAATCCAAAAATGACCAAAATTGGTCAGAATATCAAGCACACCAAAACAAACAAAATTTATTTTTTTTGTAATTTTTAAAGGGGTTTTTATATATTTTTTGTGAATTTTAAATATGATCAGGAAGAAAAAGAGATGTTTTTGAATTTTTAAAAATAACAAATGGGCTTGAAAATTTTCCAAAAAATTAGTGAAAATTCTACACAGTGGCAGGAGCCATGTATCAAATTTTCACTTGATTTGGACACAATTTGGTATTTTATTCACAACAAACAAAAGCCCACAGTCATAGTGACCTATTTGTCATAATAGTATCTTCAGGGGGCCTAAGAGTAACAAAAACCAAAGTCTAGGGGGTCCTGGTGCAAAATGTCCAGGATCTCACGTGCAAAGCACATGTACTGGGCAGTCAGGGACCAATATGCAAATAAAATAGTTCCGAGGGCTTATTAGCAACAAGTGCTAAAAGCCCAGGGAACTAATTGCAAATTACCCAATAACTTCGGCACATGTGGAATTAAATCACTCACAGGGGTATAAATGCAATTATACAAAAAGATATTTCTTTCCATAACACTTACAAACTACAGGCCCATATCATGCAATTTCACCAAAAATACACGTGACGAAGCACGTGTCCACAATACACAGGGGTAGAAGTGCAATTAAAATAAATGACAAGATCCTCTATGCAATTTACCAAACTAAAATAAACTTGATAAAATATATACAGGTCTAAAACGTAACACTAAAAACTAAAGGGGCCTACAGGAAATTTACCCTTTATTTATCAAGGGGCTGGATGCACGCCACGTGGATGATCGTGCGGTGGAGACGCGCTGCGGCTGAACAACGGGGCCCTCGGCTCTGATCCAACGGTGGAGGGTGCGCCACGTGGGGGATCAATGGTCGAGAATCGATGTGGCTAACCCTCGCTGGATGGAGGGCGGAGAAGAGGGCACGTGTCTGATCTGACGGTGGCTGCTGGGCCTCTTCTTCACCCTGATCGAACGATCCTGAGATGATCTGGCACTCCGGGGATGAACGGACGGTGGAGGAGACTCCTGGAAGAACTCCTCGCCGGCGAGCTTCATCGGAGGAATGCTGGGGCGCTGGACCTCCTCGGGGGCTGCTGATGATCGGAAAAGAGTCGCCGGAGCCTCCCGCGTATGAAGGACCCCTCCGATGGCACCAACGAACTCCGAGGAGCCCAGGCGACAGCGGCGGAGCTGAGCTCCTGTACCTGGAAGTTGAGGTCCTCAGATGGACCTCCTCAGACCTGCAAAATAGCACAGAAGGACTCCTAGGTCGAGGGCAAAATGCCTCGACCTGGTTAGAAGCGAGGCGGGTGGTCGGTGCATCGTGGTGGTTGACCTCCGGCGAGGCGTCGGCGGTAAAGGTCGAAGTCCCCGCTCCGGGGCGAGTCGGGGGGTGCGAGTGGGTGTAGAAGGTGAGGAGAAGGCTCGTGAGTATGAGGGTCGACTCCGATGATCGAGATAGTGACAGATGTGGTCGGAATCAGTGGTCGACGGCGATGAACGAAATTGGGCGTAAATGGAAATTGGCAAAAACTAAGAGGATCTAGGCTTACCAGATGGTCGAAGTCGACTGTGGGTGAGATGCTGAAGCTCCTGGTCCTTGCCTCGAGGGCCGTTGATGCCCGCGGCTCGAGCGCTGCTCTAGGGGCGGCACACGACGACGCTAGATCGTCGGATCAGTGGCCGGGTCACTCTCTCCTCACTGCGACACCACCGACCGCATGCTGTCACTCAGGCGGAGGTGGTGGAGGTCTTGGGTAGGGAAATGCGGAGCCAAAGATGCGTGAAAATGCTGCCGGAGCTGAAGCTATATAGTCCTAGGGGTCCGGCTAGAAGGGTGTTGGTCAAGGAAATCGGAGCACGGACCCCGATGCTATCCTCTGGGCGTGGATCAGGGTTGATCAATGATGGATTAGGGCCCAGGGTTAGCGGATTTGGAGTTTGGATTGATGCGCAATAAATGGGAGAAAAGGCGGGTCTGGCGCAGATCCGCAGGGCTGTGGTCTGGGGGGGGTGGGAGTTGACCGGGGGGTCAACATCCCCCGTGGACCAATGGGATGCGGCCACGTGTAAAATAATTGGAAATTCAATATAAAATAGCAAATGGCCTATTTTGGAAAAAGTTAAAACATAAAAAATATTTATTTTTTTGTAAACTATTTTTTGTGATTTTTATTTATTTTTTTGAAATAAAAATTAGGTATATACAATATAGTATTATATACATAGGTATATACACTATATATATCTTGGATTTTTGATTTTTAATTATTTATTTTTGTATAAATTATTCCAATTTTATATTTTATTTATTTATAGGATAAAATTTGGAATAATTTGATATTTTTATTTTATTTTTATTGTTTATGTACAAGGGTAAAATAATTACTTATATACATCTATTTACATGGTATATATACAATATTTATTTTGATTTTTATTTTATTTCTTTTTATTTTATTTTTGTTTTTAGGATCTTTATTTTACTTATTTACATTATGAAGTATAGAATATATACACATTTTTTTAGATTTTTATTTATTTATTTATAGGGATAAATAAATTGAGAAGTGGTTTTATGTACATGGTGAATATAGACAAGGAATAGTATTTTATTTTCTTTTTAATTTTCTCATTTTTATTTTAATTTTATATTTACAAATATGTAAAAATAAACACAAACCCAATTTTATTTTTATTTAGAGGAAAATGTTTTTATTTATACACAGGTATATTTACACACATGAGCTTCCTTATCTCCCTCTATTTGGGTTTTTATGCGGTCAGGCCCATGCTGAGCCCTCCCTTGGGATTAGGTCGCTCAATATTTATTCTAAATATCTCCCTCGTTTTCTTTTATTTCTTTATTCTTTTATTTATGCACAAAAACATGCTAATTCTTTATTTTTATACAATGCATGCCAAATGCTAATTATTATTATTTACATAAATCTACATGTGTTTGTTAAAGGTTTTGTAGCTAAAATAAAAGAATAAAGAGTGATGAATGGTTATTCATCAATCAACTGGTTGACCTCAAGCATATTGTTAAACAAGTTAAGTGATTTTATCTAAAATAAAAGGAAAAATAGAATACAGTTTAATATCTTGATCAAGGAAATTAAATAATTTAATATTTTAAATCAAGAGTTCTCCTATTTTTTGTAATTTGAAATGCTCTTATAAGATTTCAAAACATGAGGAAGGCTAACCAAAGGCCTCACTACGAGATCTGAGTCTCCTTTCTATTTTCATTGCATCCCAATAATATGAGAAAATGCAACTACGATGAAATAAGCAGGAACTCTTTCCACCTTATAAGTCCAACTTGTATTCTCCGTTCGGTCTTCAACACCCACACCCCCACATATATGGAGTTAGCATGTTGTTGATTAAACCAACCGCCAATGAGCAAATATCAATTTACGCTATGCACAATCCAATGCCATCTCAATAATATGAGGAACAACATTGGGGTAAGTATGCATACGACCCATCTCTTTCGAGAAACGAATAATCTGATCCATGTGAATTTGTATTCCAGAGTCATGACTATGCATAAGCATCTCCGAAAATACAACCTATGGCGATAGAGTACTACGCAATGACATGAGACCATGGATGTCATCATATGACTTAATCCATATCATGTTTAAATTAATGATTAATCAATTCGAATCGTATTCTCATGATTACTGTAAGGGATAGAGTTAGGACATATACTTATTGTCTTAGTTTTAATCCAATTAAAACAATAACACAAGCGGTCCCAACAAAGGTTTGATCTTTTATGCACTTATTATTACCATATAGTATTACAACCCCACTTAGTACAATTTAATGTTCCAATTTTAGATTTTAAAGTACGCAATGACTCCTCATGCGACCTTTCATTGAAACGACTTCAGCCAGGTCAGACAAACAATGCTAACAGGGAGCGCTTCCACTGCAAATGCGGTGCATGATGCCAATTAAGTAACCCATTAGCATTTCCACAGCTTAGACACCTTCTCTGAATCAATTCGAGACAACACAATGGGTACACATTGTACTAAGGAGGTTTTGCCGATATTTCGACCGTGTATGATACTATATAGTAACTCTCAGATATTTTAGGAGTTTAAAATTCTTTTTAATTTTCTAAAAGATCTAGTACGACAATTTATACAATTCTTGAATTAAAAAACTACTTTTTTTTAATTTCAATAGGTCTAGTGCAACAATCTAGACAATTCTTTGAATCAAAAATAATTTCAATTGTGAAAGATGTGTAGTGCAACAATCTAGATAATAAGTGAAAATTAATCAAATTAATTTCACAATTTCTAATTGCATTGTAAACATTCAAGTGTATAACTAATCAGGAAAAAATGAAATAAAAAACATTCTATTTTATTGCATCTTTGCAAAATAAACAAACGATGATTTCCGATTCGAATTTGCAAGCTGCGACCGTAGCATTTCAAATTAGAAAGGATCATATAACTTGGACTCAAAATTAGTTGCAACCTCAAATATTTCCAAAATATTAGGTCCAAATCCTGATGTAAATATATCAAAATTTATTTCTATCAATTTTGAGTCCCAAAATATGAGAAACAAGTCAATAAGACAATAGAGTCCTCTTTCAACTCCGCCTATGGAGAAATCCAATTTCTCGAGGCTGCGCAGTCAGAATCGCACAAAACTTTTCAAACTTATTGGAGACTTTATTTATGAATTACTAATAATTATTTTATAATTTTATATGGCATAAAAATAGTAGTTGAAAATTCATAATTTTAATGCTATGATCTTTGGTCGAAATCAGAGTCTGCGATCGCTTTTAACATTTGAATCTTCTCCCAAATGTCACCAACAATTGGTGAATATTTTTGGTATAAGTCCAGACCTTTTGACCTCATATATATCACAAAAAACTTTTAAAAGGGGAGAACAATAGTGACTTTAAAAGTTTTTTGATGATCCGAATCATTAAAACTGTCGTAAGAGATATTGTACCCGATAATCGGATGATCTAACCGATTGTTCATCGGACTTGGATGCAATCTAAATACTCTAAACCTATGACTCTGATACCGATTGAAGGAATTAAATAACATATTATTTACTACGCATCACATAAAATACAAAATATTTAGCAAATAATTTGCCAAAGAATGTTAGTTCATCGTATGAACTAGAAAATGTAGCACAATGATTTGTGCATCTAGAAAACAAATATATATAAGGAAATGATTTCTTTTATGATTTCTAATATTCATGATGAATACTATAGGTAAATCAGGATTACCTTTGATGCATGAGTTTCTACGAAAGAACCTCCCGAATTGAAGTCTGATCTACACACTTCTCTCTTGTGGGTGCGAAGACGAGTCACGTTGCTTCCCACGAACCTGGACGTTGACTATGGCAACAAGAAGAGATTTGTGAGAGTTATAGACTCTCAAGACTCTCGCTCTCTCTCTAAGGGGGTACGACATTTGGAGAGGATTTGTTCTTCAAAATTGTTGTGTAAAAGGATAAGGCCTTGCACTCCTTTTATACTTAAAGCACATGTACTACATGCGCCTTAGTAGTCCTTGGATTTTAAATCAAGGGATAAAACTAAGTCTTAATTCAATAGGGATCATCTTCTTATTATTTCCAATCAATATTAATTAAAATAAAATAAGCAACAACTTTAGAGTCCTAATTCATTTAGAACTCAACCATATGGAACCATGTGTACATCATATGTACAAGCCACATCAACTTCCATATATAGAAGTTGTTGTTGCAAAATTTTATTAATTAATTCACTTGATAATCATATTACTAATATTGGAGAAATTATGGAGTTAATCCTGAAAGCTTATGAATCATATTCATGTGCTCAAAATTAAATGCAAATCTAATTTACATGTACAAAATTAATGTGAATCAAATTCACAAAATCTTATGCCTTGGAAAAATTATGTAAACCATATTACATAAAATATTTATATGAATCAATCCATATAAATATTAATTATTATGAATCACTATTCACAGTAATTAATGAGTTATGCTTGTGAATCATATTCACAAAATTGCCCTTATCAATAATATGTAATAATCATAGTTATTACAGTATTGCCATTAACATGTATGCCTAACCCAATTAGGACTCATGAGATAGGAATGCAGATACTTGGAGATAATGTCCGGGAGATCATTCTATCCATGCAGTGACTTGAAATGTGGATAACTATCCAATTAAGGGTTTATACCATTTTTTTGCAAAAAACCGTCACCTACGAATGCTGAGCTTGAGCTGTAACACTTTACACTCTCAATTGTTCAACAAAACGCATCACACTCTCCTTGAGTTGGACAAAGTGTTGGTGAGCTGAATCCAGCCTCCTCGACTATTTCTAATCATAGTACAAACCATATGGAGCTAAGAAATGAGCTCAAGGAGCTTGTATATTTCCATTTCCATGACCATGTATGTTTCCAACATTTGGACGTTGGAATTGGAATTGGAATTGGAAATTAGATTCAAATGAATTGTGATTTAATTTAATTAACTCACAAATCATCTAGCTATATGGAACCACTAAAATCCATCTTGTTTCATCACTACTTTGGTATGGAGGTATCATGGTAGATGATCCATTGCAACAAAAAAATATCCCCGAGTATTCCAAATACTCATCCATCCTTCACACAAGAAGACTTTGACAAGTCTGAAGTTCAAACCCTCGTTTGACTGTCTTCTTTGAAATGTATCAATAGATTTATTATTTGATAATTGGGCAACAATATTAATCATTTACTTTCCAAAAGTATATGTTAATATCTCGAATTTGTGTCTTATTTCATAAACAAGATGACCATGTATGGAATTATTTTGACCCCAACATTTCTCATGAGTGTGCTCTGTCTCCTAGTTCATTAATTATGAATATATATGGTACCTTCGAGAGATCATACATCTCATACAACTTCATATGCAGACCAACATGCCGATATATGGATCTTGTCTAGGTCACCAACCTATTGGTCTATCAAATGTGCATAATCAAGCATATAGATGCATACTTGTCTTAGGTCAAATGTGTGGCTGATCCTGACAGTTACGATTCAGGTCTTAGTTTATTCCGACCTCATCTAGTCAAATCTTTGACTTGATTATTCCAACACTTTCGAATCTACATTCGTATGCAGAGGACCTGCATCAAGAAGTCGGTTGGAAATCACTCTTTAGAAAAGATAACCATCTCTTTCTTAGATCAGAGATCTTTATTGAATTTCACATGTTTGAAGTCAGCTATGTCCTCCCAGCTGCATGGTATTCAATATGGTCAGGGTACATAACCCTAATTGTACAAAGGGACCTTTATAATAAAGTAAATTCATTCAATTATTTATTTCATTCAGATGGACACAATAAAACGATAACTCTTATTACATTAATGAGTCGTCGAGGGCTTACAAGTCCAATAACCTTTAGGCCACATTCTTTTCTATACCTAGGATGCCTGATCCTAAGTATATAAGGGACCGAGTGATTTCGTTGATTTCATTTCTTCTTCTTCTTCTTCTTTCTTTCTTTTGTATATTCCTCGCCCTCATTCATTTCATTTTTGTATTCCACTTAACTTCTATTTTTTCGTTCTTTTTCACCCACTTTTACTTAACACGAGTTATGCCCAACTTTTTCTCTTTTCATGCTATGATAACATAACACAAGATAAGTATAAGGGGGTATGTATATTACATATATACTTTTGTCCATAACTCATACTTTTATGTATTTTATATATCTATAAAATCCATAAAAAGTAGGTAAAGGTTAATTTATTTAAAATATATTTATTTATTATTCATAAAATCTTTGTAAATAAGTAAAATATATGTAAAATTCTTAATTTAAAATTTGTATTTGAGGTGTATAATACTTATTTAAAATCACATTTATTAAAATATATGTAAATAACTTAATATATAAAATCTTTGTATATAAAACTTGTAAAAAACATTAACTATTACTCCAAATAAAAATATTAATAATTTATATTATAGAAATCTTGTAAATATGTTGTGTATAAAAATAAAAAAAATCCATAAAAAATGCAAAGTCATAAAATTAGTAAAATTACGAAATCTTTAAAATACATAAAAATGAGTAAAATTCGGAAATGTACTTCACAAAAACATGATTACATTTGCATTAGTTTTTTTCAGAATAAGTTTGAATTCTTGAACTAAAGATTGGGAATAGTCTAAAGTATAGAGCTTGATTATGGCCTTTGACTTTCATTGTAAGGAGCCTAGTTAGGAACTGAAATTTAGATTCTCTGACTTAAATCTTTGGGTTCCATGAGACCATGTTCGGAAATTCAACTTAAACTTGCCTGAGAAGAACACTTGGTGTCATCCATTTAACTCTCCAACAATGAGCCACTTTTGGACACATGCACTTTGCACTTAACTCGACTTTCATGGGGTTGCAAAGGGCAGTTCATTTTAATGGGTGATAACTAGGGTTTTTCACCTATCGGAAGTTCCACACAAGGCAGGAACAACATCGTCGAGTCGACCAAGAAATAAACCCTAATCAGTCAACATCTAACCCATAATACTAAGTAATCAATTAATAACAAAAATATGGAGTTAAAAATTTTTATACTCTACAAAAAAATGTATAGCAAGTAAGCGTGTAGAGGTCGAACTCAGGGAACAAACCAGGTAACCTATGATTATTTCTAACCAATGTGTATAATGTACATACTTGTCTTTTATCCTCTTTATGTGTGTTTTTTATTTTTCTATTTTAATTAATTACATATAATAAATATGTGTATATAATATATATAAATAATAGTAGTAATAATAATAATATAGACATATAGTATTATGTATATATAGATAAACTATCAAATATACATAATGGACTTTTTTAAGGTTTTTAAAATTTTGGGATTTTCATTTTGCAAATTTTTAGTTTCATTTTAACTTTTGAGAATTAAATAATATATATATATAATAATATAGAGTATATAGTACACATATGTATACAAAGTTATATATAGTATGCAATACATAAATATAGATATAAATAGGTTAAAAATATAGGAAAATATATTTTTTTTTGTATTTTCATATTTTGCTAATGTTTTATGATTTTTATGGAATTTTTTCATATTTTTATGGATTTTAAAGTAAAAAATAGCTTAAATCAAGGATTTAATAAATAGGCCGAATTAATTTGAAGAAGAAAATTAACAAATAGAGTCCAAAATTCTCTAAATCACTTTTAATACATAAATAATAATTCAGATGAAAAATAGATAAATATTTTTGGATTTTTTTGGTGATTTTTCATATTTTTACTAGATTTTGGAGATTTTTGATATTTTGCCTTTTCTTTTCTTTTTTATGGGCTTTTGGTCTGACGTTAATATAGAGTATAATAAACAACAAATAATTTTTTTGTAGGTTTTCAAGATGTTTTAATAAATTTTTTTATGATTTTCATAGCTAAACAGGGAAATTTAAGTCAATGTTTAAATTTTAATAAATTAATAAATGCCTTAAAATCCAAATTATTATCTATAGCAATTAAAAACATCATCCAAGGCATACATGGTAATTTTTGCAAAATAAAATTTAAGCACGGGTATTTTTTAACAAAAAGCCAAAGAAAATACAATCAAAGTTGCCTTCCAGGGACCATTTTGCAATTAACATTAAATATACTTGCATTTCAGAACAACATTCCAAAGTCCAGCGGCATACATGACATTTTCACATAATATATTAAATTATACACACCTGAGAAGGGCATATAGGTAAATATACAAGACATTTGGTCCTTTGTACACATTTCCCATAAAATTCAACACTTCATATATAAGTTATAGGACTAAAAATAAATAAGGAAACCATTGAGATATACATGATATTTTCCCAAACTCACGTGGGGACCCTACATGATCTGAGCTGGCATGGGTTTAAATGCAAATCCAAGAAAGTGCAAGGGCTTTATTATAATTTTCCATAAATATTTACACCAACACGATGTTTGTATACTTAATAAAAAGATAGAAAAAATAGAGGGGGTTCAGTGCAAATACCCCTTTATTTGCGCGCTAACCGATGACTTAGATAATTCACTTATCTCCATCAAATGACTGATGCACACATCACTTCGCCCTCCGATCGAACAATCAAGATATAAACTTAGGTGAGCCATCTGATCGAACGACAAATACTGGTCGGGAAGAACGAGGAAGAACATGTCTTCCCCTGTCCTTCGATCATCATTATCTCCTTCCTCCTAGGGACTCCAGTGATGATCTTTGGCTCTAAATGTCTGGGAGGGCCTTCTGCAGCTGATGGTGCTCTCAAGAAGATCCATGACCCAGTAATGGGGTCCTCGTAGGTCGAAGAGGTGCAAGCACCTGAAGAGTCTTTGGCAGGTTCTGATCCGACCCAAGAGGGGTCTGTTGAGCCGAAAACGTGCACACAAAGATACTAGGGTTAGAGGAAATGGTCCTCGACCTGATCAAAATTTGAGATGCTCGAGAAATGGATGGAAAGGGAGGGGATCCGGCTTACGGTGGAGGAGGGGCCCCAATTCACTGATCCAGTAAGGATCAAGTTGATCTAAGTGGGAGAAAATGCAGAGCAAGTGATGGGGGAAGGATATGGATGAGACATGGGTCAGAACTGGCTTGAGTCACGACGAAATGACCGGACCCCTATCAGCTCTATCGAATAGAATAATTAGATTTAAACCTATGTTACTAGATTAAACAATAAACCAACTAGAATGGAGTTACTATACAAAAGTCTACATAAAATCGAGAAGGTGCATCTCTTATACCTAGTGGTGGGCAGGGAGCACGACGATCGGAGAGGCTCACCGTGGATCACCTCTGTTCCTCGCTCCACTGCTTTCGAGCACAGTGGAAGGACCCACTGTCACCGGACCTTCACACTCACACACAAGGACACTGGAAGAAGCTCTAAGAGGGATCAAAAAGCAAACGGTGGAGTTGAGGGTATATTTATAGATGAATTTTGGCCAAGATTCGAGGATTGATGGCGTGACAAGGAGAAGTGGTAGGTGGGGATTTGGTGATGGTCGAAGATCGTGGATGATATGACTGTACAATGGTGTAAATCTCAAGAGCAATGGGAGCAAGATGAAGGAATGAAAATTGTGAAAAAATGGCTTGCTAGTGACTTTTGACCAAAGTATGAAGGGTGAGGTACAATTGACCCTAGGTCAACAAAATCTCGCACCCGGTTGGTCCACGTGGACCAACCAGGAAATTCCAAGGCAGAAATGTCTTGAAAAATGAATAAAAAATAGTGTTTGACTTAAATAATTTTTTGTTAAAGCATAAAAAATATTCGTTATTTTCTGCAATATATATCACCTATTTTTATGTATTTTTATGAAATATTTTATTACATGATATTTTTACAAGTACCAATATAGGTACATTCATCTTTATTTTATGTATTTTATTTTTTATTTTATGTTTTTATATTTTATTATTTTGTACCCATATTTTATATATCCATGACTTATTTAGGTATACATAAATATATTTTTATTATATTTTTCTGATGTTATTTGCACATTTAAATAAATATAGATATATAATATATATGTATAAGTATAAGTATTTCATCTATGTATTTTGTATCTTTATTTTATTTTTGTGTTTTCTTTATGGTTTTATTCTATTCTTATTATGTACATGTATTATAGATAATATTTTCAAAACTATAAAATATAAAATTTTAAAAATAATAAAGAATAGATAAAATGAATATTTTATTCAGGTAAACTACACAATAAGGGATGAAAACCTAACATTCACACCTTAACTCAAAATTAAATGAAACCACCTTCATTAAAATAGATTATTAGAAGTTATATACAATAAAAGCGATTTTGATACATTTTGAGTTTTCATCAAGAGATATGGGTCTGTTAAGTTTGGATTTTGGCTTTTTTGTTCAGAGTATAAAATGAACACAGTATATTATTTTTGAGTAAACTCAATTTTGTATTTTTTATACATTTTTATCACTAGCTTTCATGTATAAAGTTTATTGATTGATGACTAAATAATAAAGATTAAAATATGTCCCAAAATGCATTATCGATGAATACAAGAATAAGGTTTTTATTGTATTATTGGCCCTGATCTCCCCCTACTTTATTCCTTGTTGACCAAATCAATTCTTAACTTGGTCTTGGGGTTTAGGGTCATAAAATACTTTGGTATTTTATTAATTTTATTTTATTTCCTTTTATTCTATAATTCTGGCATTAAAAACTATATTTTATACACAATAAATGGAATAAATAATGACTTTTAATTTGTACAAAATAATGCTATATACATGCATTAGCTAGGGTTTTTGGGGCTAAAATGATAGAATAAAGGTGATGAAATGGACATTCATTAGTGGTGAATTTTCATCCTTGTCTAGTGGCGCATACGTCAAAAAACATGAGTTGTGGGTTGAAATAAAGCTTCAGAGGAGGGAAGGATCTGCTGACACAATTTTTTCAAGACCCAAAAAAATGGACGGAAGAAAATATGCTATATCCGTTGGGGCACAAAAGAATGTTGCAGTGTAATAAACATTAAAAATTCTACAAAAAAGAAGCCAACCACCAAATACAAATATGGCCATAATAGTCCAAGCTTCCAAAAAGCCTGCATATCATAGTGGAGACTTAGCTACACTGACTAAGCTTCACAAGGAGATGTGACTACATTAGTCACACTCCAATTCTTTTCTCACTCTTCTACATTCTCTCTCTATTCAATTTTTGACACAACACGACATGTCCTTAAAAGGAAATACCCCTCCTTGAGGAAAGAGTGGCTGGATGAGGAACCAATGGGAGTGTATTATTGGGATGGGTGGTTTCTTTGCTTCTTTAAGCAGACGCCATACAAATTGAATTCAAGGTTGAAAGAGTTAGCGATATGGATAAGTGGATCTGAACTGGCTATTGAGGAGACCTGAATAAGGATTTGTGGAACTTGAAGACTGTTGAGATTAAAATCCTAATCCTAGTTAAGGCTCCAACAAAATGCTTGTTTAAGGCCTGACCAAACTCTATCCTTTGTCTGTTCTAATGAATTGGTTTAGGAAAACAAATTCATTCTAACTTTATTTCTTTTTCCTTATTTTCCAAATAACTGTTTGCTAAGGTACTAACAAAGTTTAAGTATAGAGGGTTGATGAATCCATGATTCATTAACTTTTCTTGTGTATTTTATATTAAAACCCTTAACAAATGTATGTAAATACTCATTAATTTCAACATATTATCAAAATATCATTCATGAATAAAAATGCACTTTTATGTATTAAAACATGTAAAGAAATTAAAGAACAAAATGAAAGAAGATAAAAGATTCTGATTGTAAATATGCATATATTGTATAGTATGACTAAATTATATATAAATATAGCTGCAAGATATATTTATACAACCTAATCTCTGAGACCAAGTCAACATGGATTGGTTGACAAATAATAAAGTAGGGGGAGATAAGGAAGAGAACAACAAAAAGAAGTAATTGTGCACATAGAACAATGAACCTTATTTATTAATTATTCATTAAAACTTCACCTATTTTCCATTACTTCATGTGCACATATTTTCACCAAACTCTTCTCCTATGTATTCATGAAAAAATATATAAAAAATATAAAAATCATAAATAATCTCAACCTGTATATATGCCATGAAATGTGATTTTCAAATTATCAATTTCTCAACTTCAGAATCTCATAACTTCTTCATACGAGCTCTAATTTCACTCTACTCACCTTTAAAGTTCATAGTAATATTCTCTAATTAATGAAGGTGATTTCACTAAAATCGGAGTCTGTTTGCAAAAAAGTCAATTTTGGACCTAATGACAACTGGGTTCTTAGGATATTTGTATTATTCTATAAATACTATTTACAGTATCATCGATTTTCTAAACTTTTAATTATTTTAGTGATCTTGTAGATTATATATAAAAAATTTCAGAATTTAAAACCTCTATTTAATATTTTAAATAATTCAAAAACCCTAAATTATAAATGAATTTGAACTGTGTAATATATACCTGTATTTATTAATACCTATAAATTAATTCATAAAAATCAATAAAAAATCATTCATCTTCAACCTGTAGAATCAATTGGATCTTCTGTTCTAACTAGCCAACTTCACCTAATTCTCCCTCTCTCGTTTCATATCTGAAACCTGATCTACACCCTCCATTCCATTCCCCTAACTACTTGAATCCACGCTTACCATTCGATCATCCCTAACATCCCTTCGATCACTCTATTTAATTCCACCAAGATTAGTCATTCAAAACAACTTCTCCCTAACCAAAAAATCAGTGGACAATGACCTACTTTTTCCGCCTTGCTCTATCTTGTCTCGGTGGTGATAGCACTTAAGGTCCTCTTCTCCTGGAAGGAGGGTCGACAGAGGAGGGTTCCAAGGCCATACTTGGCCTTGCATCGCCGCCAAGCAAGTGTACAACTCCAGTGACCATTGCCCCGTCGAGCAACAACTTGAAGGTCTTAAACCTTCAATCCCCTAGGTGATTTCATTTTCATTAGATTCCATTGATTCTCATGCCAAATTAGTCCAATTAATCATGCATCTGGATCCTCTTAATCACTCTCTCAATCATCAATCGAAAATCCTCAATTGATTTATCTCAAATTCGCTTTATTCTTCATCTGATACATTCTTATTCTAGAAGCCATTCAGTTGCACTGCAAGAACATTTATTTTTGGCTATTTTCCTTTAGAAATTAGGCAATATAATCATCCTTGTAGGTCCACCCGACCATCTTGAGCGCATCAATGCTCATCTTCATTATATGGAGTAACCTTCTTCTTCATCAATCAAACGTCATAGCTGCATCACTTGTTGATGAAGCTAAACTCTAACTGAGCTCCATCGTTTCACTGTCGCCAGTCGCCATTCATCCCCCACTGTAGGCAAGCTCGAAGGGGGAGGAGCCCCCTTCTATCCCTACATGAGAACGACTACTATAGCTGCCTTCATCTGAGATTCAAGGGAATCAAGGATCCACTGTCGCCGCCCATCATTTGGGGAAGAAATCTCCAAGAACATGTAATGTACAGTTTGGCGATGTGTCCTCTTTGGACGACCCATATTTGCCTGCGCCCATCTAATCCTGACTGTTTATCATCCAATCGATGGAGAATATCATAAGAAACCATGCAACTCCCCAGATTTACTTTGCACCCATAAGCTTTTTAAATATTACATTTTGATCCCCGTATGGGGACCTAAGTGTAAAGGTTCCAGAGTTTTCTTACAATTATGTCCCTAAATAGGGACCTAATTGAAAAAACACTATATTCTTTCTTTTGTATTTTTTTATACATTGCTACTTTGACTCTATGACTATTTGTGGACCACTGTGGACATTAATCTGAGAGTATTTTTCTATGCTTTTATTTTTCTAGTCGAATTTCAAAGTTTTCAACCGTGATTTTATCGAGGTTTTATTCTTTGAACTCTGACTTCATTTTTGGTTTCATTTTGTGTGCTTCAAGCCCATTGCTCTAGTTTTTCGTGAATCTACTTTATAATATCATTATATTTTCTACAATCTATATACTATATTATAGATCAAATAGTTTGAAAAATATCCCTTTGGAAAATAAAATAAAAAATAGAAATAAAAATTAACAAAACTTAAAATCGACCAAAAAGATTTTCTCGTAGAAGAAGAAAAGAAGAAAAAAATCATAAAAATATTTCTTCACTCAAAAACTCCAGCACGACTTTCTGCATCCTTATGTTCGACCATGAACACTTGCCTGGTTAAATAATTAGTGAACATCAAATCTAGGAGAGAGCAAATTATTTCCACTTTCTCTCTCTCTCTCTCTCTCTCTCTCCTTTTTGATGTCTTTTATTTGATAGATAGATCTGTCGTAGCTTTTCTACAACCAAATATTTGTAACGCTATGTAGATCTTTCTTATCACCTTGATCGATCAAAAATCCCAAATCAGGAGACTTGGGTTGTAATTACCCACAAGGGTTTTCATGTTAACATAATTTTGTGTCATTATAGGATTGATTATCTATGCTTTAAAATATACTACTTTATTTTCATTAATTTGGTCATTATTTATAATTATTATTATGCATCATCCTCTAGTAATATCATGCTCCTACTTGTTTTCTTAAATTCTTCTCGATAGTGGATGATTTGAAGGAGAGGATGCAAGATGGTAAATATTGAGACCACAGTTATTGTTTTGTTGCATGCAAAGATTGACATTTAAAGGGAATCAAAGGTTAACTGACATTGGAAATGCACTGATGATGGTAGGGGGTCTATCCTCGAACCTTAATGAGACCAAGGAAAAGTGGTAGGGGAGCAAGGGGAGGGTTGTGGGGCCAAGACTCTAGGGCCCCAATTGTAGTAAATTTTTTTCTTAACTAAACATTGATTTGAGCTAAAAAAGGTAGATAACTAAGTGTAATTAGCTTTTATCTTATTCACTATCTTTTACTCCATTATCTCATCCGTACGGTGCCCCTGAACTACCCTCCTTCCCAATAGTCCCTTCTCCCTGCCTCCTCCATTCAAACACCCCCACCCTCGACTTCCAATACACATAACAAACCTTCGACATACATAAGCAACACCCCCGACCTATAGCCCTGCCCACCAACCAGAGGGATCGAGGCATCAATGGGAGTCCCACCCTTGACATCCACTACACGTAACAACCCTTATACCTACATATGCAACACCCACGACCTGTAGCTCCCGCCCATCAACTAGAGAGGTTGAGGTAACAGTGGGAGGGGGTGGAAAAAGAGCAAGAGAATGAGGAGCCAAGGAGCAATTATGGTCTAAGAAGGTAATGATACGCATGTAATAGATTATTTCTTTTCCATACCTTAACTTAAACAAATCATGACATAATTTGTTTTAATACGGGCGGAGGAGAGGAGCATGTGGTCAAGAATGTGTGTGTATGTGGTGGTGGTGTCGGGGTGTGTGTGGGGATTGTAATAGAATCTTTCTTAACAAATAATGATTTGAGCAAAAAACAAGTGTAATTAACTTTCCTCATTTTCTTTATCTTCTTTCTCCATCTCCTATGTGCCCTTCCACCCCAAAACAACCCTTGTCCTCGACCTCCTTCGATAAAACACCTCCCCATTCAATAGAAGCCTTACCTCACTCAGCTCACAACCCTCATCCATCAATCGAAGAGGTCGAGGCGAGAGGGGAGGTGAAGTGTTAGAGGGTGATTGAGATGGGGAGTGAGAAGTAGGACAAACAGAGAAGAGAATAAGATATAATAAGGTATTTTAATAACCAGAATTAGATTGGGGCTTTGGTGGTTCTTGAGTTTCCACATCAAAGCCAAAGCCCACCATATTTCCTTGTAACCAAATTCTCATCTCCAATTCCTAACTCCCACTTCCCATTATTTTATTCCATATATTTTATTTTTTTATCTATTTCTATTTCTATTTCATCATGCTTCTCATGGCATGGGAAGAATTTGCTCTTCACCGGTAGAGGTTTGATCCCAATAGTTAGTACGATTCACTCAACCTAGCCTATTAATGAATCCATGATTCATTAACTTTTCTTTCACATTTTGTCATAAACCCCTTAACAAATACGTGCAAATATTCATTAATTCTCACATATTATCAAAATTTCATTCATGAATAAAAATACACTTTTATATATTAAAACATGTAAATAAATAAATGAATAAAAAGAAATACAATAAAAAGAAGGCACACTGAAAATATGTATATATGTACAATATAACTAAATAAATATAAATATATATACAAGATATATTTATATAACCAAACCCCCGAGACCAAGTCAGCTTGGGTTGATCGACACACAATAAAGTAGGGGGAGGTAAGGAATAAATATTAAAAATAATTAATTGTGCACATAACACAATTAACCTTATTTATTCATAATTTACCAAAACTTTAACTATTTTTAGCCAAACTCTTTTCCCTTGATTATATAAAAATGTATATAAAATATAAAAATCATAATAAATCCTAACATGTATATAGGCCAGGAAACTCGATTTTCAAATTGTCAATTTCTCAACTTCTGAACCTCATAACTTCTTTATACAAACTCCAATTTCACTCTACTCAACTGTAAAGTTCATAATTTTTTTCTCTAATTAATGAAGTGATTTCACTAAAATCGGATCCCATTTGCAAAAAGTCAATTTTGGGACCTAATGACAATTGGGTTTCTGGGCTTATTATTTTATTATGTATATAC
Source organism: Ottelia alismoides (assembly GCA_037367405.1). Taxonomy (NCBI): domain Eukaryota; kingdom Viridiplantae; phylum Streptophyta; class Magnoliopsida; order Alismatales; family Hydrocharitaceae; genus Ottelia; species Ottelia alismoides. The sequence continues at coordinate 402,172 of JAZKJV010005914.1, read as the reverse complement.
TATTCATAGAACACTTGATTTTATGATTTAATTATTTTCTTGATCGTGTAGTTTATCTATGAAAAATTTCATAATGTAAACCCTTCATTTAATATTTTAAATAATTCAAATACCCTAAATTATAGATGAATTTAAAATGAGGAATACATACATGTATTTATTAATATACATAAATTAATTTATTAAAATCCATAAAAATGCACACAACTCTTATATATTATTATATTAATTAATAAAATATAAAATAATGTATTTTTAAAATATTGAATTAAAAATTAATAACCTATTTATTAAGTATACTATATATGTATTTATTAATATTATATTTATATTTCATAAAATACATATTTTTTTATAAAAATATTATCCCATAATTTAGGTAATATTATCATCTACACTTTTCATTTCATAACTATTTAAATAAGGCTATATGCTATTTATTATTTAATTATTAAAATAATTAATTTATGGCTAATGTAGTGCTGATACATGTCGGCACCACAACCTTCTTCCTCCCAAGATTCTGGTAGGAGGTCAATTCTAACCGGCCATGTTCACAGAATTAATCCCACTTCCTTAATCACCCAAACTTCAATCTTTACCCTTCCTCCTATAGCCTTAATAACCATCTTACATGCAGACCATCAGATCTCCACCAACTTCTTATCGATCATTCTATTTAATCCATCAAAGATCACCAACTCTTCCTAACTTCTCCTAACTTTTCGTAACTACATTTCTAGTGGACGATCCCCCACCTTCAAAGATGTGCTCTATCTAACCCCCACGATGACAACACTTGAGGGCTGACCCTCGTGTAGGAAGAGTCACTGGAGAAGAGTTCCAAGGCTCTCGTATGCCTTGCATCACCGCCAACGAGGCGTCCAACTCCGGTGAACATCATTGCCCCATCGAGCTACAACTAGGAAAGTCTTATACCTTTCAGTTCCCAGGTGACCTCCTACATTCATTTTCCTCGAATTTCGTGTCTATTTAGACCACTTAAGCACATCATTAGAGCTACATAATCATCTTACTTAAGCTTCACATCAAATCCTCATTCAATTCCACTCAATTCCATTCCAATTCCATTTGATATATCTCTTATTATGGAACCCATTTAGAACTTCAAGAACAACTGTCTTCGTCCAATTTCCTTAAGAAATCGAGCATCAAATCTTTCGTTGCAGGTTCTTATACGTCTCCCAGAGCACGCTAACCCATTAATCAACTCCAAAGGGCAACTAGATTCAAGATCTAAGTGGATTGGTATTTGAAGGAACCACCCCTAGCATTCCTTCAACCGGTTATCGATTTCATACTTCTCCATTGCCTTCTTCAACCATCCACCACTCCATGGGAGCTCGAAGGGGGTAGGTGACACCCTTGTGGCCCTATCGGAGATCTGCCGTAGCCACATTGTCGCCGGAGATGGAAGAGTCGAAGATTCGCTGCCATGGGGAAGAAATCGATCAAGAACAAACATGTAGTAGAATCGTGACGCATGGTTTCATAGGGCGGTCGGATCATAACATAGCCTTTTAATATAGGCTGTCAAAACGTGAATCGGTGGAACAATTGCAAAGTAGCCCTTCCAGACTCCAAAATCTCAACGTGCTTCAGAAGATTTCTAAAATTACATTTAGGTCCCCGTTAGGGGATCTAAGGGTAAAACTCCAGAGTTTTTCTTGCAATTAGGTCCCTGACCAGGGACCTAATTGAATGAACACTTTATTCTTTTTTGTATTTTGTTTACATTGACTCTAGGACTATTTGTAGACATTTGTGGACATTACACTGATCGTAGTTTTTCTATGACTTTATTGTGATTTGAATTTAAAGAGTTTTATTGCATTTTATCGAGATTTCACTCTTCATTTTCCCAATCAGTATTGATTTATTTTTCATGCTTTTTTGAGCCTATTGCTCAAGTCTCTTTTCGTGGATCTACCATATAGTATCACTATATATTTTTACCATGTATTACTATATTATAGATCATCTTTGTTTTGAAAAATATCCTTTTAAAAAATAAAATAAAAATTGGAAATAAAAAGTCAAATAAAAATTATAAAAACTAAAACTGATAAAAAAAATTTCTCGCAGAAGAAAAAATAAAATTCACAAAACATCTTCTCACTTAAAAATCTGAGCTCGACTTTTTACCTCCTTGTGTTCGACCCAACAACACTTGCATGGCTAAATAAAATAGTGAACACTAAAATTAGGAGAGAGCTACTTTTATTCATTCTCTCTCTTTCTTTTTCTCCCCCTCTCCTGATTTTTTGTGTCTTTTGTTTGATTAACGAATGTTTCTCTCATTGGTCTCTACAACCGACTCTTTTTACCGCTAGTCAAATGCTCGTTATCAAAATGGCACCGTTGCTTGAGAGCAACATGAGTCAGACAGTCAGATATTTTTTTATTTTCTTCAGAGATAATTTTGTATTTATTTTGAGTGACAGGGCTTTTGCCTGTGTTTTTGTTTTTGGTGAGAGAAGAAGAGGTAATAGACCGTTTTTATTTTGTATCAAGGGGTCCATTAAGGACATCCTGACTTGTAGATCAGACTTAGACTTTTTCTTCTCGGGGACTATTTCGCCATATGTTAGTGCACTTAGGGGACCTCACCGCAGTGTTTGATTTTCCGATCATTTTCTTTGTTTCTTCGTAAAATTCGAGGGGTGAATGCATGTCTAATTAGACGAGTGAAGTAGAACTGACTACCCTAATCCACATTAGGCATAATTCATGATTTGAAAATTAATCTATTCTTACGATAGAGCTGCTGGTCTAGGACACATTTTTTATGGCTTTTCATGCATTAGCTTAAATTTACTTTTCCTACGCGGATCATCTTGCACACAGAAAGCTAGAATCAGATATGGTTTCTATCCTTGCATGCATCATCGTTTTCCATTGCATTCCTTGATTTCCACATCCGTGAGACACACTTTTAAAAAATAAAGGAAATCAGACTCTAGTTAGATATTTCTAAAAATATCCAAAAAAGTGAAAACCCTAAAAAATTAAAAAGGTTTTTTTCTTTTGAAACTTTAACCCAAAGATAAAAAATATGGACTTAACAACAATGGGGGAGCAAACCTGTCATTGTTGTAGGTACTAAACTTCAGATAGAGTGGGTGAGGACGTATCCCTAAGGATAGAGCCAAAAATCCCTGGACTTGTGCCCTAAGTACGTGTGTATCACTCATCGGTACATGGTTGCAACTGCAAGCAGTTGCCTCCGACCATAGAGAGTCATTTTAGTGTATTCCGCCTCAGAGTTCCCTTTGGGCCTCATATAACCCAACAACCTAGGTAGATTGTTCCACTATTTTAGGGATTGTGAGAACGTACGTTGGGCAACAGGGTGGCATCACCTGTGAGTCTGCTTAACATAACTACTTGATCACATAATGAAAATTGAAAAGATAAAAGACGAAACCCTTACGGTCTCCACTGTGTGAAATTGGTGAATTGAGGGTCTGTATTGTGTTTGTTTGCAGGGTGTGCATTTTCAACATCCTATACACCTGAACACTTGTGCTCTTGCTTTGACATCGTATTCTACTTTCATATCTTCTTGACATCGAGGACGACATTTAGATGGATTTTAAGCTCGGACTCTGCGAGCCTTGGATCTTCTACCGTCTCACATACATCTTTACATACTTGGGATGGCCCTCTTCCTGAGTCGGGCCTACTTAGTCATGAGGTTAGTCAGACCCAGACTCCCTCACTCCCAGCCCTTCAGTCGAGGTAGACCCTCATCTTGGTTTTTGTATGTTTCTCCTGCACCTTTTTCACTGAGTGCTTATGAGACTTTTCTTTCTAAAGGATTCGATGGACATCATGGATAGAGGGAAGGCACCAGTTGATGAGAGAGTTGGTGAGGAGTGACCCGTTGAGGAGAGACATGTTGATGAGAGACCAGATCCAACTACTTATATTACAATAGGGATTCTAGACACACTTCAACAGATGACTGCACATATTCGAGATCACTTTAAAGTCCAGGACAAGTTGAGAGCTGAGATCGCTGCATTGAGAGCAGGAGCAGGGAACCCACCACCACCTGCCGTGATTCCAGCCACTTTGAGATATGAATATGACCCTAGATCTCACATGCTACAACATCAGATTTGGTTACCATCGAATCAAGGGTACGATTTAAGACCACCCTTCATTTCATTACTTCCCAATTTCTATGGGAATATGTTAGAGGAGCCATTCACCTTTTTGTAGTAGTTTGTGATGATATTTGGAATGATGAGTTACCCAGGAGTTACACAGGAGGATATGTGCCTCAAGGCCTTCTTTCGCCTTAGCAGATAAGGTGCTCTACTGGTTGAATCATTTGGAGAGGGAGATTTCTACATGGGACGATCTGAACTACGCTTTCCTACATAAATATTTTCCTCTGGGGTGGATATATATGAAGAGGAGTTAGATCTCTAATTTCCTACAGATCCCACATGAGTTGTTCCATGAGGCATGGGAATGATTCAAGGATTTGACTTAGATATGCCCTCATCATGAGATACCATTGAAGGTGCTAGTGTAGAACTTTTTTGGAGGACTTTAGCCATATATTCATGGCTTACTGATCACAGCATGTGGCAGTAGCTATTAGAATAGGGATGTTGAGCATGTTTGGTCCATCCTAGTGGGGATGGCAGGGAATTCACGAATCTACTTGGGCATTCCAGAAGGCCACATAGCCACCAAACCATCAAGATCATCAGAAGGTGGCACATATTTCTGATTCTTAATCAAGATCTGACATGGGATTTATTAGTGAGAAACTTACATTAGTCGACATGATTCATAAACAAGTACATGATTTGCAGCTGCTGCGAGAACTGGAGAAACTCTCATCATTACCACAACATTTGAGTGATCTGACGAAGAAGATGACCGATCTACAGCTACAGTACCAACATTCGCTTTCTTCCTCTACTTCTCAACCTACACAGAGGTCTTTACCTGCTCCTCCCACCCATCAGATTCATTATGTTCAGAGCGAGCCAACATGTACCACTAAGCCTCCACAACTAGATTGGCATGAGGATTCGTCCAATGCCAACCAGAATTAGATCACGAGCACTGTAATTGATGATGTTGACCCTTCCTCCAATCTCGAGATCAATGGTATATGGTACACTCCTATTCTGTGTCAGTCACCAATACACATTACACCTTAGAGCGTACATTAGCAGCAACAACGCATTCATTCACAGCATGGACGTCTATCTCCACATTTTAAGCACCGACATCCATATACACAACAACAATATCACCATCTTGCATATCAGAGACCATCACATTCTTATCAGTCTCCTATTGCACAGCCACATTCTTATCATCACCACCATCATTAGCATTCTTTTGTTTCACCTCAAAGATCTCCTCTGCCATATACACTACAATCCAACACACTTCTAGGCAAAAGATGGTAGAGAGCTAGGGATAGAACACTGAGCCAGAGTTATATGCACAATCCATGGCACTGAATCAGATCATGGATATGATTGGTACACTTTAGTTTACACATAGGACTGAGATGGAGTGGGTTAGTCATCGTTTGGATGGGTTAACCATGCCCAAGACCATTCTCCCAACACAACCTCTAATGAACCCAAACAATAAGAGGTCACATCCAGATTAGGCAACCACCACTGCAAGTATGGTCAATTTTCCTAATTTTTTATCTAACTTCATTGTCTCAGGAGCGGTAGACATCCACGAGCACCTGATCTAAAGGAGGAGAGGGCACATGATGATGAGGAGCGAAAGCCTATCCATGATGATGATATACATTCTGATGATGAGGAGGAGGATCACCACGAGAACCATGATGTCCAGAATGATGTCATACATGAGAGCGATGTAGAGATAATTGATATGGACATGGGCGATTCATATGATGATACCATGCCTGGTCATACAGACACTCTCGATGATTCTTTTTCATCCCTTGTATTCGAGTGTTTTGTACATACTTCTAAACATCCCGATGTACACACTGATTCTCTTTGTGATGATTTGAATAAAAATAAAAAAAGAAAGTTTTATTATTCTTGAGTTTGTTCCATTTCCCGATGCTTTGTATTGAAAAGGAAAGAAAAATACCAAAAAGAATGATGTTACTCATTAGACAGAGCGATTATTGAAAGATCACATCTTTTTGAAGATTCTACTCCATGTTGCCTTGGATCATTTTCCTATGCTCAAGCAGTAGTTGAAGAAAAGATGTACTATGCGTAGGAAGAAGAAATCACACACAGAGAAACATATATTGACCAATGCCAGATCTTATGCCATACAAAACCGATTACCCAAGAAGAGGAGAGATTTAGGAGCACACTATGTCAGATGCGAGATATCAGATGCAACATTTGATCGCACTCTCTTATATAATAGTTCCTCGATCAATTTTATAAATTCTTGTATACTTGATAAAATCTAGTTGGGTCCTCTTTACAGATCCCATGCTATCCTTCATTTTGCTGATAAATCAATAAATAGACCTAGAAGCATTTGAGGAATGTTATCGTGATCATGCATGACCTACAGTTCCCAGTGGACTTCATTGTCTTAGACATGGATTGCCCTACATAGTTGCTCCTTACCCCAATCATTCTCGGAAGGCCTTTCTTGGAGACCGTGAAGGCCCTCTTTGATTATGATACATGGAAGGTATCTTTTCGCATTGAGACCAAATATACAAATAGAGATGACGAGAGAATCGCCCACTTCTAGTGCCTCATATACAGCTACTTCAGATGTCCAGAGTTCCTTATCCACCTTTAATTACATGGATGACGTTTGTTTTGATGACATTGAGAGGTATCAAGTAGACCCATGATATCCTAGCAGAGGATGGTCCGAGACTTCAGTTGGCATTTCTTCTGATGGTACTCTATATTTTAGCATGGATGATGAGAAGATGGAGCAGACACTTGATAAATTTCAGATTCTGAGATTTTCCATGGTTCCTCCACTTCAGATGATTTAGAGATGTACTTTCATTTAGCTGATTTATTTTCCTGTAGTCATTCTGAGGATGAGAATAATAGAGAGTCGGATGATGTTTTAGACATCTTTTGTAGTCCAACACTAGAGCATATTGATATGGTGGATAACCATATTGCAGACACATCTACCACCAACACAGTTCCTAGTACACAAATAGGTGAGGATACGACAAAGCCGGATTCCACCTTGCCATAACATAAGACCTTGCCACCAAATATGAAATATGCTTTCCTTGAGGGTCCATATCAATAGTTTCCGGTCATTAGTAGCTCATCTTTAATCGAAGAGCAAGAATCTTGTATGATGGAGATTCTTGAAATAAACTGCAAGGACATTGGGTGGACTGTATATGATCTTCGTAGGATAAATCCTGCTTTGTGTTCTCACCATATCTATCTCGATCATGACAACCGACCTTCTAGAGAGTTTCAATACAGGTTGAATCCTGTTTTATGAGATGTTATCAAGAAAGAGATTATGAAATGGTGTGACACATGGTTTATTTATCCCATATCTAACTCTGAATGGTTTAGACCATTACATGTTGCACCGAAGAAGTCGGGAATCCAGATGGTAAAGAATGAGAGTGGAGGAGATTCCAAACAGGGTAACCTCATCGTGGCGAGTATGCACTGATTATAGAAAGTTGAATGCCACGATGAAGAAGGACCACTTCCCTTTGCCTTTTATAGACTAGGTCATTGAGAGGTTTGCAAGGAAGGAGTACTTTTGTTTCCTTGACGGTTACTCCGAATACAACTATGTCACTATTGCTTCTGAATACCAGGATAAGACTACCTTTACATGTCCTTTTGTCACGTATGCTTTTAGATGGATGTCCTTTGGTTTGTTCAATGCCCTGGCTACATTCCAGAGGTGCATGCTTGCCATCTTTGCAGACATGGTAGGTGACTTTCTCGAGGTCTTTATGCATGATTTTTCGGTCTATGGTGAGTCCTTTGACGACTGTTTAGCACACCTAGACCATGTTCTTTAGAAATGTTGTGAGGTGAATCTCATTTTATCATGGGAAAAGGGCCATTTTATGGTTACTAACGGTATTGTGTTGGGGCATGTCATTTCCAAGTAGGTATGGAGGTTTACCCTACCACGGTGGATGTCATCAAGCATCTCGAGCCATGAACCAACATCAAGCAGTTACGATCTTTTCGAGGGCATGTTGGTTTCTATTGAAGATTCATTCAGGATTTCACCAAGATTGCCCGACCGTTAATTAATTATTAGGCTATGACATCGAGTTCTTGGTAGATGACAAATGTCCTAGTGCCTTCCTTACATTGAAAAAGATGATTATCAGTGCTCCTGACCTACATCCACCTGATTGGTATCTTCCCTCCAAGATCATGACATATGCTTTAGATTTCACGGTCGAGGATGTATTAGGATAGGGGAGGAATGGACTTCCTGTTGATATTCATTATGCCAACTGGACTTTAGATGGCACTCAATGCAATTATACAGTGACAGAGAAAGAGATGCTGACAATGGTATTCACACTGGACAAATTCAGAACATATCTTCTTGGTTCCAAGATTATAGTGTATACAAATCATTCAACTATCCGATATTTGATGGAGAAGAAGGATGACAAGGCACATCTTCTTAGATGGGTTATTTTACTCCAGGAATTCGATTTGGACATTAAGGACAAACCTGGGGTAAAAAACGTGATAGCTGATCACCTCTCCTGATTACAGATAGAACAACCTTCGGATGAGTACATGCCAGACATTGCATAGAGATTTCCAGATGAGAGTATCTTTGCAATTGCCGAGCTTTCGTGGTGTGCATATATACTAAAATTTCTGGCTACACAGAAGAGCCCACAAGGTTGGCTGAAGGATCGAGTCGACATGCTAGTTACCGAGGCACGATACTACCACTGGGAGAATCCAATTCTTTTTAGTGAGGGACCAGATTGTGTCTAAAGGCGATGTATTCCTCAGGAGGAATACAATAGTGTCCTCACCTTATGCTATTATTTAGAAGCATGGAAAAATCATTCAAGGAAGAGGACAATGTAGAAGGTACTCCGGAGCAGATTTTGGTGGCCGACTCTTACTAGAGACACATGCACATTTGTTAAGAGTTGCCTGGATTGTCAGAGAATAGGAGAGACAATCAATGTCAGAGATGCAGTGCTAATGCGACTAGTTATCATTTATGAGATCTTTGATACATGGGGCATATATTTTATGGGACCGTTTTCTTTGAGCAGTGGCTTTGAACACATTCTTCTAGCCGTAGATTATGTTAGTAGATGGGTGGAGGCTATACCCGCATGAACCACTGATAGAAAGACAATGTAGGTTCCTAAGGGAACACATTATTTCAAGATTCAGGATTCCACGTATTCTTATTTCCAATAGGGGTAGTCATTTTATTAATAAGGAGGTGAAAAAGCTAGTGAAGAGTTATGGCATTGATCACATAGTAACTTCTCCTTACCACTCACAATCGAATGACATGGCTAAAATCTTAAATAGGGAGGTAAAATCAATTCTTCAAAATAGTACGACCAGATAGGAAGAACTGGTCACAGCTTCTAGACCAGGTTCTTTAGGCATATCGTACTGTATACAAGACTCCCTTAGGTACTTCTCCTTTCAGACTGGTTTATGGGAAGCCATGCTATTTTCCCGTAGAGATCTTACACAAATCTGAATGGGCTATTAGAGAGATTTCACTAGATATGCAAAGAACAAGAACCAAGAGGAAGATGGATCTGAATGAGCTAGTTGTGTTTTGAAATCAGGCATACGAGAACATCCTCATTTATAAGGACAAAATGAAGAGGTGGCATGACATGCATATTCGCCACAAGATCTTTGTCCATGGTCAGAAAGTCTTGTGGTTCAATGCACGATTGAGAATTTTTCCCACTAAATGAAAAGCAAGTGGGAAGGACCTTACATAGTCAGAACGGTGCACGACAATGGAAGCATAAATATATCAGATGTGTCGTATGGTGCAGAGTCATTCATGGTGAATGGGCAGATGTTGAAGCACTCCGTGGAGACTACTGGTCATCTGGCTCGAGTTGAGGTCATCTACTTTGTACAAAACTCATGACTACTCTTCCAATTCATTTTGTCCTATACAGAGACATGTGAGCCATTCGATTTCCTGGAGTACACCATCACTTCTATATTCTTCTTAGATCCCAATCTTCCCATTTTTTGCTCGTATTTATACTTAGGATACCAGATCCTAAGTATAGGGGGGACCGATTGTCTATTGATTCTCGTTTTCGATTTTGTTCTTTTTACCTTTCTTTTGATTTTACCTTTCTTTTCCATTAATCACTCATCCCTAATTTTGGCCATATTCTTTTATACTTAGGACGCTTGATCTTAAGTATATGGGGGACCTTGTGATTTCGTTGATTTCATTTCTTCTTCTTCTTCTTTCTTTATTTCATTTGTATATTCCTTGCCCCCAGTCACCTCATTTTGTCTTCCATTATACTTACAATGACCATATCGTAAGTATAGGGGGGTGACCGACTTCTATTGTTTTGTTCTTTTCATCCACTTTTACTTAGCACGCGTTATATCTTCCTTTTTCTCTTTTCATGCTATGAGAACATAACACAAAGTAGGGGGGTCCATATATTGTATATATACTATTGAACATAACTCATATTTTTAATGTATTTTCTATATCTATAAAATCCATAAAAAGTAGATAAGGGTTAATTTTATTTAAAATCTATTTATTAACTATTTATAAAATCTCTGTAAATAAGTAAAATATATGTAAAATTTGTATTTAAATATCTTAATTTAAAATTTGCATTTAAAATTTGTATTTAATATGTATAATATTTATTTTAAATCCTATTTATTAAATATATAAATAACTCAATATTTAAATCTTTGTATATAAAACTTGTAAAATACATTAGTATTTAATCCCAATAAAATATTGGTAATTTATCTTATAAAATTCTTGTAAATATGTTTGTTTGAAAAAAATGAAAAATGCATAAAAAATACAAAGTCCTAAAATTCATAAAAAATGAAATATTTAAAATCCATAAATGAGTAAAATTCAGAAAAATGTACTTCACAAAAACATGGTTGCATTTGCATTAGCATTTTTCAGAATAAGTTTGATTTCTCAATCTAAATATTGGGAATAGTCTAAAGGATAGAGCTTGATTATGGCCTTTGACTTTCATTGTAAGGAACCTAGTTAGGAACTATAATTTAGACTCTTTAGATCTTTGATTTAAATCTTTGGGTTTCATGAGACCATGTTCATACTTCAACTTGAACTTGCCTAAGTAGAACACTTGGTGTCATATGGACACATGTACTTTATACTTGGCTTGACTTGCATGGGGTTTCCCAGGACATTTCATTTTAATGGTACATTTTCATCCTTATCTAGTGGCACAAATGTCTAAAGATGGGTGTTGTGGGAAAATAAAGCTTCAGATGAGGGAATGATCTTTTGGCCTAATATTTCCAAGATTCCAAAAAATGGACGGAAGAAAAGAGGGTATATCCATCGGGTCACAAAAGATTGATGCATTACAAGCAACATTACAAATTCTACCAAAAAGAAGCTAATCACCGAATACAAATATGACCACAATGGTCCAAGCTTCAAAACAACATGCACATCTTAGTGGAAACTCAGCTACACCGGTTGAGCTTCACAAGAAGATGTGAATACACTGGTCACAATTCAATTCTTTTCTCATTCTTCTACATTCTCTCTCTACTCGATTGTGGATACAACAGACCTTACCTTAGAAGGAAATACCCCCTCCTCGAGGAAAGAGTAGCTGGATGAGGAACCAATAGGAATGTATTATTGAGATGGGTGGTTTCTTCTCTTCTTTAAGTAGGAACAGCTAACACAATTCACACAACGTACAAATTGAATTCAAGGTTGATAGAGTTAGCAATATGAATAAGTGGATCTGAGCTGGCTGTTGAGGTGAACCTGAATATGGATTTGTGGAACTTGAAGACTGTTGATATTGAAATCCTAATCCTAGTTAAGGCTCCGACAAAATGCTTGTTTAAGGCATGACTGAGCTCTATCCTTTGTCTGTTCTCATGAATTGATTTAGAAAAACAAATTCATTCTAACTTTCTTTCTTTATCCTTATTTTTGTGTTTGCTAAGAGACTAGCAAAGTTTAAGTATAGGGGGTTGATGAATCCATGATTCATTAACTTTTCTTTCGCATTTTGTCTTAAAATCCTTAACAAATGCATACAAATATTAATTAATTCTCACATATTATCGAACTATCATTCATGAATAAAAATACACATTTATGCATTAAAACATGTAAATAAATAAAAGAATAAAAAGAAAGGAAATAAAAAGAAGGCGGATTGTAAATATGTACATATGTATACTATGACTAAATAAATATAGCAGCAAGATATATTTGTATAACCTAACCCTCGAGACCAAGTCATCATGGATTGGTCGACAAAAAACAAAGTAGGGTGATATAAGGAAGAAAACAATAAAAATAATTAATTGTGCACATAGAACAATTAACCTTATTTATTCATTATTTATAAAAAAATCAACTATTTTAATTAATTCATTTGCACATATTTTTCACTAAACTCTTTTCTCTTGTGTTTATAAAACATATATAAAAAAATAAAAATATTAAAAATCCTAACCTGTATATATGCTACGAAATCTGGTTTTCAAATTATCAATTCCTCAACTTTCGAACATCATAACTTCTTCATACGAACTCCAATTTCAATATACTCACATTTCAAGTTCATAAAATAATATTATCTAATTAATGAAAGTAATTTCATTAAAATCAAAGTCTGTTTGCAAAAGACGATTTTGGGACCTAATGACAACTAGGTTTCATTAAAACAATTAATTTGTGGCCAATGTGGTGTTGACACATGTCAACACCACGACCTTCTTAGTCCCAAGATTCTGGTAGGAGGTGTGTTATAACCAACCATGTTCATAGAACCAATATTGCTTCCTTAATCGCCTGAACTTCAGTCTTAACCCTTCATCTTGCAACCTTAACAATCATATTACACGTAGACCATCTGATCTCCACAAACTTCTTATCGATCATTCTGTTTAATCTATCAAATATCACCAACTCTTCCTAACTTCTCCTAACTTTTCCTAACTACATTTCAAGTGGCCAACCCCCCACCTTCATAGCCGTGCTCCGCCTAACCTCAATGGAAACAACAAATGAGGGTTGACCCATGTGGAGGAAAAGTTGTTGGAGGAGAGTTCCAAGGCTCTCATCTGCCTTGCAACGCCGCCAAACAAGGCGTCCAGCTCCAGTGAACATCACCGCCCCGCCGAGCTATAACCAGGAAGGTCTTACACCTTCCGGTTTCTAGGTGATCCCCTCCATTCATTTTCCTTGAATTTTATGTCTATTTAGACTACTTAAGCACACCATTAGAGCTACCTAATCATCTTCCTTAATTTGTACATCAAATCCTCATTCAATTCGACTCAAATCCATTCCAATTCCATCTGATATATGTCCTATTATGGATCCCATTTAGAACTTCAAGAACAACTGAACTAATTTAGGTCCCCGTGTGGGGACCTAAGTGTAAAGCTCTAGAGTTTTTCTTGCAATTAGGTCCCTGATCAGGGACCTAATTGAAAGAATACTTTATCTTTTTTGTATTTTGTTTACATTGGCTCTAGGATTATTTGTGGACATTACATTGATCACAATTTTTTCTACTATTTTATTGCGATTTGAATTTCAATGAGTTTTAACGTGATTTTATCAAGATCTCATTCTTCATTTTTTGACTTCGTTTTAGTTTATTTTGCATGCTTTTTCTAGCTTGTTGCTCAAATCTGTTTTTGTGGATCAACTATATAGTATCACTATATATTTTCACCATATATTACTATATTGTAGATCATGTTGTTTTGAAAATATTCCTTTGAAAAATAAAATAATAATTGGAAATTAAAGATCAAATAAAAAATATAAAAAGTAAAATCGATAAAAAGGATTTTCTCACAAAAGAAAGGAAAAAAATCCCAAAAATATTTTCTCACTCAAAAATCTGAGCTTGACTCTCTGCCTCCTTGTGTTCGACCCATGAACACGTGCCCAGTTAAATAAAATATTGAACACTGAAATTAGGAGAGAGCCGCCTTTATTCATCCGTTCTCTTGATTTCTCTCAGTGGTCTCTACAACTGACTCTTTTTACCGCTAATAAAACGCCCGTTATCACCTGCCTGCACCAAACTACTAGGGCAAAGTGGCTTTAGTTCTAAGGTAACAACCCTCTCCTTTGTGCATCGCTTTGGGATAGAGCTCAGGAGGAGTTCTCTCTAGATAGCATCACAAGTTGCATGCTATCTATACAGAGGAGAGGGGTATGAGATTAAGACAGTAAAGGCATACACATTATAGTTTCTTTCTTAACCAGACCTTGATTCAAATAAGTCATGGTCTAGCTTGGTTTGTATACAATCAACTAACCCAAGGGTACAACTATTAATGATGCAAGATAGAGGCATACATATAATTGTAAAAATTAGGAGCACAAGAGTTACTAGAAAAATTTAGAGGGACATAAGTATAAAAATCCCTTATGTATTTGGGTGAGATCACAAAAGGGATACTTATGAAGTGTGAGTGCCCTCACATGGATAGTGGAAGGATACTCATCCCTCTTCTGAGATGATGGCACACAAGTACACACTCAATAGTTGTGCAGGTGCTTGCGAACGTTGGTGGAGCACGTCCATCAAGAGGCACACCTGATGGAAAAGGTTGTGGAGGATGTGTTGTATGGTGGAGGTGCACATGGTAACTGGTGGAGTCCATGTCATATAGTAAAAAGTTGGATGGGTACTTGATTTAGCATGTGTAGATCCTGGAGGGGATGTTAGAAGAGTAGAACATCATAATGTGTCGAAAAAGGGTGGTTGGCAATTGCTATGCTTGAGAACAAGGGTATGTAGGTGGGAAAGGGATGGAATATGGGTGGTAAATAAAACCATAAACCACAACTCCATTAATAAATCTTGGACCAAATTGATACTATGAGCTTTCAGGGGGATCACCCATTGGGATCATTGTGATATGCTTTTGGGATCGATATCAAGCATGGGCTTGACCTATATATAATGTGTGATTGATCTTAATATTGTTTTTTCATGTTGGGACTCGGGTTGAGATGGTTGGATAAGCTTAATGCTTCACCTTAGCTTTTGTAACTCCTTTTTTCGTGGTCTTATAGCCCTTTGATTTCAAGTGTCATTCAATTTTTAGTCGGTTTCATTCATATAAGTTAATATTACTTTACTTTTAGTTGGTTTTTAATCACATCTACCATTGTTGTCGTCGATTTTTTCCCGTTTGTATATTTTCTTTAGAGTTTTAGCTGGTTTATTCCTATTATCTACCAGTGTTGATGTTTTGCTTTATGTATAAACTAAAAATTCAGTTGCGAATTCCTTCCATATAGTTTTATATTGCTTTGATTTCTAGTTGGATTTGTTCATAAATAATAATATTGCTTCCATTTTAGTTGTTTTAATCATATATGCTATTATTATATGGTTTGTTTTTAACTTATTATAACTTCCATATTTGGGTTTTAGTTGGTTTTGTTCATATTTGTTACTCTTGCTGTTGAGGAACAAAATATCCTCAACATGAATCATTAGAGAACCTTAATCTAGGCAGTAGCCCAAAGTGTCTGAGATCTGCAACTAAAGAAGGAAACACGATCAATCAAATCACCATCATAATTTTTGCAAGGAAGTTAATTAAAGAAAAGATAAGGGACACCCGTGGAAGATATATAATGAAGAATGATAATTGGAATGTGATTGGATACAATATATCTCTCTCTACTACGATATCAGTTACCATGAGTCCATGATCGTTACCATAAACTCCCTCAAAGGTCTCAAAGAACATGGCACTACCATGATCATCTTTCAGGCATGCATGGACCGAATAAAGACTTATCTTGGCAAATGTACTGTTGAGTTTCTTATCTTACTTGTAAACATATCATGAGTGAGTGTCCATTTATCTTAGAACAATAAATATACCTCATCCCACCTTGGTTTCATATAGAAGAGTCTGTAAGCAACATGGAACTTTTACCCTGTGGTTTTTCCCTTCTATTATGGAGGGTTTCCACATTAACAACCATCTTTTTGGTTGCTTATTTTCTCAACATGTATCAAAGTTACAACAAAGCTTGTTCAATGATTGTTTTTTTTGCTATTAATTCCTCTGAAGGGATGTTGATAGGTCCCACACATCATGAAAGTGTGAAGATCTGAATATATCCGATTAAAAATAGACTTGCCATACAAGTCACAATAATAACATAATAAAAAAAATCGATGAAGTTACATGGATTAGGAACTATTCTCAATCCATTCCATCAAGATCACATGTGTAAAAGGACATAATTTGTAATCATGATCGCGATATTTAAGTATCTAAAGTAAGAGATCTCATGTGTGAAGTCCGATCCAACAGAAATAACACTTGTGGGCATGTGGATGAACCACACGCTTCCCACAATCCAACTAGATAATATCTTCATGTCATTGTTCTTGATTTAGTTGTACGAAATACTCTTCCTTGTTCTAGAGCACAAAGCACCAAAGGCGAAGATCCTTTACATGGGATTGATCTAATCAATCCAATAATGTAAAAGGTAGGTAGAGCCACTGGGTATGTATGTCATCAACTCTGGAAAGGGCACCGACCATAAAGGGGGAGACGAGTAGGGGCAAGACTTGATAGAGAGAGGAAGTGAGTAATGTTTTCAACTCTTGAAAACAACTTGATTATATCTCCTTTTATATTTGTTTGGACGATCATGATTGCAATCCTGATTGTTGAATAAATGGTCACGATTAAAGGAGTTCATAACTACCTTCAGGATATCCTGTTAAGATAGTAATCAACTCATAATAATACCAAAAAATAACTAATCAATAAAAGGAAAAGAATAGGACGCTCCATAAATTGGTGGGGACAACTACCATGTTGCAACAAACATAGTCATCCCTCCCTTTTTCGGGAAGTTTCTTTTATTTTTCTTTTTATAATTATTATGGTTGTAATATTTCAACAACCATATTATTATTTGTTTATTTATTTTCAAATTCCATTATCATCAAATAATTCCAAATTATTTGCGAAAATTGCAAGCATGCCATTGTCAAATATGAATCATATTAACATGTCCAAAATTATATGTAAATCATAGTTACATTTATGATATAATGTGAATCCAATTCACAATAACATTAAAATTATGATTTAATTCACAATTAAACCTCAATAGGATAGGCAAATCTTATCCACACTATCCACATTAATCATATCCAAGATTATTAAATTCAATTTAATCATCTTAGAATCCTCTCTTCATATATCTAAAAATAATGTGAATCATATCCACATTATTCTTGGATAACAATGGATTGGATAACTATGGATAACATTTTCCAGGATAAAGTTATCTAGAATAATTAAGTCCATCTTAATTATCACACGTTCTTCTCTTTGCCCAACATTCATATTTGTCTCGATGAACTCTTTCATGGATATTGTGCCATCTCTGTGGATACTTGGAGAAAAGGCCAGGTTGACTCTATATGCCATGTATAGTGACTTGGATAATGATATCCGATCTCATATCCATGTCTACAGGATCTCTCAGTGACGTCTGATCATGGGAGACAATGTCCCCAATCTTCTCATTGCGTCCGAGTCCAATTCAGATCAATGTCCAACCTTTGGACTAAGATTGGATTATTAGTTCACTGAGCAAAGTAACTAAAATGCAAACCTATTTCATCACTCCCTTGGAATGAAAACATCAAGGTATAAAATTAATTAAGATCATATCACTCTTGAGTATTCCCAATACCCGTACATCCTACATACTAGAAGACTGCGACTGAACCTGAAGTTTTGATCCCATTTTGGACTGCCTCCTTCACGATTTTATCGGTAAGTTTCTCATTCAATCATTGGGAGTCTGTATTGATCATATACTTTCCAAAAGCATATATCACACCTTCAAATCCTATCTCCTTTTCAAAACAAGACGGACACTATTAGAAATTGATTTATCTCAATATCTCATGAGTGAGCTCATGTCTTCCTGTTCAACAGTGAATATGTATGATCCCTTTGAGAGATCGTATTATTCACATACCCTTATATGCACAACAACGCACCGATGTATAGACTTTGTTAAGTTTATCAACTTAATGATATGCTAAATGTACATACTCAAACATATAGTAATACATTTATCTCCGGTGAGAGGATGCTTATCTATATCGTGTCAACATACGATGTAGATCTTGGTTATCTTGATCTTGCTAAGTCAAAGCTTTGACCTAATTTGCCCGACACCTCCGAATCTCTATTCTTATGCAGAGGACCAACATCAAGAGATCAATCAGATGTTAGCCTTCTAGAGCAAGCATAGCTATCTCGTTCTCAGGCTGGAGATCCTTTCTTGGTAGCCACTTGACAGTGTTGTTGAGTCCTCAATCTAACCATTTATTCAACCTTGTATCAGCCTTTATGATCCAAGATCAACAACTATATGATCTCAAGATGACCATGGTACATAATCCTAATTGTATGAAGGTACCTATTTTGCAAACTAGTTATTCCTCGTTTCAGATTAAGGAGTGATTTGCATAACTTTTATTTCATAATGGTTCATCATAGGCTCACATGTCTAACATCCTCGTACTTGGCCATAGTGCGTACCCTTTCATGCATCTTCAGATGCTCTACAATGAACAACTTCATGTACATGCCCATGTGCACTATGCATTCTCCTTGGACACACCATTTCCTGTACTATGAATGCCAGTATGTTCATCTATATTCCGTCTAAAGCTGCTGCCTTTGCCCAGGGCCGTCCCTGAGCCTCGTCTCAGGGTGCAATGGCCCAGGGCCCCGCAATTTTGGGGGCCCATTTTTAAATCGTCTACATATAGTTAATTTTGTTATTTTTATCTCAAATACTAGGGATGAAGACGATCGGATATGGATCAGATATGCCTATTTCTATTTCCATATTCGCTCTATCTTTATCGAATACGAATACGGATACAGATATGATTCGGATATGCATTAAGGAAATCGTATCCTTAAAAATACGGATACGAATCAGATATTTATCGAATACGAATACGGATCAAATAAAGAGCGAACCTGAATACAGATTAAATAAAGAACTAATCCAAATATGAACCATTGAAAGAGTGAATCCAAATATGGATCCAATAAATATGGAATCCAAATACGAGTCTATTAATGATCACATACGAATATGAATTGATATTTAATCAAAGTTTACAATGATTTTGAAAATTGATAATGAAATATAAATAAGTTTCATCTTGACAAAAGGGATCGTCGAGGTGACATGCGTTCTAACCAGAAGCTAAAGGAGGATATGATTTTGAAACTTTTGTTCGTGCCCATCTTCAAATAAACAGAAGTTTATTAATATCATTGATATATTATATTATACAATATCTACTACTTATATAATAACAGAGGGTTGTGTCTTGTAATATATTAACTAATATATTAAATGCTTTATTCTGATTTCCGGATCTGGATATTCAAGCCATTATCTGCATCCATATCCGAAAAATTTTGCAATCCATATCCGATTCGTATTTGATTAATATTTAGATATGGATATCCATATCCGATATTTTTTCGAATACTGTACATAGATATTCGGATATATCTATTTCCGTTTTCATCCCTATCAAATACCAATCCAATGTCTAAATGGCTACACAAGTCCATTAATTATTTACATTTGCATGTGTCATTTGACTCTTCATATTCCTAAATGTCAAAAAATCCTTTGGGTTCCCCAATGCCACATTAATATATTAAAAGTTAATACCCCATATTGAACTTAAATGTGTCCTTTGGAGACAAATATGACCTCCTCATCTTGTGCTTTGCGATTTCTGCCACTACTGCAATTTGTCTTGCTTTCAATTTATGACTTGTTGTTGTTGAGCACCCGCAAATCACAGTCTCAGTTAATGATATTTTTTATATTTGTGCATTGTAATTTTTTTCCTTAGATCCACAAATCGCGATTATTTTTTGGATTCACACTGTCAAATAAAAAACTGATGACTTGATTATTTTTCCATAACTATAATTGTTTAGTATTTCTTGCTTGAATATTATTATTCTCTAACCATATTTTTTTCGGCTCATATGATATGGAAAATAGACATTAAGAGATGAAACTCTTAATTTATTAAATATTTTTGTTATTGTAGTCAATAGATATATGTGCTTCTGTGCTTGAACTGTTAGTAATTGTGAGACGTTTCTTATTGTAACCCAAATAAGGGGCAGTTCTGTATTTTTCTTTTTCTTGTACTATTTAAAGTTTCTAGGGTTTTTCCTATATAAGGATCCCTAAATCCATTGGAATAAATATAACAAAACATTCTTTTCTACATGGTATCAGAGCCACAATCCTGGGCTCTGACCTAATCTCTCCCCTCTCCCCACCCGCCGTCCCCCCCCTCTCGTCATGTGCGAACCCTAGACCTAGGGAACCCTACCTGCGCCTCCCCACCGCACCCGCCTTCCTCCCCACGACGCCCGCACACGCCGTCGCCACACACCCGCCTTCCTCCCCACGCACCACGCGTGCATCCCTCCCACACCGCCCTCAGGCCACCCTCGTCAGGACCCCGCCTCCAGGCGTCCATCTCCTCCAGGTTGCCCTCGCCCTCGCCTCCAGGACAGGCTACCCTCACATCCAGGCCACCCTCACCTACATGCCGCCCTCACCTACAGGCCACCCTCACCTACAGACCGTCTCCAGGTTGCCTCCAGGCTGTCTCGACTAGGCCCTCGCCTCCAGGCGAGGCCACCCTCACATCCAGGCTGCCCTCTCCAGGCCGTCTCCAGGCCACTTCCTTTGCGACGTGTCTCACAAGTTCTCCTCCTCGCACGGTACTCCTTGAACGACGACAACTCATTTATCGCATGGTGATGCTCTCATAGGTTCTCATGATCATTAAGATAGCCTAGATTATCTACTCTTTTCTAGTTTCTCTACTGCTCGTTCTACTTGGCTACCATGACAACTACTTTCACTTCTGTGGACTCCAAGCCCCTGTATCCAACTTCTTTCATGATGGCTTAGTGCACTACTATAAAACTGAAGGGATCCGAGAACTATGTTCTGTGGTCCCGATCCTTCAAGGTTTTCATTGGTGGCCAACGTAAGAACTATGTTCTTACCACTGTCCCGCTTGTTACGACAGACAAGGATTATGATACTTGGTATGCTGATAATTGTCAAGTCATCACATGGTTGACGAACAGTGTTGAGATTTCCATTGCATCCAATATCCTTTATAAGGAGACTGCAAAAGCGATGTGGGAGAGCCTTGAAAATACATATTCACAACAAACAACCAAATCTAGGCTTTTTGATATATATATAGTAAGATTTGGTCTACAAACCAAGGTGACACATCATTAATCGAATATTATAGGCTACTGACAGGTCTATTTGAAGAGCTTCTTATCTTTCAACCTGCCTGTTGTGATAAGCAGATAGGGGAACGGGCAGAATGGCAGGTTTACAGATTCTTATCAGGTTTACATCCTTGATATAAACCTGTCAAAGATCAATTTCTAACTGCTGCAGCGTTGCCTAATCTTGAGACCATTTTTGGTCGTCTACAAGAACTTGAGTCTCCACATCCTCCTCTGTCTGCCGAGACGTCAGCACATTTTGTAAGGGGAAGATCTTTTCACTCTAGAGGACGTAGACGTGATTCTGGCCAGGGACGTGGCCGAACTTTGGGCCGTGGCCGAGACTCATCACGTGGCCAAGGACGCGATTGTTTTCCTCCTTGTATTCATTGTGGTCGCATGAATTACTTGTCAGAACTATGTTGGGCCAAATTTAGCATGCCCCCTAATGCCAATAGTGCATATGAATCTGCCCTCTCTGATACTTACTATGATGCATCTGAACAACATACTAGTAATAGTCAGCTCTCTTTTACTTCCTCAAAATATGCCCGACTACGACAACTACTGCAAAATACTCCCGCTGATACTACTACTAATGCATCTACTGCCAGCCTTGCAACAATCTCGAGTACTACTGCCAACACTGCTTCGACATCTGCGTCTACCTAGATCATTGATTCTGGAGCCTCGACTCATCTCACAGGAGAAGGTAGCCTTCTGTCCTCTTCCCGACCTTCTTCGGTCGTGAAATATGTTTGGGTTGCCAATGGAGATTATTCGCCTATCACTAGTGTGGGCACTACGGATTTCTCATCCACACTACGACTAACAGGGGTTCACTGTGCTCCTGCCTTCCCTCTAACCTTATTATCTGTTCATAAGCTATGCATTAAACTTGACTGTAAAGTGATATTTGATAAATCTTGCTGTTATTTTCAGGACATCCGGACGAAGAAATTTTTTGGTGGGGGGCATGAGAAGAATGGACTATATTATCTCGACATTCCTACAGATTCTGGTTTCTCGGGTGCGACTTCCATCTCCATCGATCCTCTACTAATGGCACCTTCGTCTTGGTCATCCATCCGCTAAAGCCCTCTCTATGATGTTTCCTGAACTTTCTTCGCTCAAGCCTTTTGAGTGCGAGGCATGTCAGTTTGGGAAGCATCATCGAGCCTCATTTTCGGCTCGTACTGATCCCCGTCGTTCTGTCCCTTTTTCATTAGTTCATTGTGATATTTGGGGACCTTGTCCGATCCGAACTCTGAGTGGTCATAAGTATTTTGCTGTCTTTATAGATGATTTCAACAGGTTATCTTGGGTCTTTCTGCTCAAAGAACGTTCGGAGATTAATCGTTCCATAAAGAACTTCTTTCATTATGTTAAAAATATTTTTTCCTCTAACATACAAATTTTTCGTTCTGACAACGCATTAGAATTCATCCAACATGACCTTGCCTCCTTCTTTGCTTCTGAGGGAGCCATCCACCAAACTACTTGTCCCTACACATCCCAATAAAATGGGATAGCAGAAAGGAAACTGAGGCATCTTCTAAATATTGCTCGCTCTCTTCTATCTCAGACGAAGGTCCCCAAAACCTACTGGGGTGATTCCATTCTCACAGCTGTCTATCTAATAAACATAGTACCCTCGCCTACTATTCATGGGTCCACTCCATTCTCCCTTCTTTATCCCAATGAGTCCCCATTTCCTCTCCCTCTACGGATCTTTGGATGTGTGTCCTTCGTCCATAAATTTCATAATATCAACAAACTCTCACCACAGGCTATCAAATGCGTCTTTCTAGGTTACTCACGAACTCAGAAAGGGTACAAATGCTATGATCCTGCTGGTCATCGATATTATATATCTGTTGATATAACATTCTTTGAGCAAACTAGCTTCTTCTCAGATTCTGTCACTGATATTCCACTTGATCTCCCTCCACCACCCATCGTCTATAAACAAAGTAACATTTCAAAACCACCAACCATCCCTTTACCAGTCTCTTTGCTGCATGATAATATGTTTCTCCGACTGTCCCCTCCAAGAATGTCCCGGATGATCCTCTAGAGCTTCCCATTGCTCTACGAAAGAGTAGAAGACACTGTGCTACTTACCCCATATCCAACTACACATCCACAGATGGATTATCTATCGATGACCGACGGTACGCTGATGCTCTTATGATTGTCTCCATTCCACGAGATCATAATAGTGCTCTACAGGACTCTGGCTGGAAACATGCAATGAATGAAGAAATGAATGCACTTATTTCATGAGGGACATGGGATCTTTTTCAGTGTCCGAAAGGTGTTCGACCTGTAGCATGCAAATAGGTCTTTACGACCAAACAATCCCCAGATGGCACAATTGATAGATTAAAAGCTCGCCTTGTCGCTAAAGGTTTTACACAAACCTATGGTGTCGACTATTTTGAGACATTTTCTCCTGTTGCACGAATGCGGTCTATCCGAACTATTGTCTCTATTGCAGCAAACAAATCTTGGCCCCTTCTTCATCTGGATGTGAAGAATGCATTTCTTTATGGCGATCTTGATGAGGAGGTATATATGAAACAACCTCCGGGCTATGAAGTCGAGGGGGAGTATGTATGTCGACTTCGCAAGGCCATATGCGGTCTCAAGCAAAGTCCAAGAGCGTGGTTTGACAAGCTTACTAGAGAAATAACCACTCTTGGTTTCTAGAGGATGACATCTGATTATTCTGTATTTATCAAAAAAGAGCAACTGGAACCGTTATACTGGCAGTCTACGTTGATGATATGGTTGTCACAGGTGATGACTACAATGGGATATCAAAAACCAAGGCCTTCCTTCAAAAGGTATTTGTTACCAAGGAACTTGGATCTCTACGCTACTTCTTAGGCATAGAAGTACTTCGCACTACTGAAGGACTTCACCTCTCACAAAGGAAGTACTGCATGGACATACTTACTGAAGCATGACTTCTTGGATGCAAGCCCTCTGGTATTCCTGCTGATCCAAAGAAGCATACTACCTCATCTGATTTAGCCTTTGAGGATGTCTCCCGATATAGAAGCCTCGTTGGTAAACTTCTCTACCTTGCTGTAACTAGAGCAGATATCTCCTATGCAGTAAGCAGAGCAAGCCAACATATGGAACAACCATGTTACAGCCACTGGCAGGATGTTCTCCAAATTCTTCGATACTTAAAGGAATCTCCAGGACGTGGACTCTCCTACAAAGCAAATGGACACACGGACATGGTTGCCTATGCAGATGCTGATTATGCAAGCTCTCCAAAAGATCGATGCTCGACTACAGGCTACGTTATGATGGTTGGAGGAAACACTGTTACCTGGAAAAACAAGAAGCAAACCGTCGTATCCAGGTCAAGTGCAGAAGCAGAATATAGGGCAATGGCACAAGCCACATGTGAGATCACATGGTTATTGGCCTTTCTTCAGGAGCTTGGTATTAACGTCACTACACCTATTCCCCTGTACTGTGACAACAAATCTGCAACCTACATTGCCACAAATCCTGTATTTCATGAACGAACCAAACACATAGAAATTGATTGCCACTTCATACGGGATGCGGTCAAAATTGGAAGAATCACCACTCCACACATCAATACTGATCTACAGCTTGCAGATGCCTTTACAAAGGCATTACCAAAGAAATGCCTGTCATGGATTGTATCCAAGTTGGGTATGACTGATAAATACGCTCCAACTTGAGGGGAGTGTTAGTAATTATGAGACGTTTCTTATTGTAACCCCAATAAGGGGCAGTTCTGTATTTTTCCATTTCTTGTACTATTTAGGGTTTCTAGGGTTTTTCCTATATAAGGACCCCTAAACCCATTGGAATAAATATAACAAAACATTCTTTTCTACATGAACATTCTCAAAAATCCTAACTTAAAAAAACAATGCCGTACATTTTTTTGCTAGCTATTTCCCATTAGCTTTTGTTTGTACTTACGTTCCTTGAGTTGCATTATATCCATAGATATCTATTTCGATTGTAGAAATTATTTTTTTTTTATAATTTTTATTCATTACTTATTGTTTGATGCTCATTGATCATAAACATATATAGTTCTTTTTAAAATTTAAAGAACTTTATTTATAAGAAATTTACAAATTAAAAAAATAAATTATTTTTATAGGGGCCCTTTTCTTCTCTTTTGCCTAGAGCCCATGAAATGTCAGGGACGACACTGCCTTTGCCCATTGGGCTTCGGTTAGGTTGGGTGCTACTTAAGGCACCAGACTCTAGCATTGGAAGTTTTTAGCGTGGGCGCTACTCTTGTGTGCCATATTTTGTTCCCTTGATCACATGGTGGGTATGCTTCTCTTCTATGCCATGTTGGGTTACTTGGTATTCTTTGAGTTCTTTCGTGACATATTTGTGAGACTTGTGTGTCCCCCAGCCGCCATCGCGTTGTTCCCTTGATCACATGGTGGGTATGCTTCTCTTCTATGCCATGTTGGGTCACTTGGTATTCTTTGAGTTCTTTCGTGACATATTTGTAAGACTTGTGTCCCCCAGCCGCCATCGCATGGAGGGAGAAGCCTGTGCATCCGAACTAAACTTCCGGATGCTTACTTTTTCTTGTATCTTCGTTGCTATGTGTTGGACAAATAGGTCGTGCACGATTTGTTATTTTGGATTGGGGTTAATGCTTGCCACCTTTCTAGTTTCTCTTTCCTCGTATTGTTTACTCTGTTCTGTGTGGATTACTTGTTTCTCTAACTTGTTGGGGGT
This sequence comes from Ottelia alismoides, assembly GCA_037367405.1. NCBI lineage: Eukaryota > Viridiplantae > Streptophyta > Magnoliopsida > Alismatales > Hydrocharitaceae > Ottelia > Ottelia alismoides. The sequence goes on along the minus strand of JAZKJV010005914.1, from coordinate 375,800 downwards.
GTTGTTTTTCTTGCTGTGGTTTGTTTTTATTTTTTGTTTTGCTTCCACATGACAAAAAGAATTGATAGTTGGGAAAATGTTCAATAGACAATCTTCTATTATTGATTAGATTCATTAACTTCATTCTTATCTTAGTATGATATGATTAAAAACAAGTGTCTCTAACTTGTTGGGGGTGTTGTTTTTCTTGCTGTGATTTGTTTTTATTTTTTGTTTTGCTTCCACATGACAAAAAGAATTAATAGTTGGGAAAATGTTCAATAGACAATCTTCTATTATTGATTAGATTCATTAACTTCATTCTTATCTTAGTATGATATGATTAAAAACAAGTGGATTACTCATTTCTCTTACTCATTGGGTGTTGTTCTGCTTGTCACGATTTGTTTTTTTGTTTGTTTATTTTGCTTCCACATGACAGTGAGAAAATAATTGATAGTTGGGAAAATGTTCAATAGACAATCATTCTATTAATGATTAGATTTATGAATTTCATTCTTATCTTAGTATGATAAGTACCGGGGGACAAAAATCTAATGAGGCATACACTAAGAATAACACTCTTGTCATAGCTGCTCAGAAGAAAGGTCATGATTTGAATATAAACGAGGACAAAGAGCTAGGGATGCAAATGGTTACGGATATATCCGTATCCGATCCATCACTGTATCCGTTTTATACAGATTTTGACATCCGTATCCGTATCCGTTTTAAAATGGATACAGATATGTATATCATTTTGATATCCGCAAACATCCGTATCCGTATCCATATATCTGTTTTCGTATATAAATATAGTCATATATTTATTTTTACCCATATATAACATAATTCTATACATTCTTTTACCATATTTGTATAATTTTTATGATACAAACACATTTAGTAAATTTATATCATGTGTTTCCCATCAATTCGAATATATTTAAGTCGATTCTATAGAGTATTTCTAACATTTACTCGTATGCAATCAATATCCGTTTTACATCCGTATCCATTTTTTAAGGATATGGTAAGATAGTTTTAATATCCGTCAATATCCGTATCCGCATCCGTATTCGTATTCAAAAATGGATAAAGATACAATAATACCTATATCCGTATCCGTATCCATCTGTTTGCATCCCTACCAAGAGCAGATAATTAATAGTGGTGCCAGTGACTTGAAGACATGTGATCCGAAACTCTTTAGCACATATTAATTAGCTTTTGGCAAGGATCATATTTCCCTTGCTAATGGATCTCATGTTACAACAGAGGGGAAATGAAGTGTATCCTTTCTTGACAAATTTGCTCTCCACAATGTGTTTTGTATTCATGACATGCCACTAAATCTCCTTTCCATTAGTAAGACAATAAAAGAATTAAATTGCGAAGTTGTTTTCATGTTGACAATTATATGTTGCAAGACTTGGTGACATAGAAGAGAATTGAGATTGGATTAGAATATGAAGTTCTGTATCATAGTGATAGCTGCATTAATGACTGCGATTTGATAAAGGAAAACAAGAAGGACTATCATAGTCAAGTCATACACATGCACACAGTCTTGGCCATCTTCCATCTGGGATTTTTTTCTTTATTACTCAAATATTTGAGATTTATAGACATTGTGTCATGTTTGTTTGAAGGCAAAGCATACTCGTGCAACTTATCCTATTTCTGAGAGTAAGTCACATGAAATTTTTGATCATATTCACTTTGATGTTTAGGTCCCCTATGATATTCATATTCTTAATGGCTACAAGTTCGCCATTACATTTATTGTTGATTATTTTAGAAGCACATTTATTTTGGCTTTCTGATAGTGAAGAAGTTGTCAACATTGTGAAAAGGGGTTTCAATTTTGTTGAGAAAAATATAGGAAAGTAATCAGATGTTTCCTATCTGATTATCTAATTCCTATAATTATTAGTACTAAAGGACCGTGAGACTTCTTCTAACTATACCGGTAAGAATTAGTTAGCACTAAAGGATCACACTAGTTAGCACTAAAGGATCACAAGACTTCTATTAGCTATATCCCAACAGAAATGTGTAGTAGAACAGATGAACAAATGTCAACTTGAAGTTAGCAGAGCACTTTTATTTTAAAGAATTCTCCCCGAGAGATTCTAGGAGAGGATATTCTCATTAGTTCATTACTTATAAAAATGATGCCCTCCAGCTAGTGTGACTACTTTTTCTATTGTGCATATAGAGAGAGAGGGTTGTTTGTTCTTCCTCCGAAGATTTTTAGTTATGCTTGCTGCTTTCACAATTTTGCACCTGATGCAAAAAAATTGATGTATGGGTTGTCAAAGATATTTTATGTGATACTATCCTACCTAGAAAGGTCATAAATGCTTACATTCTAAGGATGGGAAAATGCATGTGACTAAAGATGTCACCTTTATTAAGCACACATCTTACTTTCCTAAGCATTCCCTTCAAAGGGAGAATAGAAGTAACGATAAAGGAAATGTCCAAGGTATTATTCTCCCAGATGCTTCTTAAAGGAATGAAAATCGATGTGCTAAGATGTGAATTTTAGTTATCATTATGAACCCACATGATTCTTGGTCTTTTTAGTTAAATAAACAATGAAAATAGAATAACTTCTAAGAAGTATATTGGCATGTTCAGAAGTCGAACACAAGGACAAGATGTTTCTAGCACAATTTTTTAGAAACAAGATCACAGATTAACAATTATGCTAGACATAGTATCTCAATTTTCATTGATTTTATAAATCTATAATGCAATAAAATTGATACCAATATATTATAAATGTTTTCAGGATCCCACATGATATTTTGGGGAATTTTTCAGAGTTTCTGACTATTTCTAATGACTTATCAAAGATGCAGGGGCATAAGTGTAAGTTTCTAGAAAGCTAAGGTCATGGAAGTAAATAAAGACTAATTTTAATGTCCTAATTACAATTAAAGAAATTACTAGATAGAAATGAAATTTACCAAATAAAAAATACGTAATAGGTAAACTACAAAGTAAAGAAATAAACTTCAAGAAATTACAGAAAGGTTCCTAAAGCACTAAATTGTAATTAAGAACTCTAATAACACTATTGTAAATGTCACGGAATAAAATATGTGAAATTAGAGAAATTGCAGGGGTTAAACAAAAGTTACATAAAATTCCATTTAGGTCCAATTTGAATAAAAAATAGAAAATAACATATTTATAAAGAGGCCCTTGGTCTCCAAGACCAAGGGCCAGGACTGCTCTCAGCCGCGCTCAACCTTGTGCGATGGAGCACGGGGCAACGGGGGAGCGACAGAGTGGCGACGGTGCTCGATAGAGGTTGGCGAAGGAGTGGTGGAGCTTTGGCGGAGTTCATAGGAGGGAGAGATGCATCTATCAAAGGAGGGAGAGGTATTACAATGGAGATGGGTCCTCGAGTTGGTAGAGATGGTGTCCGATGGGTCCTTCTCTTAGACTCCCTCCCTCCCCTATTTATCAACATATTCGAGGGAGGGGAGGAGGCAACAATTATCGCTAGGAGGAGGAGAAGGGGCACATGAGACAACCATTAGTGTGCGGGAAGAGGAGTGGGTGATGCATACGATTGGCAAATTTGAAAATGCTCTTCATTAATTCGTGAGAATTAATTGATGTTCATTGCAAGCGAGCAAATTTGGATTAATCAAAATGATAAATTAATTAATATTTATTGAAAAACTAAAGCAATCAGATTTATTTTGCTTGGACAAGCACAAGGTCAAACTCAGGGAGGCCACTATCTCTTTAGGATGATTTTCATATCATGTAGATGCTAGATTTTCGAGGAGACTTTTTTTTAGTTTTTTATGCAAATAACGATGAGATGTATGCATAGAAAACCTAATTTTTAGGTTAAATTAGCCTATAATTAAAAATCCAAATTAATGTGCAATTGGACTAAAAAATCCATGAGACTATTTTTCCTTAATTATTTATGCAATGGCAAATCTAGAACACATTTTTATATTTTTATGGCATAAAAATACATGCATGAAATCTCAACATTTTTCAGGGGTTTTTTCTGCAACTATTCGTGCAAATGAAATGAAAAATTTATGAAAATTTGACACGAAGTTAAATATGATGAAATTAACCTACTATATTTTTTTTAAATTTGTGGAGGCAAAATGAATTTCCCCTGTGTAAAATAAATAGACTATGCGATTCTCTATAACTTAATTTCCATAATTAGCATACTTAATTATTTTCAAGAAATAAAATTATCCTAGATATGTCTAATCAAGATCTATCGAGGAAAAATTATAATTCCCAAAAATACCAAGTTACAGATATTTAAAAGTTAATTACTATAATCATAACATAATTTATTCTAAGAAAAATATGCGTGCAAATAACTTGATTTTTGGACACAGGCCGGAACTTATTTAATTTTACACAATGTGATAATTGGGGAATATTTGGAACAAAAGTCGATTTACTATGAATTTCGTATCACAGAAAGGCCGAAATATTCCAAACTTCAGCACAATAAATTTTATAAACTGATCAATACTCATATAATTACATTAAACATCCACAATCATAGAGAACTAAATGTTTTAAAATATGCAATTTTTAAAATTAAAAATATGATGACAAAATATCTCTTAAAATAGGTCTCAAATGGAGGGATCTATGCGCAATACAGGAAATAAAATAAATAACAAAAAGAAATGCTGACATGGACTCAAATGGAATTACCAAGACCCCATAGGGGTTGATGCAATTTTCTATGCAACATAAATGCACTGCACGTGTGGACTGGTCAGCGTGGACTTCGACGTTATTCTTAAAAAATGCAACAGCTTGGGCATAAATTTCCCCACACCCATGCGTGGGGTGCGTGCAGTGGAGGCTCGTGCGACTGGAGCTTCGTATGGAGGTGTGTGTTTTGAGCCTCCGTGTGGATGGCGGAGGGAGCTTCGAGCAAGTCAATGTAGGCCGCTAGGGCGGCGACTCGATGGACGATGTGGCAGGATGATGGCTGTTGGATCAAAGCGTGAGCCTTGAGCCTACAATAGCTATACGACAGAAGGCAAGGTGACCAGGGGTGCATATCTATGATGCGAAGGTGGACGACGAGGCGTTCTAGGAGCATGGAAGGCGAGGCGTCTAGTGGTGTGATGAAACTCAATTTTATCATCTTAATGTTCCATTATTAACACCCTTGCTTAAAGTGTTGTCAATAAAACCCAGTTAATGTCCTTTAATTATCTGGGTCTCTAATAAATTAAAATTCACAAAAAAATAGCAAAACAAAAATCTGTGGTATTTTTAGCCTTAAAAATACCCTTAAAAATATTTCGAGCCTTTAGAATACCTCTTTTCCAGTTTGGTCAACATAAAACTTGTAGATCTCATCAAGATCTACAACTTTCATGTTTTGAGTTTTCTCAAAATCAGCCAATATCACCTTCATATTTCATTTTTTCTCTTGGAATAACCTGATTGGGCCACGTGGCCCGTTCAGGGTGAGCCACGTGGCCCGCCCACCATTGTCCTATCCGTCCGCATTCTCGACCGTTAGATCTCCTCCTGAGATCCAACGGCCCCAAGCTTTCCACGTGCGCCCTTACTTCTCTACCATCAGATCATATCCCGCCTCTTATCTCCACCACTCGTTCCCGCCGAAATATCCATGCACCACGTGTCGCTTCGTCAGCCATCAGATCGGCAACGATCCTCGCCATCTCAGCCGTTATCTCCGCACCAACTTTCGACCGCTTGATCAACCTTAGCTTCTCATCTAAGCCATCCGCTAGCGCCTCGTGCATGGCCTTCCACGTGGCAGCTTCGCCGCCCTCTGATCATATCGGCCGAGATCGCATCACACCCGTCGCTTCGCGACAAATCGACAGCTGTTGGATCTCCAGATCCAACGGCCATCGATCATTGCCTACCTCACGACGCCCACCTTCCCCACGTTCACCACCTCGCGTACTCAGCTCGCCCTTCTTATTCTCCTGCCGTCTCCAGTCGACCTCTTCCAACGATAACTGCCCCACCACGTTCACCGTTCTTTCCTCTTCCTCGCGCATCATCCCACGAACCCCGTCGTCCTCACACGCGCTCCACGTTCCTCATGCAAAACCACGTCTTCACCAGCCGAGCCGCCGACCTTCACCTTTAAAAGCGCCGCCTTCCCCCTCGATCCAGCTTATCTACCTTTACGCGGGGAGGGGACCAGCCCTCCTCCGCCTCCTTGTGACAGGGGGAGGCGGAAGGATCGAGCGAAGACGACCCTCTCCCCCGGTGATGACCCTCCGCTGATCAAGGCGGAGCTGCGGTGCCTAGAGCCTGCTTGAGCTGCCTCCATCGGCTGGGGAGGTCCAGGAAGACCAGAGCTCCGCCATGGAGCTCGCGCACAAGCCCATCAATCCGCCATCGCTCAGGTAAGCTCCCGATTTCCCTTTGTGTTTTTCATTTAATTTCGCTAAATTTTGTAGGTCTCTTCTCCCTCGTTCACTCCTCGCCATTCCTCTTCCGAGCTCCGCCACGCTCCCCCCTATCACGTGCTGCCTCCGACAGCCACATTCTCCCTCTTCCATACCTCCCCACCGTCGCCCATCTCCTCCGCCACCCACGGCGGAGGAGCTCCGAGCTTTCACATTCTTCGCCCCACATAAGCTCTCACTTCGCTCACGCACACACCGCTTAGGCTTCGGCTATGTGCTACTAACCACGCAGGTCCCTTAAACTCGCAATGGCAGGAGCCTCGCCGAAGCCCACTTCGTCGCAGCCGCCCTCGACTTCGGAGCTCGGATGGCCTGAGCCACGACGCCAGACATCTTCCCCGAGCTCCCCGCTTCATCGACGACCGTTTATGGAGCTTCGGGGAGGTCCAAGTCGACCGAGAACGAGAGGCGGAGGAGAGCCCCCGTCGCCGGAGACCTGAACGCGCCGCCAGCTGCAGATGGAGGAGGAGAAGCAGTTGCCGTTGGATGTCCCTTCCCCTGGGATCATCCAACGGACCAGATGAGCCCACGCAACCATTCCAGGAGCCTTTGGATCCTCACGATCCAATGGCCGCTAACCGGCCACGCGTCAACGCCAGAGCCTCCCCGAGCCTTCGTCTCCGACCCTCCAGGCTTGGGACGCCTGAGCCTAATGCTGAACCTTCTGGAGCGCCCGAGCCTTCACGAGCCTGCACCGAGCCCGAACCAGGTTCCAAGCCTAGCCGAAGCACCGCGAACCTCTGTCGAGCCTCGTCCGCCCTCCGAGCCTGGATAGCACGTGCGTATCTGGGAAAATTGCAGAGACGTCCGCCTTCTTCTCCAATATTACATTAAGGTCCAGATCACGTGCAGATCTCGTGCGCATGTGGGTAATTTGCATCAAAACCCTCAGGGGTTTTGAAAATTGCAAAAATACCCCTATACGTAAGGGTAATTTATAGGGAAGGTCCCGTACTTTTCATATTTTCATTTTAGTCCCTCCTAGGGACCTATATGTAATTATCTTTTCATGTTTTCTTTCGTTTATGTCCCTGGTTTCTTACATGTATATCTAGAGCCTCGTAACTCCGATTGAGATTATTTCAGTTTCATTTTAACGCTTGTTTGACGTACTTTTTAATGGCATATTTGTTCTCTTGTTTTGACACTGTGATCTCAAGGTATTTCTTTAAACAACTCGAGTGTCTTTTATGCCTTTTTGACTAACCTTGCAATATACGTCAAATGAGTTATTGCTTCATTTAAATCTGAAATTAACTTGTGGTTTAGTTGGCTCACCATTTTAACCTAGGGCATATTTGTGATGCATTTCATGGCATTTACTTGCATAATAAAATAAAATAAAAAAATTGCATGTTTATTTATTTAATGCATTGTCTTGCATGCTTTGACCTACATAGGCTTCAACTCAATACTTAATTAGATAGATAAAAATCCGACTAATACGAGAGAGGCTCGTGTCCCTGAGTTCGACCTTGGTATCTTACCAAGTAAAATAAGTACAACCATCTCATTCTTATTTGATATATATCAATCAGATGGTCTTTTGATGACCCGGATTGGCCCGACTGCTACGATATTTTAAAGTGCTAATTACACACTTTTAAAGGGCCGATTTCGAGGATTATCAAATGGCGCCGTTGTCGGGGACATGGCTCATTTCTTGTATTTTTTGGATTTTTGTTTATTTAATTTAGTGTTCTTTTTATAGGTCAATTTGTCAATTCATTTTTGCATTGTAAAATTTTCTTCTCTATTGATCTCTAATCCTTGTTTCTGTGGCAGGACCCTTTATCAATCAAGGAGGCGAGGAGCAGGACGCTTCCCGCTGTGAGGAGCCACAAAACATACGTGGAGCAATTAGGGAAGAAAAAAATGTGTCTCGCATTTTATTTTTGCATGTCATGTAATAATTCGTCTTTTACAGCGGTCTTCGATCGAAGACTCGCGATTGTAATCAAACGATCGTGGTTGTGTGGGGATTGTCCCCACTTGCGTGTCGACCTAGGACCAGGCACGCGGCTCTTCAAGCTTAGTTAATTTTTGTATTTTTATGTGCTTGCTCGTAGGTAGGACACACCTTAATTCAAGACGTACGTAGCATCGCTTCACTTAGTCAAATTAAAAGAAAATTTTCCCCGCTAATAGAAGCATGTTAGGTGCGGCTTTCTGATGACTTGCATACATGAGTTTTTGTTTTCAAAACTTCCCAAGTTTTCATGTATTTCTCATCAAATCACTGCATGTTTTCTCGCTTAGCCTAGATCGCGGTTTTCATCGAATGCACGGCTTTTTCTCGATTTCTCCCTCCTAGCTTGATCACCTAGGTTAATGGAAAAAGGGAATGAACGGTAGACGATGATTTCTTGATTTATGTGCTAACCTTAATTCAGTGACAACCTTAAAAATAATTGGGACTGTATATTGCAAGTCAACCAACAATGGAGAAAAACTTTGGTTTTGGGAGAGCAACACCCGCGCGTACGCCTTGATTTTCACTTCACATTTTCTTCGCGTAAAAATCTAATGTTTTATCACCAATAAAACCGACAAGATAATAAACCAACCGCGGTTGGTTTCATGTGTGAGTTGGTGAATTTAAGGGTCTTTCTTGCTTGATTGAGCCTTGTGTGCTTCGATACACTCCCCAAAACCTTAGTAACTCCATCCATATCTCCGTAGATTCATCCGCTCATCTGTACATCCATCCATCTTCGTTCCCCTTGGGTCCCTCCCAGCATCAATTCCCATCTTTATACTTAGGCTAGTCTCAGCCTAAGTATAGGGGGGACCCGAGTCCCCGTGATTTTTCTCCACTCTTCTTTCCTTGCCTTTATACTTATGTTATTTCTAACCTAAGTATAGGGGGAGCCCCTCTTAGCTCCCATATATTCCTATATATTTAAATGGACCTATGTACTTGTATCATCTAGTGCTATGAGGACATAGCAAAGTTTAAGTATAGGGGGGTATACCGTATATACCATATACTTACTTTAGCTATAATCTGAAAAATTTGAAAAATTTAAAACTTTTTGGCTAAGGTAAAATTCTTTGGACTAAGAGAACTCAAATGTTTTTCACGGCTTTTCTATACTATGTTACGCTATTTTAATAAAAATATTTTCGAAAATGATTTTTTCCTTGTTTTGAAAAAAAATCTTTTGAAAATGTTTTGAAAACTTTTTATTTGTGTGACATGGTTTTGAAAAATCTCCATCTCTTTTCAAGGAAAGTTGAGTCTAACTTGTGTTTTAACCTTTATTAAAATCCATAAAAATTAGAAAAACCCAAAATCCCTTTAAGATTCATTAGTGACTATTAATCCCAATTAAGTAAGCCGCATTCAGTGAGGGTTCGCCCTTAGCAGATTGGATGGTTTAGAGGACATCGCGTAAGGCCCCGTCCTCAAGCAACGGGCTTCGGCCTGTACTTACATCCATACTGGCTGAATTGCAGATGCTCAATTAAGTTTATGCAGTTCTAATATCTCTTGAAGTTCAAAAAAAAATCTTGTTTTTGAATGAAGGAGTTGGATTAATCCTCTACACTTACACTTCCATCCAGGATCTGAAATGATCAAGGAGACTTAGCCTTTTGAGGTCTTTGAGATTTTAGGTTAACCAGCCTTAGCCATCAGGGTCTTAGACTTAATCATCCACATTCCCCTAGGTTTCTAGATTTGCATGCTATATTCCATGCTTAGTCTCAGACATAAAGAATATGATCAGCACCTCACATGCACGACTGCGGTTTTTGATGAGATGAGTTGATTTTTCACTTGAGGAATTGGGATGAAGAAAGTCGAGTTTGGATTTGATCTAATGATGCTTGAGGATGGGATAAAATCTTTGGAGGCTTCATGAAACCTGAGTGTCAGCAATATTAGCCAGTATGAGAACTTGGTTCTTATACTAATCTCTTGATATTGACCTAAGTGCCAGGGTGTGAATAAATAAAAAAAATGTTGATCAGTGTGCGCCAACTCTTGGTAAAAGTAGTGGAGCTAGCCACAAATTATATAAGTCAATGAAATTTCAAAGAAAAGCTCTCATTCCACAAAGTCAAATATCAAAGAGCTTCCACCAAAGGCGAGCGCTCCCAAACTTTTCAAAGTGTCCACTTGGACCACCGCTATTAGGACCAGGAGTCGGGCTTGCACCAAAAGGGCTCTGCATCGTAAATTCTACAAGTCTGGGTGTAGAAGGTACGATAGGTACTCAAATGAGACACACCCCGGTGTACTCCTAGGAAAACAAGTGCAGACGACTCCAACTTCTCTTGACGGACGCACTGATCAACACCAAAAAAAATGTGTTGCGTAAAAGGAACTAGATAGAATCCTTGTTCCAATGAGAGGGAGAGAAGAAATGACACAATCCCATGCCCTCCATTACTGGCCTTCCATCTACATTTTCTAAGTCTGACAACTAAAGAGACGGTGGAATGGATGCAAGATTTGATTTATTCCCTAGTGTTGAGGATTGGGTCTGTAGGAGATTTTCTCGGACCAAGACTTCAGGTGACGATTTAACTCTATTCTCAGAATCGCAGTCAACACTAAATGTCATATCCTTTAGATTATATGTACATCAGAGAGAGTCTGGAGAATTAGAGGAATTGGATACCTCTTGATTAAGGCTAGGTTGAACTCTAGAATTTTGGACCTCTAAAGTCGAGTCGACTTGATCGGATTGGATCCTGTACTCACATGCACAAGGGGGTTAATCCAACTTAGTCATTCTCTTTGATGCTCGAGGACGAGCATAGTTTAAGTATAGGGGGGTGATGAAACTCAATTTCATCATCTTAATGTTCCATTATTAACCCCCTTGCTTAAAGTGTTGTCAATAAAACCCAGTTAATGTCCTTTAATTATCTGAGTCTCTAATAAATTAAAAATCACAAAAAAATAGCAAAACAAAAATCTGTGGTATTTTTAGCCTTAAAAATACCCTTAAAAATATTTCGAGCCTTTAGATGATCTCTTCTCTAGTTTTGGTCAACATGAAACTTGTAGATCTCATCGAGATCTACAACTTTCATGTTTTGAGTTTTCTCAAAATCGGCCAATATCACCTTCATATTTCAATTTTTCTCTTGGAATAACCTGATTGGGCCACGTAGCCCGTTCTGGGTGAGCCACGTGGCCCACCCACCTTTGTCCTATCCGCCCGCATTCTCGACCATTAGATCTCCTCCTGAGATCCAACGGCCCCAAGCTTTCCACGTGCACCCTTACTTCTCTACCATCAGATCATATCCCGCCTCTTATCTCCACCACTCGTTCCCGCCAAAATATCCATGCACCACGTGTCGCTTCGTCAGCCATCAGATCGGCAACGATCCTCGCCATCTCAGCTGTTATCTCCGCATAACCTTTCGACCACTCGATCAACCTTAGCTTCTCATCTAAGCCGTCCGCTAGCGCCTCGCACATAGCCTTCCACGTGGCAGCTCCGCTGCGCTCCGATCATATCAGCCGAGATCGCATGACACCCGTCGCTTCACGCCCAATCAGCAGCCGTTGGATCTCCAGATACAACGGCCATCGGTCATCGCCTACCTCACGACGCCCACCTTCCCCACGTTCACCACCTCGCGTACTCAGCTCGCCCCTCTTATTCTCCTGCCGTCTCCAGTCGACCTCTTCCATCGACAACTGCCCTACCATGTTCACCGTTTTTCCCCTTCCTCCCGCATCATCCCACGAACCCCGTCATCCTCACACGCGCTCCACGTTCCTCATGCAAAACCACATCTTCACCAGCCGAGCCTTCGACCTTCACCTTTAAAAGCGCCGCCTTCCCCCTCAATCCAGCTTGTCTACCTTTATGCGGGGAGGGGCCCAGCCCTCCTCCGCCTCCCTGTGACAGGGGGAGGCGGAAGGATCGAGCGAAGATGATCCTCTCCCCTGGTGATGACCCTCCGCTGATCAAGGCGGAGCTGCAGTGCCTAGAGCCCGCTTGAGCTGCCTCCATCGGCTGGGGAGGTCCAGTGAAGACTAGAGCTCCGCCATGGAGCTCGCGCATAAGCCCATCGATCCGCCATCGCTCAGGTAAGCTCCCGATTTCCCTTTGTGTTTTTCATTTAATTTCGCTAAATTTTGTAGGTCTCTTCTCCCTCGTTCACTCCTCGCCATTCCCCTTCCGAGCTCTGCCATGCTCCCCCCTTTCACGCGCCGCCTCCGACAGCCACATCCTCCCTCTTCCATACCTCCCCACCGTCGCCCATCTCCTCCGCCACCCACGGCGGAGGAGCTCCGAGCTTTCACATTCTTCACGCCACATAAGCTCTCACTTCGCTCACGCACGCACCTCTTAGGCTTCAACTATGTGCTACTAACCACGCAGGTCCCTCAAACTCGCAATGGCCGGAGCCTCGTCGGAGCCCACTTCGTCGCAGCCGCCCTCGACTTCGGAGCTCCGATGGCCTGAGCCACGACGCCAGACATCTTCCTCGAGATCCCCTCTTCATCGACGACCGTTTATGGAGCTTCAGGGAGGTCCAGGTCGACCGAGAACGAGAGGCGGAGGAGAGCCCCCATCACCGGAGACCCGAACGCGCCGCCAGCTGCAGATGGAGGAGGAGAAGCAGTTGCCGTTGGATGTCCCTTCCCCGGGGATCATCCAACGGACCAGATGAGCCCAAGCAACCACTCCAGGAGACTTTGGATCCTCACGATCCAATGGCCGCTAACCGGCCACGCGTCAACGCCAGAGCCTCCCCGAGCCTTCGTCTCCGACCCTCCAGGCTTGGGACGCCCGAGCCTAATGCCGAACCTTCTGGAGCGCCCGAGCCTTCACGAGCCTGCATCGAGCCCGAACCAAGTTCCAAGCCTAGCCGAAGCACCGTGAACCTCTGCCGAGCCTCGTCTGCCCTTCGAGCCTGGATAGCACGTGCTTGGCACGTGCGCATCTGGGAAAATTGCAGAGATGTCCGCCTTCTTTTCCAATATTACATAAGGTCCAGATCACGTGCAGATCTCGTGCTAATGGGGGTAATTTGCATCAAAACCCTCACGGGTTTTGAAAATTGCAAAAATACCCCTGTACGTAAGGGTAATTTACAGGGAAGGTCTCGTACTTTTCATATTTTCATTTTAGTCCCTCCCATGGACCTGTATGTAATTATCTTTTCATGTTTTCTTTCGTTTATGCCCCTGGTTTCTTACATGCATATCTAGAGCCTCGTAACTCCGATTGAGATGATTTCAGTTTCATTTTAACGCTTGTTTGACGTACTTTTGCATATTTGTTCTCTTATTTTGACACTGTGATCTCAATGTATTTCTTTAAACAACTCGAGTGTCTTTTATGCCTTTTTGACTAACCTTGCAATATACATCAAATGAGTTATTGCTTCATTTAAATATGAAATTAACTTGTGGTTTAGTTGGCTCACCATTTTAACCTAGGGCATATTTGTGATGCATTTCATGGCATTTACTTGCATAATAAAATAAAATAAATAAAATTGCATGTTTATTTATTTAATGCATTGTCTTGCATGCTTTGACCTACATAGGCTTTAACTCAACACTTAATTAGATAGATAAAGATCCGACTAATATGAGGGAGGCTCGTGTCCCTAAGTTCGACCTTGGCATCTTACCAAGTAAAATAAGTACGCCCATCTCATTCTTATTTGACATATATCAATCAGATGGTCTTTTGATGACCCGGATTGGCCCGACTGCTACGATATTTTGAAGTGCTAATTACACACTTTTAAAGGGCCGACTTCGAGGATTATCATGGTGCAAATGGTGAAGGCAGAGCAATCACTCCATCGATGACTCGATTTGGGGGGAAGAGAAAGTAAGAACAAATAGAAGAAGAACAAAGATGGGGGGAGAAGAGGAAGAAGAAAGGGAGAAGAGGGTATCTGGCGGGGAAGCTAGAGCTCGTGCTCCGACCAAGTCTTTACTCAAGGGTTGCGACCTGAGCTCGTGGAACCAGAGATGCAACAAAGCTCACCAGAGCCTTGGATCATGCCTGGAGGTTGAGCAAGTCATCTCTCAACTTTAATTAGTTCCTTAAATGCCACCTAAGCTCGAAAGGGGCTCTCTCCTCTCTCTCGTGTAATGACAAATGCTTGGATACTGAGGTACGACTGTGGTTTTGAGGTTAGGTTGTTAGGGCTCTTGTGAGAATCAAGGGAAGGTGGAGATCGTTGGGGAAAACAATCATGGAGGAGATGAGGTGTGGTGGTTTCAGAGGTGGGGCTGGTGACTGGGTCGAGGTGAAGAGGAGACATGAGTGTGAGGAAGGAGGTGGTGTGCGACCAGTGCTTGCGGAGGACGGTTGGCCACTGTCATAAGATGTGGAGGGGAGAAGACCAGCCACGACCATTCGATCGGCTGAGATTGAGCGATCGTGGACGCGCTACGTGGTGATAAAAGAAATAATAAAAGGAAAAAGAAAAGAAAATACGAAAATAAGAAGATAAAAAATGAATTAAAAGGGGACCATTGGATAAGCACCCTACATCCAACGACCCCCAAAGAAAGAGCTTAAGTGACCTAGGTGGAGGGGCACGTGATAGCTACGAGAGTCGCTATGTGTCGCCTCCATAAAATTCAGAAAATAAAATGAAAGGAATAAGAAAATAAAATAGCAAACATTGTCAAATAAAAAAGTCATCTTCATGAAAGTTGTTTATCTAAATGAGATCTACAACTTTTGTGAAGGGACTAAAACTAAAAGAGATCATATATACAAAACATATTTTTGGTGGTATATTATATCTATAAAATACTGTATTTTTGTATTTTGCAATTTCTTGTGATTTTTAAATAAAATAAAACTAAAAATTATATAAAAAAAGAATATTTAAAACTTAATATATTTTTTCATATTTTAATAATTAAGAAAATAATGAAATAAAAGTGGAGGGGCTTATATATAGACTATATATACAGACTCAAAGTAATTTATTTTTTCAATTTTAAATTTAATTTAATTTGGATTTTTGCATACTTTATTAAAACATAAATCAAAGAAAATAATGAAAAGAGAAATCAACCAAAGAGTGATATTTTTGTACATAAAATAATAGGGTCAAATCATATAAAATATAAAATAGACAACGAGGTGCCAAAATAAAGTTTCACATATAAACTCCGATTCTTTTGAATTTGGTCATGTTTTGCAGATAATTGAATGTACATTAATTTGAAAGTGAGTAGTGGTTCATGGGAGAATGTATGAGAGATAGATTCACATTGATGCCTTTTTGTCTCCAAATTAGGGTTTGGGTTTATTGAGCATATATACAAGTTAGTAATTTTTGATATTTTTCCTTTGTTAATGTTAGTATTATGTACATAATAAAGTTGATTTTATTTTATTTGGAGTTAGTGAAAAATAATAAAAAATGAGAGAAATTATGAGAAAATGCATAGTGTTTTTGGCCTCTTTTTTATGCAATTTTGAATGTTAAAATGAGAATGATAATAATTGATGAATCCACGATTCATCATCTCAATATATTAATCTTAGCAAAATCCTTGAGTAAAATCCCTAATAAATGTCCATAAAATTAATAAATTACAAAATGACTCTTGTAGATAAAACACACTAATTATTGTATATTAGATTGTATAAAATAAATTAATAATAAAAAGCCGAAAAATTAAAGGACTTTTTCATCTGTAAATAGCCCAAAACTTCATGTTTTTGATAATTTTATTTCAACTCTTTTTAGCTAATTCTTTATCTATCTTGTTCATAAAAATGTATATAAAAATACAAAAATATAAAATAAATTTCACCTCAAATAAATGCTCCTAGATCTTAAAGATAAAAAGCCACAAAGTCCAACTTCCCAGCCAAATTCCCGCTCCGTATGAACTCCAAATTCACCAAACTCACTTTTAAAGTTCAAGTTAGAAAATTATCTATCCAAACATAAGTAGTTTCATTAAAATTGGAGCTCGTTTGCAAAATTTGGATTTTGGGACCTAGGTGTACTTTGTATATATTGTACATTTCTTTCTTTCTTCATTTTTTGTTTACTCTTTTTAATTACTAAAAATCCAAAAAATCAATTTTGTGTTGTATCTTATTTCTAATATTTTATTATATTTTCTGGTTAAATATCTTTTACTAAAAATACAATAAAATTAAAATTAGAAAAGCAAAAAAAGTACATGTTGTTTGTCTTCCTTTGTAAATTCTCCACTCTTTTTCTTCTCTTTATTTTTATTGTATTTTAGTAGCCTAGTTTATTTTATTTATTTATTTCCTATTCTCTACAATAACTTCTCTTCTACCACCAACTTCCATTCAACTCCACCATTTTTTTAATAACCTCCATTCCACTCAGTATTCCTCATCCAACCTCCCATTCAACTCCACTAATAATATAACCTCCCATTCAATTCCACCACCTATCTAATCTCCCTTTATCTTCTCTTTATATTCATCTCCACATCCACAATTTTCCCCATCCGCCATTCTAATAGAAAAAAGAGAGAGCTTGGAGTGTTTTGTTGGTGACAGCGGCGAAGCATCTTCCTCAAGTGACGACCTCCTTCAGGCGAGATCTGCGGAGCTCCGCTCCGCGTCACGAGTTTCCCATCGGGCTCGCATAGCTTTTCCGATTTTTATTTCGCCAATCAGATTGAGGTGACGACAAGAGTTCATCGTAGCTGCTCCGCAAATCTGGCGAAGATTCAGGTAAGTATTTTTCCTCTCCTTTTCCTTGTTATTTAATTTTTCTATCTCACATTTTGTTTCCATGTTATTTTCAACACAGCATCATTTTATATCACATCATACCATCACCACCGCCTTCATTTTCTTCATTATTCCCCTCTACCATTATTTATTTATTTTTATATATACATATTTGTTCCCTGTTTAAGAAAACTTTAAAAATATAAAAATTTAGAAAACATCACACTAAAAACAATTATGGAAAACCCTATAAAAAGTGTGTATTTTTCATTGTTGCATTATAATTCCTAAAATTTCAAAAAAAATATATTTTGTGTTCATCTCGGGATTAGTATTCTAAGAAAAATATAATTTGGCTAAATTTGACTTATTTCCTATTAAAATTAATTTAGCTAAGTTGTGTGCTTTCTTAGTATCTTAATTTACTTGCATTGTGCATTTTGCATTCTTTTTGTATAAAAAATATAAAAAAAATATACGCACTGAAAACCTAGAGCTAAGTTTTTGATTTAACCCCAAAGTTGTTCCTTTGCCTCCCTGTGTTCGACCCCAGACATGCCTGGGATATAAATTAAAGCCGAGACACTCTTCACAGAGATCTTCTCTCGGTTCTGATTGATTCGCTAAGTACATGTACTTAAACGAACACATATTAAACATCGTATTCAGTGAACCATCAGATGGCGCCATTGTCGGGGAGGCAAACGACTTAGGGATTAATTTGAAAAATTAGATTTAGATTTTCATTCACTCAGGTAGTCTGACCCCCAAGCCACTTTGTATTTATTCCATTTTTTGCTATTATTTTCTATTTATTTTGTATATATTTTGTAGTGGATCTCTCTAATATAAATTTTATTTTCCTTGCGAGGGCTCCGTGGACTTGGAGTGCATCGGAGGTCGACGAACGAGACACGCGTCGACTGCTGACGAGCGAGGAAATTAAATTTATTTTTTTGAGAGCATTTTTTTCTAAGTTTTTTTGTAGTTATTGTGTTGTAATAATTTAGGTAATTCACCCTTTACATCGGCTCTTGTTTGAGAGCTCGCACTTGTATCCAGACTAGACTTTTGACCCTCTCGTGGTCGTGTGGTTGATTGACGTAGAATAGGACTTGCACTCGAGGCTCTTAGAGCATTTTTTAGAATATTTTATTGCTTGTGCTTGTAATTTTTTAGGACCACACATCACATTTAATGAGACACACTTAGACCGTAGGACTATTAGTCAAATGTAACTTGCTCATCACTCGCTAATAGAACTGCCTGTCTAGGAACAGTTTTCTCGTTTGCATTCATATAGCATAAAATTTCGATTCTGCCTTTCATCCCGCATGTAGAGCGCGAGGATCACTGTAAGTCTCCTAAACTGGGCATGCATCATTGATATCACTATTTGCATCAGTTTTCTCGACTCTCCCCTTGGTTTTTGAAACTTAGGTTAAAAGGAAATCAAGGTTGATCGTTAGGCGTGCTTTGTTTGGTGGAGTAATCAAGTGATAACCAAACTTAAAATCGGTACTGCTAATCAGAGTTGAAAAAAAACTGACTAAAACTAACACTTGTTTTGGGAGAGCAAAACCCTCATTGTATGCTTGGCTATTGTGATTGTTGAGAGGTGAGGACATATCCCTAGGATAGTGCCCAAAACCTACTTTTAAACCTTGCGTAATTGGACTTTTATCTTGATTTATCATCTAATTAAAACTAAAAAGATAAAAGTTTGGACTCTTACGACCATCATTGTGTTGAGTAGGTGAACTCAGGGTGTGCTCTTGTGTTTGTTTGTTTGTTTTGTGTGTTATTCGGTGCACTTGCACGCTATCTCTCTGGATCAGCTTCATTATCCCATTTCCCTTCCAAGATGTTAGAATATTGGTCACCATATCCATGTCACTCTTCTTCGACCTTATTCCGATCATCCACACCCTCTTATTCCTCCTCATACCCCCACCACGACCGCGAAGTCAGAATCTGACTGACTTCCCCAATTCTTCGTCCTTCTCACCTACCCCATATTCCTACACCCCTGACCCACAACCACCCTAGATTGACTCACCATATTCTCGTCTACTTGCTGGAATCAAGGAACAAATCAAAGATCAAGCCACTGCTGAGATGAATGATTGGCAGAAACAATTTCCCCCACAAACCTCATTTTCACCTCGAGTTGGGATCGAGCAATATTTGACCTATACACATCCTGACTTGACCTTTGGATACAACGTGGTTGACCAAACAGACCGAATGGAGAGGCCTGCATTACATGATATTCCTGACTTGATTGACCTGAGTGATCAAGCCCACATTGACCAACCTTTATATCACCCATTCGGAGGGCCGAAATATACATGGGATTGGATTCACGCGACCAATATACAGACCCCCTGTCCAGTGACTCCACCTTATGAGGCTCCGACCAACATCTGCCATACAGACGGGCCATATTCAACCCAACATTACATGCATGAGTCAAGGTATGCTGAGTATAAGAGCCTAAGTTCTCAACAGTATCTTCCAATTGCAAATACTTCTCTCATGAGTTGTCATGAGAACTTATTGGAGGATGACATCTCTAGACCGATCAAGATTCCAGGTAGGAATGCGGATCATAGATTTCGTGGATATTTTGAATTCCTAGAAAAAATCGGATTGACCACACATCATGTACAGCTGGAGTCCCTTCTACCTCCCTCTTCTACTAACCACTTTCCTTCCAAATTTGAGTCTTACATTCTCCTAGTCATCCTTCACCTATCGAAAAGACCAAAAAAATTAAAAACCCCAAAACTACTATAAAAATTGAAAAAAGAAAAGATCTAAAAAAATTGGATCTTGTAGTAAGGGAAGCACTGGATAGAAAGTTAATTTTGAGCTTCCCTTAATAATGGCCATTGAACACTTTCCCGACCTTAAAAGATTTGTGAGAAGTAAATTGATGCCTAAAAGGTCGGGCAATAAGAGAACAAGGACTGAGAGACATATAGTGTCTATGGCCACATCTTTGATGATAGGGAGAAAAAACAAGAGCCGCAGAGT
Organism: Ottelia alismoides; assembly: GCA_037367405.1. NCBI lineage: Eukaryota > Viridiplantae > Streptophyta > Magnoliopsida > Alismatales > Hydrocharitaceae > Ottelia > Ottelia alismoides. Next base: position 355,621 of record JAZKJV010005914.1, on the reverse strand, counting down.
AAAGCGGTTGCCTAGATTTGAATGTGAAATCAAAGATACCACATTCATCCATGCAAGAATCGATGATGACTCACCGATTAATATCCTCCCGACCTCTGTGTTTGCCAAGCTCATACTCGGATCTGCCAAGAAGTCAATAGAGATCGTTCAGTTGGCTGATCGATCCATTAAACGGTCGAGAGGAACTATTTCTGTCATCATTACTTTCCAAGGTGCTCTACTGGAGATAGACTTCACGATCATTGACATTGAGCATCAAGGAGAGTTCACCCAGTCTCCGATCATTCTTGGGAAGCCGTTCTTAGCCTTGGCTAAGGCAACTATAGATTGTGAGACTCAAGATATCAATTTCTCTGCATTGGGAGCACTCGATCTCACCCGATATTTGATGACACACGATATTTCCAGGTAACCCGTAAAGTCGCAGACAGTCGTGACCATCGAGAGACAGTTGAGTCCCGTCTCTCTACTACACCTGAGATACCAACTGTCCAGACGACCATTGGATCAGAGACTCCCAACACCTCCACACCACCCACTGCTTGCATCACCACCACCGTGACAGCTTCTAGAGAGGACTCACAATCAGAAGCTGTCCCTGAGTCGAACATGATCATTACTGATTTCCTTGACTATTTAGATGATCACACTCATGAGCCAATCAATGCCAAGCCAACTGAGAGCACTATGCCTTACTAGAGACGTGTGCTGACCCTGCATGAGTATTACAATGCATATGGTGACTCATCTGATGATGGACCTCTGGTCAGCACCTCACACTCGCTACATCCAGGATCTACACCAAAAGAGACAATTAGGAAGAAATTGACCAATCTTGATAAATCGGTTGCTCCATCCTCTAGTCAATCATCTGGTAAGAAGAAGAGTATTGATTCCTCGAGGTGTTCCCTGAACTCCTCAAGACGTATCACTCTCCTCTTCCTCTTGATGCTTCAGGTTCTAGAAAACCGGCTAAGAAAGTTACCTTCGACGTACCAGAGAAGGAACTTTCTGAGGAGTTCTCATCAGGTCCGGATGAGGTGATCTATATGAGTGAGCTCACTTCGGCTGTTCTGAAGCCATATTTGAGCAAGCAGCTGTGTGTCGACCCTCGTTGGACGTTCCCTACACCTCACTATTATTCTTCTGACAGCGATACGTGTGTATACTGCCAACCCCCTCACTTCTGCAAGAAGGTCCATCACAAACCTTCTTGATCCTTGTATATTTTCACTCCTCCTTGTACAGATTTTCCTTCCTTTATTTCCCTCCCTCCCCCGTGACGCATCACTCGCACCAGTTCCGTATCATTTTCATTTTGTGGCTATACTTAGGATGACTAGATCCTAAGTATAGGGGGTGAGTGACCCTATTTGCTCCATCTCTTCTTTTTATTTTCTTTTTGTATATTCCTTCCCGCCCTTATCGGTCCCCCACTCTTGGTGTTCTTTCCAATACTTAGGCTGACCAGAGCCTAAGTATAGGGGGGTCGATGTCTGCTATGTGTTATTTTCTTTTCACATCTATTCTTTTCACCCACTTATACTTAGTACGAGCTATGGCTTTTTGTCACCTAGTGCCATGAGGACATAACACATGCTAAGTATAGGGGGGTTTGTATATATTACATATATACTTTACCCATAGCTCGTACTTTCACGTATTTTTGTATATATTATACAATAATTATGAGGTGGGGGTAAAAAAATCTTTTAAAAAATATCTCTTAAAAAAACCTTTTTAAAAAAAAAACTTTAATTTTTTCTCTTATTTGCTTTAAAAAACTTTTTCAAAAAAAATGTCCTTTCTTATTTACCAATCTTTTTTTAAAAAAAAACTTTTCACTTTTTTTTTGAAAAAAAGCAAAACTACTAAAAAAATTTCTTCTTTTCCTTTGTTTTTCAAAAAAAAAACAAACAAAACAAAACAAAACAAAACAAAAAAACTCTAAAAAATAACAAAAAAACTATGTAATAAGTTGGTTTAATCCCTGACACATTCACTTTCACACAAAACTACTAAAGTTCAAGAACACTTAGTTTATGAGGTCTTGAGTTTTTGAGTTAACCAACCTTAGTCATTAGGGTCTTTGACTTAGTTATTTACATTTCCCTAGTTTGAAAGATTTGTGTGCTATATTGCATGATTAATCTCTACCTTAAGAATATGATCAGCCCCTCACATACACGACTGCAGTTATGATGAGATGAGTTGAAATTTCACTTGAGGAACTGGGATGAGGGATTTGAGTTTGGACCCGATTTGATGATACTTGAGGATGGGATAAAATCAATGAAGGCTTCATAAAACCTGAGTGTCAGCACCTTTAGCCAGTATAAGAACATGGTTCTTGTACTATCTCTTGATATTTACCTAAGTGCCAGGGTGTGATATAAAAAATGTTGATCAGTGTGCGCCGACTCTTGGTAAAAGCAGTGGAGCTAGCCAAAAAATATTACAAAGCAATGAAATGTCAAAAAAATCTCTCATTCCACAAAGTCAAATATCAAAGAGCTTCCACCAAAGGCGAGCGCTCCCAACCATTTCAAAGTGTCCACTTGGACCGCCGCTATTAGGACCAGGAGTCGGGCTTGCACCAAAAAAGGGCTCTGCATCGTAAATGCTACAAGTCTGGGTGTAGAAGGTACGATAGGTACTCAAAAAAGGCACACCCCGGTGTACTCCCAGGAAAACAAGTGCAGACAACTCCAACTTCTCTTGAAGGATGCGCTGATCAACACCAAAAATATGCGTTGAGTAATAAGGTACTTGAGAGAATCCTTGTTCCAATGAGAGGGAGAGAAGAAATGACACAATCCTATGCCCTCCATCAACTAGCCTTCCATCTACACTTTTAAGTCTGACAACTAAAGAGATGGTGGGTTGGATGCAATAAATGGTTTATTCTATAGTGTTGAGGATTGGGTTCTTAGGAGAGTCTCTCGGATTGGAACCTTGGGTGACGTCGCGACTCTACTCTTGTAAATACAATCCACACTTAAGTCATATCTCTACTATATATGTGTACAAAGAGAGTATGATGATTAGGGAAATTGGATACCTTTTGACTAGAGCTTGGTTCAGCTTAGAATTTTAGGATCTCTAAAACCGAGAGTTCTTGAACGGATCAAGTCTTGTATTCACATGCACATTCAGGAGATATTCCAACTTATTCACTCTTTATTTGCTCGAGGACTAGCAAAGTTTAAGTATAGGGGGGTGATGAATCCACGATTCATCATCTCAATATCTTGATCTTAGAAAAATCTCTGAGTAAAATCCCTAATAAATGTCCATAAAATCAATAAATTAACAAAACAACTCTTGTAGATAAAACATACTAATTATTGTTTATTAGATTGTATAAAATAAATTAATTATAAAAGCCGCAAAATTAAAGGAGTTTTTCATATGTAAATAGCCCAAAACTTCATATTTTTTAATAATTTTATTTCAACTCTATTTTAGCTAATTCTTTCTCTATCTTGTTCATAAAAATGTATATAGAAATGCAAAAATATAAAATAAATTTTACCTCAAATAAATGCTCCTAGATCCTAAAGATAAAAAGCCGTAAAGTCCAACTTCCCAGCCAAATTTCCGCTCCGTATGAACTCCAAATGCACAAACTCACTTTTAAACTTCAAGTTAGAAAATTATCTATCCAACAAAAATAGTTTCATTAAAATCGGAGCTTGTTTGCAAAATTTGGGTTTTGGGACCTAGGTGTACTTTTTATATATTGTACATTTCTTTCTTTCTTCATTTTTTATTTACTCTTCTTGCTTGCTAAAAATACAAAAAAACAATTTTGTGTTGTATCTTATTTCTAATATTTTATTGTAATTTTCTAGTTAAATATCTTTTATTAAAAATACAAAAAAATTAAAATTATAAAAGCAAAAAAATGTACATGTTGTTTGTCTTCTTTTGTAAATTCTCCACTCATTTTCTTCTCTTTATTTTTATTGTATTTTAGTAGCCTAGTTTATTTTATTTATTTATTTCCTATTCTCTACAATAACTTCTCTTCTACCACCAACTTCCATTCAACTCCACTATTTTTTAAATAACCTCCATTCCACTCCATATTCTTCATCCAACCTCCCATTCAACTCCACCACCTATCTAACCTCCCTTTCTCTTCTCTTTATATTCATCTCCACATCCACAATTTTTTCCCATCTGCCATTCTAATAGAAAAAGGAGAGAGCTTGGAATGTTTTGTTGGTGACAGCGGTGAAGCATCTTCCTCAAGCGACGACCTCCTTCAGGCGAGATCCGCAGAGCTCCGCTCCGCATCACGAGATTCCCATCGAGCTCGCATAGCTTCTCCGATTTTTATTTCGCCAATCGGATCGAGGTGACGACATGAGTTCAGCGTAGCTGCTCCGCAAATCTGGCGAAGATTCAGGTAAGTATTTTTCCTCCCATTTTCCTTGTTATTTATTTTTTTATCTCACATTTTGTTTCCTTGTTATTTTCACCACACCATCATTTTATATCACATCATACTATCACCACCACCTTCATTTTCTTTATTATTCCCCTCTACCACTTTTTCTTTTTTATCTATACATATTTGTTCCCTATTTAAGAAAATTTTAAATAATATAAAATTTAAAAAAACATCATAGCAAAACAAAACAAATTAAAAAAAATAAAAAAATAACAAGTAGGAGGAGCAGCTCGGCCGCCGCCCCCCAACGGTCATCGCTGCCCGCAACCGCCCTAGTGGCGGCCTTCGCCAACCGCGCCACCTCTAGCCCGTGACTATCGTCACCGCCTGCAACTCCGCGGCCGCCATTTCCCCCTTCCGCCAGCCTCCAGGTGGCCTGCCGCCTCTGTATCTCTCTACCGCAACCACATGCGGTGGCTGGCCCCGTTCCACGGTGCCCAAGACCGCCTGCCTCCTTGCCTCCTGCCGCCCTGCTGTGTCCTCCACTCCACCGGCTGACGTCGGCTCCAGCGGCCGCCTCCCCGTGCGGGCGGCGCCGCCCCGCTCCCCCCTCTCCCAAATCACCCTAATGACCTAGGAGGAAGAAGGTTGTTTTTTTGTTTATATTTTTATTTTGTAAAAATTACATGCTTATCCTGTCATGTTTTTGTAATTACAAAATAGTCCCTGTGCTTATTTTGTTCTGTTTAAGTTTATTCATGTTTTGCATTGATAACTCTCTATTCATGTTTTAATTTGGACCTCATTATGGCATCTTTAATTTCAATGAAAAATAACATGATGTTGAGCAACAAATTGTCTACCATCTGAATGTTTATTTGTATTTTTGTGAGTTGTGGGTAATTAATTAAAATTGTTTAACTGAAACATTTCATATTTTACTCAATTTGGACCCATAAATTCTCACTCATAGTTGCTCCAAAAATTCTTAAAAATTCAAGAATGATGCCTTGACATGTGCTTAAATTACTATCCAAATTTCATATCAATTGGAGTTATCTCGTGCCTAAAATAAATTGTGAAGCGATTTTAGTAAATGATTTTTAATTAAATCTATCACATAAGATTTTTGTGAAATTTCAAGTCTTCTGGATTCCATATGAAAATACCTATGTGAAATAATTCGAACTTTGGCTAATTTGCTATTGTGGATTTATTAGGAATTAATTACTCACTGTGACTTTGTTTTTACTAAAAAATTCATAAAAAATCAAATTTTGTCCGAAAAATCCAAAAAAAATACTGCAGCCTTCTTGCATCATGTTTATATTCCAGTATTTTTTTCATAATTTTTGCATTGTTTATGTGAAAAATTGTGAAAAAACCTATAAAAGTGTGTATTTTTCATTGTTGCATTATAATTCCTAAAATTCCAAAAATATGTTTTGTGTTACATCTCTGGATTAGTATTCTTAGAAAAATATAATTTGGCTAAATTTGACTTATTTCCTACTAAAATTAATTTGGCTAAGTTGTGTGCTTTCTTAGTGTCTTAATTGACTTGCACTGTACATTTTGCATTCTTTTTACATAAAAAAATATAAAAAAATATACGCACTGAAAACCTAGATCTAAGTTTTTGATTTAACCCCAAAGTTGTTCCTTTGGCTCCCTGTGTTCAACCCCAGACTTGCCCGAGATATAAATTAAAGCCGAGACACTCTTCACGGAGATCTTCTCTCGGTTCTGATTGATTCACTAAGTACACGTACTTCAACGAACGCATATTAAACATCATATTCAACGAACCATCAATAATGCAATTTATATTAAATGGATTTATTGACTTAGGAATAGAGCTCTATTTTCCTTTTTTAGAGTGATGAATCACAGATTCATCAACCCCCTATACTTAAACCTTGCTCGTCCCCAAGCAATTAAAATAAAAGCATAAGTGAAATGATATTGAGTTCCACACCAAGGTCATGAACAAAAGGTGAAAATAGAGCTTGACTCGACCTTTGGATTAATAATATGGTGGAACTCCTTATGAAAATTAGGTTTTTAGGAACAATAGTCTCCAAGTTATACAAGTCATTATCTAGATCCGACTCAGAAGTCATCTTAGATCGACCCCCTCCCAAAGAATCCCACATGAACATTGAATAACTATCTCTGTTGTGTGAAGGGTGTAAGCTCTTCCCATCCAAGATTCTGAACTACCATGCGGTTTCCTCCTCTAGTAACTCGTCCTTGAGGAGTCAGGTATTTCCTTCTAAGTTCAGAAACATGCTAGTTTACAACGAGTAGAGAGAGAAGTCTAAAAGAAGGGGAAAGGAAGTGGAGGGTTACCATTGTAGACAACTCTCTTGTGAAGCATGACCGATGTAGCCAAGTCTCAACCAGATTTGTAGGCTATCTGAATCTTGGACCATTGTGGTCAATGTTGTTCTTTTTGGAATTGACTTCATTTTGATAATATTTGTGGTTGCTTTGAATTGATCTTTTATGCTCCGACGGATATAGAGTCTTTTGTTCAACCTAGGTTTTGGGATCTTAGAAAAAATTGTGCTAACAGTCCACCATCATCTGAAGCTTTATTCAACCCGGTACTCCAATCTTTAGATGTCTACGCTACCAAAGAAAAAGACACACAATCTTCCAACATCCCTTCTGAGTTGAGCTAAGTGTGCAGTATCCAAGAGTCTACTCATGATGAGGCGACCATGTTATACACTAAGAGTCAAAGTCTAGACATTGTCTTGTGAACTCGGAGAATTAAATCTATGACTTGAAGTTTCTAAAATCCTACTTCTCAATGAAGTTCCTATGAAAATTAAGCAGACTAAGGTCAGGTCAAGTCCATTCTCGATTTTTACTCATGAGTCGGTTAAGAACCCACTGACTTTCCACTCTGCATATGCATGATATGCTAATGAAATGCAGATGCGTGAAATGTACATGAATGAAGTAAAAGTTTTTGAATGATGATAATCTTTTTATGCTAGATTTAATGAGAAGCTAGTTTTTTTATTTAACAAGAATTTTTTTATACACCCTATTTTTCAACAATTTTATAAACAAACTTATACAAGATAATACAACTTGTATACAATATACACATTATACAAATTGACATGTATTTTACATATTCTGCAAAAACACATTTTTTATTTTTTACCCAAGTTACCCATCTCGTATTTATTAAATATTATATAAATAAAATATGTGTAAGTACAAGCTATGAGTAAAGTATATATGTAATATATTCACACCCCTTATGAGTAAAGTACAAGCCATCTCGTGTGCTATGTCCTCAGAGCACAAAAAGTGAGGAAGAAATATAGCTTGTGCTAAGCATAAGAGAGCGAAAATAATAGAAGTATAGAAGTCGACCTACGACCCTATACTTAGGCTCTGGTCAGCCTAAGTATAGAAGAAGAGCAAAAACATGGTGATGGAGGTCAAGAGGAGAATGAATACATGAATGGGAATACATGGCGGGCATCAACCCCCCTATACTTTAGCTCTGATCAACCAAATTATGGAAGAAGAAGTAAATGTGAAAATCGATGGATTGTGGAATATACAGAGAACAATGAAAAAGAAAAGAAGGAGCGACTCAGGTCACTCACCCTTTAGACTTAGGATTTGGTCATCCTAAGTATAACCACAAAATGAAATGATACGGGACTGGGACGAGTGATGCAAATCATGTGAGAGGGAGGGGGGACAAACATAAGAAAAACTAGACAAGATGGAGTGAGAATATACAAGTCTCAATAAGTTTTTTAACAAAACTTCTTGCGTGAATAGGAGGTAGGGAATATACGTGCATGTCACTATCAGAATCATTCTCAGAGGAATAATAAGGATGTGAAGGGATTGTCCAACGAGGGTCAACACATGACTGCTTGCTCAGATAGGGCTTAAGAACAACCGAACTGAGCTCACTCATATAGATCACCTCATCTGGACCCGATGAGGAACCCTCAGGAAATTCCTTCTTCAGTATATTGAAGGAAACTTTCGTAACCGGCTTTCTAGAACCTGAATCATTGAGAGGAAGAGGAGAGTGATGTACCTTGAGAGGTTCAGGGGAACAACTCGAGGAATCAATACTCAACTTCTTCTCACTAGATAACCGACCAGAGGATGAGGCAACCCCTTTCTTAGAAAGGGTTATAATTGGGTCCTGGTTGTCTTTTTTGTTGAAGGTCCTAGAGGTAATGTATGTGAGGGGTCAACTGTGTGTGGCAATGTAGGCACAAGAGGTAGATCATCAAAATGGTCAAGATAATCCAAAAAGGGTGGGTCTGACTCAGAGATAACTTCTGGTTATGAGTCATTTATACAAGCTGTCGTGGTGGTTGTGAGGCAAGTAGTATGCGATGTCACCTTTTGTCATTTAATGACATACATGATCTCCATTAGGTGATAAGGCAAATTGTGTTTTGTGATTAGGAATTTCCCTAGTGGATGCAGTGGTCTTGGAGTGCGAGGCATCTCATGACCAATGGTCGACTCGACATTCAATGTCTCAAGTGTAGAAGAGATGTAGGACTCATCCACCTCTCGATGGTCATGGCTGTCTGCGGCTATGAGGGCTGCCTTGGATTTACTGGTGTCCTCAGAGGTCATGCGAGGTTGATGTGTACCCAATGTTGGGAAATCAATCACCTGAGTCTCACAATCTATAGTGGCCTTAGATAAGGCTAAGAACGACTACCCAAAAATAAAGGGAGAGTGGGTGATCTCTCCTCGATGTTCAATATCAATGACTGTAAAGTCCACTCTGAGTGGAGCACCTTGGAAAGTAAGATGATTGAAATAAACCTTCTCGGTCGTTTAATGGATCGGTCAGTCAGCTGAACGACCACTCTTGACTTCTTAATTGGTCCGAGTTTGATCTTATCAAATATGGAGGTCGGGAGGATGTTAATTGACGAGTCATCATTAGTATGAGCATGGGTGAATGTAGTGTAACTGATTTCACACTCAACTCTGGGCAAGCACTTAACTCTATGGCTCAGTCTTTCTCCCCATCTCCAAGGAGGTGGACATAGACACTCGATACTTGTTCTCTTATTGCCCAACCTCTTAGTAATCAATTTAATCCTTGTGAATCTTTTGAGATTGGGAAAGTGTCCTATGGCCTTATCAAGGGAAGCTTAAGAAACAGCTCCTTAGCGATCGCTTCCCTCAGGGCAGGGTCCAATTTTTTAGGCCTTTTTCGTTTTGAAATTTTTATGATATTTTCCGATTTTCATTTTTTTTTGATATTTTTGAGATTTTTATTTTTTGGTCTTTTTAATAGGTGAAGGTGGAATCGGAAAATGTTCCGACTCTAGATTGGCGGACAAGTGGTTAGTACAAGAGGGAGGTAGAATAGACTCTAGTTGTACAATGTGTGTGGTTTTCTTAGCGTCTCTAAGTTTTCAACATCAAATCCGATCATTTTATTCTCCACTTCCATTCTCGAGATGGTAGCAAATGAAATCAATAGGTCAATGACATTTCTCAATTTATACTCAATTAATTCATATCTCGTAATAATTCTAAAAATTCCATCCTACAAAATATTCCCATGACAAATCATGGGCGTAGTCTGTTTAGTTGGAGGATACTGCTGAGAACTTGGGGTCTCATACTCAACATACCTAGACTTTGACATGTAATGTTGGGTCAAGTATAGACCATCCGTCTAGTAGACATTGGTAGGAGCCTCATATGGTGGAGTAAATAAACATGAGGCTTGTAGATCAAGCTAATGGGTCCCATGTATGCGCATGCTCTCTGAATGGGTGGTATAAGGGCTGGTGATGAAGAATATGCATTTCTTCATCTTTATTAATTTATTTTAGCTTACAATCCCTTATAAAACACATGTATATATTACTAATTCCATATTCTTACTAACCTGCATCCATGCTTAAATATTGTACATTATTACTATTTGATAATAAAATAAATAAATAAAGAAATAAAGGAAAAAAAAGAAAATAAAAGACTGCATATATGTAATGGATACTAGATGCCTTGAACCTCAAGAGAAGGTCGAGACTTGACTTGATCGACCAGGAATATAGTAGGGGAAGATAGGGTTTTTAATCAGAAAATCCAAAAAAATATTTTGTAAATACTTTTCATTCTTTATTTTGAATTTATTCTGTGTATATTTGTATAAAAGTTACACTATTTTATTTGTACTTTCCTCAAATTAAATAATTTTCTAAACAGAAGTTGTAGATAAAACTATTTTCTAAATAATAAAATAATTGCAAAATAAAATTATATATAAAATAATGTAACCACATCCAGAAAAAAGCCGTAAAGTGATATTTGAAAGACCAATTCCACTCCATATGAACTCAAAATGAATCAAACTCATTTCCATTATATTCTAAATTAAGTTATCTTTAAAATGATAAGGCTTTCATAATTTTTGGAGTTACGATTTGAGAGACGATTTTCTGGGGTGGTTTGTGCAATTTTACCACTTATTTATTGTATTTATTTATTCATATTTATTTATATACATAATGTATTTTAATCAATTGGAAATATCTTTTAATAATTATTTTATAATAAAAATAAAAATAAAAAAATATATAAAACATAAAATAACATAATTTCCTTATTTGACTTTATGTATAATGTACCATACGTAGTATATAATTATTTTCCTTCAATAACCGCCACAAAAAATTAAATAACTAATGTTTATTCTTTAAATTAATAAAATGATGAAAATGATTTATTTATTTATTTATGTAAGGAATGTACCATATGTATATAATTTGATTAATTCCTTAATTAACCCACCATTAATTAAGTTATTGGTATTTATTATATTTCAAAAATTATTTTATTCATTAATTAAATTAATTTAATTCCACCATTAACACCTTTCCCTTTATTCCCTCTCTATTAATTCAATTTTTGAAATTCAAATTCTTTTCCATGTATTTGTCTCCGCCTCCCTTCTTCCAATTTGTTCAATCCTTTGGTGAGAGGAGCCTAATATCCAAGAGCAATCTTGTGATAGAAAGATGCCCAGCTTCTGAGCCGTTCGGTGATAGCGAGTCATCCTTCATCGAGGCCATCATGACATTCATCTGTTCCCATTGGTGAGATCCAATTTATTTTTCGTCATTCATCTAGATAGTTTTAGATTTAATTATTGTTTTGATTTCATTGTTCAATTTTAGATCACAGTTCTTGATCAATCATCACGTTTGATTCCAATCCGATTCCGATCACCACCTCATTCTTAATCCTTACACGTTCACATTCTTCCTTACACGATCTCTCAACTCTAGCCACATATGGTAGCTAGAGATACGGTTCTAATCCATCACCACCAACAGAACCTTCCTGCCCATTGATCCTAGTTTAATTGATTGTTGTGGACCGAGATGTCAAGCTCTAGTCAGTTTGTTTTTATATTTTATTTTATTACAATTACATGAATTTCAAAAAAAAAGATTACAAAAATATATATCATCTATTGTTCTACAAAAAAATAATATGGATGGACTCCGCCCAGCGGCGTCGTTGCCTTAGCCTTCGTCCGCCATCTCCGATCATCGCAGAGAGGACTCCGCCACCTGGAGAAACCTTGGAATCCATGTCACCGCCGCTCTTCACCCAACCCTTCACCATCCACCTCCTAGAGCCACGCTTGAACACCACTACTCGAAGAAGCGCCACCGCAACACCATCCTTCGACGTCGTCCATCTGGAGTCGCCTTCCAGATCCTTTCCCATCTTCGTCCCCTGGATTTGGAAGGAATCGAAAGAGACGCACCGCCACCGCGAGTCGCCATCGACCCCGATTGCCCTCAGTCATTCCGCCACCACCACCTTTCTGATTTGGAGGAGAAGAAGAAGGGGCGGCACCCGCTTTGGGTGGGAATAAGAAAGGAACAAAGAACATCCCCCGCTTCAACCCAAGCCGCTTTATTATTTTTAGGCAAATATTACTTTGGCCCCCCTATTTCTAAAAATAACAAAAAAGTCCCGCCTCTAGCCTATCACGTGCAAAACACGCTTTCTTTGGGTAAATTGCATATTTTTACTTACATTTTATTTCTTGTAATCTTTTATGCTTCGGCATTGATTAATTACATTATGGTCCCTATATTCTAGACTTTAAATTGCTTTTTTTCTCTTGTTGAAATAAACTTGCTTTCTTTTGTTGAAATAAATATTTTTATTGGTCAATAAATGCTAGAAAAAACATGTTATGTTCTTGTAACTTATCTTTTCATAGTGTAACATTTTTATTGCATTTTATTTTCTATTATTAATAGTTCAAAACATTGCATTTTCCACTATTTGAAATTAAAAAATTCATAAAATTTTGAAAATTGAGTCAAAAATTTCAAAACAATTAAAATTGTTTACTTTTTATATATTTTATTTCTTGTGCAAACTTCATGCATTAATTATTTTTAAAACCTAAAGATTTGCACAATACTAAAAACCTTATAAAAATCGTAGAAAGCTGTAGAAAATTCCAAAAATTATGATTTCACTTCAGGTTTGTAGATAATTTCTTATAGTTTTTAGAAAAAAATAAATCCAACAACTTTTAAGTTTATTTAATATTTTTAAACTGCAAAACATTCCTGCTTGTTCATTGTTTAAATTATATTCAATTTCTGTTTTTTTTAAAATCCATAAAAACTTTAAAAATCTTTGAAAAATCACCAAAAACATTATAGAAAGTACAAAACACAAAAATATTTTATTTTGACATTTTTAATCATTTTTTTATATATTTTAAAAATCCAAAAAATACCTTCTTTATTTTTATAGATAAATTTCTTTAGAAATTATATTCTTGAAAATTAAAACTTGCAAAACTAAAAACTAATAAAAATAAAAAATAAAAAAAATAAAAATTATAAAAATAATAAAAATAAATAAATTTAAAAATCCAAGCATAGTGTATGTTGAGATTCCTTATTCTTTTCATTGATTTTCAATTATGAGAATAACCCTCAAGATTTTAGCTTCCCTGACTTCGATCTTCTTTGTTATATAGGTAAATTAAATAGAAAAAAATTCTCTTACTACAATTTTTGTATTTATTTCATTTTGAGAATCAAATAATTTTTTGTTTGACGCTTCATTGGGTTGCGACGACACTTGTTCATAATACATCCAGAAAAAACCCTGAGAAGATCCGTCCAATAGTTGCTCAGTGCGAGCTTGATCGCTAAGGTCAATAAGGTCTAGAAGATCATAGGGTGCCGGCCTCTCCATTCAGTTTACTTGTCTGACCATGTTATATCCTAAGGTCAAGTTATGATGTCTATGTCTAAATCATTGACCTATCCCATAATTCACATGAGGAGGAAATGAAGCTTGTGGGGGTAAGTAACTCTGCCAATCATCTGTCCCAATAGTGGCTTGCTCTTTGAATGGTTTCTTGATTCCAACAAGTTCCCTAGAATATGTTGAGCCAGCTTATGATGGAAGTGGATCAGGAGTGTGAGAAATGTGGAAGGTGAGAAGTGAGAAGAAGTGGAGTAGTCAATCGAAGATTTAACTTCATATTTAGGGTGGGGGGGGGGGGTGAGAAGAAAGATAGTTGAGGAAGAACAGTCTCAAAATGAGGGTTCTGCTGGGATGAATAAGAGGAGTCTAGAAAGTCGATCGGAGGTCTGACTTCGTAGGTGGAATGGGGTGGAGGGTGCATGGAGGAGTGAAATGCTGAAGATGGTCGGTAATCGGTTAAAGAGAAATACATGTAGAGTTCGAGTACGGAGACCGATAAGCCGATATCTTCGAAAAGAAATGAAAGCGGATTGAGGCAAAAACGTGCAAATACATAGAAGGATGACACACACAGGTACACATACAACGCAAGAGAGATCCCTAGTTTCACCAACTTAACACAGTGATAGTCACAAAGGTCTGACCGTTATCTTTTCAGTTTTAGTTAAGTGATAAAATAATCTTCTTACACATGCGCATAAGGTGAGTCACCTGGCGCCCACCATATACTCCCAATATATACCAATCAAAGAGACATTCTGCTTGGATTGTCGGGTTATATCATGCCCTTAAGGATAATAGTGTGAAGATATACACAAAAATGTCTCTATAAGATTGAAGGCAAACACTTATAGCTCCCAAGCCTGTAAGAGCTGGACCTAGCGACTTATGGCATAAATCTAGGGATTTGAGCTCTAACCTCAGTGTATGTACATCCTCACCCACTCTATCTCGAGTTAGGTTCCTTCTTATAATGATAGGACTGCTCTTCTGATAATAAATGTTATTTTAATCAATTTTTTGGTTAATTCTAATAAATAGTCCTGATTTTAAGTTAGATTTTCGCTTGATTAAGTTCACCAATCACGACACGCCTAACGATTAGTTCCGATTTCTGTTTATCCTAAGCAATAAAACTAAGGGGAAGGGACTCGATAAAAATCGATACAATCGATAAAATCTATGATGCATGCCCAGTTTAGAAAACTTATAGTGATCCTCGTGCTATACATGTAGGATGCAATACAAAATTGAATTTTTTATGCTAAACACAAATGCAAGCGTGGAAACCACATCTAACAGGAATTTCTATTACTCAGGAAGAATGCAACTTTAATTTTACTAAATGGAGTGTTATACAAGTGTGTATTATTAAAGTGGGAAATGTGGTGCTAAATTAAACGAGCATAAACAAATGATATTTGACCTATGAAAAATCTCTAAGAGCTGCAAGTGCAGGTCAAACCTGCAAGACACTGAAGTTGAGTCCCACCCTCAATACGAGAGCGAAATAGGTCTCGACACATCACAAGAATAAAAATGTCCTAGTCTTGGTACAAAAGCAAGATCCCAAATGGGAACCAAAATAAAACTGTAGTTATTACAATTTTACAAAAGTTAAATAAAATACATAAATAAAACCTAAGGACTCTACACTCTCTCATGACTTGACTCGATCTTAATTTTAAATGCATCCTTCATTCGGCTTGTTTTCCAAAAAGCTAGCCTCCAATGCACCTGTCTCGAAAAGCTACTATGTATGCGTCAGGTCCCTCACACAAAAAATAGGGTGATGGTCATAGAAGTGACCCAAAAAGATATAAACAAATAAGGGAATAAAATGTTGGAAAAAATAGAGCAATAATTACAAGAAGGCTCGGGGGTTAGACTACCCTGGAGGTGGGAAACCTAATTTCTAATTTCTCTAAAATTCAACCTAAGTTGTGCATCCCCGGCAATGGTGCAATCTAACAAACCTGAAAACGTCCTTTGATATTTTGTGAGAATTAATATATGTTCATTATAAGAGAGCATATTTGGATTAATCAAAATTACCCCTTAATTAATATTCAATGAAACACTAAAGCGGTCAGATTTATTCTACTTGGGAAAGACCAATATCAAACTCAGGTTGGCTACCGTCTCCTTAGGATGACTTTCAGATTATTTAGAAGCTTGGTTTTTGAGGAGTTTTTTAATATTTTATGCAAGCAATGAAGAGATGCAAGTGCAGAAAATCCAATTTTAATGTTAAATTAGCCTATAATGAAAAATCCAAATTAATGTGCAATTGGGCTAAAAAATCCAGGGGGCTATTTTTCCTTAATTATTTATGCAGTGGCGAATCCAGAATACATTTTTTATATTTTATGACATAAAATGCATGCACACAAAATAATCACTTTTCAGGGGTTTTTATGCAATTATTCATGCAAATGAAACACAAAAAATATGGAAATTTTAGTAAGTTAAATATGATGAAATTAGCCTAGTGTATTTTTTTCTTAATTTTTGGTTTCAAAAATATTTTTTTCGTGAATAAAATAAATAGACTGTGTCATTTTCAATAAGTTAATTGTAATATTTAGCAAACTTAATTGTTTTCATGAAATAAAATTATCCAAGATATGACTAATTAAGAACAATAAAAAACATAGCTCCCAAAAAAATTAAACTTAAAAATAATAAAAAAATTAATTACTAGAATCACAACATAATTTATTCTATGAAAAATAGGCATGGAAATAACTTTATTTTGGGCACATATCACATTAGAACATAATTAATTCTACGTAACGTGAAGGGGAGTTTTTGGAGCAAAGGTTGATTTACTATGAATTTCCAATCACAAGCAGGGATAAATATGGCGAATTTTACCACAATAAATATTATAAACCAATCAACACAAAATTACATTAAGAATCTGCAATCATAGAGAATTAAATATTCTACAATATGCAATTTTTGAAATTAAAGTTTGATGACAAAACAACATCCAAAATAGGTCTCAAGTGCATGGATCTATGTGTAATATAGGAAATAATATAAATAATAAAAAGAAATGCTAACATGGACTCAAATGGAATTACCAAGACATTTGAGGGGTCTGATGCAAATTTTCGTGCGTGCGTACGTGCGTTGCACGTGCATACTCGTTTGGGGACTTTGACGTTATTCTCCAGAAATGTAGAGGCCTATGTGTAAATTGCCCCATACCCACATGCAAAGCACGTGCGGTGGAGGCTCGGGTGGCTGGAGCTTCGGATGGAGGTGTAGGGTCCTCAGCCTCCGCGTGGCTGGAAGAGGGATCTTCGAAGAGTAGATGCAGGCAACTAGGGTGACATCTTGGTCGACGTCATGGCACAATGACGACCGTTAGATCAAGGCGTGGGACTTGATCCTACGGTACCTGGACAACAAAAGGCGAGGTGGCTGGAGATACGAACCGGTGGTGCGAAGGCAGACGACAAGGCAATCGAGGAGCGTGGAAGGCAAGGTGGTCGGTGGACCAAAGGGTGAAGGTAGAGCAATCATTCTGTTGATGGTTCGATTTGGGGGTAAGCTGATGAAAGAAGAAGCAGAAGAAGAACATAGATGGGAAGAGAAGAGGAAGAGGATCATGAGAAAAAACAAAGAGAGAATAGGGTATCTGGTGGGGAAGCTGGAGCTCGTGCTCCAACAAAGTCTTCGCTCAAGGGTTGTGACCCAAGCTTGAGCAACTCGTGGAACTGGAGCAGCAACAGGCTCACCAGAGCCTTACATGATGCATGGCAGTTGAGCAAGTCATCGCTCGACTTGTCGAGTGCCATAGTTGCACCATAACTCAAAAGGGTCTCTCTCCTCTCTCTCGTGTAACGACGAATGCTTGGAGATGGAGGCGCAACTTGGATTCTGAGGTTAGGTCATTAGGACTCACATGAGAATCAAGGGAAGGTGGAAATTGTTGGGGCAGATGATTGTGGAGTGGATGAGGTGATGTGGTTGCGGAGGTAAGGGTGGTGACCGAGTCAAGGGCGAAGAGGTGACACAAGCATGCATAAGGAGGTGGTACGCGATCGGTGCTTGTAGAGGATGGTTGGCCACCGCTGTAAGAGGCAGAGGGGAGAAGACCGACCATGACCATTTGACCAGACGAGATCGAGTGACCTTAGACGCTCCATGTGGCGGTAAAAGAAATAATAAAGGGAAAAAGAAAAGGAAATATCAATATAAATAAAAAGCAAAATAAAAGGGGATTGTTGGATGAAGCACCCTCCATCCAACAACCCCAAAAGAAAGAGCTTAAGTGACTTAAGTGGTGGGGCAAGTGTTGCCTCCACAAAATTCAGAAAATAAAATGAAAAAATCAAAATCAAAATAGCAAACTTTGACAAATCAAAAAGTCGTCTTCATGAAACTTCTTTTTCTTGACAAGATCTAGAATTTTTGTGAATGGACCAAAGCCAAAATAGATCATCTATAAAAAGGTATTTTTGGTGGCATATTATATCTCAAACATAACGTATTTTTGTATTATGCAATTTTTTTCTGTGATTTTTAAATAAGATAAATTTGAAAATAAAATCAAATAAAAATAAAGAATATATTTACACCTTAATATATTTGTTTGATATTTTAGTAATTAATAAAATAAAGGAATAAAAGAGGAGGGACTTAGTTACAAACTTTATACACAAAGTCAAAGTGATTTATTTTCTTTGATTTTTAATTCAATTTAGATTTGGATATTTGCACAATTTATAAATACATAAATAAAAGATAATAAATGAAAAATAAATCAATAAAAAATAGTTATTTTTGTACATAAAAGAATATGGTCACATAAGATAACATATACAATAGATAATGAGGTCCGAAAACAAAAGTTTCACATTTAAAATCTGATTCTTTTGAATTTAGTACTGTTTTGTAGATAATTGACTGTAAATTTATTCAAAAGTGAGTAGGAGTTCATAGGAGACTACATGAGAGAGATATTCACATTTACACCTTTTTGTCTCCAAACTAGGGTTTGGATTTATTGAGCATATATACAAGTTAGTAGTTTTTGATATTTTTATTTTGTTATTGTTAACAATATGTACACAACAAAGCTGATTTTATTTTATTTAAAGTTAGTGAAAAACAATTAAAAATAAGAGAAGTTATGAGAATATACATATGATAATATACACAATATTTTTGGCTTCTTATTTATGCAAATGCAATTTAGATGATTAAATGCAATTATTGACTTGGGAACAAAGTTTTATTTTCTTCGTTTATAGTGATTAATCGCATATTCATCAACGACATTGGCTGGAGGAGATAATGGGATGACATCGGTGATGACATCATCCCATTTTTATTTTTTTTTGAAATGTTAATGTTAGGCTGACTTTAGCTATTTCGTTGTGTAGTGTTTTTTTTACAAATGAAGATGGATGAGGGATGAGCCCTCATGGGCTTCCTCTGAACTAGACCTGGATAATAAAGTAAAATACGTTAGTACTTTAATATGGGCTTAAAACCCATGTTTATTGATAAAAATAATTGAGAAGATTCAGTTAATATTTTTGAAGTTTTATTTTTGCAGGTATATATTTTTATCATTTTTATAAGATTTTCAATGCAATATGCATGTAAAGAACAATAAAAAAGTTATGCATGAAATCAAGAAAAAAATTCAATGCATTACACATGAACCTTGCTAAAAAAGGGTATAAAAAAGATAAATTACCGATTCATCATACCCCCATATTTAACTTTTGTTAGTCCCGAGCAAAACTATGATATGCATAGAGAAATAGAAAATAATCAGAAAATGCACAAAGAGGGTTTGCAGCAGACACACCCACAAATATTGAGATTTTAAGCCAAGTTGGAATAAATGAAAAACATAGACTGAGTCAACCTTTAGACTAAAATCTGTTCATGCTCCCCTTAGATTTGAGTATTTGATTCGACAACCCTTGAGTTCAATCAACTTTAAATGGTTCAATCCTTAGGTCAAGTCTGCTCATCCTGATAACATATATTCTCTTTAACCTTGAGTTGATTTTGAACCGTGTGTGAAGATTATAACTCTTCCCAATTTATGAGACAAGTATATCATACAACCTTAAGCAAGCTACCAGGAGATTCACAAAATCTAAAGCTCCTATTCTATATAAGTCTAGGTTTATTCTCATTTCAACTAAATCCATCAACAAAAGAAGAGAGTAAAAAATTATATAGAACTTAGATTTTCTGGGGTTTTCCGTAGTCCTCTTTGGTCCATTGCTCTCATTTTTTCATTTTGCACAGCAAAATACTGGATCCTTTACCCTCTTTTAAACTAGTAGCAACATTGGTCTGCTACTTGGCTTATTTGGTAGAGCTGGGATATTTGAGTAGATTTTTCTTTGGTAGAGCTTTGCTTTGTATATGCATTTTTTGGAATAGGCATCCCTTATTGTGCCTTCTTTTTTATTGGATTTTTTGGCATTGGGCATCAAGAGTGTACATATATAAAATGTGACTTTCAAATACATTTACAAGGCAAGTTTGTTAATAGACCCAAACTTATAGAAAATAAGTGGTTCCCGAACTTCGATCATTGACTTTTGCTTAATCGAGATTCAAAGTCACTCCCTTCCCTTACTAGAGATTAAAATAATCTCTTGCACAAGAAAACTAAGTTGAACTAAGGTGTAAGGTGCAGATTGTTCAATAATCAATCAAGAGTAGAAGAGTGCTATAAATGTCAAAACGATCTATTTAGATACATATTTTGGTCACCACATAAAATTAACAGAACTCAAGGAATTAAGTCTAAAATAGACTTGAAGAACCAGAATACTTGAACCTAATGAAGTCCTATGAGATTAAGCCGATTAAGGTCTTCTCATCAAGTCTAAAATTTGTAAAAATCATACTTCTAATCCCAAAAAGTTAGGAGAAAATAGGTAAGAAAAGACATTTTTCGAGTTTTTTTTCAAAAAAATTGTTTGTGAATTTTTTGGGAAATTTTGCAAAATATTATGGTATTTTGGGTATATGTAACTTTTTTTATTTTTTTTAAAAAATATGAAAAAAAATGCAAAAAGATTTTATTTAAAATATTAAGTTTTTTGAAAAGAAAAAATTACAATGTAAAAATAAATCGAATATAATGCCATTATGCAATGAAATAGAAAATTAATGCATGAATGTGATGCATCCTGTCCATACTAATCTAGAGACATGACCCCATGATGAAAGAAATAAAGAAAAAAACAAACACGAGAAAACATGAGTGCATAAATTGAACGATGCAAGTAATGACATATGCTTCTTTTTGTGATTTTCCATTTGAATTTGTCATTTTTTGTGAGGTTTCCCCATAATTATTCAAGACTATGTATGTACAATATATATAGAGAGAGAATTATCTTGAGTAGATGTACAAATAGATATCTGATTTTATGCCTTTCCTAGGCATGCAATACTCAGACTTCTTGTTAAAGTAGAGTTTTGACTATCGGTATCAGGCCATCGGGTTCAATTATGGGTTTTAATATTTGGCCATTTACTCGAAATGTAGCATTAATGCTTGGATCTTTAATTTCCACAAAGCCATTATCAAAAATTCCAGTTACAACATAAGGTCCTTTCCATTTTGGTCTTAGTATTCCATGGAATAACTTGAGTTTAGCATCAAACATCCATACCTTTAGATCAACCTTGAAACTTTTCTTTGATACAAGCATCATGCCACTTCCTAATCTTATCTTTGCAGATCAAGTCATATGCTTTAGGTCTCAATTCTTCTAACTCAGCAAGATCTAGTAATCTTTTCTTCCCAGCATCATCGAAATCAAGGTGGCATTTCCGAATAGCCCAAAAATATTTGTGATGGATCTCTAAAGGAAGGTGACATGATCTACCGTAAATAATACAGGTATGAGATCATTCCTAAATGGGCGCGGAATGCGGTAGACTAAAGAGCGGAAGTCAGGTGTTGTGATCAATCCTTTCAATCAGATTTCTCAATTTTCTAAAGCATGGTTTTTATCTCATGATTGGAGAGCTCAGCCAAACCATTGGTTTGCGGGTGGTATGTAGTTTAGACTCAATGTTGGACTCCATTCAGAAGGCACTTTACCACACCATTTAAAAAATGTGTTCTTCCATCACTTATTATTACTTTGGGGAGGCCAAAGAAAGCAAACAAATCATTCAGAAATTTGACTATAGTTGTGCTATCAACAACACAAGTAGGGATTACTTCTACCCAATGGGAGAAATAATCAACTATCAACAATATGTATTGATATCCATGTGATATGAATGGTCCCATGAAGTCAATGCCCCATGTGTCGAAGACTTCGACAATATGAACTGGTAAAATACGCATCATGTCTCTACGAGTCATGGTTCTAGTTGTTGGCATTCAAGGCATGCTCAAATAAATTTATTAGCATCTTTATGTAATGCAGGTCAATAAAACCAACATTGTAGAATCTTGGCTACAGTTCTTCTACTAGAGTGATGTCCTCCGTACCGAAAAGTCTGTCAGTGAATTACGACACTAGGAATTTCTGAATCAGGTATACACCATCTCCAAATTAGATTAATAACTTCCTTAAACAATAAAGGATCTTTCTAGTGATAGAATTGAGAAAGAGAAATGGTTTTATCCATTTTATGCTTCGACCAATCCTAAGATAGTTTGTGTGTGACCAGGTAGTTGACTATGTCAGCATATTAAGGTAGTTTTTATAAGACCAGTATAGATTCATCTAGGAAAGTCTCGGAAATGGGCAATTTAGAGTTGGTTGATTTTATGCAAGATGTGGCGAGGGTATCCCAGACAGGTTGTCATCTACTACATTCTTTGACCTATCTTTATCCGTGATTTTAGTATCAAATTCTTGAAGCAAAAATATCCATCGAATTAATCTCGATTTCACATCCTTTTTGGCAAATAAGGGTTTAATCATGGAGTGGTTAGTGTAGATGATTACATGACTCCCTAATAGACATGCTCTAAATTTCTCAAGAGTAAAATCATGGTTAGCAACTCTTCCTCGCTGATCGTATAATTCTTGTGTGCATCATTTAGAGTCTTTCTAACATAATGGATGGCACAATGTTTTCCATCCCTCCTTTGAACAAGAACTACACCGACAGAAAAATCCTATTCATCACACATAACCTCAAAAGTCAGACTCTAGTCAAGTGGTTGCATAATTGGTGCTTTAGTCACCATTTCTTTGAGTCTTTCAAAAGACCTTAATGCTTCCTCAGATAATATGAAACCTGGGTCCTTTTCTAGTAGTTTGGTGAGTGGGTGGGCTAATTTTAAAAAGTCCTTAATAAATCAACGATAAAATCCAACATGCTCTAAAAATGACCGTACACCCTTGACTTTTTTCAGAGGATCCAAATGTGTGATTACTTCAATCTTAACACGATCCACTTCTATTCCACTGTTTGACATATATGCCTCACAACAATTCCTCGACGAACCATGAAGTGTGGCTCATCCCAAGATAGAACTAAATTGATCTCAATGCATTTTTATAACACATTCTAAGAAAACAAGGATTTCCACGGAATAATCACCAAATATGGAGATGTCATCCATACATGTAGTCTCCAATCATTTCAGCAAAGATTGCCAACATACATATCTAAAATGTGGCAGGTGCATTGCATAGTCCAAATGGTATTCTTCGAAATGCATATGTACCGAATGGGCATGTGAATGTTGTTTTTTCTTGGTCTTTTGGAGTTACGATGACTTGATTATTGATGAACCAAATTCTACCTCTTTTAAGAATAATATTTAATTGTTGTAGTATAGGAGGCAAAAATCATTTCAACAAAGACCACAAGTTTGTATATATGGTCAAATTTTACTTAGTAAGTGTACCAAAGTCGAATTCAAGGAATGATGTTTATTTAGTTTGATTGTTTTAAATTTATTTAAGTGTTTAATTATTTGTAATGACAATTTTTATGTCAGAAAAAGTTGCAAGGAGGAAAATATGCAAATAGGAATAAATATAGAAAATAAAACAAAGATAGAAAAAAATAAAGAGAATGATATGTGATTTTGTATGATTTTAATTCTCAACCCAAATGCTAACTGAAATCCTCAAATAAATGAATTAGGGATCTATCAATTAATATATATATATTTACGGGATAAAAGATGAATCATGAATTGCATAAATAATGATCAAATTTAATTAAATTCCAAGATCCTCTTTTCCTGCAATTAAATAATTCCTCAAAGGACAATTTTTATTAGTAATATCATGAAATGATGACTTTAATTTTCTCAATATATCCCCTTATATAAATAGAACAAATATCCCTAAATTCAATTAAAGAATCATCATTGAGAAGTCTGCATAAGAGAGTATAATCCTCAACTTTTAAATGCCTTTGATCTGTCCAACAAATATATCAAATGAAAGAGCAAAAACAAGCTTCAAAATGACATAAAATACGTAAAATTTGGGAAAAAAATGATAAAGTTATTCAATGTTAAAGTTATAGGGACTAAAATGTAAATAAAATGAAGTTTCTATCTCAAAAAATACACTTGAGGGACTTATCTTTAAATGTCAAAACCCATTGGGGGTTCTCTTGTAATTTGCCCAAGGTAGGGGCACTGATGTAATTGCTAAGACTTCTTGGGGCACAATTGCAAAATTGCCAGGTCATGTAAAAAATACATGAGACCATTACTCTTTTATAATTCTTTGGATGTGTAGGGGTGCACTCATAAAGATGCTTATCCATGCACGGCACACGAGAGGCAGCTAGGAATGGGTGGTGGCTCGGCACATGCCTCCACATGGCATTATTCAGTTGCTTCGACTCCACCTAAGCCTAGAAGGTTTCAGTGGGAGATTGAAGGGATCAAATGCGAGATTGGGTGCCCAATCAGACAATGTCTATAGGTGGGGGCACCCCAACTCCCTCTTCATCCTCTAATGTGCTCCGATGAGCTATTCTGCTTTTGAGTGTTGCTGCTCCGACACCAGGCGACACATGCCTTGGTTTGAAGTTAGGTAGGGATGCTGATTGAGGCTCGATGAGCTCATGGGAGCTCCTCTGTCCTCATGTATACATGCAAATGAGGGGGGGGGGCTTGAAGCTTGGAGGCCTCGGCTGTGTGTGAATCGTATAGAAAGTATAGAAAGGTGCGAAAAAGATCCTTTCTAAGTGAGGGAGATGGAGTTTGATGTTCTGGTTGCGTTCTCATCTAGAGAGGGGGAAGATATGAGAGATTGATCAAGCAACGAGGAAGGAGAGAGACGAGAGCGGTCAGTCGTTGGGTAGATTGGTTTTGGGTTCAGATGGAGTCGAATAAGATGAAGCAGAATTCAAAGGGAATGAAAGTGAGAGGGAGGAACCCAAAGGAGATAACACTTCTAGAATCATTTCATCTAAACCACATAGAAGATATAGGAATACCTCTTGAAGTGTGGCTACGATCACAGTCTCTAAAGAAAGAGACCACCTATCTCAAGTCCTACCTGATAGAGGAGATGCTTGCGAGCGCGTTGATGAGACGCGTCCTTCTCGCAATCCAAGATGTTGATCCAAGCAACGGATCTCTTGATTTCATCACATGAAATTTGAGGTCTTCTTCGCGTACTAGAAGCACCGAAGAAGATGAAGATCCACAAGAGGTCGAAGCAGTAGTACGACAACGTAGCGACGATGACGATCCTCTTTAGGTCACAAAGTGGACGACCACTTAGAGAGAGAGGGGGGTGTATGATGATGAGAGAAGGAGAGAGCTTGTAAATTTTATGATCTAAAAGAAGAGCTAGGGTTGCCTTTTCTTTTATAATATTTTGGGAGTCCATGGATCACAATACATGGACAACACAAATCTAATGGTTGAGATTGATTTGTGTTCCTTTCATTGACCATGATTTTGTGGTAAAAAATCAACAACAATTAATTTAATAAAATTAAATATATTTAATAATTATAAATATAAATCAATTTAATCAAATCAAAATGAATTAATGGATTAGGAAAGGAGGCAACCTCCTTCCTATTAATGGGGGTGGACGACCACCTTGAATTAGGACTAGGGAGGTCGTCCCCCATCCCCTTATGGAAGAACTCCCTCTTTTCCAATTATGTAAGATTGCATTTCTAACATAATCCTTTAATTATTTACGAGAACTTTTATTGTAGATTATTTCACAAAAATAATTTCAAATTATTTTGTGAAATTTCAATCACGCCATTGGACATTTGTCAACCATATTCACACACCCAAAATAAAATGTAAAATGTATTTTAATTAATTATCCAATGTGAATCCAATTCACATCAATATTTGATTTGCAAATACTATTTACAAATAGCTCTCTTTAATATATTATAAATCACATTTATAATATATATAATTAATATGGATAGTACTATCCATACTATTCATATCCATGATAATTAAATCACATTTAATTATCTTGGATCATCATTATCATGCATCAAAATAACATGAATCTCATTCACATTATTCATGATAGTTAACTCACATTTAATTATCAATTTATCAAAGCTCAGATCATTTTAATAATGGAATTATTCTTGAACTCTTTCAAGAATAATGTGCTTTCTCCGCAGATACTTGGAGATAAGGACATGGTGATTGTACATTCTATGCATAGTGACTTGGATATTGAGATCACATCTCAGATCCAGATCTCAGGGTCCTCTCATAGATGCTTGATTAAATTGAAGTCGTAGATCTAATCTTCCTATTGCATCTAAATCACATTCAGATCAATGTCCAACATTTGGACTAAGATTAGATTACTTCTCTACAGAGAGAAGTCACTAAAATCCAAACCTATTTCAACAATCCCTCGAAATGGAAGCATCATGGTTATACAATCGTTTATGATCACATCACCCTCGAGTATTCCTAATACCCGTACATCCTGCATATTGGAAGACCTAGGATAAACCCAAAATTTTAGATCTTATTTAGACTGTCCTCTTTAGGGTTTTATCATTAAGTTTCTCATTCGATCATTGGGAGTTGGTATTGATCATATACTTTCCAAAAGCATATATCATACCTAGGTATCGATCATAAATTTTCCAAAAACATATATCAAACCTACAAATTTAGTCAAGCTTCCAAAGCAAGACGATGGTGCACGGAATTTGATCCCAATATCTCATGTGTGAGCTAATGTCTTCCGATTTAGTAATGAACCTGTATGATCCCTTTGAGAGATCGCATTACTCATATGCCCTTGTATGCATGCCAGCTCGCCGGTGTATAGACCTTGATTAGATCAACAACCTATATATCTATCAAATGTACATACTTAAACATATAGTAACACATCTGTCTCCAATCAGAGGATGCGTGCCTATATCATGACAGTATACGACATAGGTCTTGGTTATCTCGATCTCGTTAAGTCAACTCTTTAACCTAACTTGTCTAAGACCTCTGAATCTCTATTCCTATGCAGAGGACCTACATCAAGAGGTTTGTAAGATATCAACCTTTCCGAGAAGAATTGCCATCTTCTTCTCAGGCTGGAGATCCTCTCTTAATAATCACTTGGTGTTGCTTGATGTCTTCAATCTAACTCTTAATATATCATCCAAGCACCAACCTTTATGATTCAACATTTGAATCAACATTTGTATGATCATTAATATGGCCATGGTACATAACCATAATTGTACTAAGGGTCCTATAATGTAAATTATGTATTCCTCATTCAGATCAGAGAACGATTTGCAATAACATTTAGTGCATAATGGCTCGTTGTGGGATCGCATGTCCAACAAGCTCCCACTAGTCCAAAGAGCCATTAATGTGCTAATTTTTAAACCACACTCATTTGCTAATTATAAGCTATTTAGAAAAATAGCTTGGTAAAATGACTAGTCACTTTGTTCTTGAGAGACTATGCCAAGTTCTTTTACGGTACTTGCATATCTCCTAGTAACAATGCCCGCATCCAATATGAATGTTGCATCTTATGCAACCAATACTTAATTTTTTTAAAGAAATTATATTGTCTTTGACATCACAATTCTGTATAACCAGTATGCAATTTCAATTATCATTATCAGAATGCCCTAATTTTCAGAGATCTCTGTCTCCTAAGACTAAGACCCAATCTTAAATCTTATAAGGCATTTGCAATTAAGACCATTTCTATTACTATCTATAAAGTCTTAAGTTCTTGAAGATAAGACTTTGAGATAACTATTTCAAAAGTCTTGTCATCTTTTAAAATATTATTATTACTGCAATCAAGTGTTTTATCTCAATAGTAGGATAAGTAACAGTTTGCTACTCCTACTGCATGACAAACATCTGACCTTTGTATACATTTAGCATACACTGAGCTTCCCATAGCTGATGCACTAGGGCTTGTAGCTTTGGTGTTCACATACTCAACTCTTTGAGGTGATATCCCTTTAGATAGTCAGTACCATATTTTAAGGGAAATGAGCTTTCCTTAGAGTTTTTCCCAAAAATGGAATATTTCCAAGGTGTACCACTAATGTGATGGTCTCAATGCCTCTTCTCTTTACTTCTAACAATTTTAAAACTGGTATATAAGAGGAATTCTTGAGATCATATCTCAAGTATAGAACAATCAGATCATAAAACACTGATTATCATCCCTATCAATCCAAATGATTCAGATTTTATCTACATTTAGCACGATGAACACAATAGCACTCGCACTAAGCTTCACATGATTTATTAAGATTATGTATAAAATCATAACATTTATTATTTCATTAAATATGATGTTCTAACTGCTAGAAGCTTATTTGAGTCCATAGATGGAGTTCCCTAAGCTTGAACATCTTGCCTTCCTCAACTATGAAGCCTTGGGTCTACTTCATATGAATATCCTTGGAGAGATATTCATAGATGGATGCAATCTTGACTTCCATCTTGTAGATGTTATAGTCAATTTGTGTAGCTATAGTTAGCAATTTTCTGATGGGTTTAAGCATGGTCACTGAAGAGCAATTCTAATCACAAGCGATGTCTTCTCTTCGTGTTTATCTTGTGGATATGAGCCATGCTTTGAAGGTCTCTACCTTCTCATCATGTTCCTTCTTTCTCTTGAAGATCCCTTTACACCTAACATGTTTTACCATTATAGGTGGATCCTTGATGGTCCATATAAAACACTTGTAAAAGAGTCTACTTTAGACTTCATTGCTAATATCTATCTCTCCATGTCATGATCCTTGGAAGCTTCATCACACAAAGTCAGATCATTGTCAGACTTAACTGACGCATGGAATCAATACCCTTTAGGTGGTCTTACCACCCTCAAACTAATTTGAAGAGGTATGCGTGTTTCACCTTTATTTTTTCTTTTAGTTTCCGATTTCAGGAGCCTCGTTATCTTCTCAAGATTCAATGAATTACTTTACTTCATTTTCATCTTGATTCTTAAGAAAGTCATCCTCTAAGAATCATATCCTTCATTTTCATCTTGATTCTCAAGAAATTCATCCTCTTAAAATCATATCCTTAGAGATGAAATATTTTAAGAATCTTAAGGTCATAAAGTAGGTATCCAATACCATCCTTTAAATTCCTATTGTAGCATCACTCTCTAGTGCTAGATTCCAGCATTCTTGCATCCATGATATGGTCATGGACTAGGTAACCCTAAATCCTCAAGTGTCCAACACTAGGCTAGGTTCCAAATCATATCTTATAATGGTTTTTTGGTTAGATTTGCATGGAATCTTATTAAGGATATATATTGTAGTCTCTACCATATATATGCCTGTAAACTAAGAGGTAATTATGCTAATATTCATCATTGATAAAATCATGTCACACATGATCCAATTGCATCTCCCCACAACTCTATTGAGTTTAGATGTATTAGAAGGAATGAGATAGGAATGATATTCCTTTCTCCATAAGATATTCCTTTAGTTTATCTAATAGGTACTTGCTACCTTGGTTAGATCAAATTCATTTCAACTTCCTTCCATTTTTGGTTCTCAACCAAAATTGTGAAATCTTTGAACATTTCAAAAGTTTTCTAATGTGAAAGGAAGAAATATCATATCACAAATTATTATAGATATCACATATCATTACTGTTTATTATGATATAGATGATCTACATACATCAATATGCATGATAATTTGAATACATATGCATCTCACACCATTCCCAGAGAAAGGTGTACCGGACATTTTACTTTGAATCTCTGTTCATAAGTACATAGGTTTTGAACCTTCTGACAATCAAAAGTTCAATATCTTACTAGTCTATTGATCTTATTATCAATAGACATATGTCCAAATCTTAATGCTAGATCATTGTCAAATGATCTCTATCATCCTTATGATCCTTTAAGGTTTAATTTTCAGTATTTAGAAATGTTAATGAGTTATTCATTAATTTTCTAATTTATTAGAGTTCTCTAGATGTTAGATTACCACCTAAAATATATCCATCATAACTCTTTAAAGCGGATTTATTCCAACATGCATGTTTATTTCCAACATTTATAAATAAACAACGAATGTATTCTAATATCTAGGTCATAGAGATATTCTCTAAGACTAAGGGCTCTCCCACTGAAAATACGTAGTCCATCAATCCAATGGAACTTGTTGCAACAATTGCATCAACATCCATGTGAATGACTCTTACACCTTAAGATCAAATCTTCTAATCTTCTAAAATATATGCAACTAATTGCAAGTGTTATTAGAAGATTGAGATACAATTATTAGACCATGATCTTATCTAATAAGCAAGTCAATTTCAATGATTATATGTAGTTGTAGATTATTCCAATGCACTATC
Organism: Ottelia alismoides; assembly: GCA_037367405.1. NCBI lineage: Eukaryota > Viridiplantae > Streptophyta > Magnoliopsida > Alismatales > Hydrocharitaceae > Ottelia > Ottelia alismoides. Next base: position 325,117 of record JAZKJV010005914.1, on the reverse strand, counting down.
CGAGTCCTTCTCTAAGGATCCTAGATAGTCTAGATAGTCATACTATCAGTGCATTAGTTTGTTGCAGTATTGGCATTCATCCAACTCTTTGGATGTCATATGTGTAGAAATTATAAAAGTACAGTCAATTCTTTGACTTTCCTTCTCACTTGGTTCAGACCCATGCTTCCATTATGCTTCCTTCATCTATAAACAAACCATTGCTTAAGACAAAGGATCTCTTATATTGAACTCAAAAGATTTCAATATAAGAGCATTTCAACATTTATATATGCTTCATTCAATTCATACAATATGAATATTATGAAGATTCATGAAAGGTAGAATATATATAATAGAATGATGACACTCATCATATATACATCCATCTTAACTCTTAAAGACTTTGGTTTAGGTAGGCACTCAAATATTTTGAGTACATCATCTCTTTTCGAACCATTATTCTGCATAATGTAGCAAAACCGTGTCATTCATGATTAAATGTCGAGAGCACATATGTATGCCAAAACATATTCTTAGGTTTTACAAGTATTTTTGATACTTCCAAAGCATATTCGATGAGAAATCAAGACTATAGAGAAATACAAACCCAAGGTTGTTGTCCTATTGTCTATTTAATTATCATTCCTCATTATTATGAGGAAACTTACACATTGCAACCACAAACATTATGTGTCCAACTGCAAGAACAATATCTTGATCATGGATCCAATCCATGATATTTACTGGTTATTATTTAGTATAATTTTGAGTGAGTATAATATCAGTTATCTGAAATAAGATAATTTCCATAAATATAGATTTATTTTATTTTGATTAAAGATTTTATATCAAAGTTGTCTTGCCTTGTCAACTCTTAACGTTCATTCCCTTATTCAGATTCAAAGTAAGAGACATACTTACCATTATATTTCAAATAAGATCTGGGATCTCCTTTTACCTTTGTTACATCCCAATAATATGAGAAATTGCAACTCGGATAAAAAGTAGCGGGAAATCATTCCGCCTTGCAAGTCTAACTTGTATTTCCCAATTCGTTCTTTAACACTTGGGCCCACCACCCCTATGGCGATGTTGACCCATTGTTAATTGAACCAATCATCAACATGATTAGAACGAGCTATGCACAATCCAATATTACCTCAATAATACGTAATTGATATTGGGGTCACTACGCATATGACCTTACTCTTTCTAGAAGCAAAGTTCCCGATCCATGTGTAATTGTATGCAGAATCTGTCACTTCAGACAATCGTCTCCTACATACAATCTATGGTGACAGAACCCTTCGCCATGATAAGAGACCATGGATGTCATTTATATGATCCTCCATAACTCATTCAAATTTTAAGTAATTATTGTGAATCATATTCACATAATTAATTCTTTTAAGGAAATTACATCTCTATTCATAATAGAGTGTTTGATATAATTTATTTAATCATATTAAATCAATTATCAATCCAATAAATCAACCAACAAACAATTAGAATTTCCTTCATATTACTATATATATTATACACCCTTACAAGTACGTATTATTTATTATTTTAATAATTAGCGTACAACTTGACTTACTCATGTTCTTTCCACAAAAATGGATCCAGCTTGTATACTCGAGTTATGCTGGGAGGGAGCATTTCCTTCATATGCAAGGCGCTAATTAGTAAACCAAGCTAGGATACCCGGACTAGACACCTTCACCATTCCGATTGAGAACAACACAAAATAATACCAATGTACTTGCGGTTTTATCAATCAACTTTGGTGACTGATATTATACTATATATAGTAATTATTCAGAGATTTAGACATCTTTAAAATAATTTTAACGAGCTTAAGTTTCTAGCCATATCAAGCAAACATGTTCTTGATTTTAGATGTAAAAGTTGCCCTACAACTATTGTAGGATAAACTAGGGTTTTCAGAAAACATACATTCAATGACCAATGATGTTTAATCAACTACTTTCATAATTATTAAGCATCAAAATAATCAAGAAAATTCATAATTTCCATTATTTCCATTGAATGATAAAGACATTAAGTAAAGAAGTTCGATGATCCAATCATCGTCCTACCCATCTCCACTAAATATGGAATATTTCGGGCAAACAGAGTCAGAATCGCACGAAGTAATATAGAGCGGTTTGTTGGTTTTATTATCTATTCAATTCAATTATTTATTTAATGTTTCATGATAGAAAAATAGTAAGCAAAAATCATTTTCATATAGATCCGTCAATACATGTAAAAACAATATCGTAGCCGGAACTTTTTGAATTTTATTCATGTACTTTTGATACCAATAAAATTTTAATTTTTTGGGGACATATTTTGAATTTCTAAATACATTTTAATAATAAAAAATACATCCAAAAAGTTAACAAAAAAAGTAATTTTTTATTTTAATGAAAAACCAATTCGAAACTTGCATCCAATGCAAAATAATGAGTCCTCGTGCATCCGATTTACGAAACCTCATTCACATAGGGTCTTGGATAATATCCAAGACCTCGACCATGGCTTTGATACCACTTGAAGGTCATGGACCAGACCTTAAGTGCATCACAGAAGTGTGGAGATCACATCATAAGTGATCGAGAGCGACTAGTCACACTAGTAGCTCGGGGCAGCAGAATTTTTTAAAAAAATTAAAATGATGAAACATCATGATCCGAGAACACTTCTCGAATCATTTTATCTAAACCACATTGCAATTGACATCTCTAAAGAAAGAGACCACCTATCTCAAGTCCGATCCGACAGAGGAGATGCTTGCGAGCTCGTTGATGAGACGTCTCACTATCCATTATGTTGATCCAAGAAACATATCTCCTGATTTCGTAACATGAAATCAGAGGTCTTCTCCATGATCTAGAAGCATCGAGAAAGATGAGGATCCACAAGCTGTCGAAGAGGCAACACGATAGCGTAGCGATGGCGAGGATCCTCTCTAGGTCACAAGTGGACAACCACTTAGAGAGATAGAGAGGGGTATGCATGATGACGAGAGAGAGAGAAAGAGTGAGAGAGAGCTTGTGAGTTTTATGGTCTAAAAAAAGAGCTATGGTTGCATCTTCTTTTATAATATTTTGGAAGTCCGTGGATCATAATCCATGGCAACACAACTCCAATGGTTGAGATTGATTTGTAATTCTTTCAATGGCCATGATTTTTTTTGTAAAAAATAAAAAAACAATTATTTTAATTATATTTAATACATTGAATAATTATCAATATAAATAAAATCAATAGACAATATTGGACTAGGAAAGGATGCAATCTCCTTCCTATTAAGGGGGGTGGACAACCACCTTGAATTAGGACTAGGGTGGCTGTCCTCCCTTCCCTTATGCAAGGAGCTCCTTCTTTTCCAATTATGTGAGATTGTGTTTCTCAGATAATCCTTTAATTATTTACAACAACTTTTATTATAAATTACTTCACAAAAATAATTCCAAATTATTTTGTGAAATTTCAATCTTGCCATTGGAAAATTGTGAATCATATTCACACACCCAAAATAAAATGTAAATTATTTTTTCAATTAATTGTCTAATGTGAATCCAATTCACATATACATTTAATCTGTAATTACTATTTACAAATTTCTCTCTCTAATATATTATACATGATATCTATAATGTATATGATTAATATGGATAACACTATCCACAGTATTCATATCTATGATAATTAAATCATATTTAATTATCTTGGATCATCATTCTCATGTAAATAATATAAATCTCATTCACATTATCCATGATAATTAAATCACATTTCATTATCAATTTCTCAATTCTCATATATACATTTTAACATTGGAATTATTCTTGAACTATTTTAAGAATAATGTTCTTTCTCCGCGAATACTTGGAGATAGAGACATGATGATTGTACGTTCCACGTATAATGACTTGGATATTGAGATCACATCTCAAATCCAGATCTCAGGGATCTCTCATAGATGCTTGATTAAATCAAAGTCGTAGATCTAATCTTGTCATTGCATCTGAATCACTTTCAGATCAATGTCCAACATTTGAAATAAGATTAGATTACTTCTCTACATACATGTTTCATCACTCCCTCAGAATGGAGTCGTCATGGCACATCATCCTCGAGTATTACTAATACCCATACATCCAACATACTTGAAGACCTAAAATAAACTTGAAGTTTTAGATCTTATTTAGACTGTTTTCTTCGGGATTATATCATTAAGTTTCTCATTCAATCATTAGGAGTTGATATCAATCATATACTTTCCAAAAGCATATATCATACCTAGGTATTGATCACTTTCCAAAAGCATATATCAAACCTACAAATTCAGTCAAGCTTCCAAAGCAAGATGACCATGCGTAGGATTTGATCCCAATATCTCATGAGTGAGATCATGTCTTCCGGTTCAGTAATGAACCTCTATAATCCCTTTGAGAGATCGTATTACTCATATGCCCTTGTATGCACACCATCTCGTCGGTGTATATACCTTGATTAGATCATCAACCTATCAGTCTGCCAAATGTACATACTTAAACATATAGTAATACATCTATCTCTGATCAGAGGATGTGTTCCTATATCGTGATAATATATGACATATGTATTGCTTATCTCAATCTCGCTAAATCAGCTCTTTGACCTAACTTATCTAACACCTCCAAATCTCTATTTCTATGTAGAGGACCTGTATTAAGAGGACGGTTAGATATCAACATTTTAGAGAATAATTGCCATCTTTTTCTCAGGCCGAGATCCTCTCTTAATAATCACTTGATAGTGCTTGATGAGTCCTTAATCTAGCTCTTTATATATCATCCAAGCACCAGCCTTTATGATTCAAAATTCAAATCAACCGTTGTATGATCAATAAAATGGCCATGGTACATAATCCTAATTGTACTAAGTGACCTATAATCCAAATTAGTTTTTCTTTATTTCATATCTGGGAATGATTTGGAATAACATTTACTACATAATGGCTCGTGATGGGCTCTCATGTCCGACAGGGAGAGGCTGCTACCACCGGTCGCTCGCTCTAAGATTTCCCTCTCCTCTCTATGTTTGTTCTGAGGTCAAAGATGATATATGCTTTTGGTGGTGGGTGGAGATGGATCTTTATAGGAGGAAGAGTAAAGGATAGAAGACATACGACATTACATACAGATGCATTCGGAGATAGGGTGATGATCTGATGAATCTCGTATTCATCATGCTAAAATTGGTCAATTAGGCTCGATTCCTCAAAATTCACATGCATGTAATCATTAATAGAGCATCATTAGCATTCATACATGTATTAATAGTATTTGCATTTCATCATGCATAATTGCATTAAAAATCCCAACTGTAAATTAGCCCAAAAAGCCACTAACTTCTCTTATTTTTAGTTAATTCATCCTAACTCCGATTGAACCCAAACCACCTCCATTGTGTAGATATTACTAACCTTATTAAATAAAAAATACAAAAAAATTACTAACTCCAATAAGTGTCAAATAATCCCGAAGTCTAATTTCACATCTGACAGACTAAAATGAGCATATCTTCCTCATACAGTATCCGATTTTGGTCTACTCACTTTTAAAATAATCCATTTTCAAATACCTTCAAAACAAGACCAATTTCATTAAATTTGGAGCTCTTATGTGAACGTTGGGTTTTGGGCCTCTTTTGCGCATTTTGACTTTTTACTATTTTTGACCTGAGTTTTTATGTATTTAATTAACCTTTTTAATTTTATTTCTTTCTCATTTGTGTTCTTTGATGAAAGTTTTATTAAGCATCATAAAAACCCAAATCCAGATTAAAACTGAAATCAAAGAAACTGACTAAGTCCAAGTGTCCGTTGTCGATATGTGCAAAAATTGTGTGTTTCTTACTTCTATTTTATTTTCCTATTTTCTTATTTATTAAAAATCTAAAAAAATCAGATTAGTGTGTAAATAATTTTCTTGTATTTTATCTAGATTTTTTTATCCTCTCGAAAATCGCCAAAAAATTACAAAATCCCAAAAATCCAGTTTTCTATACACATGGGAAAACACCAAAAATACCACTTCACACAAATGACCTCTTTTGCTTCCGGGACCATCATGAAAGTTATAGATCGACGAGAAGAACAACTTTCGTGAAGAAAATTTTTCGATCCGAGGTCTCCTTCTATTTTTTTTTCTATTTTTATTTACCTTTAAATTTTGGAATTTTTCGGGTGCCACGTGGCAGCCCCTGGGCGTGCCACGTGGTAGCCCCTGTGCGTGCCACGTGGTAGCCCCGGGGCGTGCCACGTGGCACCCCCACCTGACCTGCTTCTCTCTCTTCCCTCGGGTCACGTGACCCCATCTTCTCCTTCCCCAGATGTTGTCCCCTCCCCCTCGAACGTTTCTCCTCCTCCAACGCTGCGCTGCCATGCACGACCATTACGACCTTCGTACAACGCTCCTCCTCCCCTGTCTATAAAGGCCCCTTCTCGCCATTCTACCGAGCTCATCCACCATTTTTCTCTAAAACTTGAGCTCTTGCACCTTGGGAGGTGACAACTCCATATCAGTGCTAAGTAGCTAAGGCAGAGTCGGCGTGATCCAAGGAGCCTCGACTCCTTGTTGGTGGAAGATTCATCCTCCGCTCGAAGCTCCTGCTCCGCCGGCTGTCGAGCAAAAAATGTGCTAGGAACGTCGACCATCTTCCCAGGAGATTTCCCCCGCCCTTACTCGATTCCCTCATACCACCAGGTCAGCCCCTTCTCCCGGCCAACGCCACCTCTTCCTAGGCGATCCATCAACCTCCTCCTCGCCATGAGGAACTCATCCTCTTAACTCGAATCCACGGACTACCTCCATCCCCGACCTCTCTAAGGTCGGAGCTCATCTCCAATATGCCATTAGAGCAGCTCCGACCACCAAGCTTCTATCCTCTGCCGGTGACAGCAGCAGAGGCGTGCCTTGAGGCGACGACGACGACCGTTAGCGTCTTCGGTGAGATCTAAAGCTCTGCGAGATTTGCTGCAGACCCCCTGTGCCTCTGCACAACTTCACAGAGAACCGCCGCTCCGTTTGAGGCATTAAGCGACCAAGGAGCCCCGCAGCTTCAGGCCAAACCCCAGGCGAACTCCTCTCTCCTTCCTCCATTCTCCACCAGGTCCTCATCAGCACCACTAACTCCGCCTCGCACCAAAGCCCCCAACCGCTAGCCGCTCCGCAAGTCATGTGTCGACCGGCTGAGCTGCCTTGTATCCTGTGCGGCTCCTCCGCCTCGATCTCCTCTGCATCTCGCCTACCGCCGTGCCTCGCGTGCTGCCCGGTCGTGCACCCACCGTGCTCGTTTGGCCGCCCGTCGCACCTTGGCCCTCGCCATCGGCTCCTCCGCCCCGGCCACTCGCAGCCTACAACTGTCGTTGGATCAGGGGCCAGCCCGTGATCTAACGGCCACGATCTCGCCACGTCCTTCACCACGAGCCTAGGCCCCAGCCTAGAGGCTCAGGTCCCCCAAAGCAACACCAGATCGGCGCGTGGAGGCTCGGACCATCCGAGCCTCAGCCTTGGTCCGAGCCTCGCGCCTCCCCCACCGAGCCTCTGGTTTGGGCCCCGAACCTCAGGCTCGACCGCCCGAGCCTCAGTTGTCGCCCGAGCCTCCTGGCGCACGTGTTATGCACGTGCGCAGTGGGAAATTTGCATCAACGCCCTCGCTTGTTTCTGAATTTGCAAAAATACACCCGCCTGGGATAAATTTTAGAGAGGCCCCTCTGACTTTGCTAAATTACAAAAAAGCCCCTCTAGGGACCTCTTTGCAAGTAAAACTTTTTTATTTACATTTTAGTCCCTATAATTTCATTTTATCATATCTTTTTCATACGAACTCCGTTTTAAGCATACAATATGTCATTTTGAAGATATTTTCATGCTCTACCATTTAGCACAACTTGTGAACAAATCCAAAGTCATTTATTGAGAATTATTATTTGAGGATCATCATTGACTTTTGCAGGCTAACTTTGACATATCTGTGCCACAATTACTTTGGAAAAATTGATGATTTCTTTTGCAGGAGCACGACTGAGGTCTTTACATTGAATAATTCCCTTTGAATCATTGATTACAATATTTGGATATTTTAATTACATGAATATTGAGGATAAATCCTATACTTTGATATTCTCATTAATTGGAAGTAGGATAATCTATTACCTCTTATGCTTGCAATCTGTGATTAATTTGAATATTTTTCTTGATCCATATTGGTTGATCTGTGATAAATTTTGAGGCCATTGATTATTATATTTTGGAGTAAAAATCTTAATCTCAGATCCTATGTTGAACCATTGTCCATGTATATTTCTCTGCATCTGCATCACATTTGCATCTCATTGTATTGTACATTTTCTCAACACAAAAATTAATCGAACTTTTATTAATTATTTAATTTAATTTAAAAACCGTGCAACTAAGAATCTCCGTTCCCTGTGTTCGACCTTGGTAGACTTGCCAAGTAAAAATATTCCACAACATTCAAAGCTTGTGGTATTTTGCTGAACCGAATTTGCCTCCTATACTACAATTTATCATTATTAAAGAGGTGGATTTGACACTCATCAAATGGCGTCGTTGCAGGGGAACGATAAAATTTTAGGGTTTTAAATCATTTTTTGTAATTATTTTTTGTGTCATTTTTTTCTCCTCTGCATTTTATTTTGATTTCTCTCTTACTTCTGCTACTAACTGTTAATTCTCTCATTGCAGATTGCTAGGAGCAAAATTTTGGATATTAATCAATGATCTGCAAGGAAGATCAAATTTTAATTTTTGTGTGAGAGAGATTAGACTAGGTTTAATTTTATGCATTATTCTCAGGGTCCCTCTCTTTGAACCCTTGTAATAATTCAGACTGAAAAATTTCTGTGGTGTGTCGGGTCTGTTTCAACCCCTTCTGTGTGGTTGGGACCCAGCTTGAGTGGCGTAGGACTTAGGCACATATACGATTATTTTTTTATCATTATTTGTGCTCGTAATTCTTAGGCCACACTTTCACTAATTAAACACACTATAGATCGTTCAACATTAACCAAAAATTGAAATCAATTCTTCCCGTTAATAGACTATCTGCTTAGGGTATTTTTCATCTGTGCATATCATTTAGTATAAATTTTAATTCCTTGTACTGCATCCCACATGAAGAACGCGAGGATTCACTATAAGTCTTTCTCTTAAGCATGCATCATTGATTTACATTTGCATTGTCTTTTCCGATTCTCCTTTCTCAAGTTTTACAACTTAGGTTTTAAAGGAATTGGGACTGCTCGTTAGGAGAGAATTTATGTGCTCACATAAACTATAGTGATAACCTTAATTTAAAACTGGGATTGCTAATCAAGGCGACTGTAAATAAACTGACCTAAAATTAACCTGTGTTTGGTGGAGAGAAACCCACTCATTATTTGTAAGGACAAGATCATACACCTTAGGAGAGAGCCAAAAATCGAAGTGCTTCATTCATACTACTGATTTTAAAAACAATTAGCTACTTTTCAGTGAGGGTCTCGGGTAGCCGTTTCACGGTCCGACTTCCCTTAGCAGAGTAGGTGGTTTAGAGGACACCGCAGAAGGCTCTGTCCTCAAGTAACACGAGTAGTTGTTTATACGGTCTATACTTACACCTATACTGGCTGAAAGTAGGTGCAACTAGTTGTATGAACTCGAGACAGTCTTTATGAAATATTTCGGCACCTAACAGCTCCGCTTAATTTTCAAGATTGTTTTGTCATTAAATTTAAACTGAAAGGTAAGCGGCCGAACCCTGACGTGCCTTCATCTATGTTGAGTGGGTGAATCTGAAAATTTGACTTGTGTTTTCATTGTTTATGCATTCTTGTGATGACTCTCTTCGCGACTCCTCTTAGTCCTAGGGTCATCATCTTTAACACTCCTCATCCTTCAGGGTTCAGTCAATCCCAGACTAACCCTTCATTTCACTCCTTCACTAAGGAAACTTTTATCCTTAGCAAATCTTCACTTAATTCCGTCACTTAATTCTGAACTCTTTTCTTCTGAAGGTGAATCACAATGCCTCCAAAGAAGAACCTTGGTGATGATGAGAATGACAATGACCCCATTCAGGCACTCTTGGCTAGGATAACCGCTGCCGAACAACACAATGGACTGCTTAGGGCACAAATAGCAGTAATGCAACAAGGCGAGGCTGCTATGGAAGACATGTACCTCCCTGAATTGGATGATGACTATAATTGGTTGAGACCGGTACCCCCCGAGGATGCGTTCGAACACAACCCGCATTTCCTTGCACTATTGCCTAAGTTCGCAGAGAATAATCATGAAGAACCATATATCTTCCTCCGTGATTTCGAGTTAGTCTGTGCTAACCTCTGCCACCCTAGGGTTAGCCAGGACTACATAAGGTTGAGAGATGTCCCCTTCACCTTGACTAATAAGGCAGCTTACTGGCTGAAAAATCTAGGGGAAATAGTCACAACATGGGCCATATTCAAGACTCTGTTCTTAAAGAAATTCTACCCAGTTAGTAGAATCAATCAGATGAGGATCAAGCTCACGAGCTTTACTCAACACCCGAACGAACCATTTCATGAAACCTTGGAAAGATTCACAGACTTTATCTAGAAATTCCCAGGGCACGGGATAAGTAAAATGATGCAGGTCCAAAGTCTTGTTAGCGGGCTAAACCCTGAGACTCAAGGGTTGGTAAGTGCATCTTGCGGAGGAAGCTACATGGGACGCCACGAGGACACTGTCTACAAGGTGTTCGAGAGACTTGCTGAGTCCAGTCGCGTACAAACCACTAGCCAAGCTTACATAGCCAGCTCCAAAAAGATGGTGAATAATCTGATGACCGATCGGAGTGCTGATATGGGAATAATAGCTGATAAGCTGACTATGGTCGAGCAGATTTATAAGAAGGTGGACGAACTCCATAAATCATCTGATATGTAGAAATTAGCTAAATTGCCTAAGCAAATGGAGGAATTGGCTGACAAGGTATCTAAGATATCAGCCCTTTCCGCACCTATACACCAAATTCACTACATTCAAGGTCAAGGGGTAGGGAAACAGAGCCATTGGGGTGGAGACCAAGTCTTGTCCCATCAAACTGAGGAAACCTCCGCTCAAACTGATTACGAGGAACCTCCACAAGTCATGGAGATAAACAGAGTTTGGCATAACCTGGAACCGATCAACCGCCCAGACCAAAACTCTACTCCAAACCCTCGTGCACCGCAAGCCGGACCCACTTACCAGCCTCAACCGCAGCAGCGACAACGATACCGCACGAGTTAGCAGAACCCGCAACCACAGCCACAACAAAACCAATGCCAAGGACATCAGGGCCAATACAGACAATATCAACAGCCTCAGGCAAGGCAGAGCCAAGGGTCCTCCTCTTCTTCTATCTCTCCGGAACTCCAGCGAGTGCTGGACGAGCTTCATGACATGAGAGTTGATATAAATCGATTCTCTCGATGGAGAGATGAAGTGACCGCACCCCAGACTGTGATTCCTGCTCAAGTCCAAGCTAACCCAAATAGCCTCAGACATAATCAAGTACTAATCTCTGAGTATTCCATACCTGAACATGATCTCTCATCAAATAATAACGCTTATCATATTTCTCTTAGGAGAGGAAGGACCGTAATCATGCTTGATCGAGCGATGGAACAAGGAGACATAGCCCCAGTGTCCACAAATTCACACAACCCTGGGGGAATTGACAAAGGAAGACAAGAAGAGAAAGAAGAAGATCCACCCACACCACTCGTGATACACTACACAACTGGAGACAATGGAGAGTCAGAGTCTGAGTCTGACGAAGACATGCCACCAAGACATCCGCAACATATGACACCAATTTCCCTATTTTTAGTCCGAGTCCTGTAAACAATTTTTCATTCAATAAAAGTAATGTTTTTTATCACGAAAAATCCATCCCTTTCCCCAGTACTCTTACGGTAGGAAAGAAGAAAAACATGAAAAACCAAAAAAAATGATGACGAGATGGCCCGCATCTACAAAGAAAATATTAAGGTCACTCTATCCTTAGACGAGATGATAGAAAGAGACTTGGCTTTTCAGAAGTACCTTAAGGTGAGATGCACACCAACTAGGGACAGCAAACAGACTCCTAGCCAAACAAAGAAACACATACTCTCAGTTGGCACATCTCGTCTTATAAAAAATGAGCCGCCAAGGAAGAAAAGAGACATGGGTGCTCACTTTGTCACTAGCCACATTAAAGAAATCAAGTTTGCAAGAACATTTTTAGACAATGGTTCATCCATCAATTTCATGCCCACAACCCTATATGAGCATCTAAATCTAGGTCCTCTTAAGCAATCTGCAGCCGTACTTCAATTCCCAGACACATCAACTAAGCGACCTAGGGGTGAGATTCGAAACATTGTCATCAACATAGAGGGACAAAACTACCCAGTAGATTTCACAATACTTGACATGGATGTCCCTAGAAATTGGAAAGATTCCCAGATGATACTAGGGAGACCCTTCCTTAGGACCGCAGGAGCTATATTTGATTACACATCCGGGAGAATCCAGTTTGGAAAAGTTGAACTTAAAATGTAGCAAACTAGGTTTCAAAGACCTTACACTGAGTCGAGCACCGAGTCTGAAAAATCAGAAACTGAGACTGAATTTAAAAAAGCAATAGTTGGGCCCCGGAGACAAAACCCAACCGCTATGATAGAATCAACCTCATCTGAAGAGGAAATTGTTGATGATTTAACCAATACTCTAGGAGACTCAGAGGCCCCTCTGGACCTGTCAGTCCATACTCCTTATGGACAATCCTTGAGTAAGGTACACAAATCGGATGCGGTGCTTGCCACACCACATTCCATCATTTGCGATCCGATCCCAGAAACACCCACGATGGTGACCAATATTGATACACTGCAAGCGTCCACAACACAACAAGAAACATCACTAAGAGACCAGATTCGAGCAACATCAATAACCTACCTGAACTCAAACCATTGCCCCCTACGCTTAAGTATGCCTTCCTTGCAGGAGAAAAGGGACGGTTTCCGGTCATTATCAGTTCACATCTGACCGAAGAGCAGGAGATCGTCCTTCTTAACGTTTTGGAGAAAAATCGCAAGGCTATAGGCTGGAGATTATATGATCTCCCAAGGATAAACCCATCCATGTGCTCACACCATATTTACCTGGAAGATAATGCTAAACCCTCCTGTGAATGCCAACACAGATTGAATCCAAACTTATGGGAAGTGGTTAAGACTGAGATCAAAAAATGGTGTAAGGCTGGTTTCATATATCCAATCTCCGACTCTAAATGGGTGTCACCTTTGCATGTAGTTCCAAAAAAGTCAGGACTTCAGATTATCACCAATGAGGAGGGAGAAGAGATTACGACACGGGTACCCACGTCGTGGCGTGTATGTGTGTATTACAGGCGCCTGAATGCCGCAACAAAGAAGGATCACTTTCCGCTACCTTTTATTGATCAAATCCTGGAGAGATTGGCAGGGAGAGAATACTTCTGTTTCTTAGACGGGTACTCAGGCTACAATCAGGTAGCCATCGCCCCCGAGGACCAGGAAAAGACTACTTTTACATGTCCTTTCGGCACATACACATTCAAGCGAATGCCTTTTGGGCTTTGCAATGCCCCTGACACCTTTCAGTGATGCATGATTGCGATTTTTGCCGACATGGTTGGGGATTTTCTGGAGATCTTCATGGATGACTTCTCGGTCCATGGTGATTCATTCGATGATTCTCAAGTGTAGGGAGTGAATCTAGTGCTCTCTTGGGAGAAAAGCCATTTCATGGTAAAAGAGGGCATTGTATTGGGGCATGTCATCTCCAAGAAGAGAATGGAGGTTGACCCTGCCAAAGTTGATGTGATCAAGAAGCTCGAGCCACCTACAAATGTGAAACAAGTACGGCCTTTTCTAAGGCATGTCGGATTTTACTGGAGATTTATCAAGGATTTTTCAAAAATTGCCCGACCGCTAACTGACCTCCTAGGGAAAGACACCGAGTTCCTAGTAGATCATAAGTGTCTTGAAGCCTTCGAACTACTCAAAAGGAGGATCATTGAGACCCCCATCCTACAAGCCCCCGACTGGTCTCTTCCCTTCGAGATCATGACAGACGCATCCAATTTTGCTGTAGGGATGTATTAGGACAACGAAAAGATGGAATACTGTATGTTATTCACTGCGCAAGTAAAGTTTTAGACCCTTCTCAGAAAAATTACACTGTGACCGAAAAGGAAATGCTTGTTTTGGTTTTTGCCTTGGAAAAATTTAGATCTATACTTCCAGGATCGAAGGTGACAGTTTACACAGACCATTCAACCATTCGATACTTAATGGCCAAAAAAGATGCAAAAGCACAACTACTGAGGTGGATACTATTGCTTTAGAAATTTGATTTGGAGATTAAAGACAAACCTAGCGTTAAGAATGTCGTGGCTGATCATTTATCACGGATCGAACATAACAGAATCCCTGAATCTGAAACCATCCGTGAAACCTTCCTAGACGAGTCAATTTCTGCTATTGACTCACTCCCATGGTATGCAGATACGGTGAATTATCTTGTCACCAAGGAAGTTCGTCAGGGTTGGCCCAAGAATAAAATCGATCGACTCATATCTGAAGCAAGACACTACCATTGGGAGGATCCGTTCCTTTTCTTTGAAGGACCGGATTGCATATGGAGAAGATGTATTCCTCAAGAGGAATACCAACGTATCCTCAATCTATGCCACACCTTGGAGGTGGGAGGACATCACTATGGGAAGAGGACCACCGAGAAGATATTACAATGTGGATTTTACTGGCCGACCTTATTTAAAGATGCTTACAATTTTGTCAGGTCGTGACCCGTCTATCAGAGAATGGGAGGAACCATTGGTTCCAAAGATGCCATGCCTATGCAACCAGTGATCATCTGTGATGTATTCGATGCATGGGGCATTGACTTTATGGGCCCATTCCCTAATAGTCAAGGATTTGAATATATTCTTCTCGCGGTAGATTATTTATCTAGATGGGTGGAGGCTATCCCTACTCGAGCAGCAGATAGCAAAACTGTTTGCAAATTTTTGAAAGATAATATTATTTTGAGGTTCGGAATTCCAAAAGTTTTAATATCTGATGGGGGAAGCCACTTTGTCAACCGGGAGGTGAAGAAGTTGACTAAGGAATACAACATCAAGCACCGTGTCACTACTCCTTACCATCCACAATCCAATGGCATGGTCGAGGTGTCAAACAAGGAGGTTAAAGGAATTTTACAGAAGCTCGTCTGCCCTGACAGGAAGAACTGGTCCCAACTCCTGGACCAAGTTCTATGGGCTTACCGGACGGCTTATAAGCTCTATTTCGAATGGTATATGGAAAGCCATGCCATTTACCCGCAGAACTCGTGCATAAATCAGAATGGGCAATCAAAAAGATTAATTGGAACTATCACTAAGGAAAGAAGAACCGAGAGAGGGATTTGAATGAACTATCTGAAATCCGAAATCATGCTTATGAAAACAACACCATTTACAAGGATAAAGTAAAGAGATGGCATGACAAGAACATTCGAACAAAGATCTTTGTCCTAGGGCAGAAAGTCTGGTTATTTAATGCAAAATTAAAAATTTTCCAAGGTAAATTGAAATCAAAATGGACGGGACCCTTTATTGTAAGAGAGGTACACAATAATGGCAGTGTTGAGATCTCAGAGACTGCAGATAGCACACAAACATCTATAGTCAACGGTCAGATACTTAAAGATTTTGTCGAATCTAACGAGCAATTAGTACAAGTTGAACAGATCTCCTTCACTCAGGGCATAGCTTTTGACGAAAGATATGATCTGCCCAGATAAACCACCTCTCTGGATCCAATACTCTTCTGTATATCCATCTACCCGCTCTCGGTCCCCCGATACTTAGTTTAAGGGAACTGATTTCATTGTGTATACATCACTTCTCCTCTTTCTATTTTTGTCCCATCTATACTTGGTACGAGCTTTGTCTACATTTCACTTTGTCCCATGAGGACATAGCACACGCTAAGTATAGGGGGGTGTGTTTGTATAAATTTTATCTACTTTATCCATAGCTCGTACTTTAATCATTTTTATCTAACATCGGGGATGGGTACAAGTAGTGTGTATAATACCTATTTTTCAAAAAAAACACCCAAAAAAACAAAAAAAACAAAAAAACTTTTTGCATTAAAAAAATCATCACTCATGGTCTTGTATTTCATCAAGCATTTCATGCATTCCTTGGTTGATATATTCCTGACACATTCACCATCACTCAAGGCTTGAGGATTTTTGAGGACACTTGATTTCTGAGATCTTGAGATTCTGAGTTAGCCTGCCTTAGTCATTAGGGTTTTTGAACTTAATAATCCACACTTCCCTAGTTTGAAAGATTTGAGCACTATATTGCACTCTTCATCTCTACCTTCAAAAAAGAATATGATCAGCACAATCACTCCCACAACTGCATGATTGATGAGATGAGTTGAGATATCACTTAAGAAACTAGGATTAGAGATTTGAGTTTAGACCCGATCTGATGATATTCGAGGATGGGATAAAGTTAATGAAGGCTGCAGAAAACCTGAGTGTAAGCAAAACACTAGCCAGTATGTGAACAAGATTCATATGCTATCACTTTGATAAATGACCTAAGTGCCAGGGTGTGATGAAACTGAATGAAAATTGTTGATAAGTATGCGCCAACTTTTGATAAAAGCAGTGGAGCTAGCCAACAAAAGAAAAGAAAAAGAAATGTCAAAGAAAAGCTCTATCATCCAAAGTCAAATTCCAAATGAGCTTCCACCAATGGCGAGCGCTCCCAAACATTTTCAAAGTGTCCACTTGGACCAAGCACTAATGAGGACTATAGAGTCAGGCTGACACCATAAAAGGGCTCCGCATCGTAAGCGATAAAAGTCTGGGTGTCAAAGGTATCTTAGATACTCAAAAGAGACATACCCTGGTGTACTCCCAGAAAAACAAGCGCAGATGACTCCAATATCTCTTGACGGACACATTGATAAACAAAATAAAAATATACTTGTGTTGAGTAATAAGGCACTCGAGAGGCACCTTGTTCCAATGTAAGGGAGAAAATCAGACACAATCCTATGCCCTCCATCATCTGGCCGTCCATCTACACTTTCAAGTCTGACAAACTAATGAGACGGTTGACTGAAGCAAGAATAGACTTATTCCCTAGTGTTGAGGATTAGGTCTAGAGGAGAGTCTCTTGGATTGGAACTTTGGGTGATGTCTCGGCTTGACTCTCATGAATGCAGTACACTAAAAATCATATCCTTATATTATATGTACAAACAAAGAGTCTGAAAATTAGAGAGGTTGGATTCCTTTTGATTAAAGCTTGGTTGAGCCAAGAATTTTAGGATCACTCAAATTAAGGGTCTTCTATGAATTAAGCCTTGAAAATTCACTTGCACAGTCAGGGATGTATTCAATTAAGTCATTCATTCATGCTCGGGGACGAGCATGGTCTAAGTATAGGGATATGATGAATCTCGTATTCATCATGCTAAAATTGGTAAATTAGGCTCGATTCCCCAAAATTCACATGCATTTAGTCATTAACAGAGCATCATTAGCATTCATACATGTATTTATAATATTTGCATTTCATCATGTATAATTGCATTAAAAATCCCAAGTGTAAAATAGCCCAAAAAGCCGCTAACTTCTCCTATTTTTAGTTAATTCATCCTAACTCCGATTGACCCCAAACGACCTCTATTATGTAGATATTACTAACCTTATTAAATAAAAATACAAAAAATTACTAATCCAATAAGTGTCAAATAATCCCGAAGTCTAATTTCACATCTGACAGACTAAAATGAGCATATCTCCCTCATACAATGTCCGATTTTGGTCTACTCACTTTTAAAGTAATCCATTTTCAAATACCTTCAAAACAAGACGAATTTCGTAAAATTCGGAACTCTTATGTGAAAGTTGGGTTTTGGGCCACTTTTGCGCATTTTGACTTTTTGCTATTTTTGACCTGAGTTTTTATGTACTTAATTAACCTTTTTAATTTTATTTTTTTTCATTTGTGTTCTTTAATGAATGTTTTATTAAGCAACAGAAAAATCCAAATCCAGATTAAAACTGAAATCAAAGAAACTGACTAAGTCCAAGTGTCCGTTGTCGGTCTGTGTAAAAATTATGTGTTTCTTACTTCTATTTTATTTTCCTATTTTCTTATTTATAAAATCCAAAAAAATCAGATTAGTGTGTAAATAATTTTCTTGTATTTTATCTAGATTTTTTTATCCTCTCGAAAACCACCAAAAAATTACAAAATAAAAAAAATCCAGTTTTCTATACACATGACCTCTTTTACTTCCGGGACCTTCATGAAAGTTGTTGATCTTGACGAGACAAACAACTTTTGTAAAGAAATTTTTTCGATCCGAGGTCTCCTTCTATTTATTTTCTATTTTTCTTTACCTTTAAATTTTGAAATTTTTTGGGTGCCACGTGGCAGCCCCTGGGCGTGCCACATGGCACCTCTACCTGACCCGCTTCTCTCTCTTCCCTCGGGTCACGTGCCCAGCATGTGACCCCATCTTCTCCTTCCCTAGCCGTTATCTTCTTCCCCCCCACCATTTCTCCTCCTCCAACGCTCCGCCGCCATGCACGACCATTACGACCTTCGCATAACGCTCCTCCTCCTCCGTCTATAAAGGTCCCTCCTCGTCGTTCTATCGAGCTCATTCGCCATTTTTCTCTAAAACTTGAGCTCTTGCACCTTGGGAGGTGACAACTTCAGATTAGTGCTAAGCAGCTAAGGTAGAGTCGGCGTGATCCAAGGAGCCTCGACTCCTTGTTGGCGGAAGATTCATCCTCCGCTCGATTCTCTTGCGCTGCCGACCGTCGAGCAAAAAACATGCCAGGAACGTCGACCATCTTCCCAGGCAATTTCCCCTGCCCTTGCTCGAGTCCCTCATACCACTAGGTCAGCCCCTTCGCCCGGTCATCGCCACCTCTTCCTAGGCGATCCATCAACCTCCTCCTCGCCATGAGGAACTCATCCTCTTCACTCGAATCCATGGACCACCTCCATCTCCGACCTCGCTAAGGTCGGAGCTCATCTCCTATACACCATTAGAGCAGCTCCGACCACCAAGCTTCTATCCTCTACCGGTGACAGCAGCAGAAGCGTGCTATGAGGCGATGACGGTCGTTAGCATCTTCGATGAGATCCAAAGCTCTACGAGCTTTACTGCAGACACCCTATGCCTCTGCATAGCTTCACGAAGAACCGCCGCTCTGTTTGAGGCATTAAGCGACCAAGGAGCCCCGCAGCTTCAGGCCAAACCCCAGGTGAACTCCTCTCTCCTTCCTCCGTTCTCCACTAGGTCCTCATCAGCACCACCAACTCCACCTTGCGCCAGATCCCCAACCGCCAACCGCTCCATCGGTCGTGTGTCGACCGGTCGAGCCGCCTCGTCGCCTGCGCAGCTCCTCCACCTCGACCTCCTCTGCAACTCGCCCTCCGCCGCGCCTCACGCGCTGCCCGACCATGCACCTACCACTCTCGTTTGGCCGCCTGCCGTGCCTTGGCCCTCGCCATCGGCTCCTCCGCCCTGGCCACTCGTAGCCTACAACTGCCGTTGGATCAGGGGCCAGCCCTTGATCCAACAGCCACGATCTCGCCACGTCCTTCACCCCGAGCCTAGGCCTCAGCCTAGAGGCTCGGACCCCCGAAGCAACACCAGGTCGCTGCGTGGAGGCTGGGATCATCCGAGCCTCGCGCCTCCCCCATCGAGCCTCTGATTCGGGCCCCGAACCTCAGGCTCGGCCGCCCGAGCCTCCTGGCGTACGTGCTACGCACACACGTAGTGGGAAATTTGCATCAATGCCCCTGCTTGTTTCTGAATTTGCAAAAATACACTTGCATGGGGTAAATTTCAGAGAGGACCCTCCGACTTTGCTAAATTACAGATAAGCCCCTCGAAGGACCTCTTTGCAAGAAAAAATTTATTTTATTCACATTTTCGTCCCTGTAATTTCATTTTATCGTATCGTTTTCATACGAACTCCGTTTTAAGCATACAATATGTCATTTTGAAGATATTTTCATGCTCTACCATTTAGCACAGCTTGTGAACAGATCTGAGGTCATTTATTGAGATTTATTATTTGAGGATCATCATTGACTTTTGCAGGCTAACTTTGACATATCTGTGCCACAATTACCTTGGAAAAATTAATGAATTCTTTTGCAGGAGCACTGCTGAGGACTTTACATTGAATAATTCCCTTTGAATCATTAATTACAATATTTGGGGATTTCAATCACACGAATTTTGAGGATAAATCCTATCTTTGATATTCTCATTAATTAGAAGGATGATAATCTATTATCTCTTATGCTTGCAATCTGGGATTAATTTGAATATTTTTCTTGATCTATATCGGTTGATCTGTGATAAATTTCGAGGTCATTGATTATTATATTTTGGAGTAAAAATCTTAATCTCAGATCATGTGCTGAACTGTTGTCTCTGTATATTTCTTCGCATCTGCATCACATTTGCATCTCTTTGCATTATACATTTTCTCAACACAAAAATTAATTGAATTTTTATTAATTATTTAATTTAATTTAAAACGTGCAACTAAGAATCTCCGTTCCCTATGTTCGACCTTGGTAGACTTTCCAAATAAAAATTTTCCACAACATTCAAAGCTTGTGGTATTTTGCTGAACCGAATTTGCCTCCTATACTACGACAAATCACGATTATTAAAGAGGCAAATTTGACGTGCATCATGCTCCAACATGTTACTGTTGAGGTACATGGAAGATGGTAATGGTCAGAGGAAGGGTCCCAATGTAACGATAATGGCTTGAATCGATTTAGGGTTTGGCGATGGCAGAACAGAGGTGATGTGTTGACGATGGAGGGATATCGGAGTGGTGTTGGTAGGAGAGATGATGTGTTCGATGGAGGAGGAGCGAGTGTCAGACAAAGTTTGACTTGCAGTTGGGTGAGAGGCATAGGTGGACAGTGAGGGTACAATTATCATTGGATCAAATCTGATCCAGTGGCAGGAGGAGGGTCAGGTGTGAGGAACATTCCTCACATGTAAGGTGCGCATGAGGGAGCTGAGGTGGAGTGGGATGGATTATGGTTGTTGGATCATATTTGATACAATGACCTAGGAGGCCAGCGCTAACGGACAAAAATGGTGGACCGAGTCGAGGGGGTAGTTTGATCGGGCCATGAGGTGGACTAATGACACAGAGCCACGTGTCATGGAGTAGTTGACAAACATCAACCAATGAGTAAAAATAAAAGAAAATAAAGAATAAATTAAAAGGAAAAGCCAAATAAAAAAGTGGTCAATACTTATTGGGCTTAAAATCAAAATAAGTCATCCGTACAAAATACAATTTTATACTAATATTAATTACCAATTAATCCCTATTTCTTTGAAAGATATATACATAATATATACAACATTAATCGAATTTTTGTGGATTGTTAATAGGTTATAATACTATAAAACAAAGATAAACCAATTACTTTGTGTACATTATATACATATTCAAATCTTATCATTTTCTCCAGATTTTGTGATTTTGTAGGTTTGATTGTTTATGACAAGTTAGTTTATGAATTAAAGAATATAAATGAGAAAGAACTTGTTCAAAATAATTAAATTTGTACATAAAACAACAGTCTCAATGTCAAGGAAAAATCAAGCTTATTTATTTACAGATTTTAGTCCATATTTAATGCACTGTTAATGATTGCTAATTAATACATTAGAGGGCTTTTAATCAGTGATTTGTTAAGGGTATTCTGCTAAGATCTTCCTATAAAATAGATGAATCATGGATTCATAATCCCATATACTTATATCTTTGCTCATCCCCGAGAAGTTTGAATGAGATAAAAGGTTGAATCCCTGATTGTGTAAGTGTGAATACAAGACTTGAAGACCAATCCATGAGTTTCATGTGATTCGTAAATCTAATTCTCATCAAATCTCATCCAAAAGGAACTCAACATTTTTAATTGTCAGACTCTCCATAGATATAAGATGAATCCATATTCATCATCTTTATTCTATTATTTTAGCCAAATTCATTAGCAAAACATCTGTAAATATGTGTTAAAATAAATAAATTATCATTCACCTTGAGTTTTTAATAATGTATAATTAACATTTATTTATCCAAAATAAAAGAACAAATAAGAAAAGAAAAAAAAGGAAATTAAAAGATGGCTGCAATTATATAATAAGTATATACTGACCTGAACCCTGAGATCGGGTCAATGATTGACTTTATCGACAAGGAATAAAGTAGGAGAGATAGGGTCCTCATTTATCCTAAATTCCCATTATACATATAATCTATTTTTTATTCTATATTTATTTTGTAAATAGTCTTCACTATTCTTCTGTATATATCTTTGTACTATTTACTTAAAAAATGATATTAAAATAAGTTATTTTCTCAATAAAACATGTAAATAATACGGTGTTATAAATAATAAAATTAATTGTAAAATCAATGTGTAAATAAAATAAAAGAAAACTAATTAGTTATTGTGTAAATATGTCAAAAGTGTGCATAATGTGTATAATACTATATTTATTTAACCTATATAAATAAGTTATAAAAATCAAATAAAAACATATTCCTATGCCTTAAATTATTTTGTAAATAAATAAAATATAAAACATAATGTACTTTTGTAAAAATAATAAAATAAAAATATGTAAATATTGTATATAGGTATATTATATATGTATATATAAATGTATACTATATATAACTTGATATATCACTTATTAAATTTATTAAAAATCATGACAAATTAGTTTATTAAATATCCAACAAATTTTGTTTTTATCATTAATTATTTTATCATTATTCATTTTATGTTAAATTATCTATATTTATTAAAAATCAGATTTTATGGTTGGCCAACACATATCCATTGACCCGAGTCAACCTCCTCCCTTCCCTAGGTCCGACCTTGCTGGACCTTACCGGATATTCTTTCTCCAATTTTTCCAGCCCAGGTCCGGTCTTCTCTTGCCTCGAAACACTCGTCTGATTCTTCACCAAGGATCCGTGACCTTCACGGATACCTAAGCAGCACCAGATCTGCCTCGGATTGTGGGTTGTTGATGGAATCTTCCAGACACTTTGGAACCCTATAAATCATCTCCTCCGCTCCGCCGCGCAAGGGAGTTCGCTCCTCACGCCTCTTTCTCTCCACCGGAAGCTTCCAGGCAGTGATAGGATCCTGCTGCACCTCCTTGGAGCTCGAGTAGTGTGTTGGTTGAGATGAACCAGCTATGCGGTTGGAGAGCTCCGTCGTGTTCAGCCCCCACCACCTCTCGCATCGGAGTTGAGGCCATTACCTCACCAATGATCTCACCTTTCTTTGCCTTCCAATCCCTGATCATCAAGTAGATTCTTCTTTACTTTCATCATTTCTTTTTTATTTTCATATCTACATTGCCGTCCATCATCGTTTCTCCATCCACAGTGTCGGAGCTCCATCTCTCTCATCTGTCAGCATCGATCGATTTGCGGTATCACCCTCCATCTTCTCACACAACCTGATCCCCTAAGATCGATCATCAGATCGAGATTATGTATGTACTTCCCTTCTCCACGTACACTAGAAGTAGAATGCCATCCCCTTGTGCTCATTGCCTTTCATACCAAAATAACCTGAGCTAGAGCTTCGTCTCTGAGCCGAGTCCTCCTGCAGGTTCAGGTTGGCGCTACGGAGCAGAAGCGAGTCCCGACAGGAGGGGCGGAGCTGCTCCACTTGGGGTACTTCTCAATTCCTCATCGATCTATCCTTAGATCCATCAGAGCATGTCATCAAGTGCGGGCCCACTCCATCGAGCTGCTGGACCTCTTAGCCGAGCGATCAAAGCACTAGAGCGTCAAATATTCACGATTGAATATCGACCAGTGGTCCATTCAAATGCATTCCTCCACCCTTCCCTCTAGCCATCAGAAGAGAGCCCCCCCAGATCTAATTTGGTCCGCACATGCATTCCCTAAAGTAGGCCGTCCGATCAGATCTGAGACAGATCTGACATGCACGTCGCCGCCTTGTCTCATAGCTGTCAGATCTTGCGAGCGGTCCATCAGAGCCGTACGTCAGAGCCTTCATGTGTCGCATGCCACATGTGGGGTATTTTTCATCTTTTTACCTGTTGTTTCCATTATTTCCTTTTAGTACAATAAAAGTAAAAGAAAGTAGTGAACATTTGCACTTTGGTCCTAGTAGTTTTCCATATTTGCACTTTAGTCTAGTTGAACCACACTCATGTGCCTATACACGTGGTTATTCGCGTTGTTTGCAACTTTTAGTCTGAACTTTCATGCGTCAATGAAATCCAAGTAATTTTTGGGAAATTGCATTATGCCCCTCTAAGCTTTATTCACGTGTGAGGTGTGTGTTGCATTGGGATTTTTGTATTTTTGCTCCTACAACCTTCTAGCATTTTAATGATTGGTTCTCAATCTTAAAATAATTGCACTCCGGTCCTTAAATTCCATATTATTTTTGTGAACTTCTATTAACTACAGTAAATATAAAACTTAATCCGAAAATCCCCTAAAATTGGCAGTAGCTCATGTAGTGTTTCCTTTAGATGGTAATTTCTGTGTGTTGAATTTCGTTTATTTGCTTTTCTTAAAAATTAAAAAACAACCCAAAAATTCACTGTTTGCCTTAGATAATTCATAAAAATTTGAAAAATGATTAAAAACTCCAAAAAATTATTGTAGTAGTATTTTGACTTGTTTTAATTAGTCTATAGATTTTGTTTGAAAATATTTTATAAAACTCTAAAAATTAGCAAAACCCATAAAGCTCCATAAAAATCATATAAAATTTTTTAAATACCAAAAAATGTGTTTCTTGTCTCTTTTTGTAGATATTTAAATATACTTTTATTAAAATTGATTTCCTGGAGTTTTGGGCCTATTTTTCCATTTTTAACTCGAAAAATACTACTGGTTGTGCGTTGTTTATTGGATTTCTCAGTTTTTGATTTTTATGAAATCCTAAAAAAATCTAAAAATACCTATTATATTATAAAAATAGTATAAATTTGTTGGAAACATAAAAACATTTTTACTAGAATTTTCTAGACATTTATATTGTATTTGTAAAATACAAAAAGAGCGGTTGTGTGTCCTTTATTCATTGTATTTATTTGCTTTGCCTTGAAAATTAAAAATATAAACATTTACTAAATTAAAAATCATTAAAAACTCAAAATCAGAAAGCATAAATAAATATTTATATATATACTAAAGACCCATAGAAATTTAAAAGATAAAAAAATTCATAAAAATCCATGAGTAGTTTTCTTTGAGTTTCCTTTTCATTTCCTTGACTTTTCATTTAAAGTAATAACCTCTCTTAATAATTGTTGCCTCCTCGAGTTCGACCCTAGGAGCTATACCAGGTTAATAAATAATACCTTAGACCACCCTCTTTTACTTGCTTGACTCATTTTGTGGTAATTTTCTCGATATGAACTTGGTTAATTTAGGGACAACGATGCCTTAATTGATTGATTAATTAACTTAACTTGAGTTAGCTAAAAACGTATATATCAGAATGGTGTCATTGCTGAGGAGGCATGGCGAGGGTAGTTTGGTCTTTTTTTCCTTATGCTCTTGGTTTATGTATATACTTGTTTTTCTCTTTTATTTTGTCTATATTTCTGTCACTTGTGCCTTTTATTTATGTCTATATTTGTCTCTTATTTTTGTATATATCATTGTTATTTATTTTCTTTCTTTTATTTACTATTTCTCATAATGGATATCTAATGCATTTCTTATTTCACCTTTTTTGCCAGGGCCCGCGAAGCGAGGGAGGCAATCTTAGGAGAGCGGACGCACCCGAGAGAGGCAAAGGCTGCGCATTCTACACCAATCGGTAGGAGAGAGAAGCCTGGGAAGAGCAGGAGGAGCAAAAGACCGTCTTACCTTTTAGATTTCTTCTTCAATCATTTTATTTTATTTTTGTACAAATTTTAATAATTTTGGATTTTGCCCTTTTTTGTTTTCTAAAGACTTTGGACATTATTCAGGGTTTGTTTCGGCAAGTACTGGTGTAATTGGGGGACCTCACCAGATTTTGATTTTCATCGCCTTTATTTTTATTTGTTTCACACGATTTTTGTGCTTGAGACCTTAGCATTAGGTTCTATTTTCTTGGCTGAGCCAGGTAACTGATTAGGTCCAAAGCCCCTTAGTAAGAATATATGTTCCTATAGATTAGATCGTAGCTTGGACTTAGTCAATTACACATGTTCTTTCCCGCTAATAGAAGATACTGCCCATGAAGTTTCTCTTGCATCATCTAAATTAGTTTATTTATGTCTTCATTTTATGCACGGATCATATTGCATGTAGACTGCTGGAGTAAGGTATGACTTTTATCTCGTGCATGCATCATTGATTTCATCACGTATCAGCTTTTCCGACTTCCTCCCTTGATTTATTTCACTTAGGATAAAAAACAAATTGGAAAAATTGTTAGACGATTTATTTGAAAAATACTTCAAAAAAAGTTATAACCAAATAAAATTCAGGATTGTTAAAAAAACTTGACCCTAAAACTAAACGTAAGGACTATCATTCATTGTTTTGGGGAGATTAACCCCCTCATTGTTTGCAGGTACTCTCTGTACAAAGTGAGGCATGTGCACATAAGGAATAGAGCCCAAAGCCCTGCAATTATGCCCTAAGTGCTTGGACTTTGACTCTTGGGTCATGTTAATTTTGTAAGCACGTGCCTCAAACGTTAGCAAAAGTAGTCGTGTGGATAAGGAGGTGGATTTCCATAGAACTACTCCCGAGCTCTTACGTGAATAGTTCTCTGCTTGGGAGATTCATCGACTTATTCACGATCTACTCTAGGAGACTACACCTATGAGCTTGCTAATATAATTGTTTGATCACCTAACTCTAAAATTGAAAAGATCAATGACCGAGATTTCACGGTCATCATTTCGTTGAGTTGGTGAATTTGGGGGTTTATTTTCTGATCCATTATTTTTCAGTCCATATCTAATCTTCCCTTTTTTCCACATCATGATGATAGACAAGTGGCCTCTTAGGCTACCTCTAGTGGCACTGCTTCATAACACCAATATTCGTTCATCTAGGGTGGTTCCAGAGAGCTCCGTCCCTCTCTCGGAACCTGAGTATTCTGCCTCTTTCTTCTTCGACCTTCTCGACATATCACCTGAGATACAACAATAGTCAGAGCAGTTTTTTATTAACTTGGCAACACTTGAGGTCAGCTTTTTTTTATTTTTCAGAGTTCGAAGAGATGGCCCGAGAACAGAGAGAGGATGAGCAACCAGAGATTCCCATTGTGTTTGATCGGGATACGATCAATAACAACCTCCTAACATCCCTATAGGTGATGTAGAGACAGATCCAGGATCAGGGGTTACTGATGACAGAGGTTAGGAGGGAGCTTATACATATCAAAGATGCTAGAGTTGAGAGACCCAGTGGTGGACCCGAGATTCCTAGAGACAGAACTGAGGACCGAGTAGAGGACAAAGATAGACGCCAGAAGGAGGCCAGAGTAGAGATACCCTTGCGTACATTGAGGGAGTTGCACAACCCTAGTGTAACTCTCACTCATAGATGGATTCAGTTGCTAGCAATTCTTGTCGATTTTGAGCTCAGGCCCCAGGCGATCCATTTTTTGCCCAAGTTCCATGGTCATTCCACTGAGGAGACTTATCTCCACTTACAAAAGTTTGAGATGATCTCCAGTACCGTCCACGATAGGCTGGTAGATGAGAATACCATCAAGTTGATATCCTTCCCATTCTTGTTAGTTGACAGAGCAGCCTACTGGCTGAAGCACTTGGGGAGGGTTGTCACTACGTGGGAGAAGCTGAGGATCGAGTACCTCAACAAGTACTATCCACTCGATCAGACCAACACAACGAGAGCTATGACCAATAACTTCACCACGATCCTAAATGAGCAGTTCCACGAGGCTTGGGATCGATTCAGAGAGCTCATTGACAGGTGTCCGCACCATGATATTACAAGCCCAACTTGGTACAAAGTTTCTTTTGCAGGATGACATCGAAGTTGTAGGGTCTTGTCAACGCCTCTTGTGGAGGATCCTATTTCTCCAAGAACGAGGATCAAGTCTATTTGGAGATGACTGAGAACTACACTGTTATGACCTAGACCCATGTCTACACTCAGGGGAAGCCTCCCCAACAGGCATTGTCACATCACATAATTGCTTGTAGTGAGGCGGGATCATCTTCATCATCTTCCATAGCAGTAACACTACCAGAGTCATCAGCTACCGACCTGGGTATTATTAGCCATAAGTTGGACCACATGGAGATCATTGAGAAGAAGACATGCCATGGCCTGGACAAGCTCTATAAAATTAATGAGCTGGCCAGAATTTGAGTGACTTGAAGATGTAGATCATATGCCTTCAAGAGGTACAAATGGCTTCTTTGCCATAGTCTAGGTTACATGCTGATCAGGGGAGCAGATCTTCACAACCATCCGCCTCATACAGACAGGTCCACTACATTCAGGCAGAGTATATTCATCCAGCCCCGCAGTATCAATTACCACCACCTTCACCAGATACACAGATAGTGGTGTACCACAGTGATCAACCATTAGAGTCCCTTACCCTACAGTTGCACGAGTGGTCAAAACCATTGATGGAAGTCAACATGATTTGGTATTCTTAGTTCCATAAGTAGCCCAGTATCTGCCGTGATCACCCAGGTTCAGATGGTCCACAGGAGGTGCTCAGTCCTAGCAGCAGCCTCTGACACAACCAAGACAGGGATCACATCAGCCAGGATAACCCCTATACTCCTAGCATTTTGTTCCTCAACCCTAGTACCAGGATCAGTAGTGGAGGAAGCAACATCCTCACTCCTAGTTCCAGCAGCCTCCCCCTCACTTCTACTCACAACAGCAACATGTCTAGCCTCAACACTTTCAGAGAGGCACCCCATCCGGTTCCCATGCACCCTCGTATGAGGACCCAGCTTAGATGACCTAACCTGCATGCTTACAGAGCAGTAGACCACATTCATACGAGAGATGGATGAGTTCATCCAAGAGATGAGAGAGATTGTTAAGGGCAAGGATGCGATACCTGTACATATTGAGCCAAATCTGAAGAACCTAACGAGGAAATATAAGCATGTATAGTCGATAGAGTCTGCCACTCCTAGTGAGGTACTTGATGATATTTGTTGTTTATTTGATTCTGATTTTGTGACACTTAGGAGCGGTAGGAATCCAGCAAGCGATGCCTCATCTATGTGACATCCAGATGCAGATCCCAGAGCACTATATGGAGTAGATTGCAGTACTGATGTTGTAGTTCATGATGATGGTGGTAATGATGCCACCCATATTACCGATAATCCAGACAATGGTGCTGATGCCCTCTACTCTCCATATGTTGTAGAGGGTGGTGATGATGCCACCACTATTCCACATGATGGGACAGAGCACTGTACTGATGCCGCTTATTCAGATGTTTTAGGTGGTACTGAAGCCACCAAGAATCCATGTATAGATGGTCTAGTTGTTTTTACTACTATTTTTGTTTCTGAGGATGATGTGTCCCTAAAATTATAAAAAGATGACAAAGTTTTGAAAAACAAAATGATTAATAAAGGAAAGGTTTTTGTTTCTTGTTTGAGTCCATATGATGTGATGATTGATGATGCTTGTATGTATTCCACCCATTTGTATGCTCAGAGAGTGATTCCTACTCTAGACCCTTCAGTTCCTGATGAGGTTACAACCATCCCCTTTCCCTCAAGCACTCCTCTTAGGGAAGAAAAACATATGGAGAATGCAAAAAAAAGAGACATCAACTAGAGTTCAACAAACAGATGATAGAAAAATTCCACAATCATCTGACTCTACAGGAGGCATAAGATCACATCCCTTTGTTCCAGAAGAATCTTAGACAGAAGACCACCATCCGTATGAAGAAGAGGTGCAACCGTAGTGTAGAGATCATGCGCTTACATGTGCCACATGATTTGCTATCCAGAATCGTTTGCCAGGTAAGAGACCAGATGTGGGGCTCCATATATCAGATGCCACATTCAAGAGCCGCGGTTCAATCGAACTCGATTAGACAATGACTCTACTATTAACCTTCTTTCGACAGCCTTACTCGACCTCTTCGAGTTTGGTCCTCTTAGACAGAGCAGGACTGCACTTCAGTTTGTAAATAGATCTATTAAGAGATCGAAGGGGTTACTGAAGGACATTGTCGTCACCATCTAGGGCCTAAAATTCTCTATGGACTTCGTCATGTTGGACATGGATATCCCTTAATGCATGACATATGCCCCGATCATATTATGCTGACCTTTCCTGGTGACAACAAAGGACATGTCTGATCATGATAGTGGGAAGGTATACTTTTCACGTTGAGGGTGAAAGCATACAAATAGAGATGATTGAGGAATTAAGAGACAGAGATTCAACCAGCTCAGGGAAGACAATAGATTCAAAGCCAGACATCCACCATGAGTGTGACTTCGTGATGATAGATAATGAAGCAGTTTGGCCAGATGAGGATTCACGAGCTCTAGTACATCTTCAGAGCTAGTAGATTTACAGATGCCAGCTAACGAGAGTTCATAGAGCACACTTTTGGAGCAATATACCACTTGATGACAATTTGAATGACGAAGCAGATTATATTTCTTGTAATACTGATCCCTCCAACTCAGACACGGATTTTGGCTGGCAGGATTTTGATGAGTATCTACCGTGTTTGATGTCTACAGAGCCTACAACCAGGATGGAGAGAGTGTCAGGGCAGTTGATAGAGACACCAGTGGGGCCATCTTCATCGAGTTTAGAGATATAGAGAGAGTTTCATATTCAGATATAGTAGCTTTTACAAAGACATTTCAGAGGTCAGATTTACTAGCTCCCACATGCCCAGATTTGACGACCTTGCCATAGTGCATGAAGTACAGTTCTCTTGCAAGATATCCATATATGTTTTCGGTCATTATCTCAGCATATTTGATTGATGACCAAGAATTTCATTTGATGGAGGTTCTTGAGAGAAACCATAAGGCAATTGGTTGGTCTGTAGAAGATCTCCAAGGGATAAGTACGGCTCTTTGCTCCAACCACATCTATCTCGAGGATGATGCTGAACTCTTGAGTTTCAGTGCAGGCTGAACTCGAATCTTTGAGAGGTGGTTAGGAAGGAAATATCCAAGTGATGGAGCGTTGATTTTATCTACCCCATCTCCGACTCCAAATGGGTCAGTCCATTACATGTGGTACCCAAGAAAAAAAGGTATCACTACAGTTATGAATGAGGACGGAGAGGAGATTGCTACCCATGAAGAGTCACTACTGATTTCTTGACGGGTACTTAGGTAAAATTAGGTGGCTATTGCGACCAAAGACTTGGACAAGATGGCATTCACATGTCCATCTGCGACGTATGCTTTTAGACGAATGTCCTTTGGCATATGTAATGCCCTAGCTGCATTCCAAAGGTGCATGTTTTCCATCTTTTCGGACATGGTGGGTGACTATTTAGAGGTCTTCATGGATGGTTTTTTGGTCTACGATGACATCTTTGATGCTTGTCTTTCCTACCTAGACCGTGTACTTCAGTGATGCATTAGAGTCAACCTTTTTCTTTCTTGGGAGAAGGGTCATTTTATGATGACTCAATGGACGATCCTTGGTCACATCATCTCCAACAAGGGCATGGAGGTTGATCCGGCAAGGTGGATATCATCCAGAAACTCAATCCGCTGTCCAGTTTGAAGCAGTTGTGGTCTTTTCTAGGCCATGTCAGCCCTTTACATATGGTTCATTTAGGACATCAATCGTATTGACCAACCTCTTACTGATCTTCTCAGAAAGACACTGAGTTCCTTGTAGAAGATAAATGTGTTTCTTCATTTGAGACTCTCAAGAACCTGATTGTCTAGGCTTCTGTCCTTTAACCACTCAATTGGTCTCTCCCATTCGATATCATGATGGATGCATCGGATTTTACCGTAGGGGATGTTTTAGGACATAGGAGGGATGGCTTAACTTTTGCTATTCACTACGCTAGAAGGACTTTGGATGCTTCACAGCAGAACTACACTATTATGCAGAAAGAGATGCTAGCAACAGTCTTTGCTTCGGATAAGTTCTAATCTTACATTCTTGGATCTAGAGTGACTATATACACTGATCAAACCGACATCTGGTACTTAGTGTCTATGAAGGATGCCAATGCATGATTGACTAGATGGATCCTTCTACTCCAGTAGTTTGATATTGAGATTAAAGATAATCTTGGAGTTAAGAATGTGGTGGTGGATCACCTCTCCTGATTAAAGCATCCTGAGAATTCAGAGACAACCACACCTATTACCGAGACTTTCCCAGACGAGGTGATTCTTGCTATCACCTCTCTCTCCCTTGGTATGCTGACATTGTAAACTACCTTGTTGCCAAGAAAGTTCCACAAGGTTGGACCAGGCAACGACTTGAGACTTTTCTCGTGAAAGCCAATCGTACCATTGGGAGGATCCCACCCTTTACCACGAAGGAGGGGATAGCGTCTGGCATCATTGTATTCCTTAGGAGGAGCACCACAATATCCTCACCTATTACCACAAGCTTTAGGCAGGAGGACATCACTCAGGGAGAAGGACAACACAAAAGGTTCTCCAATCTGTCCTTTGGTGGCCAACACTCTTCAAGGATTCAAATGAATTTGTGAAGAGGTGTACTGATTGTCAGAGGATGGGTAGTTGTGGTCATAGAGACATGATCTGATGCAACCCATTCACTTCTATGAGGTTTTTTAAGCATGGGGCATCGATTTCATGGGCCCATTCTTGAAAAGTCAGGGGTTTGAGTACATTTTGTTGGTTGTAGATTATGTGAGTCATTGGATTGAGTCCATCCCCATCCGAGCTGCTGATGCGAGGACTATTTACAGATTTCTGAGGAAGAATATAATATCACGGTTCGGGGTCCCTAGAGTTCTGATTTTAGACGGGGTACTCATTTCATCAACGACAAGGTATGGGCCCTTCCTAACGAGTTCAACATAGACCACAGAGTTTCCACTCCATATCATCTAGAGATGAATGGTCTTGTTGAGGTTTCTAACCAAGAGATCAATTCGATATTGCAGAAGGTTATGTTCCAAACCGAAAGGACTGGTCACAGCTTTTGGACTCAATCTTGTGGGCCTATAAGACATCCTTCAAGTATCCTTTGGTACATTTCCATTTCAACTCATTTATGGCAAGCCATGCCACTTACCTATTGAGATCAAGCACAAGTCACTATGGGTCGTCATAGAGATATTATTGGATCAGAGAGTGTAGGAGATCAGAGGAGAGCAGAATTGACAACCCTATAAGAACTTAGAGATACAACCTTTTCAAGAAGCCTATAGTATAAGGACAAAGTAAAGATATGGCATGATCACACATTAGCCATAAGTAGTTTGAGCCGAATCATAGAGTATGGTAATTTAATGCACGATTGAGATTGTTTCCAGGAAAAATTATAGAGCAAGTGGAAGGGATCGTATCTAGTCAAAAAGATGCACGACAATAGTAGTATTGACATATCCGAGTTGTCTTCTAAGTTAACCTTTCGGGTCAACGGTAAACGTCTTAAGCCTTTTCTCGATCATGACCCATTCACTATTGATGTTGCCACGATCCATTTTGTTTGAGATGTATCCTTTTGATTCTCATATTTGCATCTCATATCTGATTTACACTTCTGTCCGCCTCTTTGTATATCCGTGTTTTCTATTTTATTCTTTCATTCTTCTATTTTTTTACACCCCAGGTCTCGCTTAGGATTCTTGCTATACTTAGGATATGCTTTATCCTAAGTATAGGGGGGTGTTGAACCTTTATTGTTCATATTTCTTTTTATTCTATTTCCTCTGTTTGTGTTTCCTATACTTAGGGACATCCGACCCTAAGTATAGGGGAGGTAATATCTATTTTTACTTCTTTAAGTGCTCCCTCACTTGTCCCTCAACTGTTGACATTCTTATGTATACTTAGACATATTTTACCCTAAGTATAGGGGGGACAGATTGAGTTGTTGATTTCATGTACATTCTCTTCCTCGACCTTCCTTGCTTGTATAATCTTCTATACTTAAGATTATTTAATCCTTAGTATAGGGGGGGATCATCGATGTCTATTGGTTCTTTCATTCTTTGAGACATTGTAGTATATTTTGATTGGTCTTCCTTGCTTGTATAATCATCTTGATTGGTCTAAGTAGAATATTTTGAGGCATGCATGACCCTTACAGACATTGGCTTGACTTGGACACGCGCTTTACACATAGCTCAACATGGATGAGGCAGTGAGGAGGAAGAATCCTTTGGCTTGGAGTTTCACACAGGTGTGTAACAACTAGTGGAAACACTCAATCTCATCTAGGGATGGGATAGTGCATCTCAACCTGATCTAGTGGCGACGATGTCTAACGACAAGATGTTGTGGATTGCAATAATGCTTCAAAAGAGGTATAGTCTACTAGCTCAAGAAGAAAAACTCCTTATGTACATGCTGCAAATGTTGTATATATGTTAGAAAAAACAAAAAATCCAAAAAAGGGACATACCTGATTGAAAATAAAATGGTTGTCAGAGTGTATGTACAAAAATAAGTAAAGCTTATGTGATACAAAGTCTCATCTCATGAAAGCTTGCAGCTGGAGACTTGACTACATTGGTCAAGCTCCACGGGATACGTGGCTATACTGGCCATAGTCCATTCTCTTCTTTGCCCCTCTTCTTGAGTTGTTTGTGCTTGAGCTTAGAAGGGAATACTCTACTCCTTGAGGAAAGAGATGCAAGACTGGAGGGCTAGGGTTACCTTGTTGAGGGAGGTTGTTTCTTTGCCACTTTTGAGATGGGGAGCAATATTCCACATACACCGTACAAGTATAAGTCATAGTCATAAGAGTTTACGTATATAGACTTGTTCTGACCTGACTATTGAGGCGACCTGACCATAGAATTGTGAAACTTAAGGGTTGTTGAGTCTTAAATCTGTTTCCCAATAAGGTTCCTCCAAACTAATAATCCAAAGGTCTAATAGAGATCCATATTTTGATTTTATAAAGATAAGTTTAATAATCGACATTAATTCTCCTTTCTTCCTTTTTTCTTTTCTTTATTTTTGTTTTCACTTCTTTTTCAAATAAGTGTTTGCTAAGGGACTAGCAAAGTTGAAGTATAGGGGGAATGATTAATCTATAATTCATCATCTTTATAATTTTATTTTATCCAAATTCATTAGAAAAACATCTATAAATGTGTTAAAATCAATAAATTGCCATTCACCATGAGTTTGTTAATAATGTATAATTAACATTTAGTTATACAAAATAAAAGAATAAAGAAGAAAAGAAAAAGAAGGAAATAAAAAAAGGCTGTAATTATGTAATAAGTGCAGCCTGACCCAAACCCCAAGATTAGGTCAATGATTGACTTAATCGACAAGGAATAAAGTAGGACGAGATAGGGTCCTCATCTATCCAAAATTTCCATTATACATGTCATCTACTATTTATTCTATATTTATTTTGCAAATACTCTTCGCTATTCTCCTGTATATATCTTTGTACTATTTACTAATAAAATGATCTCAAAATAAGTTATTTTCTTAATAAAACTTGTTAATAATAAGGTGTTGTAAATAATAAAATTAATTGTATAATCAATGTGTAAATTAAATAAAAGAAAACTAATTAGTTATTGTGTAAATATGTCAAAAGTGTGCATAATGTGTATAATACTATATTTATTTAACCTATATAAATAAGTTATAAAAATCAAATAAAAACATATTTCTATGCCTTAAATTATTTTGTAAATAAATAAAATATAAAACATAATGTAATTTTGTAAAAATAATAAAATAAAAAAATATGTAAATATTGTATATAGGTAAATTATACTTGTATATATTAATGTATACTATATAACTTAATATATCACTTATTAAATTTATTAAAAATCATGGTAAATTAGTTTATTAAATATATAACAAATTTCGTTTTTATCATTAATTATTTTAAAATCATTTACTATTTTATTTTAAATCATCTATATTTATTAAAAATTAGATTTTGTGGTTGGTCAATCCAGGTCCGTTGACCCGGGTCAACCTTCTCCCTTCCCCAAGTCTGACCCGGCTGGACCTCGTCGGATCTTCTTTCTCCAATTTTTCCAGCCTAGGTCCGGTCTCTTCTGGCCTCGAAACACCTACTCGATTCCTCGCTAAGGATTCGCGACCTTCATGGATACCTAGGCAGTGCCAAATCTACCTCGGATTGAAGGTTTTCGATGGAATCTTCCAAACACTTCGGAACATTATATATCATCTACTCTGCTCCGTCGCGTAAGGGAGTTCGCTCCCCGTGCCTCTTTCTCTCCACTAGAAGTTTCAGGGCAGTGGCTGGGTCCTGTAGCACCTCAGAGATCGAGTAGGGTGTTGGTTAAGCTGAACCAGCTACATAGCCGGAGAGCTCCGCCATGTTCAGCCCCCTCCGCCTCTCGCATCAGAGTTGAGGCCATTACCTTTTTCACTTTCCAACCTCCTTTCTTCACTTTCCAATCTCCGATCATCAAGTAGCTTCTTTTTCTTTCCTTTCATCATTTCTTTTTTATTTTCATATCTACACTTCCATCCCCCGTCGCTGCTCCATCCACTATGTCGGAGATCCATCTCCCTCATCTGTTCGCACCGATTGATTTGCCGCATCACCCTCCATCTTCTCATGCAACCTAACCTCTAGGATCGATCATCGGATCGAGATTTGGTCTGGACTTCCCTCCTCCATGTAATCCGGAAGTCATAGGACATCCCCCTTCGCTTCTTTGCCTTTCATCCCAAAATAACCATGGCTGGAGCTTCGTTTCTGAGCTGCAAGTCCTCTTGCAGGTTCAGGTTGGCGCTACGGAGCTGAAGCGAGTCCCTACATGAGTGGCGGAGCTGCTCCACTTGGGGTACCTCGCAATTCTTCATCGAGATATCATTAGAGACATTGGTGCATGTCATTAGGTGAGGACCCACTCCAACTAGTTATTAAACCTCTTAGCCGGGCAATCGAAGCACTAAAACGTCAGATATTCACGATTGAAGCTTAGCCGATGGTCCATTCAAATGTGTTCTTCCAACCATCCTTCTAGCCATCAGATGAGAGCATCCTTCTAGATCTGATCCAGACCGCACATGCATTCCTAAAAGTAGGATGTTCGATCAGATCTAGGATAGATTTGACACGCATGTCAACACCTTTTCTCATAGCCATAAGATCTCACTAGTGGTCCATCAAAGCCGTACGTTAGAGCCCTCACGTGTCACACGCCACCTGCAAGGTATTTTTCATCTTTTAACCAGTTGTTTCAGTTATTTCCTTTTAGTACAATAAATGCAAAAGGCAGTAGTGAACATTTGCACTTAGGTCTTTGTAGTTTTCCATACTTGCACTTTAGTCCTGTTGAACCACACTTACGTGCCTCTACAAGTGGTTATTCAGTTTATTTGTAGCTTTTAGTCTGAACTTTCACGCGTCAATGAAATTGAAATACTTTTAGGGAAATTGCATTTATGCCCCTCTATGCTTTATTCAGAGGTGTGTGTTGCTCTGTGATTTTTGTGCTTTTGCTCCTACAATCTCATAGTATTTTAATGTTTGGTACTCGTTACAATAATTGCACTTTGGTCCTTAAGTTCCATAATATTTTTGTGCTCTTCTATTAACTGCAATAAATATCAATCTTAATCCAAAAATCCCCTAAAAATTAGTAGTAGCTCTTGCTAGTGTTTCCTTTAGATGGTAATTTTTGTATATTGAATTTCTTTCATTTTCTATTCTTAAAAAATTTTAAAAACCCAGAATTCACTATTCGCCTTAGAAAATTCATAAAAATTCAAAAAAAATGATCTAAAACTAAAAAACTACAGTAGTATTTTGACTTTTGTTAACTACAGTGTAAATTTTGCTTGAAAATCTTTTATAAAACTCTAGAAATGAACAAAACCCTAAAAACATCATAAAAATCAGACAAAATAATTTAAAAATCCAAAAATTTTATTTCTTGTCTCAGTTTGTAGATATGTAAATATATTTTTTATTAAAATTGATTTCCAAGATTTTCGGGCCTATTCCCAATTTTAACTTGAAAATACTCTTGGTTGTGCATTGTTTGTTGGATTTCTCAGTTTTTCATTTTTATGAAATACTAAAAATATCTAAAAATCCCTGAAAAATTACAAAAATAGTATAAAAATGTCAAAAAAAACAAAAATATTTTTACTGGAATTTTCCGGACATTTCTACTATATTTGAAAAATACAAAAAAGTGGTTGTGTATCCTTTATTCATTGTCTTTATTTGCTTTTCCTTGAAAATTAAAAATATAAAAATTTGTAAAATAAAAAAATCATTTAAAACTCAAAATCAGAAAATCTAGAAAAATATTTATAAAAATTAAAACCCATAAAAATTAAAAAGATAAAAATTCATAAAAATCTAAGAGTAGTTTGCTTTGAGTTTCCTTTTTCATTTATTTGACTTTTCATTGAATTGAATAACCCTCACTTAGTATGCCTCCTTGGGTTCGACCCTAGAAGCTATACCTGGTTAATAAATAATATCTTAGACCACCCTCTTTTACTTGCTTGGTTCGTTTTGTGGTTGAATAGTTTTCTCGATATCAGCTTGGTTAATTTAGGGAGAACGACACCTTAATTGTTTGATTAATTAACGTAACCCGAGTTAGCTAATGTCGTTTATATCAATACATATATGTGTATCATGTATGACTTTATTGTGTAGATTTCATTCTCCTACGTAGAGTCTTTGCTTCGCCCGAAGCCCTAGTCTAAGAGGATCTCCTAAGGTCCTAGTTCTAGTCTAATGACCGAGTTTACCATTAATTCACTGTCTCTTTAGTTGTCCGACTTCAAAATGTAATTGTGAACTGGCCAAGTATGGAGGGAGTAGGGTTGTGTTAATTCTTTTCTCCTCTCATTGGAACAAGGATTTTACACAAACACATGCATTTTTGGCTGTGAATCATCATGTCTGTCAAGATATTTCTGAGTCATCGACACTTGTTTTCTTGAGAATGCACCAGGGTGTATCTCTTTTGAGTACCTATTATACCTTCAACGCCTAGATTTGTATCACTATACGATGCAGAGCCCTTTTGGGTGCTCACCCAACTCCTATGGCCTAATAGCTTTGGTCCAAGTGGACACTTTGAAAAGGTTAGGAGCACTTGCCAATTATTCTCGAAATTTTCTTTGAAACTTTGAGCTCTTTCTTTGATTTTGTAATGATTATGGTATATCTATATCCACTTCTTTTACCAAGTTGGCGCATGATGATCCACATTTTTAAAGTTTTTAACACATAGTGTCACATAGGTTAAGTCAAGATTAGTACATGGACCTTGTCCCCATACTGGCTTATGTGCTGACACTCAGATTTCATGGAGTGGCCCTCAATCAAGTCTCATCCTCACGAATTAGATCCGAACTCAAGCCTCTCATCCTAATTCTTTAGGAGAAACATTGACTCATCACAAAGATTATGTCATCATGCAATTGTTGTGTTAACCATTTTTTGTGAGGTTTTGCGATTCTATATGCAATATAGCAAATATATCTTCTAACTAGGGATGTTGAATAATTAAGTCTTAGAACCCTAATGGACACGAGTGATGTGAATCGGATTCAAGTGTCACTATAAACCAAGTAGTTTAGAATACATAAGTATTGTGTGGTGTGAAGGTGTCAGGGATAAAACCTTAAGTTAGTTTTTTCCCTTTTTTTAACAAGAGTGAAATAGTGACTTGCTTGAACTCATATGTCTAGTTGCATCTACTTTCAGCTAGTATGGGTGTATGTATGG
The DNA here is from genome assembly GCA_037367405.1 of Ottelia alismoides. Lineage (NCBI taxonomy): Eukaryota > Viridiplantae > Streptophyta > Magnoliopsida > Alismatales > Hydrocharitaceae > Ottelia > Ottelia alismoides. The sequence goes on along the minus strand of JAZKJV010005914.1, from coordinate 285,035 downwards.
ACTGTAGAATGGCTACATGTATTACTTTGGGATGGTGCCTTCTATGTTGTCCTTTAACCACCTAATTTGCTAAGGGAGACCATAGTTCCCTCACTGAAAAGTAGCTAGTCATTTTTAAATTCAGTGGTCAAAACTAACACTTAGAAAAGTTTTTATTTTTTTTCAAAAAGTTTGTTGTATCTCCTAATTTTGACAAAAATTTTCAAAGATGTATTATATACACAAAACTTACCCATACCCATGTTTTAGTTTGAAAATAGTTAAAGTACGAGCTATGGGTAAAATATATAGCATACAGACATACCCCCTATACTCAGCATGTGATATGTCCCCATGGCACAAGGTGGAATGAAGACATAGCTCGTACCACACATATTTGAGTGACAAGAATAGGAAATCAACTTACCTCCATATACTTAGGATTTTAAGGGCCTAAGCAAAGCAAAAAAGCAAGAAATGAGGTGGTTGAGAGTGAGAAGAAAGAATAGAAGTCATACATACACGGTGATATCAGCCCCCTATACTTAGGCCAGGTCAACCTAAGTATGAGAGAGTAATCACAAGTAGGGGACCGAATAGATCCAAGATGGATATACAAGGGGTCAAGGAGGTTTTCTACATACCTTCTTGCGGGAGTGTGGTAGGAGAGAGTATGGAGATGAGGAATGGGGTAAAGAAGAAGATGAAGAATCCAAACCATTTTCAAAGTTTTCCTTATAAGAATAATAGTCACAAGCAGAGGATCTTCAACTATTATCATCTAAAGGTAAATATACTTTCATAAAGTTTGTACTAATCAGGCTTACTTGAACTACCACATCAGAATAAGATGAGGAACTTAATGAGGAATCCTTGGAAGTCACCTGGTTCCTAAGATTGAAGGTGACATTCTTAGTCGGTTTATTCTTGTATGAAGTAATGGGAAGGAGAAGGTCAGAGTTCTCCCCCCTGCCATTAGTAACCCGTCTAGAAAATGTGAAGTTTATGTGATCCTCATCAGATGAATCATGTTGTTCATTGACCCACTCATGTAGGGTCAAAACACGTCTCGTGGGAGTTTCCTCAATTTGATTAATCATTGTAAGCTCATTCCCGGTGGTAGTGTGAGTGGTGTCTAGGAATGATGGTGTCACCTTTTGATGTTCCCGTGTTTTGGTGATGTAAGAGATTTCCATAAGGGGATAAGGACAATTTCTCTTTGTAATCATGTATATGTAGTTTTGAATCTTTTCTGGTGATGCCATCATTTGTCAGCTCGGTAGTCATATAATTAAGTGCCGATCCTAGGGTTTGCATAGGTGTTTTATGAAGAGAGGTTTGATCATGTAAAGTGCTTGACTTGCTAGTCTTCTCTTTATTAGGATTGTCGGTAGATGGTTGGGTTGTCTCAGGATAGAGTATGTCATCGAGGGTTTGTTCTATGTGGTCTCAATTCAGGAATCTTAAGTCTTGAGTCTCACAATCGATAGTCACTTTAGCGGAGGCTAAAATGACTTTCTCATAATGATAGGAAACAAGAGATAATACTCCTTGGTGTTCAATGCCAAGGACAATAAAATCGACTATATGTTTGTCACCTTAGAATTTTATGATGATAGAATATATCCTATTGGTCTTTTGTCGATCGGTAAGAGAGTTGAACGATCACCCTTGTTTTTTGAGTTGTCCAAGTTTAAGTTGGTCAATCACAGACTTCAGGAAGAGGTTTAATGATAAGTCATCATCTAACCAAACACGAGTAAATGCAATATCCTCAATTTCGCAAGTGACCCAAGTCAACCACTTGACCATAGAGATACGTGGAATTCAATTCTTGATCGTGTCTTGACTATCCTTTTTGGTGTCAATCTACTCTTTACAAATTTCTTAATATCAAGCACATGCTCTATTGCCTTGATTAATGGAAGCTCTAAGATCATGCTCTTGTAAAATGCCTCTATTTCAAAAGTGTCCATTTTTTTATTTTTTTTAGTTTTTCAATTTTTGGTAGTTTTGATGTAATGGTCAGTAGGTTGGTCAGAGGTAAACGGTGGTTATGTATGAGTATGCAATACATGATGGATCTCGGGTTCACTAGGTGGCATCCTCACTTATTGACTTTGCATTGTTTGGATGATGTTATATATTTGTTCACTCAAATCATCTGCTTTACGGTTGATCCGAGCAATGTCATCCGCAAAAGCATGGGAGTGAATAATCATACTCCACATGTTGTGACTCTAGTTGGTAATCCTGAATGGTATTGACTATTCCCTACCGTTGTGATCTGGTCAAGAGTCATGTTTCCTTGACTCTGGATCTCATTCGAATGGTCGAAGGAAAATAGGTCATACTTGGTAAGAGAGTCAACTCGAGTAAAGGATGGTTCAAACTGCTAGCTCTTTATTGTAGTGGGGAATTGTGTTTCTCTGTCAAAATTGGCTACTCTTTAATCCATCCTTATATTTACTCTCTCTATTGTGTCCATATGATATTCAGATTTTGTGAGTGGTCTAATCCATGAAGAAGTGTGGGAATAAGGTGGAATTTATGTGGGTGAGGGAAATAATGGTTGGGGAGCATCCATTTTAAAAAGAAGGTTCCCCTGTAGTGATAGAGAAGAATATAGGGACATGGTCATATAAGTGGGAGCCTACACGGAGTCTGGGTATGAATACCAATGTACTGACATCTTCCAGGGACAAGGTGAAGAATGGTTTGTGAACCACGATAAGTTCTTTGCAATCGCGTAGTCTTCGACACACACAATACAAACACAAGTCAAACCCTCTTGTTTCACCAACTCAATGCTGTGAAGGCCACACGAGTTCGACCAATTATCTTTTCAATTTTAATCGAGTGGTAAAATAATCTTTGAAAATTTATAAGTATGTGGAGGATAGATTTCAGGCTCTACCCTAAGTGTATGGTTCTCTACTACATACAATAAGTGGGTTGCTCTCCATCAGACACAAGGTTAACTTTATGCCAATTTATTTATAGTCACTTTGATTAGCAGTCCTAATTTTAATTAAAATTTATCACTTTAGGTCAAGTGAGCGCATATCACTTATGTCTTAAGTGTGCATAAAAATCACATACCTAATGAGTATTCCTGATTCCTTTTGAAATCCTCAGCTATAAAGCTCAGGTAGAAAGGATCAAAAAAGCTGATGCAAGCGTGAAATAATTGATGCATGCTAAGAAGAAGACTTATAATGATTCTTCATGTTCTTCATGTGAGATGTAATACAAAGAATTTAAATTTAAACTAAATGATATGCACAAAGAAAATCACCCTAAGCAGATAGGTCATTAGCATTAAGAATATGAGATTTGACTAAGTGAGAATGATCTACTAGTGTATCTTGGTCAGTTAGAATGTGTGGCCTATACATTATGAGCATAATAAAAAATAGACATTCAAACTAACACGTGTGCACCTAATATCTATGACACTCAAGTCGGGCCCCAACCACACAGAAAGGGTTGAAATAGGCTTGACGCACCACAGAGAGTTCAGTTCTAGTTACTATAGATATTAGGGTTTAGAGAGACCTATGAAGACTTGCATAAATATACTAAGAACTCTCTCACAAAAATTAAAATTCTAGTGACTCCTGGGATTTTTGTTTGAAATGTTCTGAGCTAGATCTACAAAGAGAGAAATGTGGTTAGTATTTGAAGTAATAAAGGAATGCAACTGATTCATAAAAAAATTGCAAGAAAAATAAAATAAATACAAAATAAATTTGATGCAAAAATTAAAATCACAATAATTAATAACAAAAATTAATTTAAAATCCTAAATGATGTAGAAATCAGATTAACAAAAACCACAAGTTTGAGTACTTGGTCAATTTTACTTGATAAGTGTACCAAGGTCGATCTTAGAGAACAACGTTTCTTTAATTGGACTATTTTAAATTTATCTAAGTATTTTATTATTTGTAATGATCATTTTTATGTCAGAAAAGGATGTAAGTAGGAAAACATGCAAATAGGAATAAATAAAGATAAAATCGAGATACAAAGAAATACAGAGAATGATATGTGATTTTATGTCTTTAATCCTCAGCACAGATGCCCACTAAAATCCTCAAATAAATGATTCATAGACCAAAGAGAAGATCCAAGAAGTAATTGTCAATTAAAATCCATATTTGTATGCAAAAAGATCAATCATGAATCACATAAAGAATGATCAGATTTAATTAAATTCCAAGCTCATCTTTTCTTGCAATTAAATAATTCCTCAAAGATCAATGTTTAATTATTAAAATCAAGAAATGATGACTTCAATTTTCTCAATATAGACCCATGTAGGAATAGATCGAATATTCTCAAATTCAATTAAGGAATCATCATAGAGAAGCCTACATAAGATGTTTTAATCCTCAAATAATAAAGTACTTTTGAATGACTTTAATCTATTCAACAAATATATAAATGAAAGAGCACAAAATAAGCTTCAAAATGACATAAAATATGTAAAATTTGGAAAAAAATGATAAAGATTTTCAATGTTGAAGTTCTATAGACTAAAATATAAATAAAATGAAGTTTCTATCTCAAAATGGACCATGTTGGGACATATATTTAATTGTCAAAACCCATTGGGGGTTCTCTTGTGATTTACCCAAGGCACGACATCGATGTAATTGCTAAGACCTCTTGGGGTGCAACTGTAAAATTGCCAGGACACATGAAAAATACACATGATTGTGACTCTTTTATAATTCTTTAGATGTGTAGGGGGTGTAAACGTAAAGATGCCTATCCACGTGCGGGGCATGTGAGGTGGCCAAGCATGGATGGTAGCTCGACACACACCTCCATGTGGCATCATTTGGTTCCTTCAACTCCACCTGAGGCTAGGAGGTCTTGTGGGAGATTGAACGACCCAAATGCGAGATGGGGTACCTAATCGGACGGTGTTTGTAAGTGGGGGTGTCCCAACTCCTTCCTCATTTTTTAGTACACTCCAATGAGCCTTTCTAGTTTTGAGTGTTGCTAATCCGACACCAAGTCACATGTCCTGGTCCGATGTCAGGTAGGGATGTTGATTAAAGCTCGAGGAGATCACATAAGCTCCTATTTCCTCTTATATACATGCAAATGAATGAGGACAACTCGAAGCTCGGAGGCCTTGGTTGTGCGTGAATCATACAGAAAGTATAGAGAGTTGTGAAAGAGCTCCTTGTGATTTGACGGAGATGGAGATTTAAGCTCTAACGGTGTTCGCAGCTGGATATCGAGAAGATATGAGAGATAGATCAAGCAGTGAGGAGGGAGAGAGATGATGGTGGTCAATCATTAGGTGGATTGGGTGGGTTCAACTGGTTTCAAAGAAGATGAAGTGCAATTCAAAGGGAATGAAAGCAAGAGGGAGGATCCTGGAGGCGATTCAGTCAACTCATGGAAGGTGGTGTGAATCGCTTGATGCATGGAGGAGTTAGAGGTGTTCATGGTGATCACCTCATCCATAATGTGTCGATGAAAATATGCTACTCGTGGAGCAGCAACAATAAGGAGTGATGCCTCTTTGGATCTCGTCAATCTGTGGAGTGGGTCATCGCTTCAATAGGGGAGAGGCTGCTGTCACCAACCGCTCGCTCAAAGTTTTCCCTCTTTTCTGTCTCTCTCTCTATGTTTATTATGAGGTCAAAGACAACAGATGCTTTTGGTGGTGGGTGCATATGGATCTTTATAGGAGATGGAGTATCAGGCAGCAGACGAGCGATGTTACATGCAGGTTTGTTCGACAATGTGTTGATGCTCCTGCATGTAATGGCCGAGGTACATGGAAGGCGGTAATGGTCGGAGGAGGGGATCTGATGTAATGGTTGATGGCTTGAATTAAGTTCAAGTTTGGCGATGGCGGAATAGAGGTGGTGTGATGACGATGGAGGGAGGGGGTGATCGGAGCAGTGTTGGTCGGAGAGATAATGGGTTAAACGGAGGAGGAGCGAGTGGCAGATGAAGTTTGATTCATAGATAGGAGGGAACCATAGGTAGACAACAAGGGTATAGTTCTCGTTGGATCAAATCTGATCCAACAACAAGAAGAGGGTCAGGTGTGAGGCACGTTCCTTGCCCATGAGGTGCGTGTGAGGGAGTTGAGGTGGAGTGGGATGGATCATGGCCAATTAGATCAGATCTGATCTAATGGCCCGGGAGGTAGGTGCTAATGGACAAAGAGGGAGGACCAGGTCAATGGGGTGTCTGATTGAGCCATGAGGTGGACGAATGGCAAAGAGCCATGTGTCATGGAGCAGTTGACAAATGTTGACCAGTGAGTAAAAATAAAAGAAAATAAGGAATATAGTAAAAGAAAAAGTCAAATAAAAAAGTGGTCAGCATGAAAGTTGTTGGTCTTGATGATATCTACAACTTTCATGAAGGACCCAAAATCAAAATAAATCATCTGTATAAAATACAATTTTTATACTATGTATTAATTGCTAATTAATCCTATTTTTTTCTTTGTATTTTTAATTAAGTTGTAATTAAATATATATACAAAATATATACCACGTCAATCTATTTTTATGGATTTTTAATAGGTTAGAACACTATAAAATAAAGAAAACTACTTTATATACATTATATACATATTCAAATCTTTTCAGTTTCTCCTGATTTTGTGATATTTTAGGTTTTGATTCTTTATGCCAAGTTAGTTAATGAATTAAGGAATATAAATGAGGAAGAATTATGTCAAAATAATTATTTTTTGTACATAGCTCAATGTCAGGGAAAAATCAGGGCTATTTATTTACATAATTTAGCACATATTTCATGTATTGTTAATGAATGTTAATTAATACATTTTAGGGGTTTTAATTAGTAATTTGTTAAGAGAATTTTTCTAAGATCTTCTAATAAATCAAATGCATCATGGATTCATCAATTATAATCAGAATATCCATAAAGGAAACTGAAAAAATCTTTACCAGCTAATCGCTCGACTATTTTATCAATGGAAGGTAGGGAAAATTGATCCTTTCTCATTGCTTTGTTCAATTTGCAACACGTGTTGGAATGTCTTCTCCTTTTTCATTCTTCACAATTGTGAGTCTCGCTTTCTTTGGGACTACTTGCAGGGGGCTCACCCATTTACTATCAGATATGGGGTATATAATCCCAGTACTAGACCATTTGTAAATATCTTTCTTAACCACATCTCGCAAGTTAGGGTTTAGTCTCCATTGCATTTATTGAGTTGGTTTAGAATTATCTTCCATATGTATGTGATGTGTGAAGTATGTAGGACTAATGCCTTTCATATTAGTGATTGTCCAACCAATAGCTCTTGAATTTCTCCTTAGCACTTCCATTAATTGGTCCTCTTGTGTTTGCGTCAAGTGAGAATTGATGATGATGGGAACGGTTTGTTCATCATTTAGGAAGACATAATTCAAATAATGTGGAAGGGGTTTTAGCTCAACTTGCACATTGGTTGGTGTTTCGAATATAGATGATTCAAAGGCATCTAAAGGAGATTAGGGTGGGTGGGGAATATACATGGGATTGTGACGTATAAGGTCCCTCGAGTGGACATGTTGTCTCAAAGGGTGGTTCAAGCATGAACGCTATTAGAGATGAGGCTACATCAAGTTTTGAATCTAATATATCCCATGCCTTATCTAACTCCATAATATCTTGCCTTGAAATTGAGCATCATGGCTCCTTGAGAGAAGAATCCAAAAAACATATGTTATTATGGTGCTTTAGGTCCATGATAGATGTGTCAGAGGTGATCAGACTAACCTCTAGTGGGTCTTTAGTTAATAGGGTGCGGGTGAAATTTTCTTTTATTTCCAGATCTTTGCAATCCTCAATATACCCACAATCTTCTGATTCAGAGTCAACATATTTGGAGATGATGATGTCAACAGGAATGATTTCTCCATTAACCTTAAACTTCACCTTCCCATCCTTGTAATCAAATATCACTTTGGTTGTGTTCAAGGATGGTATACCTAAAAGTATTGGAGTTTGGGTCAAGGTCTTGGCTGGATCAGTATCCATTACCATGAAGTCAACATGGAATTGATGCCCTAGTATAGTAACTAAGACATTCTCCAGTACCCTCTCGGTCTCTTCATAGAGCGATCAACTATTTGAAGTATCATTGAGACATGTTTGAGTATTCCAAGATTATACTGCTTGAGAATAACATTCAGGAGGAGATTTCTTGAGGCATCGTTATCTAATAAAGTGTGTTACAAGGTTAGCTCACCAATTTTGCATCGCACTAGTGGTTCCCCTAAATCCTTCTTATTTCCAAGAAACATGTGAGAAATAGCATTTGAAGTTACCCTAGGTAGAATGTGTTTCTCAGGTTCAGTTTCCTTGTGATCTCCTTTAGATTTTCCCTTAGATTTTTCACTTTAGGGGTACATCTGTCCTCAAAGAAATGAGAATATGCATGTATATGTTCAATGGCATGTAGGAGTGGTATTTGAATCACAACATTGTAGAAAAGTTTCTCCAAGTCAAGGTCGTATGTGGATGATCTATTCACTTTCCTTCGTAGTGCCCTAGGAAAAGGGACGGATGTTGGAATAGAAGAAAAAGAGGAAATGTGTGGATCATTCTCAATATCATCTTAAAAGTCATTTTAAATTTGCACTTCATCATTCTTTGAAGTGTGTGACTTGGAATCGGTCACGGTTTCTCCATTACGAAGGGTGATAGCATTCACAGATTGATCGGTATTGCTAGGGCTTGATTGATTATTCTTAAAAAATACATGCCCTTTTTAAGGGTGTAATTGTTTTTGGAAACTAAATTTCTTCCTTCAAATCATGGAGGAGGTCAATTTGCATGAGATGTTATGTTTGGGTTACACAGTGGTTGTGGGTATAGAGAGAGAACTTGAATGTAAGATCTGATCTCAATGAATTGCTTAGTAGTTTATGCCTTGATACGTGCAAAATTATCATTCATAGTTCTTAATAGGATCCTCATGTCAGCTTGTACATTATTTTGGGGGCATGTTATTACACTTGCGATGGTAGTTGATAGTAAGGTTTTAAAAATTGAACCAGACATCAAACCAGGCAAGTATTGGTTTTTGGTTTTTATGGTCGAACCAATGGGATCGATCGGTCGAACCGATGATGACGTCAATAGTTCATAAAAATTGGAAAAGACCGAACTGTTGTATTGTTATTTGATTCGTATGGTTTAACTGGGTCGAATTAAGTTAGACCGGTAGTATCATACAAACAAATATGAAAAATGCTACATCACATCTTTAAAGGATCTATATATTGGTGTCCTTCCATGTTTTTCCAATAACACTTATACTTCTTTTTTTACAATTGTGCACCCCCCGGTATTTTTACAAAATGGATAGTAGTGACATTTTATCTGTATAAGTGTGCTCCTATATTATACCAACATATGGATAATATTGTGGACTTTTTAAGAATATAAGAGCACATGAGACATTGCTAAATCTTAAGGGTATAAATGTTATTAGAAAACTCAAAAGGGCATAATAAATATATTTTGTAAAATCCATATGTGTGATGTATAAAATTAACACTTTTAAAACTATTTAAACTTTAATAAATAACAAGTATTTTTAATTTATTACTTATCATAGTAAAACTATGATGTATTCTTTCTTTATTGTTGTTGGAAGTAGACAAACTCATGTAATATGTGATAAGAGAGTCAATGCTTATATGGCAAGAATGGAGAGGTGATAATGGGTCGTTGACACATGTGGAAGGAGAACTGATAAAAGTGTACTATATTATGGGTAAGAATGATACTAGATTATGAATAATTTTTAGAAGTTTACATTTTATTAAATTATCAAAAATTATTATTTTTTTAAAAAATGGATTGCTGAACCGGTGGTTTGGTTCAATTGGTTCAACCGGGTTTAAGCGGTCCAACCAGATTTTGACCGGTTTTGACTGGTTTTTTATTTCTGGATAAAACCATGGGGTTGCACCATTTTTCTTCCGATTCTTGGTTTAAAAGGTTGAACCAACCATCTCGGTTCGGTTTTTAAAACCTTGGTTGATAGTAAGAGTTATTCCGACTATGTGTATTCCAACCAGAGTTGGGTGAATTTAGTTGATTTCTCTAAAGCCAGAAAATCGCTTCAGGTGTTTGATCTTGTAATGTGATGACTTGAGGCTCAATAATATCTGTGAGTGCACTAATATTGCTTTTAATTTTCTTCAAGATTATGTTAGCATTTTCATCACTCATTGAATTCATCCTCTTTTCTGTCATTTCAACCTTATCTAATTTTTGAGTTATGACTTAGAGGTCTTGTGAAGAAGAAGACTCACTATTAATGTATGTGTACTTAATGACTGGCTTCTTGTCTCAAGTGTATTGATCAACGGAGAAGTTTTTCATTGAATTTTCAGCCATATCCTCAAATAATGTCCAAACATAATCATCATCCTTCTTGATGTAATTCCCTCCACATGAACCATCGATAACCCACTTAAATTGTTCATTCAGTCCCTCATAAAAGAATTGAATAAATTTCCATTTATCAATTCCATGGTGAGGGCATTTTCATTGTAAATCTTTAAATCTCTCTTAAGCATCATGTTGGTTCATTGTATTTTTGGGAGAAGTAAGATATCTGATGCCTTAAAGAATTCATCTAATTGATTGGGAAGTATTTTTTTTAAAAAAAATGATTTTTTGAGGTCATTCCATGTGGTGATGGGTATTCCATAATTTTGGAGCATTGGCTCGCTTTATCCTTAAGTGAAAAGGGGAATTCCGTCATGTAGACGTATTGTTTCTCTATCCCATCAATGTTAACAGTGCCACATACAACAAGAAAATCTTGCACGTGTAGGAATGGGTCCTCGGTGTCTAACCCATGGAACTTTAACAGTAGAAAGATGATGCCATGCTTGATTTAGAAAAATTTTCCAACATGTGGTGGGATCTGAACCCATGGAGGAGGATTTTCGATTGCAGGGTTGTAACAGTTACGGATTGGGATGATAACATGTTTTATCCTTTGGAAAAGAGATTCAAATCGAGCTAGAGTTTCATCCATAACCCTGACTTGCTTAGCCATGTAAGGATTGTCTCTCATTATTTGTGGTTTGATCTCAGTCTTGATTTCTGTTTTGATTTCACAAAAAGATGATCGAGGTTGAGAACCTCAAGGACAACAGAAGGGACCATACTCAAGTGGATTTTGAATAAGGTTCTTTAATGATCTTCTACCAAACATGCACAATCAAAACTCAAAATAAATTTTCACCAATGCAGACTTGATCACTTCAACAGTTATATTTTTAAATTTTAGGTTACTTATCACAAAAATCAAGTATGCAAAAAGATTGACCTAAAATCTATTTGTATATTTAAGGATTGTCTTGAATTTATATGTTTAGATGCATCCACTTTCAGCCAGTATGGGTGCAAGTATACAAACCATAGAATGGCCCTGTATTCCTTGAGGACGATGCCAAATGCAGTATCCTTTAGTCACCCAAACTACTAAGGTTTCCCTCACTGAGAAGTGACTAAATATTTTTAAATCTGCCAGTCAAGAAATTCTACATTGGATTTTTGGCTATGACTTAGGTTTGATTATTTGTGTACGTGAAATTGTATACAAAGTGCAACACTTCAATACTTGAGACTACTTAATATCTGAGTCATGCAGTGACTTTATGAAAGCTTAATTTTTATGTGATCAAGCACGATTATTGATCTTTAATTTTTTTTGTTATTAGAGGGATAAGAACAACATAGATGAATGCAACCAAAGAAGTGGATTTTAACCGATTTTAGACTTTTTCCTAAGCAAATAGAATGCAAGCAACCTATTGATGAAACGTAAAAGCGGATATAATGAGGGGATTACTCGCCCCAAGAGAATTTTTCTTTTTGGTTGAATTTAGGATCGAGTGATGTTAGCAGTCCCAATTTTATTGGTTATCACTTTTTTTAATGAGAAATGCACGCGCCTAATGAGGAATCAATTTTACTTAGCACCTAGGTGGTCAAAATCAGAGGGAGAGGCGGAAAAGCAATGCAAGCGGCAATCAATGATGAATGCTAAAGCGTAAATGCTCACCTTGCCTCCAGCACTCTACATGCAAGGATGCTTAGCAGAATTGAAACCTAAACTATATGCAGATGCAACACATATATGCAACCGATGAAATCGCCCTAGGATGAGAAGCTGCTATTAGCGTGAAGCACAATCTTCAATATTTGTCTAAGTCCAAACGAGACTATAGGTACATGCAATAATGATTAATGTGTTTGGACCTAATACTATCGACAAGCATATCCTAAATCTAAGGGCTCAATCACACAAAAGAAATAAAAAAAACCGGAAAACAAAATAAAAAATAAAAAATAAACGATGAAAACCGTGAAAACCGCAGTAAGCCCCCAAGTGTAAAAACACCTGGAAAATGGGTCCGAATGTCCAGAGTTCATACCTATATTATTAGAAACAATAGAGTCTCTCTCTCACTAAAATTACAAAAATAAATACAAGAAATGAAAATTCTACTAAAGATGGAGCTCGATCTTCAAAATTCGCTCTTCGTCTCCTTGGTGCTAGGCTGGCAGATGCCGGCTTCACGTGGGTGCACATGCGCCTAGGGTAGAGCATCTCCCTCGATCCGCGATTCTTCGCACAAAGTCAGGAAGAGAGGAGGTTAGATAGCTCAATAATCAATATAAAAAATAAAACAAATAAATGAAGCACAAAAATAGACAAATATCACAATCAAGCAAAAAACCGATCTATGTGTTGTTGCTCTCTGGCAATGACGCCATTTGATGAACCCAAAAATTGATGGTCTTAAGTTCCACACAAGGCGGGAACTCAGTCGCTGAGTCGACCACATGAGATTCGGATTAAATCAACAATTAACCCACAATAGAAATCAAATAATGAAAAGCAAGATGTGGAGTTAAAATTTATTATAACTCTATAACAAAGATGTGTATAGGTGCAAGTATGTGTAGAGGTCGAACATAGGGAGCAGACAGGTAGAACGGGGCAATAATGTTAAAAAATGTGAAAGTGATGTATTTATCTATCTTATACTGTTTTTTTGTCGGTTTTTAATTTTATATTTTTCAAAATTTTATTTTTTTTATATTTTGATTTTTAATTTCTGATTTTGTATTTTCTTTTCATATTTTTTTCTTTTAACTTATAAAATAAAATATATGCATAAAATAAGAAAAGAGAGAGATAAGGTATTTATAAAAATAGGTAAAAATAAGAAAAATTCAAAAAAAAAATTCCTTTTTGTTTTTTTCTAATGTTTTTGTGATTTTTCTATATTTTTCCTAATGTTTTGGTATTTTTAAAGGCAAAAATACTGAAAACAGTGAATAAACTAAAAGGCTGAAACTAAAATGAGTATGAAAAATGTCAAATAGATTCAAAATTTCCTCAAATTAATTTTAAAATAAAGAAAATAAAATGAAGAAAATTCAGGAACAGAGATTGTATTTTTAGGATTTTTGTGGAATTTTTAATATTTTATGAATATTTTAGGGGTTTTCTAACTTTTATGAGTTTCCTTTTATAAATTTTTTATGATTTTGAATTGAAGTTAAAATAATTTTTTTTGGAATTTTTCACAAACCTTTTGTAATTTTTATGTATTTTTTAATGCAAACAGTGAAGAAAATGCATGTTTTTGATTTTTTAGAAAAATTAAAATGCAATAAAAATGCAAAATAAAAATATTGCATCATAGAGCAATGCAACAAACACACAATGATATTTTTTTGGATTTTTTAGGAATTTATAGATGCATGAAATAAATTAAAGAAACAAAAAGAAATTGCAACCTAGTAAGGGTAGTTTTGTAATTAGGCAAAAATCCAGGGGTCGAAACACAAATTTCCCACAATTTTATAACGCCATTAAAATCTTTCTGGACCAATTTGCAATATCCAAAATGCCAAGGTTAGTTCTGCAAAATTGCCACAGTCACGTGTACAAGGCACATGATCTGGCAAGACTAAACCGTAATTAATGAAAACTAGGAGGGCTAAGTTGCAGTTTCTCCAAAAAATGTTATCACTGAAATAAAAAAGTTATGGGACTTAATATAGATACCTAACCCGCTAGGGGGTTTTCTACAAAAAGACCAGACTCACGTGCACTAAGCACGTGAGTTGGTAGGGAATGAAATATAATATTACAAAAAGTTGAGGGGCGATATGAAAATTTTACAAATGTTTTTAAAAGGACGATGAAAGATTTAACATTAAATATTAAATACAAAAATGCCATGAGTGATAAATGCATAATACCCAAAGCTGGGGCTGATCGGACGACAAACGATATCTCACTTAAGACACATGTCACGATCTGATCGCGCAACACCCCTTCGCTTCAGACGGCCAGGATTAGTTCTCGATGGATGATTAGACGGTTGCGGCGTGTCTCATCCAACGGCTGAGGTGAACCTGGCAGACGTTCTTGATCCAGTGTCAAGGATGTGCGATGGATGAACAGGGAGGAAGCCTCACCGCTGCAAGCTTCCTCCGGCGATGGCATCCTCCTCCGGCGTTATTGGCACCCCAAAATGGCCCAGGACCTTCCTGTTGTGTTCCTTTAATGGCAGGAGGGTCCACCTTGCTGGCATCCACTGGAGCTGGCCCCCAATGTCGAGGTCCAGGGATAGCTCCATGTACCTACGGCGTGTCACAAAATTACCTCCAGGTGTCTTCCAAGCTCCAAAAATACCTACAAAAAGTCAAGAGGGTTGCAGGAAAACTGCCACGACCCTCCTGTGGGCGAAAAGGTGGACTGTGGGTGGAGAATGAAGGTTCGTCAGAACAAGCTCTGGTGAAATATGATAGGTGGTGATTTGCAATTAATAAGCGATAGAAAATGCTAGGATCTAATCCTAAGTATCTTACTCAGTGAAAATGCGATGAAAAACATGTAAAAGGAGGACCTCGATGGCTATACGAGCCAGAGATGGACCTCACGGCCACTTGGCCGGAGATGGTGTGGAAGCGCCTCCACGGCCCTCGCCTGAGCTCCGCGCAGGTGCTGGAGGGAGCCTGGCACCCTCCTGGTCCGGAGCACGGCGGCAAGACTCCAAGCTAGGGTCGAAAAAGGGTTAAAATTCGAGAAGAAGGAAAAGGGGATTTTGAAGAAGTGGTCGAGTGGCTCTGAAGATCGAGGTGCACAGGGTGATTCGATAGATCAAATCCCCAAGATGAAGCTTGGGCGTGTAAGGTCAACATCTGGGGAGAAAAAGTTGTTCAGGACGCATCATGAAAGGATGCAATGTGCGCCCTCCAAAATTCGGCGAAATCGAGGCGAAACCTGTTCTGACACGCAACAGAGGGGAGGGTCAAACAGTTGACCGGAGGTCTACTGTTCAAGCCTCCTGGTTGGTCCACATGGACAAACTAGGAAAAACCTCTGGAAAAAGATTTGTAAAATATTTAAAAAATAGTAAATGATTTAATTAATTTAAGATTATTGAATAAAAAATGTTCATTATTTATAAATTATTTTATTATGATTTTTTATTTAATTTTTCGAGGTATAAAATTACAAGTTACCTTATATAGGTATATTCATTTATATATTTCAATATTTTATTTTTGATTTGTATTTTAATTATATTAATTTTTTATTATTTTTTATTTATAACTTACTTTTATATACTCAAATATATTTTTAGTTTATTTTTCTGATGTGTTTTGTAAAACTAAATAAATAGAGGTATTAATTATAGGTATTATACCTATGTATTTTATACAAGTATTTTATTTTTATGTTTTATTTAGTATTTTAATATTATTTTATTATATACATAGATTAGAAATAATATTTACAAAATTATAAAATTTAAAATTATAAAAGTAATGAATTTTAAATAAAATAAATATTTTAATCTGTACAAGTATACAATAGGGGTTCAAAACTCAACTCTCAAACCGTAGCTCCACAAAATACGAAACATCTTCATTAAATAGCTTATTGGAAATTATATACAATTAAAGGTGATTTTGATACATTTCAAGTTTTTGTTTGAGAGATACAGGTCTGCGAAGTTGGGATTCTGGAATCTTATTCAGATCATAACTTTTTCTCTCTACACTATTTTGTGTGAAATAAATTTTGTATTTTCTATATTTAATTATCTACAACTTTTATGAAGTTTCTTTATTTGAAGTATAAAAAGTGAAACCAAAAATAGGTCCCAATATGAAAAAATAATGAATTAAATAAGAGGGATTTTTATTGTATTTTGGCCCTTATCTCTCCCTACTTTATTCCTTGTCGACCTAGTCATCGAGATGCCTAGGTCTCGGGATTTCGGATCATAAAATATTTACAATATTTTATTCTTTTTATTTTCTTTTCTTTATTCTATTTTTTTATCATTAAAAATAGTATTTTATACACTTTTTACACAATAATGCATGGATGATAAAATGCATGAATTAACGCTATTTAACCCATTTACTAGGGTTTTTAAGGCCAAAATGATATAATAAAGATGATGAAATGTAGATTCATCATACCCCAATACTTGCCTTTGCTAGTCCCTAGCAAACACTTATGCAATAAGTGTAGAAAAGAAAAACAAAGAAAAGAAAAAGAATAAATGTGGATTAAATTTAATTATCAAACTTGTCTTCACAAAATCAAAGTTTGGAGCTTAAGTCGGACCTTTAGAATTTTAGTGCGGGCGAAACCTTAATGGGAATAAGATTCGAAATCCAACAACCTTCGAGAATCCCAAAACTCTGCTCAAGTCTCCTCAATAGCCAGGTCAGAAATACTTCAACTCATACGCAAACCCTTACGACTATGAAGCTGACTCGTACAGTGTAAGTGATAGTGGCTCTCCCCAACTAGCATGATAAAGGGACTAACTTCTCCAGTATGACAACCCAATGATTCCCCAATCAAACAACTCCTTCCTCGAGGAGCAGGGTATTCCCTTCTAAGTTCAAGTGGCAACCAGCTCAAGAGGAGGGGGTGAAGAGAAGAATGGACGGTAGCCAGTGTAGATACCTATCCTAGCATGCAAGACCAGTGTAGGCAAGTCATCCAGCTGCAGGCTCACATAATTTGACTTTGAAGTTCAAGCTTGCTTATTGGCTATACAACATATTCACATACTTTGGCAGGCATTTTATTTTTGTACTGGCATGTTCCTTTCTTTTCCTTTTTTTTGAAATACTATATACAACAGCATTTACATAGGGAGTTTTTCCTCTTGAGCCAGTAGACTATCCCTCTTTTGAAGCTTTATTGCAACCCACACTCTCTTGTCTTTAGAACTTCTCATCACTAGACGGGTTGGGTGCACTTCCCTCCCTAGAGGAGGACAAGTGTTTCCACTTGTGTGCTTCTCATACTGGCAAATCCAACCCCCCCCACCACTCCAACTGAGTTGAGCCATGTGAAAGGTGCAGGTGTCCAAGTTAGGTCATTATCAACAAGAGTCGTGCCTGTGCTCCGAAATACTCTAATTAGGCAGTCAAGAATACATTGAACCAAGTCTTGTAATCCTCAAATAATTAAGTCAACTAGACCTAAAGTACCTCAATTCCAGTTCCTATAAGGTTCCTGTTATTAGGTAGATTTTATGGTCCAACCGAGCTCAAATCTCCAGATTTTACTTAGACTTCTTCAGCTATTAAACTCAATCCGAAAAATGCGCATGTTATGCAGATGCTATGCAGAATGCAGGAAGTATTTTTGTGATGTGATTTTCAAAGATTTTGAATTATTTTTTATGGATTTTTGAAAAGATGATGCATATGCATTTTTTGTATTTTTTAAAAAGGATTTTTCAAATGTTTTTGGATTTTAATTTTACAAATGTTTTTGGAATTTTTTAAAACAAAGATTTTGGATAAAAACTAGGTACAAATATTTACACAAGGATGCATCTCATATTTATAAGAAGTGGATTTTAAGAATTTACAAGGGTAAGTGATCAATTTTATAAGTGTATATATATAATGAATTTTAGGTGTGATGCATATACTCCTCAAACTTATTTGAAAAAGGTTTTTCAACAATTTTGAAAACTATAGTCCAAAATAATTTTTACAAATATTTTTACAAACTTGTACACACTTTTGAAAATCATTTTGCAAAGATTTTTGAAATAGTGTAGATAGATTTTTCAAAATATTTTTGCAACCATTTTTCAAACCATTTTGCAGATCATTTTTCAAACATTTTATTTCACACAAAGAAAATAAGATTTACAAACAAACAATTTTACAAAGGTTTAAAACATGTAACAAAACTTTTTAAAAATAGTTTTCAAAAGATTTTTCACAAAGATTTTCAAACTATTTTTCAAACATTTTGTAAAAAAATATTTTCACATGATTTATTAATCAGTAAATACAAAAAGAATTTGAGGAATGATCAACATCTTTTTATTAGGGTTTCTAATGAATTTTAAAGAATTATTAGCCATAACTATTAGGAAAATACGAAAGTACGAGTTATGGCTAAAGTATATACGCAGTATATACGACCCCCCTATACATAGCTTGAGCTATGTCCTCATATATCGGAGAGAAAAGAGAAGACATAACTTGTACTGAGTATAGGAAAAGTCTAAAGAATAAACGAACGAATGAAGAAATGAATGAATCAATGAGAAGTTGACCGTCCCCCCTATACTTAGGATCAAATAATCGTAGGTATAGCAGACAGTACACAAAGCAAGGAGGGTCAAGGGTGGGAATGAACAGATCGTACTCAGATTGTCTCCCCCTATACCTAGGGTAAGATATCCCTAAGTATAGCCAAGAAGAGGAGACAATGGAGAGGATCGAAAAGAATAGAAGAACTTGTGGTGCACACCCCCTATACTTAGGACAAAGTACGTCCTAAGTATAGAAGAATGACAATAAGGGGCAGCGCTTTTTTGATAGATAAAGAATGTAGAAAAGGAAAAGAAGAAAAGAAGGAAAGAGATCTGAAGATGGAAGAAGATGGAAACGGGTGTACGCATCACTCCCCCTATACTTAGGGTAAAAGAAACCCTAAGTATATGCAACAACAGGAGTGATGAAACGGAACGAAGAAAGTGCACTCAGCTCGTCCACCCCCCTATACTTAGGACAAAGTACGTCCTAAGTAAGGCGAACATGAGAATGGGAGCATGTGCAATACGAGAGATGGACAGAAATGAACAGAAGAGGATGTACAACAGAGATGGATGTACACATGATCAAGAAGGTAGAAAGCGATCCTTCTTGGGGGACCGCTGAGGAATGGATCTGGTATGGTGCAGGTCGACATCAGGGTACACAATGGACGGAAGCCAAGCAGGGTCGACATGGTGTAGGTCCTCAGTGGTGTCAAATCAAAAGGGCACAACTGGTCAATAGAAGTTGTATGGCTAGGTTCACCCTTGGGGGTCTCACCGATATCGAAGTGAAAAGGAACAAACTCATCCTCAGTAAAAGAAGTAAAGTCAGAGTCGTCCTGCGAGGTCTCGTCCAAGTCAAAACCAAAAGGAACGAAGTCATCAGTGGAAGTAGTCGAACTCAGTTCATCCTCAAGAATCTTAACCAGATCATCTTTTTCATCAAAAGGCCCGAATTCCTGAAAAAAGTGTTAAGATTATAACCGGCCTCAATCATAACCACTTTGGAGTGACCAAGAACGGACTTATCAGTTGAAGTAGTCAAACCAGGTCTGTCTTGTCTAGTCTTGGTGTCTGCCCTCCTCTCTAAGGTATCAATCACATAAATTTCGCGGATTTCATCAACACATCACCACACACCAGAAGGAGGAACTTCGAGGTCTATGCTTTCCAAGTCTTCCCCCTTTTGGAGGATTTCTCGGGTCTCATCAGCTGTTATGAAGCAAACTTCGCTAATATCGTCAGATTGGTCATAGGCCTTGGAGTCATCTAGAATCGGTGAAGGCACATCAGGTACATGTCACTGCTCGGTAGTGGATGCGGTGGTGGTCACCTTGCTATCATCAATAGGACGTAAGCGAATCTCTCCTGATCCATATCCAATAATGACCCTCGTAGAGGAGAGGAATGGTCGTCCCGAGATGATTGGAGAGGGCTCCCCTGTGGAGGTCTCCATGGGCAATACGACAAAATCGACATTGTAGCTCATGCCCTGATTCGAAATGACGGCGTTTTCTAGTATACCCTTCGGCCTCTTGATAGATCCATCCGCAAATTGTACGATCATCCTGGTTTTCTTGAGAGACCTAAGTGAAGAGACTATACTAACGAGAAGGGTAAGATGCTAATCGAAGCACCGCCGTCTAGGAGAGTGTGATCACATGTGAAGTTGGAGATGTTGCAACTGATGAAGGGGGTAGTTGTGTTCCTCTTCCTAGGGATGGGACGGTGTGTGATGTCGTGGGCAGTGGCCATGGTAAGAATGTGACGCTCAGATCTGCTCCTCCGCTTTCTCTTCCTGGGAAGAGGAGCAGATAAGTCGGTCATGGCCTGCTGATGTGGGGCACGGATGATCTCATGAATGGTGGCCACCACTTCAGGTTCAGTCAACATTTTTTGAATTTTTGAACCTCCTCCATACAAGGGAAAAAGTCGGAATCATCATATACATGAGGCATGCCAAGAGCTGTCTGTACAGCGGCGTCCTCGGGGTCAAAAAAAGGGCACCTCTCTTCACAGTCTGACGTGATCATGTGTCTCCCGAACTCTTTTTGGATTTTTAAATTTTTCTCATTTTTTTGTATTTTGGTCGATTGCAAGCTCTCATGGAAATCCTCGAATGAACCCATATCATCAAATGGTGGAATATCATGGTCGCTCTTGGTGAGGTTGTCAATCCTCGGTCTCATATAATCCGTCATCCGGGTCATGTGCTCAAGGGTGGACTCCATGAAAGGTGACTCCAACAGGTCAGTCTCAGGTGGATGTAAAGGTGCGAAATATGGAGGTGGAGGTGGGTATGGGTAGAAGTCCGAGGTCTGATACTGTGGCTGAGGTGGGTATGTACAAAAATAAAAAAAACAGAGGAGGATCCTCCTAATAAAAGGGAGGTGGACCGACTGGAGTGAACGAGGGATCCACAAAGTCCGGATAATATACGCTCCAGGGGTTTATCACGAAAACAAAAGGAAACGATCGGGAGAGCACGAAGGTCAAGTCAAGAGAGTGAAGAAGACGCAAATGCACAGGGATGATCTAGTATACACACAAGAAAGCACAAACAAACTCACACAATACAAACCCTCAATTCACCTACTCAACTCGGTAGAGACCGCAAATGCGGTCTTTTTATCTTGTCTGTTTTAGAGTTAGGTGAGAAGTCAAGGATTGTGCAAACACTTAGGGGGCTGAAATGGGATTTTGGCACTAATCCTTAATATGTGCGCAAGCAAGTAAAAGCGAAAACAATGAGGGGATTACTCGCCCCAAGAGAATTTTTCTTTTTGGTTGATTTTAGGGTCGAGTGATGTTAGCAGTCCCAATTTTATTGGTTATCACTCTTTTATAATGAGAAATACATGCGCCTAACAAGGAATCAATTTTACTTAGCACCTAGGTGGTCAAAATCAGAGGGAGAGGCAGAAAAGCAATGCAAGCGGCAATCGATGATGAATGCTAAAGCGTAAATGCTCACCTTACCTCCAACACTCTACATGCAAGGATGCTTAGCAGAAATAAAACCTAAACTATATGTAGATGCAACCGATGAAATCTCCCTAGGATGAGAAGATGCTATTAGCGTGAAGCATGATTTTCAAGATTTATCTAAGTCCAAACGAGACTATAGGTACATGCAATGGTGATTAATGTGTTTGGACCTAATACCATCGCCAAGCAGATCCTAAATCTATGGGCTCAATCACACAAAAGAAATAAAAAAACCGTATAACAAAATAAAAAATGAAAAATAAGCGATGAAAATCATGAAAACCGCGGTGAGCCCCCAAGTGTACAAGCACCTGGAAAATGGGCCCGAATGTCCAGAGTTCAGGGTACCTGTATTATTACAAACAATAGAATCTCTCTCTCACTAAAATTACAAAAATAAATACAAGAAAAGAAAATGTTACTAAAGATGGAGCTCGATCTTCAAAAATCCCTCTTCGTCTCCTTGGCGCTAGGCTGGCAGATGCCGACTTCACGTGGGTGCACAAGCACCTAGGATAGAGCGCCTCCCTCGATCTGCAGTTCCTCGCACGAAGTCAAGAAGAGAGGAGGTTAGACAACTCAATAATCAATATAAAAAATAAAGCAAATAAATGAAGCACAAAAATAGACAAAGATCACAATCAAGCAAAAAGTCGATATACGCAATGTTGCTCCCCGGCAATGGTGCCATTTGATGAACCCAAAAATTTATCGTCTTAAGTTCCACACAAGGTGGGAAGTCAGTCGCTGAGTCGACCACACAAGATTCAGATTAAATCAACAATGAACCCACAATAGAAATCAAATAATGAAAAGCAAGATGTGGAGTTAAAATTTATTATAGCTCTAAAACAAAGATGTGTATAGGTACAAGTATGTGTAGAGGTCGAACACAGGGAGCAGACAGGTAGAACGGGGCAATAACGCTCAAAAATGTGAAAGTGATGTATTTGTCTATCTTGTGCAATTTTTTGTGGGTTTTTAATTTTATAATTTTTTATTTTTAATTTTTCATTTTTATATTTTGATTTTTAATTTTTTATTTTGTATTTTCTTTTTATATTTCTCATTTAACTTATAAAATAAAATATATACACAAAATAAGAAAAGAGAGAGATAAGGTATTTATAAAAATAAGTAAAAATAAGCAAAATTTAGGAAATAAAATATGTTTGTGCTTTTTGTATTTTTCTAATGTTTTTGTGATTTTTCTAGATTTTTCCTATTTTTTGGTATTTTTAAAGGTAAAAATACTGAAAACAGTTAATATACGAAAAGGCTGAACCTAAATGAGGAAGAAAAATGTCAAACAGATTCAAAAATTCCTCAAATTAATTTAAAAATAAAGATAAAAAATGAAGAAAATTCAGGAACATAGATTATATTTTTAGGATTTTTATGGAATTTTTAATATTTTTATGAAGATTTTAGGGGTTTCTAATTTTTAGAAGTTTTCTTTTGTATTTTTTTATGATTTTTGGGTTTTAGTTAAAACACACTAAAAGACACATAGTATATTGTTTTGTAATTTTTCACAAATGTTTTGTAATTTTTATGTATTTTCTAACGCAAACAGTGTAGAAAATGCATGTTTTTGAGTTTTTATAAAAATTAAAATGCAATAAAAATGCAAAACAAAAATATTATGTGATAGAGAAATGCAATAGACACACAATGATATTTTTTTAGAATTTTTAGGAATTTATAGATGCGTGAAATAAATAAAAGAAACAAAAAGAAATTGCAACCTAACAAGGGTAGTTTTGTAATTAGGCAAAAATCCAAGGGTCGAAACGTAAATTTACCACAATTTTATAACGTCATTAAAATCTTTCTGGACCAATTAACAATATCCAAAATGCCAAGGTTAGTTCGGCAAAATTGCCAAAGTCACGTGCATAAGGCTCATGACCTAGCAGGACTAAACCGTAATTAATGAAAACTAGGAGGGCTAAGTTGCAGTTTCTCCAAAAAAATATTATCACTGAAAGAAAAAGTTCTGGGACTTAATCTAAATACCTAACCTGTCAGGGGGTTTTCTGCAAAAAGACCAGACTCATGTGCACTAAGCACGTGAGTTGGCATGGACTGAAATATAATATTACAAAACGTTGAGGGGTGATATGAAAATTTTACGAAAGTTTTTAAAATGCCGATGAAAGATTTAAAATTATATTAAATACAAAAATGCCTTGGGTGATAAATGCAAAATCTCCAAAGCGGGGGCTGATCGGACGACAGGCGATCTCTCACTTAAGACATGTGTCATGATCTGATTGCGCGATACCCCTTCGCTTCAGACGACGAGGATTAGATCTCGATGTACGATCGTACGGTTGCGGCGTGCCTCATCCAATGACCGAGGTGAACCTGGGCAGACGTTCTTGATCCGACGGTGAGGACGTGCGATGGATGAACAGGGAGGAAGCCTCACCGCTACAAGCTTCCTCCGGCGATGGCGTCCTTCTCCAGTGTTATTAGCGGCCCCAAAATGGCCCAAGTCCTTCCTGTTGTGTTCCTTTAATGGCTGGAGGCGTCCAACCTTGCTGGCGTCCATCGGAGCTGGCCCGCAAAGTCGAGGTCGAGGGATAGCTCCAGGTACCTCCAGCGTGTCCCAAAATTTCCTCCAGGTGTCTTCCAATATCCAAAAATACCAGCAAAAAGTCAAGAGGGTCGCAGGCAAAGTGTCGCGACCCTCTTGTGGTCGAAAAGGCAGACTATGGGTGGAGAATGAAGGTTCGTCGGAGCAAGCTCCGACGAAATATGATAGGTGGCGATTTGCGATTAATAAGCGATAGATAATGCTGGGATCTAATCCTAAGTATCTTACTCAGTGAAAATGCGACGAAAAACAAGTAAAAGGCGGACCTCGATGGTTGTACGAGCTAGAGATGGACCTCACGACCACTTGGCCGGAGATGGGGTGGAAGCGCCTCCACAACCCTCGCCTGAGCTCCGCGCAGGTGCTGGAGGGAGCTTGTCACCCTCACGGTCCGGAACACGGCGGCAAGACTCCAAGCTATGGTCGAAAAAGGGTTCAAATCTGAGAAGAAGGAAAAGGGGGTTTTTGAAGAAGTGGTCGAGTGGCTCCGAAGATCGAGGTGCACAGGGTGATTCGATAGATCAATCCCTAAGATGAAGCTTGGGTGTGTAAGGTCAACATCTGGGGAGAAAAGTCGTTCAGGATGCATCATGAAAGGATGAAAGATGCGCCCTCCAAAATTCGGTGAAATCGAGGCGAAACTTGTTCTGACACGCTGCAGAGGGGAGGGTCAGACAGCTGACTGGAGGTCAACTGTCCAAGCCTCCTGGTTGGTCTACGTGGACCAACTAGGAAAAACCTCTTGAAAAAGATTTATAAATTATTTTAAAAACAGTAAATGATTTAATTAATTTTACATTATTAAATAAAAATGTTTATTATTTTATAAATTATTTTATTATGATTTTTATTTATTTTTTCGAGGTATGAAATTACAAGTTACCTTATATAGGTTATATACATGTATATTCATCAATATATTTTAATAATTTATTTTTATTTTGTATTTTTTATTTTATTGATTTTGTTTATTATTTTATATATTTATTACTTACTTTTATATACTCAAATATATTTTTATTTTATTTTTCTGATGTATTTTGTATAATTAAATAAATAGAGGTATTACTTATAGGTATATTTATAGGTATTATACCTATGTATTTTATACAAGTATTTTATTTTTATTTTTTATTTAGTCTTTTATTCTTGTTTTATCATGTACATATATTATAAATAATATTTACAAAATTATAAAAATATAAAATTATAAAAGTAATGAATAATAAATAAAATAAATATTTTAATCTGTACAAGTATACAATAGGGGTCCAAAACTCAACTCTCAAACCGTAGCTCTGCAAAATAGGAAACCACCTTCATTAAATAGCTTATTGGAAATTATATACAATTAAATGTGATTTTGATACATTTCGAGTTTTTATTTGAGAGATACAGGTCTGGGAAGTTGGGATTCTGGAATCTTATTCAGATCATAACTTCTTATCTGTACATTATTTTTATATGAAATAAAATTTGTATTTTCTATATTTAATTATATACAACTTTATGTACAAAGTTTCTTTATTTGAATTATAAAAAGTGAAACCAAAAAAAGGTCCTAAAATGAATAAAGAATGAATTAAATAAAAGGGATTTTTATTGTATTTTGGCCCTTATCTCCCCATACTTTATTCCTTGACGACCTAGTCATCGAGATGCCTAGGTCTCGGGGTTTCGGGTCATAAAATATTTACAATATTTTATTCTTTTTTTTCTTTTCTTTATTCTATTATTTTGTCATTAAAAACAGTATTTTCTATACTTTTTACACAAATATGCATGGATGATAAAATGCATGAATTAACACTATTTACAGGCATTTACTAGGGTTTTTAAGGCCAAAATGATAGAATAAAGATGATGAAATGTAGATTCATCATCCCCCTATACTTGCCTTTGCTAGTCCCTAGCAAACACTTATGCAATAAATGCAGAAAAGAAAAACAAAGAAAAGAAAAGGAATAAATGTGGATTAAATTTAATTATCAAACTTGTCTTCACTAAATCAAAATTTGGAGCTTAAATCGGACCTTTGGAATTTTAATGTGGGCGGAACCTTAATAGGAATCAGATTTGAAATCCAAAAGCCTTCGAGAATCCCAAAACTATGCTCAAGTCTCCTCAATAGCCAGGTTAGAAATACTTCAACTCATAAGCAAACCCTTACGACTATGAAGCTGACTCGTACAATGTAAGTGATAGTGGCTCTCCTGAACTAGCATGACAAAGGGACTGACTTCTCTAGTATGACAACCCAATGATTCCCCAATCCAATAACTCCTTCCTCGAGGAGCAGGGTATTCCCTTCTAAGTTCAAGTGGCAACCAACTCAAGAGGAGGGGGTGAAGAGAAGAATGGACGGTAGCCAGTGTAGCTACCTATCCTAGGATGCAAGACCAGTGTAGTCAAGTCATCGAGCTGCAGGCTCACATAATTCTACTTTAAAGCTCAAGCTTACTTATTGTCTATACAACATATTCACATACTTTGGCATGCATTTTATTTTTGTACAGGATTGTCCCTTTCTTTTCCTTTTTTTTAAATACGATATACAACAGCATTTACATAGGAAGTTTTTCCTCTTGAGCTATTAGACTATCCCTCTTTTGAAGCTTTATTTCTACCCACACTCTCCTGTCTTTAGAATTCCTCATCACTGGATCCTAGAGTAGGAGAAGTGTTTCCACAGGTGTACATCTCATACCGGTAAATCCAACCCCCTCACTGCTCCAACTGAGTTGAGCCATGTGAAAGGTACATGTGTCCAAGTTAGGTCATTATCAACAAGAGTCGTGCGTGTGCTTCGAAATACTCTACTTAGGCAGTCAAGAATCCATTGAACCAACTCTTGTAATCCTCAAAGAGTTAAGTCAACTAAACTTGAAGTACCTCAATTCCAGTTCCTATAAGGTTCTTGTTATTAGGTAGATCTTAAGGTCCAACCAAGCTCCAATCTCTGGATTTTACTTAGACTTGTTCAACTATTAAACTCAATCCGAAAAATGCTCATGTTATGCAGATACTATGCAGAATGCAAAAAATATTTTTGTGATGCAATTTTCAAAGATTTTTAATTGTTTTTTTATTGTTTTGAGATGATGCATATGCATTTTTTGTATTTTTTAAAAAGGATTTTTCAAATGTTTTTGGATTTTAATTTTGCAAATGTTATTCGAATTTTTGAAAATAAAGATTTTTGATAAAAACTAGGTACAAATATTTACACAGGGATGCATCTCATATTTACAAGAAGTGGATTTTAAGAATTTACAAGGGTAAGTGATCAATTTTATAAGTATATATAATGAATTTTAGGTGTGATGTATATATTCCTCAAACTTATTTGAAAAAAGGTTTTCAACAATTTTGAAAACTATAGTCCAAAATAATTTATACAAACATTTTTACAAACTTGCACACACATTTGAAAATCATTTTGCAAAGGTGTTTGAAACAGTATAGATAGATTTTTCAAAATATTTTTGCAACCATTTTTCAAACCATTTGAAAATCATTTTTCAAACATTTTATTTCACACAAAGAAAATAAGATTTACAAACAAACAATTTTACAAAGGTTGAAAACATGTAACAAAATGTTTTCAAAGTATTTTTCAAAAGATTTTTCACAAAGATTTTCAAACTATTTTTCAAACATTTTGCAAAAAAACATTTTCACCTGATTTATTAATCAATAAATACAAAAAGAATTTGAGGAATGATCAACATCTTTCTATTAGGGTTTTTAATGAATTTTAAAGAATTATTAGCCATAATTATTAGGAAAATACGAAAGTACGAGTTATGGCTAAAGTATATACACAATATATACGACCCCCCTATACTTAGCTTGAGTTATGTCCTCATAGATGGGAGAAAAAAGAGAAGACATAACTCGTACCGAGTATAGGAAAAGTCTAAAGAATAAACGAATGAATGAAGAAATGAATGAATCAATGAGAAGTTGACCATCCCCCCTATACTTAGGATCAAATAATCCTAAGTATAGCAAACTGTGCTCAAGGGCGGGAATGAACAGATCGTACTCAGATTGTCTCCCCCTATACTTAGGGTAAGATATCCCTATGTATAGCCAAGAAGAGGAGACAATTGAGAGGATCGAAAAGAATAGAAGAACTCGGGGTGCATACCCCCTATACTTAGGACAAAGTACGTCTTAAGTATAGAAGACTGACAACAAGGGGCAACACCTTTTTGATAGATAAAGAATGTAGATAAGGAAAAGAAGAAAAGAAGAAAAGAAGGAAAGAGATCTGAAGATGGAAGAAGCTGGAAACAGATGTACGCGTCATTCCCCCTATACTTAGGGTAAAGGAAGCCCTAAGTATAGGCAACAACAGGAGTGATGAAATAGAACGAAGAAAGAGCACTCGGCTCGTCCACCCCCCTATACTTAGGACAAAGTACGTCCTAAGTAAGGCAAACACGAGAATGGGTGGATGAGAAATACAGGAGATGATCAGAAATGAACAGAAGAGGATGTACAACAGAGATGGATATACACATTATCGAGAAGGTAGAAAGCGAACCTTCTTGCGGCCGCTGAGGAATGGATCTGGTGTGGTGCAGGTCGACATCGGGGCCCACAATGGACAGAAGCCAAGCATGGTTGACATGGTGTAGGTCCTCAGTGGTGTCAAATCGAAAAGGCACGAACTGGTCAATGGAAGTAGTATGGCTAAATTCGCCCTTGGGGGTCTCGCCGATATCAAAGTGCAAAGGAACAAACTCATCGTCAGTGAAAGAAGTAAAGTCAGAGTCATCTTGCGAGGTCTTGTCCAGGTCAAAACCAAAAGGAACGAAGTCATCAGTGGAAGTAGTCGAACTCAATTCGTCCTCAAGAATCTCAATCGGATCATCTTTTTCATCAAAAGGCCCGAATTACTAAAAATAAGCGTTAAGATCATAGCCGATCGCAATCATAACCACTTTTGAGTGATCAGGAACGGACTTATCAGTAGAAGTAGTCAAACTAGTTCTGTCTTGTCTAGTCTTCGTGTCTGCCTTCCGCTCTAAGGTATCAATCTCGTAAATCCTGCGGATTTCATCAACACATCGCCACACACCAGATGGAGGAACTTCGAGGTCTATGCTTTTCTATTCTTCCCCCTTTTGGAGGATTTCTCAGGTCTCATCAGTTGTCATAAAGAAAACTTCTCTAATATAGTCAGATAGGTCATAGGCCTCGGAGTCAGCTAGAATCGGTGAAGGCACATCAGGTGCAGGTCTCTGCTCGGTAGTGGATGCGGTGGTGGTCACCTTGCTCTCGTCAATAGGATGGAAGCGAATCTCTCTTGATCCATAGCCAATAACGACCCTCGCAGAGGCGAGGAATGGTCATCCCAGGATGATTGGAGAGGGCTCCCCTATGGAGGTCTCCATGGGCAATACGACAAAATCGACATTGTAGCTCGTGCCCTGATTCGCAATGATGACGTTTTCTAGTATACCCTTTGGCCTCTTGATAGATCCATCAGCAAATTGTACGATCATCCTGGTTTTCTTGAGAGGCCCTAAGTGAAGAGACTGTACCAATGAGAAGGGTAAGATGCTAATCGAAGCACCGCCGTCTAAGAGAGTGTGATCACATGTGAAGTTGGAGATGGTGCAGCTGATGAAGGGGGTGGCTGTGTTCCTCTTCCTAGGGATGGGACGGTGTGTGATGATGTGGGCAGTGGCCATGGTTAAAATGTGATGCTCAGATCTACTCTTCCTCTTTCTCTTCTTGGGAAGAGGAGCATATAAGTCGGTCATGGCCTGCTGAAGTGGGGCACGGATGATCTCATGAATTGTGGCCACCACATCAGTTTTAGACGACATTTTTTGAATTTTTGAACCTCCTCCATACGACGGAAGAAGTCGGAATCGGCATATACACGAGTCATGCCAAGAGCAGTCTGTACAACGGCATCCTCCGGGTCAAAGGTGGGACATGGTGTGAATGGATGTGTGGTCAAAGGGTCTGGAAAAGGGTACCTCTCTTCACAGTCTGATGCAATTATGTGTCTCACGAGCTCTTTTTGGAGTTTTAAATTTTTCTCATTTTTTTGTATTTTGGGCGATTGGAAGATCTCATGGAAATCATCGAATGAACCCATATCATCAAATGGTGGAATATCATGGTCGCTCTTGGTGAGGTTGCCAATCATCGGTGTCATATAATCCATCATCCGGGTCATGTGCTCAAGGGTAGACTCCATGAAAGGTGACTCCAACAGGTCAATCTCGGGTGGATGTGAAGGTGGAAAATACGGAGGTGGAGATGGGTGTGGGTAGAAGTTTGAGGTCTGATACTGTGGCTGAGGCGAGGATGTACAAAAATCAGAAAAAATCAGAGGAGGATCCTTCTGATAAAAGGGAGGTGGACCAACTGGAGTAAACAAGGGATCCACAAAGTCTGGATAAAATACGCTCCAGGGGTCCATCTCGGAAACAAAAGGAAATAATCAGGAGAGCACGAAGGTCAAGTCAAGAGAGTGAAGAAGAAGGGCCAAATGCGTATGGATGATCTAGTATACACACAAGCAAGCACAAACAAACTCACTCAATACAAACCCTCAATTCACCTACTCAACTCGGTAGAAACCGCAAATGCAGTCTTTTTATCTTGTCAGGTTTAGAGTTAGGTGAGAAGTCAAGGATTTGCAAACACTTAGGGTGTTGAAATGGGATTTTGGCACACATCCTTAGTGTGTGCACGATCAAGTAAAAGTAAAGACAACGAGGGGATTACTCTCCCCCAAGAGAATTTTTCTTTTTGGTTGATTTTAGGGTCGAGTGATGTTAGCAGTCCCAATTTTATTGGTTATCACTTTTTTTAATGAGAAATGCACGCGCCTAACCGAGGAATCAATTTTACTTAGCACCTAGGTGGTCAAAATCAGAGGGAGAGGCGGAAAAGCAATGCAAGCGGCATTCGACGATGAATGTTAAAGCGTAAATGCTCACCTTGCCTCCAGCACTCTACATGCAAGGATGCTTAGCAGAATTGAAACTTAAACTATATGCATATGCAACTGATGAAATTACCCTAGGATGAGAAGCTGCTATTAGCGTGAAGCACGATTTTCAAGATTTGTCTAAGTCCAAACGAGACTATATGTACATGCAATGGTGATTAATGTTTTTGGACCTAATACTATCGCCAAGCAAATCCTAAATCTAAGGGCTCAATCACACAAAAGAAATAAAATAAAACCGAAAAACAAAATCAAAAAATAAAAAATAAGCGATGAAAATCGTGAAAACCGCGGTGAGCCCCCAAGTATACAAACATCTGGAAAATGGGCCCGAATGTCCAGAGTTCAGGGTACCTGTATTATTACAAATAAAAGAGTCTCTCTCTCACTAAAATTACAAAAATAAATACAAGAAAAGAAAATTCTACTAAAGATGGAGCTCGGTCTTGAAAAATCCCTCTTCGTCTCCTTGGTGCTAGGCTGGCAGATGTCGGCTCACATGGGTGCACAAGCGCCTTGGATAGAGCGCCTCCCTCGATCTGTAGTTCCTCGCACAAAGTCAAGAAGAGAGGAGGTTAGACAGCTCAATAATCAATATTAAAAATAAAGCAAATAAATGAAACACAAAAATAGATAAATATCACAATCAATCACTGATCTACGCGATGTTGCTCCCCGGCAATGGTGCCATTTGATGAACCTAGAAATCGATGGTCTTAAGTTCCACACAAGGCGGGAACTCAGTCACTGCGTCGACCACACGAGATTCGGATTAAATCAACAATTATCCCACAATAGAAATCAAATAATGAAAAGCAAGATGTGGAGTTAAAATTTATTATAACTCTACAACAAAGATATGTATAGGTGCAAGTATGTGTAGAGGTCGAACACAGGGAGCAGACAGGAAGAACGGGGTAATAATGCTCAAAAATGTGAAAGTGATGTATTTGTCTATCATGTGCTAATTTTTGTGGGTTTTTAATTTTATATTTTTTTATATTAAATTTATATTTTATATTTTGATTTTTATTTTCTGATTTTGTATTTCCTTTTTATAATTTTTTCTGTTAACTAATAAAATAAAATATATACACAAAATAAGAAAAGAGAGAGATAAGGTATTTATAAAAATAGGTAAAAATAAGCAAAATTCAGGATATAAAATATTTGTGTGCTTTTTGTATTTTTCTAATGTTTTTGTGATTTTTCTAGATTTTTCCTAATTTTTTTGGGATTTTTAAAGGCAAAAATACTGAAAATAGTGAATAAACTAAAAGGCTGAAACTAAAATAAGGATAAAAAATGTCAAACATATACAAAAATCCTCAAATTAATTTTAAAATAAAGATAATAAAATGAAGAAAATTAAGGAACAAAGATTATATTTTTAGGATTTTTGTGGAATTTTTAATATTTTAATGAGATTTTAGGGGTTTTCTAATTTTTAGGAGTTTTCTTTTTTATTTTTTATGATTTTTGGGTTGAAGTTAAAACACACTAAAAGAACATAGTATATTTTTTTGGAATTTTTTACAAAAGTTTTGTAATTTTTATGTATTTTCTAATGCAAACAATGAAGAAAATGCATGTTTTTGAATTTATATATATATATATATATATTAAAATGCAACAAAAATGAAAAATAAAAATTTTGCGTGATAGAGCAATGCAACAGACAATGATATATTGTTTTGGAAGTTTTCGGAATTTATAGATGCATGAAATAAATAAAAGAAACAAAAAGAAATTGCAACCAGACATGGGTAGTTTTGTAATTAGGCAAAAATCCAGGGGCCGAAATGCAAATTTCCCACAATTTTATAACGCCATTAAAATCTTTCTGGACCAATTAGCAATAGACAAAATGCCAAGGTTAGTTCTGTAAAATTGCCAAAGTCACGTGCACAAGGCACGTGACCTGACAGGACTAAACCGTAATTAATGAAAACTAGGAGGGCTAAGTTGTTGTTTCTCTAAAAAAATATTATCACTGAAATAAAGATTTCTGGGATTAAATCTAAATATCTAACCTGTCAGGGGGTTTTCTGCAAAAAGACCAGACTCACGTGCACTAAGCACGTGAGTTGGCAGGGACTGAAATATAATATTACAAAAAGTTGAGAGGGCGATATGAAAATTTTACAAAAGTTTTTAAAAGGACAATGAAAGATTTAACATTAAATATTAAATACAAAAATGCCTTCGGTGATAAATGCAAAATCCCCAAAGCGGGGGCTCATCGGACGGCAGGCGATCTCTCACTTAAGACACGTGTCACGATCGGATCACGCAATACCACTTCGCTTCAGATGGCCAAGATTAGATCTCGATGGATGATCAGACGGTTGCGGCGTGCCTCATCCAACGGCCGAGGTGAACCTGGGCTTGATGGAAGAACAGGGAAGAAGCCTCGCCGCTGCAAGCTTCCTCCGGCGATGGCCTCCTACTCCGGCATTATTGGCGGCCCCCAAATGGCCCAAGCCCTTCCTACTATGTTCCTTTAATGGCTGGAGGCGTCCAACCTTGCTGGCATCCACCGGAGCTGGCCCCCAACGTTGAGGTCGAGGGATAGCTCCAGGTACCTTCGACGTGTCCCAAAATTGCCTCTAGGTGTCTTCCAAGCTCCAAAAATACATGCAAAAAGTCAAGAGGATCGCGGGCAAACTGTCGTGACCCTCCTGTGGAAGAAAAGGCGGACTGTGGGTGGAGAATGAAGGTTCGTCGGAGCAGGCGGACTGCTAATCCTAAGTATCTTACTCAGTGAAAATGCGATGAAAAACAAGTAAAAGGCGGACCTCACGGCCACGTGGCCGGAGATGGGGTGGAAGCGCCTCCACGGCCCTTGCCTTATTTTATTGTGATTTTTATTTATTTGTACTAGGTATGAAATTACAAGTTACTTTATATAGGTTATATACAGGTACATTCATATATGTTTTTTAATATTTTATTTTTGTTTTGTATTTTTAATTTTCTAATTTTGTTTATTATTTTATATATTTATAACTTACTTTTATATACTCAAATATATTTTTATTTTATTTTTCTGATGTAGTTTCTACAATTAAATAAATAGAGGTATTAATTATAGGTATTTTTATAGGTATTATACCTATGTATTTTATACAAGTATTTTATTTTTATGTTTTATTTAGTGTTTTATTCTTATTTTATTATGCACATAGATTATAAGTAATATTTACACAATTATAAAAATATAAAATTATAAAAGTAATGAATAATAAATAAAATGAATATTTTAATCTGTACAAGTATACAATAGGGCTCCAAAACTCAACTCTCAAACCATAGCTCCGCAAAATATGAAACCAACTTCATTAAATAGCTTATTAGAAATTATATACAATTAAAGGTGATTTTGATACATTTCGAGTTTTCATTGAGAGATACAGGTCTGGGAAGTTGGGATTCTGGAATATTATTCAGATCATAACTTTTTAAATCTGTACATTATTTTTATGTGAAATAAATTTTGTATTATTGTATATTTAATTATCTACAACTTTTATGTACAAAGTTTCTTTATTTAAAGTATAAAAAGTGAAATCAAAAATAGGTCCCAAAATGAATAAACAATGAATGAAATAAAAGGGATTTTTATTGTATTTTGGCCCTTATCTCCCCCTACTTTATTCCTTGTCGACCTAGTCATTAAGATGCCTAGGTATCGGGGTTTTGGGTCATAAAATATTTTCAATATTTTATTCTTTTTCTTTTCTTTTCTTTATTCTCTTATATTGGCATTAAAAATAGTATTCTCTACACTTTTTACACAAATATGCATGGATGATAAAATGCATGAATTAACGCTATTTACATGCATTTACTAGGGTTTTTAAGGCCAAAATGATAGAATAAAGATGATGAAACTTAGATTCATCACCTATTTATCTTATATTAGAATGAACTCATGTTTTTTTGAACGGTTGGAGCTAGAAAAATCTTTTTGTGCTCGGTTGTGCTTCAGTCAAGATTCTAGGAAAGAGAGAGGCTTGAGATGATTTTGTAAGATGTTGAATGTATCTGAAAATGAAAGATAAACCAATTATAAATAGTTAAAAAATTAAACTAAAGAAAAATTATGCGATGTTTCATGTCACTAGCAACGATGCCAAAATGGAAGCATGAAAATCAGTGTGCTAAGATGTGAATTTTAGTTATCTTTGTGAACACACATAATTCTTGATATTTTTAAGTTAAATAAACAATGAACAAGTAAAATAACTTCTAAGAAGTACAGAGGCAAGTTCAAAGGTCAAACATATGGACATGATGTTTGTAGCATAATTTTGGAAATGAAACAAGATCACAAATTAACAATTATACTAGACATAATATCTCAATTTTTATTTGATTTTATAAATCTCAGAATGCAATGAAATTGATACCAATATATTTTGCATGCTTCTAGGATCCCATAGGATTTTTGGTGAATTTTTCGAAGTTTCTGGCTATTTTTAATGACATGTCAAAGATGTAGGGGCATGTGTAGTTTTCCAGAAAGCTAAAGGCATGTGAGTAAATAAAGACTAATTTTAGTGGTTGAATTGCCATTAAAGAAATTATTAGATAGAAGTGAAATTTTCCAAATAAAAATACTTAATGGGTAAATTTCTAATAAAAGAAACAAACATCAAGAAATTACAGAAAGATACATGAAGGACTAAATTGTATCTAAGAAGAACATTAATAACACTATTACAAATGTCATAGAATGAAATATACAAAATTGGTAAAATTATAGGGATTAAACAAAAGTTTCACAAAATTAAATTTAGGTCCAACTTGAATAAGAAACATAGAAAAAATATGAGATTTGCAAAGAGGCCCTTGGTCTCCAAGACCAAGGGCTGGGGTTGCTCTCGGTCGTCTGGCCTTGTGCGGTGGAGCATGGGGCGATGGAGGAGTAGCAAAGTGGTGATGGGGTTTGGCGGGGGTTGTCGGAGGAGCGACAGAGCTTTGGCAGAGGTCAGAGGAGGAAGAGGTGCAATGATGGAGATGGGTCCTCAGGTTGGCGGAGATGGCGTCCGATGGGTCCTTCTCTTGGTCGCCCTCCTTCCCTTATTTATAGCCGGAGTCGAGTGTGTGTGGGGGGGGGCGGTGGTCGGTTTCATGAGGAGAAGGGTGCGGGGTGCGGACGGCTTCCCTTGGCATGCGAGAAGGGGAGGGGGGTGCGTGTGGCACTAGCTGGAGGAGAAGATGAGAAGATGTCGGTGATGATGTCATCCCAATTTTATTTTTTTAGTTTTTTTTGAAATGCTGATGTCAGGTTGATGTAAACTATTTTGTCATAAATTGATTTATTTGCAAACGAAGAAGGATGAGAGACGAGCCCTCATGGGCTTCCTCTAAACTAGACATGAAATAATAAAATAAAATAAGTTAGTACTTTAATATGGGATTGGAGCCCATATTTAGTGATATTTTTTTAAGATCCACTTAATTTTTGAAGATTTTTTGAAAGTATCTTTTTTCATTTTAATTATATTTTGAATGCAATATGCATGCAAAGCATTAAATCACAAAAAATAACAATAGATTACACATAAATTTTACTACAAAAATTGTAAAACATGATAAATCATTGATACATAACTTATGATGGTTTTACAGGTTTTCGGGTAAGTCCACTTAGATTTATGTGAAGATAGAGGGTTGGAAGTCCTGATCTCCTCCTTCGCATTAAAAAATCAACAATTAGAAAAATCGCTAAGGAACTCTCATGCAAACAAGAGAAAGAGTAACCAACCCCAATCATGTTCAAATCTTAGATGATCCAAATTGCTCTATTATAATTGTTTATTCAACCTCTAATCTCAAAAGTAATTTGGAAAAGGAAGTCGAATGTTAGTGTTGAATACGTGTATGTTAATGAGTTGATGACGAATATGGCTTTATTATCCTCTTAATAATGTCATTTTATTTGTTGTAATAGAGGATAAAAATCGTGTAACAAAAAAATCACTCAAAAATATCTGAGATTAATTGTTTATTTCATTTGGACAAGTCCGAAGATCGAACTCATGGATGCAAAAACATGGGTTGAAGATATAAAATAGTGATTAGATTTTTAAGCTTATATCTTTATATTTTTTTGTAGTTTTTATTTTTATTTTTTCAAAAGAGAATGGGAATTTATGAAATGAATGTGAGGAATGTTTTTTTGGTTTTTTTAGGACGAAAATGCAATGAATTGTGAAAAAAATATGCCAAGCAAATATAAGATGAAAAGACGCTACTTTAATTTCCTTGGAATTTTTGGATGAGAGTTGAATGCATAAAAAATCCAAGATATGATAAAAAACCTAAAATTCAAATCCTTAAACTCTGATGATGAAAAAGTTAAGATGCACCAAAAATCAATTTTGTTTTCGCAAAATATTGCAAATTGTACCAATAAAACTCAATGGTTGATTTCAAAAAATAATTTATTATTAGAGAATGGGTTTATGAAAATCAATGAAACATCAACCAAAAGTTCCCTTGTTGCGTTCCCTTTCAAATGCCTATTTTTTGGTATTTTATGAGACAAGATGATTTTATACTAAATAAAGAAGATTTGAAACACATGTTGCACTAAAAAAATCATAAATAATTCCATTGATCTCTAATGAGTATCCACAATATACCCGATGAAAGAGTATAAAATGCACAAGACGGTCCAAAGATCATTGTTTTATCATAATTAAATTGCAAGATATGAATCAATGTATCTAGGCGCATAAATGTAAAGAGATTCTTGAATACTTAACTTTTGTGGGCTGATTGAAAGCTGTGAAATTTACCCAAACGGTGGGTTTATGTGTGATTCCCTCAAGTTCTGGTGATGCTTCTGTAATTTTCCCAACGATGGAGCCTTTTTCTGCAAATAATGGAACATCGGATGGTGGGCATAAATAAAAACCATGTATACTTATATATTAAAAAGGTTCCCGGGGGACTAAAATAAATATGTTTAAAACTTGAATTTAGAAGCATAAATATACTAGTAATTAAAATAATACAAAATGGACAATTTGTACATAAGAAATAATATTTTTATAATGTTTCAAGTTGGTCCTAATTTTTTTTTAAAAAAAAACTTTTGCAAAAGGTACCATATGCGTTCTTATCTCAAGGTGGTGATGGAGGTGGCCAACATATGCTAAGATCAAGGCAGCGTCACCATCAGAGTAGCGACAAACGAAGAGTCGCTAACAGGCAGGGGCTATCGAAACACGATGGCAATGGTAGGGAGAAACCCACTATTGATGATGGAACACTATAGCTCGCAGCATCGCTGAATGGGATAAGCAAGCACGCAGAGGAGCAACACTGCAAAGAGGAATCTGCAATGAGGAAAGCATCGACACGATGGAACTCAACATCAAAACAACAACTTGAGAGATAACAGTTGAGGCTAGGCTTGAAGGCCCCTAAATTGGGTTCACCATTCATTTGGATATCCCCTATCCTCTTATATATGGAGATGGAGAGTTGGAGGAGAGGAGGGTCATCATTGGTTGGATGGGACACAGAGTCAGGGGTGCTGGCAAGATCTGAGTTGTTGTTGCATCTTCTAGAGACGATGCTGGCAGTTGTAGACTACTAGAGCGGAAGGGACATGTGTTTCTAATAAATATGTGATTCATCACTGGAATTAGCAGAAAAATAGAGCTTCATCCCAAGAACTTAGGTTCATTCACAAGTTTATATCACAAAATTAACTTTCATGCACTTGTAAATAATTTACATAAATTAGCATTACATTTTGCATTCATAATCATCCGTACATTTTCACCTAACTTCACCTTTTTTTAATTAATTCATGCTAACTCCAATAGACGTGAAACTAACTCCATTGTGTATATATCACTTACATTAATCAATAAAAAATACTAACTTGTACATATTTGAAACAAACTCAAATCATAATTTCAGGATAAAAAGCTATAAAAGATGATATCTCTCTTATATAGTGTCCAAATTCACTTTACTCGCTTTTGAATTAATATACAATCAAATGTCTATGAAAGAAGACCAAATTCAAAAGAACCAAAGTTCATTTGTGAAAATTAGGTTTTAGGATCTAATTGTGCATTGTATATATTCCCTGATTTCTGACCTATTATTTCAAGCACATATTTGACTCTTTTTGTGTTATTTCTTTTTCATTTCTATATTTTATTTTATAATCTAATTAATTAAATGAAAATCAAAATTAAAAAAAAATCAGAAAAGTAATGAAAATTGAGTACATTGACCAACTCATCTATATATTTCTCACATTTTTAATTATTATTAACTCATAAAAATACCAAAAAATGCATTTGTGTCCATTACATCATCTCACACCATTTTTTATTTTTGCACGCATTACTCATTTACGAAAAATCAAATAAGAGTTACAAAACTAAAAAAATGATAATTTAATCATATCTTGCACAATTGTGTCATTTGCACTCAAGTCCTTCATGAACATCATAGACTTCATTTAGAGGTATTTTTTCATGTTCGTCATTTTTGAATGGGATTTTTACATCTATAACCCTGAGTAATTACGCAATAACAATCATAACCCTGCACAATCATGTATTACATGAGAAACCCCGAGTAATGCTT
The DNA here is from genome assembly GCA_037367405.1 of Ottelia alismoides. NCBI lineage: Eukaryota > Viridiplantae > Streptophyta > Magnoliopsida > Alismatales > Hydrocharitaceae > Ottelia > Ottelia alismoides. The sequence goes on along the minus strand of JAZKJV010005914.1, from coordinate 245,215 downwards.
AACTCTTTCATGGCATAACCGTGTATTATGTTCTGTTTGGTATACCCGTTATCTACGACGGTTTCGGTTAAAAAAGAAAAATCTGCCCCTGATGTTGCTTTTTATTTGCAAAACATTCCATGATTCCCCTCTCTCCCCTGGTCGAGCACTACCTCCTTCTCCCTTGCATGTCCCCCCCCAGTCGACCGCGACCAGCTCTGCAGCCCCGCCCTTCCGCTCGAAGCTGCCCCCCCCCCGCCACCACATCCGGAGCATAGCCTTTCGCTCGAAGCCGTTGCAACCACCTCTGCAGTCCTCCGCCCCTTCCGCTTGAAGCCCCACACCCCCCCCCCCCCCCCGCTCGCCACCCTCCTGCAAAGACCCACCCCCATCCCCTGGCCCTTGTCAGCTCGAATCCCCCCCTCGATCCCCTGCCCGTTGGGGCAGCTCGAAGCCCACCCCTCCCCCCCCCCCCCCCGTCGTCGATACCCCCCAACCCCCGATCCCCTGCCCCTCGTCTGCTCGAAGCCCCCCTCCCCCCGGGCGCCTACACCCACGAGCTCAACGAAAGCCTCCCCTCGCACCCACGAGCTCTGTGAAGCCTGATGAGCGACCCGAGCGACTAAGGTAAAAAGGTATTAATGGTCGTTGCGACCTCAACCTCTCGGATCGGGCTCAATCAAGAAACTCAAAGACCACCAATATAAAAATCAATCAAGTAACACAAATAGTGGTCTCGCTATTTTATTTTACCTGCTATAGCTACCAGGGTCGAACATAAGGAGCACAGTATGCCTAGGCTACAAGTAGTCGAAAATCCAAATAAAATAAATAAATGAAATAAAAAGGTGGTTTTTAGGTTTTTCAAATTTTTTTGTAATTTTAAAATTAAGAAAAAGGTGTAAAGGAAATAAAAAGGGCACAAGCACACAATTATTTAACACACCAAAAATTGCTCAGAAATTCAAATAAAATATTTTTAGTTTTTAGAAATACTCAAGTGTTTTTGGTAATTTTCTCGTATTTTTCTGGTTTTTAGTTAATTTTATAAAAATGAAACAAGGCTAAAAATAAAAGATAATGTGCAGTCAGAATCTAAAAGCTATTTAAAAATACTTAAATAGCCTATAAAATTCCAACAACTATTTTATAAGAAACTAAAAATAAAAATCTAACTACAGAAAAAGAAATTGTATTTTTTTTTATTTTTTCTGAATTTTTAATGATTTTTCTAAGTTTTTTAGTGTTTTTCAATTTTTAGGTTTTTTATAAATCCAAATGCAACAAAAATTTGATAAGTAAAAACACATTAGAAAAACAAACATTGATTTTTTTAGATTTTTTAGAGGATTTTTAATATTTTTAGTGGATTTTTAAAAGTAGACAGTAACCATTTTTAGGGTTTTTGAATTATTAAAAATAACAAACAAAAACAAAACATACCCAAAAATTCACGGAAATTCCTACAACATGGCAGGAGCCATGTCAAAATTTCATGAATTTTGGGTGAAATTTGCTATTTATTCAAACCAATCAAAAGAACACAGCACACATGGACCTAGATGCAAATTTCAAGAATTCTAACACGCGTCAAAAGTGTAGGACCCTTACTGCAATTTTCCCAATATTTCTAACACATGTCGAAACTCAACACGCACAGGGGCATGGATGTAAATATCAAGAATAAAAATTCAATCCATAACATCCAAGAAAACCAGGTCAATATATGCAAATGACACATAAATACACGTGACGATGCACATGCAACCGCACAGGGAGGACTAAAACGCAAATAATAAAAACTGCAGGGGCAATGAAGCAAATAGTCCACAGTGCTACTTTTATTTTACAGACTAAATAAGAACATAAAAGAAATGCAGGGAAAGTGGCGCAAATTACCAGCCGCTCTTGCAAGTCACATGGAGTGCCAGGTGTCGTCCACTGGATGGCTAGAGAACGTGCAGCTCTAGCACTGACACCTAGCGGATCCAACAGCTGTCCAAATGGCGTGAACGTGGGCGTACAGAGGCCGTTAGATGTCGGATCTTACGGCCTGACAGGCGCAGGCGATGGACGGTCCTGATGTGAACTAGCGGATGAGGAGGGTCCTAGAAGAACTCTGCCTGGGCGAAGTTCACCGGAGACTCGAGGGCGATCGGCTGCTCCGATGGACGATCGGGGAAAGGGGTTCGACTCATAGGGCCCCTCCGCGTCGGATGGCGGGGACGGATGAAGCCGTCAACGGTCGGATCTCTTGGAGGGGTACTGGTACCTGGACGAGCTCCGGTGAAGCTGGATGAAGGAGAGCTGGGGGGTAACAGTACGCTCTTTGACCTGCAAATGAAAGCTTTGACCCGGAGGGACACTCCAGTCGGGATTATTTGGTCGGAAATAAAGGGAAGTGACGGTGGAGGGTGAAGGTAGGTTCTGGTGACACGGAGGGTAGAACCTAAGCCTAATCTTGGCTCGTACAACCAAGATTTGGGTGGTCAAACTGCAGAGGAAGGATGACGGTGAACAGGGGAGTCGATCAGAACGGAAATAGGTGATTGATGGAGCTCCGACCATCGAGTCAGAGCTGGCAAAGCGATGAACGGGGGAATCGAAATAGAAGGAACTTGGATTGAAAAGAGGTATACCTGATGGTCCTAGATTAATCCTTAGCTCTAGGGGGTGAGGTCGGTGTGGGTTGTCGCCTCTACCATGCTACGGAAGGCGGGGAGGCTCAAACGCGGCGGATCTCCGGCCACGTACTTTGAGCATCGGCTGCAGCTACTCTCTCCGGCCACCAAAGGCTCCGGTCGAATGCTGTTACCAAGGGGAAGAAGAGTAGGGTAATAGGAGGGTGTGCGGCGCGAGCTGAGGGATTGGGGAGTCGAATGAAGATTTTATAGCAGGTCCCAGGTGGCAAAGATGATCGGGCGTGGGCACGCGAACCGAGGGTGATCCGCCACATCCTAGGGATCCGCGAGGGACACAGATCGACTAGGAAGAAGCGGGCGGTGGAATCGGGGCATGAGAGAATCAGATCCATTCCGAAAAATTTGGAGAAATCAGGCGCGTGAAACAGATTCGCGAAGAGGGGGTCCGGGAGGGGGAGTTGACCGGGGTCAACATCCCTCCTGGACCAATCAGAAAATTCATTGGTTAAAATCATTTGTAAAATAATTTAAAAATATGAAACATTTTTATTTTAAAATATGATCAACATGAAAAATGTCCCTTATTTTCTAAATTATTTTTTAGTGATTTTTATTTGTTTTTATGAAAAATAAATTAAGACATATACATTATATTATATTATATACAAGTATAAAATACCAATGTATTTTATATAATTATTTTTATTTTCTTATTTTTGTATAAATACCCCAATTTTACATTTTATTTATTTACAACATATTATTTGGGATATAAAATAATTTTTATTTTTTTATTGGCTATTTATAGGTGTGAAATAAATGTGTGATGCTACATATATACATGTTTTATGTACAAGTTGAGAGAGAGAGAGAGAGAAATTATTTTATTTTTATTTTATTTTTCTCATTTTTATTTTATTTTTATAAATATATACTACGTAATAGAAACACATTTTTTTTATTTTTGTGAAAATAAAAAATCTACATGAAAGAAGGAATATTCTCAAGGTATAGTGGCCCTATCTCTCTCTACTTATTTTATTTGGCGATCGGGCCATATTGGGCCCTCTCTTAGGATTAGATCACTCAATATTTATTCTAAATATTTCCTTATTTTTCTTTATTCTTTATTATTTTATTTTTGCACAAATACATGCTAATTATTGATATTTAAAAAATGCATGCTTATGGATAATTTATTGTATTTACAACTATATACATGATGTTTTGCCAAGATTTTTAGCTAAAATAAAAGAATAAAGAGTGATGAATGAGTATTCATCACCCCCTATACTTTAGTTTTGCTAGTTCATTAGCAAACACTTATCTGAAAAATAAGTGAAAAAGAGAAAGGAAAAGAAAAAAGACGAGAAAGACAGTGAATCGAGGCTGATTATTAAACTTGTCTTCATTAAATTGAAGTATGGAGCTCAGTCATATCTTTAGATTATTAATTTGTCGAAACCTTATTTGGACTTAGGTTTAAAACTCAACAGCCTCTATGTTTCACCAATCTATGGTCAAGACTCCTCAACAATCCATATCAGAACAAGTCTACATACACAAACTCTAATGACCATGAATCTTTTCGTGTACTGTGTAAGTGATATGTATCTCCCCACCTCAGAAATGGCAAAGTGGCAACCCCCCTCAACAAGGTAACTCTAATACCCTAGTCTGGCAACTCTTTCCTCGAGGAGCGGGGTATTCCCTTCTATGTTCAAGTTTAACTAGCTCAAGAAGAGGAGGAAGAAGAGAATGGACCATGGCCAGTGTAGCCATGTATCCTAGGGAGCCAAACCAGTGTAGCTAACTCTCCCTGCTGCAATCTTCATGAGATGGGCATGGGTAACATAAGCTTTGCTTTATTTGGCTATATACACTCCGGTGGGTATTTCATTTTCTATCAGACCCACAACGCTTTTGGAGTTTTTCTTTTTGCACATTTTTTTGATGTGCATATGTACAACATATCTACATGGTGAAGCATATATATAAGGAGTTTTTCCTCTTGAGCCAATAGACTATCCCTCTTTTGAAGCTTTATCGCAACCCACAACTCCTGTCTTTAGACCTCACTGCTACCAGACCAAGTTGAGACGCACTTCCTTCACTAAAAGAAGAAGAGAGGTTCCGCCTAGAAGTACTACCCTCATATGTTACCCCAAATCAAAGAAGATTGTCTCCTTACCACCTCATCCGTAGAGAGCTAGGTGTAAGGTGCTGGTGCAAGTAAAGCTATTGTGTGTGAGAGTCATGTGTGTATTGTTAAGTGCTCTACTTAGGCTCATCAAGATGACATATGATCATAGCCTAGTGGACTCAAAGAATTAAGTCACCATGGACATGAAAAGTCTCAACCCTAAGCCCTATAAGGTTCCTCTTAGAATTAGGTGGATTAAGATATTAACCAAGCTCCATTTTCAATTTAATTTCAGGCTAGTTTAAATGTCAACTATGATTCGGAAAAACTATACAAGTATTTACAAAAATGCAATTTGTACAAATTTTTGAAGAAGTGCAAAATTTTTGAAAATGATTTGAAAACATGGATGTATGCATGAATGCAGAAGTTTTGAAAAATATTTACAAAAGGGTTTTTGCAAACTTTTTGTTTTTTAAACATCTTACAAAAATTTTGTACTATATACATAATTTTGATATCAAAATATTTACAAAATCTATACATAAAATATTTTTACAAATATTTTTACAAAAATAATTTTGTAAATAGCTATGTATGTGAAATAAAGAATTTTATGTACAAGAAAAAACTTTATTTTTTATGGGTTTTTATGGGTTTTAGCCATTTTAATTATTAACACACTCACACAAAGTACGAATTATGGCTAAAGTATATAGGAACTATATACTCCTATACTTAGCTCGAACGATGTCCTCAGAGTGAATCAAGAGCGATGAAGAAGACATAACTTGTGCTTAGTATAGGGAAGTGAAAAGGAACACTATACTACAAAGACGAATGAAAGAATAGAATGGAAAAAGATCTCGGGGTTTCCCCCTATACTTAGGATCAAGTAATACTAAGTATAGTAAGCTGTACACAAAGGGAAATCCGAGTGGGGAATGTACAGGGTCTACCTCCCCTATACTTAGGGTAAAATATCCCTAAGTATAGGCAGCAAAACAGAGGCAGAAAAGAATCAAAAGAAAATCAAAAGTCTCACACCCCCTTATACTTAGGGTAAAGTACACCTTAAGTATAGCATAATCAAAGACGCAAATGGGGTGTTGGACTGAAGAATAGTGTGATATGGACATCTGGATCTATACAAAGCGGAAGACAATGATAATCAGGCGTGAGATGCAATAGATGTGAGTCAAGAGACCACATCTCACGCAAAATGAATAGGGCGACGTCAACGACCAATGGCTCATGATCTAGATATGGTTTGAGCCACTGCCCGTTAACACGAAAGGTAGACTCAGATGACAACTCTGATATGTCAAAGCTCCCATTGTCATGTACCTTTTGGACCAGGTATGGTCCCTTCTACTTGCTCTGTAACTTCCCTAGAAATAAACGAAGCCTAGCATCGAACAACCATACTCTCTGTCCTAGCTCAAACTGCTTGTGGCTGATATGAGAATCATGTCACTCCTTCAATCTCTCCTTATACTATAGGCTACTCAAAAAAGCTGCATCTCTAAGCTCCTCCAAGGCTGCCAACTCTGCCCTCCTCTGGTCTCCTACACTTACTGGATCCAAAAGTATATCTGTGACTGCCCAAAGTGACCTATGTCTCAGCTCAACAGGTAAATTGCAGGGCTTGCCATAAACGAGGCGAAAGGGAGATGTACCCAAAGTTGTCTTTAAGGACGTCCGATATGCCCACAAGACCGAGTCCAAAAGCTGTGACCAATCCTTTCGACCAGGGCGGACGACCTTTCATAGAATAGTCTATATCTCCCTATTTGACACTTAATCAATACCATTGGTCTAAGGATGATACGGTGTAGCTATTTGATGGTCAATGATGAACTTGCTAGCAAGGGCCTTTACCTTATCGTTGACGAAATGAGACCCCCCGTCAGATATTAATACTCTAGGCACCCCAAATCGTGAAATGATATTCTTCCTCAAAAATCGGCATACAATCCTAGCATATGCGGTTCGGGCAGGGATAGCCTCAACCCAATGACTCACATAATCAACGGCCAATAGAATGTACTCGAATCCCTGACTCTTAGGGAATGGACCCACGAAATTGATGCCCCATGCGTCAAAAACCTCACAGAAATGAATAGGCTGCATCGGCATCATATCACGCTATCCACAAGTGCCCATCCTCTGACAGTCAGTACACCTCTTTACGAATTCATCAGAATCCCTGAAGAGGGTAGGCCACCATAGGCCGGATTGGAGCACTTTCTGTGCCGGTCTCCTTCCAGAGTGATATCCTCCTACCTCAAGCTTGTGGTAGTAAGTGAGGATGCTATGGTGCTCCTCTCGAGGAATGCACCGACGCCAGATGATATCCCCTCCATGATAAAGGACAGGATCCTCCAAACGGTAGAACTTGGCCTTCGCTAAGAAGGTCTCAAGTCACTGCCTGGGCCAACCTTGTGGAACTTTCTTGGCAAAAAGATAGTTCACAATATCAGCATACCAGGGGAGAGAGGCGATAGCAAGGATCACCTCATCTGGGAAGGTCTCAGAGATAGGGTCAATCTGCTCAGAATCCTCAAGATGCTCTAATTGGGAGAGATGATCCGCCACCACATTCTTGACTCCAGTCGTGTCCTTAATCTCAATGTCAAACTCCTGGAGTAGAAGGATCCATCTGGTCAATCTAGCTTTGGCATCCTTCTTTGCCATGAGGTACCTGGTGGCGGTATGATCAGTAAAAATGGTCACCTTAGATCCAATGATGTATGATCTGAACTTATCTAGGGTAAAGACTACAGCTAGCATCTCCTTCTCAGTGATGGTATAGTTCCGCTGAGCGGCATCCAAAGTACGACTAGCGTAGTATATGGAAAATGGCACTCCATCCCTCCTCTGTCCCAGCACGACCCCTACGGCAAAATCGGAGGCATCCGTCATGATCTCGAATGGGAGAGACCAATCAGGCGGCTGGTGGACAGGAGCCTCAACAACTAGACTCTAGAGAGTCTCAAATGATGCTAGACACTTATCATCCACAATGAACTCCGTGTCTTTCATCAGCAAATCAGTCAACGGCTGGGAAATCCTGCTGAAATCATGAATGGAGTGCCGGTAGAAACCGACGTGCCCCAGAAAAGACCGTAATTGTCGCAAGTTGGACGGTGGACTTAGTTTCTTAATGATATCCACCTTGGCCAGATCAACCTCCATGCCTCTGTTGGAGATGATATGGCCAAGCATCGTCCCTTGAGTCACCATGAAGTGACTCTTCTCCCAAGAAAGCACAAGACGGACCTCAATGCATCGCTGAAGGACGTGGTCTAGGCAATAAAGACAGGCATCAAATCCATCTCCATAGACCAAAAAGTCAGCCATGAAGACCTCCAAGCACTCACCCACCATGTCCAAAAAGATGGACAACATGCACCTTTGGAATGTCGCCGAAGCGTTACATAGACCAAAGGGTATCTGTCCGAAAGCATATGTCCCAAAGGGACAGGTGAATGTGGTCTTGTCCTGGTCTTCGGGCGTAATGGCCACCTGATTGCATCCGGAGTACCCGTCCAAAAAGTAGTACTGACTCTTCCCAACTAGCCTCTCTATAATCTGATCAATAAAAGGCAACGAGAAATGATCCTTCTTGGTGGCCTGGTTCAATCGTCTGTAGTCCACACAGACCCTCCAAGAAGTGGGTACCCAGGTAGCGATCTCCTCTCCAGACTCACTAACAACTGTAGTGATGCCAGTATTCTTTAGCACCACATGTAATGGACTGACCCACTTGGAGTCGGAGTTGGGGTAGATAAAATCGGCGCTCCACTATTTCGAGATCTCCTTCATAACAACTTTCGAAGATTCGAGTTCAGCCGCCGCTGGAACTCACGTGACGGCTTCGCGTCCTCTTCAAGATAGATATGGTGGGAGCAGAGGAACAAACTTATCCCCTAGAGATCGGCTACACTCCATCCTATCGCCTTGCGGTTATTTTCAAGAACCCCCATCAGACGGGACTCTTGCTCTCCAGTCAAATCTGTTGAGATAATGACTGGGTGCATCTCATGCTCACCCGCAAGGAACATATACTTCAGCGATGACACCAAGGGCTTCAGCTCTGGACAATTGGGTGCTGTTGGATCTGGCCTCTAAAAAGTCTGAGTGAATGCGACCAAATCTGCATGGGAGAATGAGAACTCTCGTTGAAAATCAGAATCTGGTGAAGACTGCTCTGCTGGTATGTCGCTTCTTTGAATGGGATCAGCCTCCACCCTAGCTGCTGGCTCTGTGGACATCAGACAAGGAATCATATCATCAAACTCTGCCCAATCTATGTCTGACTCTGAGGGATCTGAATCTGAATCACAAAAATCAACTGCCTCACTATCGGGAATGCGATCTGCTGCCCCATATGTATCCTCTGCCAGGAATGTGCTCTCCAAGCTCTCCTTTACTGGAATCTACATATCAGCGGGATCTGAAGGTGAGAGGATGGCTCGTGAATCGGGGTCTGACCAAACTGCCTCATCATCTGTGATCACAAAATCACACTCCTGGTGGTCGTCTTGCCCTGCCTCTGTCATCTGCTCTGAATCTGTAGGCGGGTCTGAGCAGCTGAATCTCTGGCTCTAGTCTCCTCGATCATCTCTATTTGTATACTCTCGCCCTCGACATGAATGTACACCTTCCTGCTATCATGATCAGACACTGCCTTGGCTGTGGCCAAGAACGAGCGTCCGAAACTGATGGTGGTATCGGTCACGGACTCAGGGATATCCATGTCCAACACAATGAAGTCCATGAGGAATTTCAGGCCCTGAATCGTGACGGCAACGTCCTTCAGCAACCCCTTCAGTCTCTTGACAGATCAATCAGCAAACTGAAGGACCGTCATGCTCTGTCATAGAGGGACAAACTCGAATCGGTCGAGTAAGGCTGCCGGAAGTAGGTTGATAGATGAACTGCTGTTTAATACAGTACGATCGAACCTCTGCTCATGAATATGGCATCTGACATAGGGAGCTCCTGCATCTGGCCTCTTGGCTGGCAGACGGTTCTGGATGGCGAAGCAAGTGGTACGAGTAAGCACATGGATCTCTGACTGGTGGTTCCTCCTCTTCCTGCGAATAGTAGTCCTGTCTCTGAGGTTCCTCTGGAAGAGGGGGATGTGCTCCAAGGCCTCCTGTAGAGTCAGCTGTATGTGAAACATGTCCATCATCTGTTGGCTTAACTCTAACTGGTGTGATTTTTTTGGATTTTCTTTTTTAGGCCCCATAGCCAAGTGGAGTGCTTGGGGAAAGGGGACGGTTGGGCCCTTCTCAGATGAAGGGCTAGGATCGGGTCTATGCTGCTGTGGCAAAGTAGAATCCATATATAAATCATCAAGTAACACAGATGGACTCGCAAATGACAAACCCTTTCCTTTATTCACAGAATCATCCTGAGATACATCAAAGCAGGAAATGCAACATGAATGAAATTGATGGCCTCTGTACCACCTACGACATCTGGACTCACGACATTAGTACTGTGCTCTGGCTCAGCAACTCTGGTGGCATCAGTACCACATCCTTCATCTGGTGAAATAGCGGCCTCAGTACCTGTTAGCTGGATTAACATCCTTGGTGGCGTCAGCACCACCGTCATCATCGTCATCACGAGCGGCATCAACACCACTCTTCTCCTCGTCTGGCGCTCTTGAAGCTGCATGGGATCGTCGCTCAGATGAGGCACCACCGGCTGGCATCCTACCGCTCCTAAGTGTAACAAAGTCAGCATCAAAAGTGTATGAAGTAATATCACCAAGTAGAACACTAGGAGTGGTAACCTCTATAAACTCTACCTGCTCAGACTTCCTCTTGAGGTTGTTCGGGTTCAGCTCAATCTGGGCAGGGATGGTGGTCTTTTCTTTGATGATCTCTCTCATCTCCTGACGGAACTCATCCATCTCTCGTCGGAAGGTAGCCTGCTGGTCGGAGATGAGGCAGGCTACATCATCTAAGGCAGGGTTCTCATAGGCGGGCCCATGAGAACCTGATGGGTGGCCTCTCTGGAAGTGAGCCTGCTGCTGCTGGGAGTGAGAGGGATATTGGGGCTGAGAGTGATACTGTTGAGGCTGCTGCTGCTGCCTCCAAGACTGTCCCTGCTGATAGGGACGAGGACCATGCTGCTGGTAAGATTGATGTGGATGTGGTTGTTGCTGGTGTGGTGGGAACTGGGGCTGTTGGTGCTGCTCTCGATGCTGGCCGTACTGGCCACCTTGAACTGGAGACTGCTGCTGGGAACTCGTACCTCCGGTCGACCAACGGAATCCGGGATGGTCTCATCGGATCCCGGGCTGAGGTCGGTCATACCATATCCCGTTGACATCCATCAGCGGCTCATGCTCGTAGGTGGGTGGGGGGAGTACTGCCAGGGGCTGGTTTGGCTGATACACCACCATCTGGCTGTCCTGAGATGGTGGCGGCTGAACATACTTCTGCTGCTGCGGCTGGAATGGCTCTGCCAAAACATGATGAACCTGTCGGTACTAGGTGGAGGGTTGGGTCGAGCTGTTGTTGCCGGTGTCTGCTCGTGACCTGAGACGGGGCTGAGAAGCCATCTGTGCCTCCTGGAGATACATGATATGGGTCTTCAGGTCACTCAGCATCTGTGCCATCTGATCAATCTGTGTCATGCCCTGGCACTGCTTCTTCTTGATCAACTCGATCCGGTCCAGCTTCTCACTGATAATCCCCATATCAGCAGCTGTCAACTCTGCCTGTGCTGTTGTCGCTGATGATGTAGAAGGACCGGCATCGACCCGTACTATCCTCTGATAGGGCACGACCTTTGGCGTAGGCTTCCCCTGAGTGTAGAGTCAGGTCTGGGACATAATCGTGTAGTTCTCAGCCATCTCCTCATAGATGGCCCAGACCTGATCCTCATCCTTGGTGAAATACAAGCCCCCACAGGATGCGTTCACTAACCCCTATAGCTCCGGTGTACGCCCGCAGAAAAAGCTCTGGACGAGATTGGGCTTGGATATGTCGTGATGGGGGCACCGGTCTATGAGCTACCTAAAGCGATCCCATGCCTCATGAAACTACTCATTGGGGAGCATGGAGAAATTGTTGATCAGGGCCCTGGCTACATTGGTCCGGTCGAGTGAATAATACTTGTTGAGGTACTCGTTCCGGAGCTGTTCCCATGTAGTGACGAATCTCCCTAGGTGCTTCACCTAGTTGGCTTCTCTGTCGACGATGAAGAAAGGGAAAGCCATCATCTTAATGGTGTCCTCGTCCACGAGGCGATCGTGGACAGTACTGCATATCATCTCAAACTCCTGGAGATGAAGGTGCGGCTCCTTCGTGGCAAGTCCGTGGAAACAGGGAAGAATTTGGATCGTTTGAGGTGGGAGCTTGTAATCTCCCAAAATAGCCGGCAACACTATCCATCTGTGGGTGAGAGTCGCACCAGAGTTGTGCAACTCCCTTATCGGTCTCACGGCTGCTGCTGGCTGAGCTGGCTGCTCCTCAGGCTGTCAGTCATCTGGGCCATCTCCTCCTCCTCCTCCTCCGGGTCTGCGCTGCTCTTTATCTGCTCGCATCTGCTCCATCTCACGGCGCATGTCCACCATGAAAGCTCCTTGATCTCTGATCTATTGTTGCATGGTCTCTAAGGAAGCTAACATGGTGTTGTTGATGGCACCCTAATCCAATACGTAGGTCTGTGCTCCACTGGGTCCATCAATGCGCTCTTCGCTGCTGGCCATGGTCTCTGCACAGGCAAAAGACCCAAACTCAAGTGTGGATAAATCAACTGGTTGTTGTTGTCTCTGCTCGGGTACCTCAGGACTGGTAGAAGGGTGGTCGAGGGGGAACAGGGTGGAGTCAAACTCGAGTTTGGAGAGCGGGTCTCGGCTCTCACGAACTAACCTAGATGAGCTGGCTGGAGTGCTCAAAAGTGGTGAAGCCATAGGCTGCCTAAGGGACCTCCGACCCATCATCTTGATCTGGCAAGTAAGGCGGATGAGATGTGAATAGCAAACAAGATCAGTCAAGCAAAAACCCCCGATTCACCTACGCATGCAGAGTTGATGACCATGAAGGTTCGGTCTTTTATCTTGTGGTTTTTATTAGGTGATCAAACAGTCTATCAGAGAGATTAAGCGAGTTGTTGGGAATCCAACGCCCCCAGGAGACTATCCCGATCCCAAGCTAGATCTTTCTCAGCCAGTACAAGTCGCGGACTGTTTACCGGCTACCCGATCGACTCGCTCTATTATGGATATCGTGGCCCGCTTTACCGGAGACCGGAGCGATCCTCACTAGAGAACGACTAACTTAAGACCAGTAGTCTGAAGAATGGTCAGACGTGCCTCTAGCCTAGGGTGCGTGTCACTCTCTCGCTCATCCAAATCATACAAGGAGGGGATAGCTCTCCCTAGACAAGTTATTAAGTCAATGTCTTTTAATATCAAGTTTGATTAAACAGTCCCAATTTTATGGTTTTTGTTTTTAGGTATTTTTCAAAATCAAACAATGCCTAACGAATTTTTCGATTCTCCTGATTATTTATAAGCCCAAAAATAGGGAGAGAAGATGAAAAAGTCGATGCGCGACTAAGCACGATGATGCATGCTGAGTAAGAAATGCGTATCTTGCCTCCAACACTCTACATGCAAAGTGATCCACGCATAAATTTAAATGACAGAAATAAAACTAATCTAAATGATGCAACGAGGAAATCGGCCTTAAGAAGATAGTTTCTACACGTGAAGCAGAATAGCTAACGGGTCAACGAGAGGGATCGGGGTCCAGTCTCTGATGCCGATCGGTGTCCGCCACAACAGATCCTGCCAGCGCTATATACGTCCTCTAGCGGCACGTGACCCATCAAGTGACCAGGTTAGCTTTTTATTAGTGAATTAATTAATAAGGTCCAATTACGACCTATAGGTGCAAAAATGTAATTAGGGTTGGGCCTTAATAATTATGTCACAAGGCAATAGAAAAACTCCTAAGCTAAGGCTAAAATCCTCGGGAATCAAAGAAAATAAAAACGATAAACACAAAACCGACAAAAACGATGATGAGGTCCCCCGAGCACATGGTGCTCGGCGAAACAGACCCTGAAAATCACCAAGTCTGATAGAGTCTCTGAGTGTCCTGGTCCTATATTATTACAACAATAATATAATGCAGGAAAATGAATCTAAGCTAAGCCTAATCTAACACTCCCCACACTCATGCTCTCCTCTCTCGCGCTATCCTGCGGCTCTATGCAGAAAAGAGTTTCCTCCGAATCCTGCGTATGCATCGGCTTCCCGAAGAAAGCCACCCTCGATCATCAGGCCCTCGCAAGAAAATCAAACAGAAATGTGTTAGTCCACAATTATTATAATAATGTAAAATAAAATGAAAAAAATGTAAAAATAAAAAAAGAAAGAAAGGAAATAAAACACAAATAAAAATATATAAAACAAAAACAAAAAATAAAAGAAAAAAATAAAAGAAAATGAAAAAGAAAAGCCGAAAAATAAAGAAAAGCTGAAAAAGAAAGCTGACTACTAAGCCGTGCTCCCCAGCAACGGCGCCATTCTGATGAGCGACCCGAGAGACTAAGGTAAAAAGGTATCAATGGTCGTTGCGACCTCAACCTCTCGGATCGGGCTCAATCAAGAAACTCGAAGACCACCAATATAAAAATCAATCAAGTAACACAAATAGCGATCTCGCTATTTTATTTTACCTGGTATAGCTACCAGGGTCGAACACAAGGAGCACGGTATGCCTAGGCTACGAAGTAGTCGAAAATCCAAATAAAATAAATAAATGAAATAAAAAGGTGGTTTTTAGGTTTTTTAAATTTATTTGTAATTTTTAAATTAAGAAAAAGGTGTAAAGGAAATAAAAAGGGCACAAGCACACAACTATTTAACACACCAAAAATTGCTCAGAAAATTCAAACAAAAATATTTTTAATTTTTAGAAATATTCAAGTGTTTTTGGTAATTTTCTTGGATCTTTCTGATTTTTAGTTAATTTTATAAAAATGAAACAAGGCTAAAAATAAAAGATAATGTGTAGCTAGAATCTAAAAGCTATTTAAAAATACTTAAATAGCCTATAAAATTCCAACAACAATTTTATGAGAAACTAAAAATAAAAATCTAACTATAGAAAAAGAAATTGCATTTTTTCATTTTTTTTGAATTTTTAATGATTTTTCTAAGTTTTTAGTGTTTTTCCATTTAAGATTTTTTATAAATCCAAATGCAACAAAAAATTGGTAGAAGTAAAAACACACTAAAATAAACAAATAGTGATTTTTTTAAAATTTTTAGAGGATTTTTAATATTTTTAGTGTATTTTTAAAACTAGACTGTAACAAATTTTAGGGTTTTAAATTATTAAAAATAACAAACAAAAACAAAACAGACCCAAAAATTTCATGGAAATTCCTACAACATGGCAGGACCATATGTCAAAATTTCACAAATTTTGGGTGAAATTTGCTATTTATTCAAACCAATCAAAAGAACACAGCATACAGGGACCTAGATGCAAAAAAATAATTTCCAGGGTCTAAATGATAACATGTGTCAAAAGTGTAGGACCCTTCCTGCAATTTTCCCAAGAATTCTAGCACATGTCGAAACTCAGCACGTACAGGGGCATGGATGTAAATATCAAGAATAAAAATTCAATCCATAACATCCAAGAAAACCAAGGAAATATATGCAAATGTCACATAAATACACGTGACGACTCACGTGCAACCACACACTGAGGACTAAAACGTAAATAATAAAAAATGTTGGGGCAATGACGCAAATAGTACACATTGCTACTTTTATTTTACAAACTAAATAAGAACATAAAAGAAATGCAGGGAAAGTGGCGCAAATTACCCAACCACTCGTGCGGGTCACGTGGAGTGCCAGGTGTCGTCCTCTGGATGGCTGGCGAACGTACGGCTCTGACGCTGACACCTAGAGGATCTAACGGCTGTCCAGATGGCGTGAACGTGGGCGTACGGAGGCCGTTAGATTTCAGATCTAACGTCCTGACAGGCGCAGGCGATGGACGATCATGATGTGAATTGGCGGAGCGGGAAGATCCGACGGCTGAGGAGGGTCCTGGAAGAACTCTGCCTGGGAAAAGTTCACTGGAGACTCGAGGGTGGTTGGCAGCTCCGATGGACGATCGGGGAACGGGGTTCGACTCATAGGGCCCCTCCACGTCGGATGGCGGGGTCGGATGAAGCCGTCAACGGTCAGATCTACTGGAGGGGTACTGGGACCAGGACGAGCTCCGAAGAAGCTGGATGAAGGCGAGCTGGGGGGTAACAATGCGCTCTTTGACCTGCAGATGAAAGCTGGATGAAAATAAATTAAAGTATATACATTATATTATATTATATACAGGTATAAAATACCTATGTATTTTATATAATTATTTTTATTTTCTTATTTTTATACAAATACCAAAACTTTACATTTTATTTATTGTGTCATATTATTTGGGATATAAAATAATTTTTATTTTATTTTTATTGGCTATTTACATGTGTGAAATAAATGTGTGATGCTACATATTTACATGTGTTATGTACAAGTTGAGAGAGAGAAATTATTTTATTTTTATTTTTATTTTTATTTTTTTCTCATTTTTATTTTATTTTTAGAAATATATACAACGTAATAGAAACACATTTTTATTTTTATTTTTGTGAAAATAAAATGTCTACATAAAAGAAGGAATATTCTCAAGGTATAGTGGCCCTATCTCTCTCTACTTATTTTGTTTGGCGATCAGGCCCATATTGGGCCCTCTCTTGAGATTAGGTCACTCAATATTTATTCTAAATATTTCCTTCTTTTTCTTTATTCTTTATTCTTTTATTTTTGCACAAATACATGCTAATTATTGATATTTAACAAATACATGCTTATGAATAATTTATTGTATTTACAACTATATACATGATGTTTTGCCAAGACTTTTAACTAAAATAAAAGAATAAAGAGTGATGAATGAGTATTCATCAAAGCCTCCCTCCAAACCGCTGATCCCCTGCCCCCCCCCCCCTCGTCCGCTCGAAGCCACCCCCCGGCCTGCACACACCAGCTCTATGAAGCCCCCGCCCCCCACACATGTCGATCCTTGCTCGAAGCACCTCCCCCCATCGAGCTCGGGTCGTTGCACCTCGCTGCATCTGCCAGTTAGAATCCTAACTACCACCTGTAGGCTTGTCATTTATTTATTTTCTTTTCATTTTTTTATTTTGTCTAATCCTAGCTGTTAGATCATATATTGGTTAGATTAACTCACTCATATAGTTGAGTTAATATATTAAACTAACGGAGGGTTATGAGTGCGAGACGGAGTGACAATCCAGGGTTTCTCATGTAATTCATCATTATGTAGGGTTATGATTGTTATTGCAGAATTACTTAGGGTTATGGGTGTAAAAATCCCTTTTTGAATTTGAATCCATTTTTTATTTATTATCCATTTATTACTATATTATTTGCATTGATCAATTGTGTTGTCAAAGTCTTGGTCAAGCATCAATCCACATGTCATACCCACATTGGGCCACTTCAGTGCCCAGTCAGACCTCTGGTCAACCCTCCCCTTGGTCGGATCAACCTTTCTTGTCTCCTAATGCCTACCACCCGGGCTGATGGACCACGATAGATCCAATGGCTGAAACCCCTCCTTTCCCTCTCTCAACCTGCATTATGTGTAGGTCATGTGACTGTTCCCGATCGGTGGATCGTGAGGATCAAACGATACCTATATCCTCCCCCTCCCACCTTCTTCCTCCTCTTGCCGCCTCCCTCTACTCCATGCGCTTGCTGACCACCTTGCTTCCTCGCCTGAGATCCTCCTCTCTGATCATCATCCCTTCAACATCCAGCTGATCTACGACCACCCATCTCAGTCAAGTATTCAATACCCTAACCAACTCTATCCCCACGATCAAAACCCTAAAGCCTATGACTCTATACCTTTAAAACACCCAATCCCCATCGCCATATCCCCTTTCTCAAACACCCACAACTCTAACTTCCTTATCCATCACCCCTACTAGGAACCCAATATGCTTTCACCTCTAACCGATAATAACACATTATCCTGATCAAGCTCCCGATCCTATGTCACCTCCGATCTCTCTACAGAAACCCATCGTCCTCTCGAATCAAAGTGTTATCTGCATTATCCAATTGAGAAGGAGAAAGCTAGGACCACGGGCTTGTGACAGGATATGAGGTCTCCATGGTGAAGACCCTTCAGAAGGCAAGATCAACGACTACACGACCGTGTAGCTGCCCCCTTCAACCAATAGCCAAGATTTGAGGAACTCACCGTTCCTCTCAAAGGGAAGATTGGAAGGACAATCAATCCTCCATATTATGGCAATTCTACCCACGTTCCCTTTTCTCCCCATTCTTTTTCTCTGTCTTCTTCTTCCATGACATCCTCTTCTCCATTCTCACCATCACACCTGATCGACACATCACCATACACCAATCTTCTCCTCAGTCTCTTCTCATTCTATCTCTACAACCCTTCTATTGATTGCTCCTTCCTCCACCATTGGAGCCTCCGTACCACCGACCAATCAGCAAGGGAAAGCTACCATCAGAGTAGCATCTTCATCGGCTAGAGTACACATACCGCAAAATCAAGAACAACTTCAATCTCAATCGTCTATTCTCGCCCAAAATACCATCCCTTGGGTCAAACTCATTCGAACATCCCAGATCTTCTAGAAGATTCGAACCCCAGCTTATTGCCTTGGGGAGCCAGAAGCTTAGCCCGAAGCTTCTAGTAGCAGCCACGTAGAGAGAAGCCCCGAACCACACAGGCATCGCGTGCCTTGCATGCGCGGTGGAAAAGATTTACATGCGTACCTCTCACACTTTCCAGAATTCTGAAGAGGTCCAAGTCACACATGGCATATATGTGACCTTGGGAAAATTATAGAGCACCCCTTCCATACTCCAAGATATTATGCACATACCCTACCTATGGTAATTTGCATAAGAGACTCTTTGGAACTAGAAAATTGCATCAGACCCCCTTTGAAGGTCCAAATTGCAAGGATTCATATTTCATATTGATTTATTTTCATTTTGGTCCCTTAAACTTGCATAATTCATATCTTGAGCATCTAGTATCCAATGTTGACATTGTTTATATCATTTTGAACCTTAGTTCCCTTTCTATCATTTAAAACAATTAATCATCCTTTTTTTATTAATAAAATTGAGGTATTCTTTCTCGATATTGAGCACCTTTATTCTATATCATTGATTTCTTACTGCTTAGTTAATTACAAAATCAGGGGAATTCTTTTGAGATTAATTGATCATATATCAATGCAAAATTAAGGGAACAACTACATTAAATTAATTGTCTTGGATCATGGTTTAACTTGCTTTCTCTACATTTATCTTGTATACTGTACCAACATTTTTCATCATTTAAAAATCATTTAATTATCCTACCTTTACACTTGCATATCATTATTTCCTACATTAAAAATTATTTTAAAAATTCATATTGCATTATATTTCTTTAAATTAATTAACTACATATCTTAATTTAAAAATCCATAAAAATCTAAAAAATACAAAACACTAGAAAAAATAATCTCCTATTGAAAACATAATTTTCTAGATTATTTAAATATTAATTCTGAACCCTCATATTACTTCCTGAGTTTGACCTCAAGACTTTTTTTAATAGCATGCCCATTAATTTCAAGTGTTTGGTATGTCCCCTTTCGACCTTGGGACTTATCAAAGTAAAATAAATAATTTGACCACATCGAGATTTGATTTTCCATATCATTTCTTGGTGCGATCATTTTTTACAGATCCCGAATTACCTGGCTAAAACAATTAAAAATGATGAATTAAATAAGGGTGATTTGGGGGGGGCTATTAAAATGGCATTGTTATCAAGGAGGTATATGATTTAGGGTTAATTTTGAAATAATTTAGATTCTAGGTTATCTACCCCGGGTAGTCAGACCCCCCAATTTTATTGTGCATATTTTTTTATTATTTTTCAGCAATTTTTATTATTTATTTTATTTTTTTATATATTTCCTATGAATTTCTCTAACATTTAGTTTTCATTTTTTCATGCGAGGCACCTGGTGGACTTGGAGCAGCTTTCTCGAAGCTGAAGCAACTCATAGCAACCAGAGGCAGGCAATTCTATGGACCGAACATGTTGACGAGGCACGAATATTTTTTTCTTTTATTTGGAGCAAGCAATTTTATTTATTTTTGTAATTAATTATTAATTATTATGCTCATTTCAAGTGGTTCTTGTTTGGGTTCTCGCGCTTGTACCCAGACACTGGACACTCGGCCTATCGGGCCATATTTTGGTGGTGCTCGACATAGATCTGGGACTGCACAACGGCTATTAGAGATACTAGGATTTATTTGGTACTCGTAGTCTTAGGTCTAACTTTCACACTTAATAAGATGCACTAGATCAGATTTTATTTAGCCAAATTAATTTATGCTTTCACTCACTAATAGAAACTTTTGTTTTAGGTGTGGTTTCTCGTGCATGCATTGGAAATATCTGCTTATGCAAAGTTCAATCCTATCTTGCATCTCCTTGAAGATTACGAGGAAGCACTGTAAGTATTTCTGACTTTGCATTCATCATCGTGTTTCCCATTACACAACTTTTCTGATTCTCCCTCATTTTTCGCTCATCTAGGAATTAAAGCAAATTGGAATCCATGTGTAGACGTGTTTGGATCTTTACACAAATTCAAGTGATTATTAAATTAAAACAACCCATCCTTGTACACATGTACTTACCTTCAGACTGTGAGTGTGTATGGAAATGGTCGTAAGATTAGAGCCCAAAACCCTGGACTTGCACCCTAAGTCTTAATATCCAACTATTGCAGGTTCAGGAGCTGCAAGCGCTCACCTCTGACCATATTCGACGTTTTGGGTGTGCTTGTTTACTATCTCCTTTAGGGGTGTGATATAACCCGACAACCAAGGAAAATCACTCCTTTAGGGGTGTGATATAACCCCACTTTAGGGGTGTGATATAACTAGACATCAAGATGACATACCTGTGTGTAATGGATTCAAAGATTGATTTATCGGCAATTTAAAATTAAAAAAATTCTAAGACTTTTGCAGCCTTCATTATGTGAAGTTGATGAGTTTGGGGTTTGCATTGTGCATTGTATTGTGTGCGTTCAAAGTTCATTTCAATTGCACACACATATCGAGACTACCGAATCATTCTCTACCTTCCTTTTCGAAGATGTCAAAATATTGGTATTCATACCCAGACTCTGTGTATTGAGCTTACATGATCGTATCCCGCCCATCTTTGTCTTCGTTCTCATTTTAGAAGAACCCTCTCTTTAAGGAGGTTCTTCCCAGCCATTACTCTCCACCCTCACACATTTCTCCCTCACTCCACTACCTCACTTTTTCCTTATTAAATCTTTAAGATATGAATCTCTTGTAGAACCAAATGATTATTATGTGGATATAACATAGCTAGCAAATTTGAGGATGCATATGAGGGTAACCGAATTTGAAAGAGAAACACGATTCTCGATTATGATTGATAATTCACCGTTTGAACAATCCCCTACTAAGGATGACTCTCTTCTTGAGTATGACCACTTTTTTTGACCACACATTTGAGATCCAGAGTCAAGGAATTAGGACTCATGACCAGACTACGACAACTAAGAATGACTATTACTCGTCTCAAGATTGCATGTTGGAGTCACAACATTACGAGTACGATTATTCATCTCTAAGTCATGAGACGATTGTGGATGCCATAGTTCAGATTAATCAAAGAGTCAATTCTTTGATTGAACAACTTGATAGTCACATCTATATAGTAAAAGAAATAATAAAGAACCAAGGAGAAGTGAGGACCACACAAAATGGACCTGAGACACATCATGTGCAAAATTTCCAGATACAAACATGACAGGCACTTGATACCACTTACCAATCTCCTGACCATTCCACCGACTCTAATAAAAATACCAAAAATTCAAAAAATTCAAAAAAAATGGACAACATATGGAAGCATTCTGTAAAAACCAGGTCTTAGAGCTTCCATTAATCAAGGCTATAGAGTATGTGCCCGATTTTCAGAAATTCATGAAGAGTTAATTATCAACTAAGAAGATGTGCAAGAAAAGATCTAGAGCTGAATTCCATTTAATTAATATGTCCAGCTCAATTGTGATGATTGAGAAAAGTAAAAGCCTCAAACTCAAACAACTGATTAGGGTTAACTGTGAAATTGAGAATATACAATTTACCCATGTTCGGATAGATGACGCCTCGAACCTGAACATCCTCCTAAATTCCATGTTTAACCGATTCGAACTTGGACCTCATAAGAAGACTAGAGTGATCGTTCAATTTCCTGATAGATCCACAAAAAGATTGAGAGGAATTGTTTCTATCGTTATGAACTTCTAAGGTGTCAAACACATAGTGGACTTTATTAGCCTAGACATTGAGCACTGATGAGAGTCGTCTAAGTCTCCTATTATTTTGGGAAAGCTATTCTTAGCCTCTACTAGAGAGACTATCGATTGCGAGACTTAGGACATAAAATTTCCGAACCATGACCATCATGATCAAACTCTCGAGAACACACCTGACCCTGAGACAACCGAATAAGAAACTGACAGTAATGACCAAGAGGATGCCATAGAGCCAAACACTTCACAGGATCAGACCTCTCCTCATAAATCACATATTCAAGACATGACTAAAGGAGAGACACCTGAGGATCCAACTATCGAGGCTACAAAAACTACCACCAAGGTAAATGATCCTGATCGAGACACATCCAAGTCACCAAACCCGGATACTGTTATTTCAAACTTCCTTGATCAATACTAGATCTGACACCTGAACCAACAAAACTTAAACAAACTCAGATCACTATCATATACCCAAAACATGTATTGACCTAACAAGAGATATACGACGAATAGGGGAATTCATCTGACGAAAAACCGATGGCCAGCACCTCATAGACTCAGTTTAGAAGGGCCACATCCTCTAGTATGGTTGCTAGTAGAGGGAAGAAGCACTCTAGTCCTCCTCCTCTCCTTGGTTTAGGTTGTAGCAAATCGACTAAGTACATAACTATAGACATGAATTATTCTGAGGATTCCTCTGCATGATATTATGCACAGACTGAGGAAATCAGATACAACCAGACGAATACATCTTCACAAGAATATTCATCATCTGAGAACGAGTTGGTTAACCATGTGAGTGACCAGTCATAGAGAAAATTAGTTAGAGAGCCTCCACTGAACACTATTACTCTTCTGAGAATGACTCTGACGATGACCGGTAATCTTCTTCTTCATATTCTTCATATCCATATTCCCTCCCATCACATGCCCACAAGAAGGTTTGTCGAAAACCTCCTTTAACATATGTACATTCTCTCTCGATCCCATTAGTTCCCTTTATACTTCTTATATACTTAGGCAAAATCCTAAGTATGGTGGGGGGGGGGATCGACACCCACCCTGTTTATAGCCATCTTCTCTCCTCTTACCCTAAACTGCCCCATTTTTTTTCTCTCTTCTATACTTAGGTTGACCAAAAGCCTACGTATAGGGGTGCGACTGACTTATACATCTCTCCCTTCTCCTTTCGCATCCTTCTGGCATACGCTAAGTATAGGGGGGAGTTGCATTAATGTACATACTCTACATTGCACTGTACTATATGAAATTTTATGTATATATTATAGTAACTCAATATGGGTTATGGATAACTTTTGTAAAACCTATAAAAATGTGTAAAATAAGTACAATACTTGTAAATATGTATAAGGTGTGTATAACCATAAAGAAAACAAACAGAGAGAGAGAGAGAGAATGTGTTCGCATCCCATGCACCTACATTTTCATTCAGCATAACATGGATTTGCATTGTAAAAAGTTCTTGGGTTTCGAATTGAGTCATGAGCAAAAATCAAGCTTGGTCTTGATTTTACCTTAATCCACCTAATTCTCATAGGAACTTCATCGGGAAATAGGATTTTAGAAGCTTCAGATCTTGGACTTAATTCTTTGAGTTCTACATGATAATGTTTAGACTTCGACTCTTAGTGTCTAACCTGGTCACCTCATTTTGTTACAACTCTTATTTAAGGTTATGGAAAGAACCCCTAAGTGCATCACGGAAGCATGAAGATTGCATCATATGCGATCGAGAACGACTACTCGTACTAGTTGCTTGGTGCAACGAAATTTAAAAAGATTTAAAGTCGATGAAACCACATGATCCAAGAACACTTCTCAGATTGTTTCATCTTAAATCACAATGTATATATAGGAATACATGTTGAAGTGTGGTTGCAATCGTATCTCTAAAGCAAGAGACCTCCTATATCAAGTCTGATACAATGGAGGAGACGCTTGCGAGCACGTTGATGAAACACGTGCTCCTTACAATCCAAGTTGATAATCCAAGCGACTAATTTCATGATATCATCACACGAGATCTGACATATTCTTCACGAGTGAGGTGCACCGAAGGAGACAAAGATCCGTGAGGGGTCAAAGCGATGACACAATAGCGTGGCGGTGATGACGAATTTCTATAGCACAAGGGGTGGACGACCATACTTGAGAGAGAGAGAGAGACGTGTGATGAGAATAAGAGAGAGAAACTTCCAAAGTATTGGTGTAAAAAGAAGATCTAGTGTTGCCTCTTCTTATATAGTATTTTTGGAGTCCATGGATCACAATCCAAATGAAGCATAAAATCAATGATTGAGATTGATTTGTGTTTCTATTCAATGGACATGATTTTGTTGTATAAAAATACAACAATAATTAATTTAATTTAATTTAAATTAAATATGTATTAAATTATCATCAACATAATTTAATTTAATTAAATCAATTTGGATAAGAAGATGAAGAATGAGTCTACATTCTAAATATGGGGGGACAACCATAATTGATCAAGTCAATGGGGGCCGTCCACCCACCATCTATGTAAGAGAGAGAAACTTCCAAAGTGTTGTTGTAAAAAGAAGAGCTAGGGCTGCCTCTTCTTATATAGTATTTTTGGAGTCCATGGATCGCAATCCAAATGAAACGCAACATCAATGGTTGAGATTGATTTGTGTTTCTATTCAATGGACATGATTTTGTTGTATAAAAAAACAATAATATTTTATTTAGTTTAATTTATATTAAATATATATTGAATTATCATCAACATAATTTAATTTAATTTAATCAATTTGGATAAGAAGATGAAGAATGAGTCTACATTCTAAATATGGGGGGACGACCACTATTGATCAAGTCATTGGTGGTCGTCCACCCTCCATCTATGTAAAATAAGTCATCCCTTTTATTTATGTGGGATTTTATATATGAAATAATCATCTATATATTTGCAGTAACTTTTATTTCAAATATATTCACAAAATTAATTTGTGAATATTTCAATCATGCCATTGAAAAAGAATCATATTCATGTACCCAAAATAACATGTAAAATGTATTTTCAATTAATTATGTAACGTGAATCCAATTCACATCAACAATTAATTCGTAAATACTATTTACAATTAACTCTCTCTAATATATTGTCAATCACATTTATAATATATATATAATATGGATAGTGCTATCCACATTATTCATATCCTTGATAATTAAATCATATTTAGTTATCTTGGATAATCATTCTCATGCGTCTAAATAATATGAATCATATTCACATTATTCATGATAATTAAATCACATTTAATTATCAATTTCTCAATGCTTAGATACATAAGTCATCAATGGGATTATTCTTAAACTCTTTCAAGAATAATGCACTTTCTCCGCGGATACTTGGAGATAAGGACATGACGATTTTACCTTCAACGTATAGTGACTATTGAGATCACACCTCAAATCCAGATCTTGAGGACCTCTCACAGATGCTTGATTAAATCAAGGTTGTAGATCTAATCTCTCATTGCATCTGAATCACATTCAGATCAATGTCCAATATTTGGACTAAGATCAGATCACTTCTCTAATAAGAGGAGCCACTAAAATCCAGACCTGTTTCATTACTCCCTCAGAATGGAAACATCATGGTTATACAATCGTTTATGATCACATCATCCCCAGGTATTCCCAATACCTGTACATTCTTCATACTTGAAGATCTAGAATAAATCCAAAGTTTTAGTTCTCTTTTTAGACTATCTCCTTCAGGGTTTTATCACTAAGTTTATCATTAGGTCATTGAGAGTTGGTATCGATAATATGCTTTCCAAAAGCATATATCATACCTACACATTCTTGTCATGCTTCCAAAGCAAGATGACCATGCATGGAATTTGATCGCTCCCAAATACCTCATGAGTGAGCTCATGTCTTCTGGTTCACAAGTGAACCTATATGATCCCTTTGAGAGATCATATTACTAATATCCCCTTGTATGCACAACATCTTGCCAGTGTATAGACCTTGATTAGGCCACTACCTACCGGTCTATAAAATGTACATATTTAAACATTTAGAAATGCATCTGTCTCTAGTCAGAGATTGCATGCCTATATCATGACAGCATACAACATAGGTCTTCGTTATCTCGATCTCGCTAAGTCAACTCTTTAACCTAACTTATCTCACACTTCTGAATCTCTATTCCTATGTAGAGGACCTGTATCAAGAGGGCCGTCTAATATCAGCCAAAAGATAAAGGATTATCATCTCCTAATCAGGTTGGAGATCATCTCTTAATAATCATTTGACCGTGCTTGATGAGTCCTCAATCAAACTCTTTAGATATTCATCCAAGCACCAACCTCTATGATTCAACAATTTAATCAACAATTGTTTGTTCATTAGGATGGTCATGGTACATAACCCTAATTATAGTAAGGGACCTATTATGTAAATTAATTATTCTTCATTTCAAACCGGTAATGATTTGCAATAACATTTATTGTATAATGGCTCGTTGTGGGTTCGCATGTCCAACATCTTGAGTAGGGAATTAATCTATACTCTATACATTGTGCACTTAGCTCAACTCGAACGACGTGTTGGAAGACTACGTGAGTTTCTTTTTCATGTAGCATGGACATCTAAAGATCATTGTACGGGTAGAAATAAAGCTTTGGATAAGGAATGGTCTGCTAGTGTATTTTTTCTAAAACCTCATAACAGGGGTAGAAAAAATATTCTACATCTGTAGGGGCACAAAAAGATCCATGTAGAGCAACCAAAAAAATTCTTACCAAAAGAAGCCAACTACCAAATATATAATTGACCAAAATGGTCCAACCTTTAGATAACCTACATATCTTAGTGGAGACTTGCTAATACTAACCAAGCTCCACAAGAGATGTGACTACACCGGTCACGCTCTAGTTCTTTTCTCATTTATTCTACACTTCTTCCACCATATTCGTTGTAACTAGCACACACATAAACTTAAAATGAAATAATTGAATCCCTGAAGATGAGTTACTGGATGAGAGATTTGCATGGTAGTCCAGCATTTCGAATGGGGAGAGCTAAAACCCTTCACACACATGAGACTATTGTTCAATATTCATAAGGAATGCTTTGGGAGGAGGATTCATCTAAGATGATATCTGAGCCGAACTTGTACAATGATGTGTAGAACTTGGAGGCTGTTGATTTTAAAATCTTGTTTCTCACTGGAGTTCCGCAAAACTATTAATCTAAAAGTTAGGTCAAGCTCCATTTTCTCCTTTTTCTCATGATCTTGGTATGGAATCCAATCTCATTTCACCTCTTCATTTCTTTAATTGCTCGGGAATGACCAACGTTTAAGTATAGGGGGTTGATGATTTTGTAATTCATCACTCTAATTAGCAAAAAATAGAGATCCATCTTGAGAAAGTAGTTTCTTTCACATATTTATATCACAAAATTAATTCTCATGCACTTGTAAATAATTTGCATAAATTAAGATTACATTCTACATTCATAATTGTCTATACCATTTCACCTAATTTCACCCATTTTTAATTAATTCATGCTAACTCCAATTGACATGAAACTAACTCCATTATGTAGATATCACTAACATTAATTAACGAAAAATCCTAAAAAACTACTAACTTGTACATATTTGAAACAAACCCAGATCCTAATTTCAGGAAAAAAATGGTAAAAGATTATATCTCTCTCACAATAGTGTCAAAATTCACTTTACTCACTTTTGATTTAATGTACACTCAAATATCTATGAAACAAGACCAAATTCAAAGGAATCAAAGTTCATTTGTGAAAATTGGATTTTGAGGCCTAACCATGCATTGTACATGATTTTTGACCTATTATTTCATGTACATATTTAACTATTTTTACTTTATTTTATTTCATAATCTAACTAATTAATAAAAATTAAAATCAAAATCCGAAAAAAACAGAAAAGCAATAAAAATTGAGCACATTGACCCATTCATCTATTATATCTCACATTTTTCTAATTATTATTAACTAATAAAAAGATCAAAAAATTGCACTTGTGTCCATTACATCATCTCAATTCATGTTTGATTTTTGCATGCACTACTCATTTATTGAAAGCGAAATAAAAATTACAAAATAAAAAATGATAGTTTATACACAAAATATCACCAAAAACATCACATATTGCACAATTGGTGTCATATGCACTTGAGTCCTTCATGAATATCGTAGATTGCATTTAGAGGCACATTTTTCATGTCCTTCATTTTGAATCCATTTTTTAATTATTATCTATTTATTACTGCATTATTTGAATTGGCCAATTCTGTAGCCAAAGTCTTGGTCAAGCATCAGTCCACATGTCATGCTTGGATTGGGCCACTTCAGTGCCTAGTCAGACCTCTAGTCAACCCACCCTTTGGTAGTGTCAACCATTCTTATCGCCTAACGCCTACCACCCGAGATGATGGATAAAGATTGATCCAACGATGGAAACCCCTCCTTTCCCTCTCTCAGCCCGCATCACATATAGGTCACGTGACCGTTCTCAACTGTTGGATCACGAGGATTCAACGATACATGTAGCCTCCCCCTTCCACCTTCTTCCTCCTCTCGTCGCCAACCTCTACTCCACGTGCTCGCTGACCACCTTGCTCCCCCACATGAGATCCTCCTCTCTGATCACCTTCCCTTCGATAGCCATCACCTCCACCTGATTTCCGGCCACCCATCTCCGTCGAACGTCCAAACCCTAGTCAACTCTATCCCCTTGATCAAATCCCTATATTCTATGACTCTATTCCTTCTAACTACCCAATCACCATCGCAAAATCCCCTTCCCCAAACACCTATGCCTCTAACTTGTAACGTTCGGATACGAACCACCCGAATCAGTAATCAAATCCGACCCTACTTGGGTCCGCATGACCCGATAAAAATCCAATTAAAATCAAAAAAACCTGGATCAATCCGTAGATTGTAGATTGGATTTTGTATGGATGTAATTAACTAAAAATCAATCGCATTGAACCTCGTGTCACCAGAAAATTCTGTGACATGATCCGAATAACAAAATGAACAGAGAACATCATTAATTCCATTTCGACGAATCAAAATCGACCTTCTGTCGATCAGAGGTTATTTAACTAGTCTTAATCACAAAATTTAATTATGAATTGAAATCATATTTTCAGATTTCTGAACCCATCTTATTTCAAAAAATATGAATATTAGATTCATTTCGATTGTCACTCCGAGATGATCAAAAGGTGTCCATATATGCCTGAATCGGAGTTCAAAGACGATAATTAGTGTTCTATTAGAAATCGAAAAGAAAGAAAAAATAAAAAATCATCACATGCACCCCTCCTCAATTTCCGACACATCCCCCTGGGTGTTTCTCTCATTTTTTGACACAAAACCCCTTACATCCCTTTATTTATCACCCGTTACCCTCATCTTCTCCCCCATATTCTTTTCTTCTTCTTCTTCTTCTATCTTCTTCCCCAAGAAAGAATCCATTATTGTTCTCTTCTTCACCTTGTGGTTGTTGCTGTTGATACCCATTTCTTCTCTTTTAGGATTAAAGGTACATTCAAAACCCCCACCTTAATGCCATGTATGTAAATTGTTTGCATTGCAAGTTTATATCTGGAAAGTGGAAGTTCTTATTGTATGAGCATCTTGTCCCTTAGGTTTATGGTTATTATCAAGATGACACTAGAAATAATGTTTCTTGGAGTAGTAACACTTGATTCTTAGAATACAAATAGATTATTTCCATAGTTATTGTTGAATTTGGGTTTAGACAACTGGAAGATGTCGACATTATCCCCCTAAGATCAAAATCATCAAAGCTCAGTCTCCTTTTCTCCATTCCCTGTAGGAGTCAACCATTCGCTTTCTTCATTTATGGTTTTCTCGTGGATCACCCATTCACGCACAACTCTATTTTTGATGCACAATTCCGTATAAACTCTAAATTTTGAGATTTCCAAAGACTCAATAAAGGGATTAGATTTTTGGAAGGTTTAGTGATATTCTCAATTCCACATGAACTCTCTATTCTGATAGAATTGATTTGAGTTGGATCGTAATGATAGAATAAGTAATTGAACTTGATTGATAGTGTATATTGTGTGGCGAGATTCATGGCTTGCGGGTGAGAAGTACTTGTTATGGTGTGATGCACATTGGACATTTATAAGCAATTCCCTGTTACTGAAGCATAGCTTTTCTACAGATCTTTATGTATTTACTAATTGCTTATAATTTTATTTTCGTCAAATTTGATGCTTATATTTTTTCGCTAAACTTGTTTCTTTGTTTAGTCCTCTATGACAAGTATATTATCATAGTCGTTATCCTCTTTATAAGTT
Organism: Ottelia alismoides; assembly: GCA_037367405.1. Classification (NCBI taxonomy): domain Eukaryota; kingdom Viridiplantae; phylum Streptophyta; class Magnoliopsida; order Alismatales; family Hydrocharitaceae; genus Ottelia; species Ottelia alismoides. Next base: position 214,571 of record JAZKJV010005914.1, on the reverse strand, counting down.
ACATCACATGTGACCTCAAGGATCATGTCATGTTAGTCTACTTTTATTGGTTGTAAGTTCTTGGTAGGGCTAAGTACCACATAACAATGCTGGTGGAATCCACCTATGGAGAATCTACAACTTACAATTACTATCTCTCTTAATCAGGTGACATTAAATAAAATGGGACTCGGCGTCCTCAATAGATTACAACTCCATGTTGTATAAATATTGGTAAACAACCATCAACACTCGCTTCACATGAAGCAAATAGGTGATGGATTAACATGAGTAATTATCTGAGCACTCCTGAATAAATCGGAATAACCAGTGATGATCTTTACACTCCAAATTTAGTCTCTCTAAGATTTAAGTTGGGCCTAGGTAGTGGTTCTCAAACCCCATTGCTACATCTAACATTTATATTGGGAGTGGGGTATATATGAGATGATGGATTTACTTATAAACTCTTTAGGACTTTGGTGTGAGCATTTTAGATGTTTTCCTTGTCTCTATTTGAGTCTATTAACAACATGTTTGAGAAACAATTTTTCACAACTCTCTTGATCTAATCTTGATTTATTACAATGTGATATTTTGCTTGCAATTCACAATTTTAATGAAATGAGATATAGAAATTATTTAATGGACGGGGCTTCATTTTAGGAATATGTCACTATGTTTTGCCTTTAAACATTGTAACTTGAATCAGGTACTCTGTTAGTAGATCATATGGTTGGCATATACATCTAGCTTGTTAATGGATGTTGACACTGATTTATGGTTTGATGATCATTAGTAATGACAAAGATAAGTCAGTCGAGGTTCCTCTTATACCTGACCAAGCGAGGGTGCAGTGACCCTCAACTAGACTGGAGTTAGGATACCCATATTGGGCAACGTTCGTCTAGTGTACGGGTCTATGATCCCAATCTGTTCCATGGTTTTATCGCGAACTTACAGTTTTCTTCTTCAGTGGGATCCACGTGTTTCTGTTTGACCAGTATCGCTGACCCTGAGTTCTGTTAGGGCTCCTATGCTGGAGGACCCTTGTTTTTCTTCGAACTTCTATAGCATGTTACTACACTGGTCCGGGCAGCAGTGGACTGACTTGGACTGAAGAGTCTCTTCCACCTGTCTCAGGGGTCGTAATTGGAGTTGTGCCTAGCTTTCCCCTGGACTACTCTTCCACTTGGAAAGAGAGACGGATGACTCCCTCAGGGGGTTCTTCACCGCTTGATTTGGTATTGCTCCATTAGTATATTTTAGCATGAAAAAGATCATGACTTGGAAATCATCAATTATCATTTTTGTTTTAATAATATCCATAACTACATCTTACAATTGATAACAATGAAAAGGACATAAGCTAGATCTAGATCACTTACTCTGATAAATGATTTGATAAGCATTAACATTGGGATTTCGTAAATGAAAAGGGATTAATATACTGAATAGTTAGATAACATTCTTTCCATGCAAGTAATTAAATTATTACATGATATCATTACATGTCTACTTGCTTCCTTTTGTAACCGCTTAAACTCTTGTTTATTTTTACAATTTATTGTTTGTACTCAATATCCGTTGACATCTCTTTGTTCCTAACATGTATAACAGGGAAGATGCCTATGGAACAATAGTTGGTTAGCATGACTCAACTTTTGGTGTTCAGACGATGATTGTCTTTTGACAGTACATAAGATGATCTTGTACATATAATTGTATCTTTTTTGTGCTTACTTTCACTTTTGTCATATTTTTGGGATACATATATAAAATGATAGATTTTCTTTTGATACATGTACTATATGGGAATTAATGCAATGTTTCTTTGGTGACACGTCTCTTTATGTGGCTTATTATGTCATTGTGAATGTCATTCAAATCATGAAAAATTTCCCTACATTTTCATCACTTGATGCGATCAATCATGAATTAAATAATGTGAATATCATCTAAATGGGTAACTTGGATCCCAAGATATGGCAGTAATGGTATCATACCGATCATATTAAGTTCTCATATAGCAATAGTCCTTGTCGCAAGTCTGAGATGGAATGAATGACATCCATATTAAACAACCACATGTGTCACTTTTACATTTAATATCCCTATAGTAACCTCAAGAAGAGAAAAGCACAATCAATTATACTTGCTAACAACCACCATTATGATTAATGTATTGGTTCTTATGCAGAACCATGACACCTAGAACTGGTCAGGAGATGACAGACCGATTGGAATGTATCATGGCTGTAGCAGACTACTATGAGGGATCAGTAGCTGGAGATGAGAGGCATGTAGGATCAGATCTTTGCTCAGCAGGCGGAGATAGTTGACATGCAGGGAGATATAGAGATGAGATGCGAGGATCTATCTAACTTCACCTACCATCCCTCTCAAGATGGAACACATGAGGAGCAACCACAGTCCGTGGAGGTTCAACAGCCTCAGTTCGATGTCCCGCCTGAAGGGATGCTAGCACATGGAACATATGATGGAGATTTTGGGAGAGATATAGATACTTTGCCTTTTGCAAATGAGACAGTGCACGACCACTCCGCCATACATAAGCATCAGTCAGTTTTCACATCATATCGGTGAGCTAATATGCCTGAGTTCAGGGGTACATGGACCCCAGATGAGGCAGAGCAGTGGCTGAAAAAAGTAGAGAAGGTACTCAAGATGATTCATGCACGACGAGATGTGTGGTTACCTTTTGCAGAGTACTTAACTGAGTTCGTCGAGAGATGGTGGAAGATGATAGTTTCTAAGATGGGGCAAGAGCCCATCTTTCGAGACTAGCTTCAGATCTCACTTCTTCTCTATGAAGTGGAAGGAGTCCCAACTCTAACTTTTTGCAAAGATTATACATGGATGGATGACAGTCAGACAATATATTCTACGATGCACCGAGTTGTCCCACCACACACCAACATCGACTGCATTTCCACAAGAGAATATGGAGAAGTCTATCAGGGGAATGCAGGAAGAGGCGCAGGAGAAGATTGCCAGATTGTGCCTTACATCCATCTCTGAGGCTATTGTTGCAGCGGAGAAGTTCAAGGATATTAGAGAGAGATGTTTCAGGAGTTCTTCTGGGGCAACACATATACCACAATGGTCATCTGGACCGATACAGCGACGATTTTAACAACAGAGGCAAGCCCGATGATTTCACCCTTTAGGATCAACATTTTCTGGCAGTCCCCGCTCCTCTCCCATGACTACCTTGGGAGACTTACTTGACATACGTGACATCAGTGCAGCACAACCATCTGGGTCACGTAAAGAGGAGAGAGCCACAATAGGACCATTTTGGTGAACCAACACGTCCGCTATGCCTACCTGTCAGTATGGTATTTTTTGTACCATCAGTGGGGTCACTAATGGTCTCAGTGCCCCCAAGCTTCTAGTGCCTTGACCTTAGCCTCAACCATCTCAGCGACAGACACATCATTCATGGAGTTTCCATGGTTGGAAGTCCAATTTTAACAACCATTGTGGTGAAAGTTATGGTCTCAATCTTGTCCTGCCCTTTCCTTGTTTTATTTGATCCTGGCACAATCCATTCATTCATCACCTCCATATTAGTAGCTTATTTGGGAAGAGTTGCAGAGGCCATAGATCCTCCATACTACATCCGTGAGCTAGTTCGCCAATGATTCATGATTATATTTATGGTAAGAGTTTTACCTATGTAAATTAGCGGTCATGAGATGATCATGGATTGTCTCTTATTATAGATCGATGACTTTCACTTGATTTTGGGTATGGATTGGTCGTCAGCTCATCATGCCTTAGTTGAATGCTTTAGGAAGATGGTTGTCTTCAGAATTCTAGATTTGTCTGAGTTCACTTTTGAGGGTACCTTACATGACTCCAAAATGGAGTACATCTTAGTGTTGAGAGCTCAAAGACTCGTTGATCAGGGATGTGATACTTTTCTAGCATTTCCTCAGGAGACACCCTAGAGAGACGATGACCCCAGGTATCAGGATGGTATCAGACTGCCCTGATGTGTTTCCTGATGACTTGTCACATTTGCCTCTTGATAGAGGTTGAGTTTGAGATCACGATGCTACTTGATACACAACCAATCTCAATGGCTCCATACCACATGGTACCAGCTGAGTTGAGAGAGCTAAAGGTATAATTGCAGGAACTACATGACTTGGGTTTTGTGAGGTCGAGCACTTCACCTTGGGGTGCTTCCGTCCTCTTTGTCAAAAAGAAGGATGGAACCATGTGGATGTGCATTGACTACCGACAAATGAATAAGAGGATGATGAAGAACCGTTATCTCTACATCGCATTGATGACTTGTTTGACCAATTACAGGGATCTTTGGTATTGTCAAAGATTGACCTTTGGTACAGCTACCATCAGTTGAGGATTTGTGAATCTGATATCTCAAAATTAGTATTTAGAACTTTGTACAACCACTACAAGTTTGTCGTGATCTCGTTTGGGCTCACAAATTCCCTTGACGTATTCATGGATTTGATGAACATGATCTTTCATATGTACATGGACAAGTTCATGGTCGTTTTCATCGATGATGTGTTGATATATTCTTGAAATGAGTACGACCACTCAAATGATTTGAAGATAGTCCATGACACACTTTTAGAGAATAATATGCCAAGCTAATCAAGTACGAGTTTTGGTTATCCTAAGTCTCATTCCTTGTCCATGTCATTTCTGAAGTAGGAGTCGTAGTTGATCCTATAAAGATTGAGATAGTTATGTCTTGGAAGTAACCCAAGATGGTCACTCAGATATGTAGTTTCCTTGGACTAGCAAGCTACTATAGACGCTTCGTCGACAACTTTTCACAGATTGCTCTTCCCGTGACATAGAAGGGAGTTCCTTTCCTTTGGAATGATTCTTGAGAGCATGCTTTTAGGACATTAAAGGAGAGGCTGACGACTGGTCCCCTTCTTTCACTTCCATCAGACACCCAGGACTATGCAGTTTACACAGATGCTTCAAGAGATGGCTTGGGAGTAGTATTGATGTAGTAAGGGCTTGTGATTGCATACACATCATATCAGTTGAGGCTGCATGAGAGAAATTACCCACCCATGACTTGGAGCTGACGGCGGTTGTCTCCGCCTTGAAGATATGACGCCACTATCTCTATGGGGTAAACTTTAAGATTTTCATGAATTACAAGATTTTGAAGTACATTTTCGATCAGAAGGAGCTGAACATGAGGTAGCGAAGATGGCTTGGAATGTTGAAGGATTAAAACTACATAATATCTTACAACCTCGGCAAGGGGAACATGGTGGCAGATACACTTAGCAAGAGACCATATACATAGAGTACAATGAACTGGTTATACATGCGGGATATGCTTACAGCTTTGATTAATTGACACCCTCAAGAGAGTGCATCCGCATCTACTATCGTGCTTCCACGATTCAGCAGCTTATGTGATCGAGTGGTAGAAGGTCAGTGGACAGATCCTTGGATCAGAGACAGATGCATGTGTGCCATCAAAGACGAATGTGATGATTTTTTGGTGGCAGAGACCATTTTATGTAAGGCTGGTTGGGTCGTTGTGCCCAATGATTAGCCGTTGCGCAGATATATCCTTGATGAAGCACACACACTCCATGGTTATATATTCATCCTGGTAGTATGAAAATGTAGCGTGATCTACATAAGCAATTCTAGTGGACGGAATGAAGTGCAATGTGGCATGTCATGTTAGCAAGTACTTGACATGTCAGATGGCCACGACGGAGCACAAGAGACCGCTAGTGTTGTTACAGTCTCTCCCTGTTCTTGAGTGGAAGTGGGAGAGTATCTCTATAGATTTTGTCACTGGACTGCTGAGAATACTGGATGGCCATGATGCAATTTGGATCATTATTGACAGGTTGATGAAGTCAGCCCATTTCATACCTGACATCATGACGTACACTCCATCTTAATTGGAAAGGTTATATGTTCAGAACATTTCATACATGTCCACTCGAGGTTCGCATCTCATTGCTAGCACCAGTTCATGTTAGCGCTACAAACAAAGCTGAAGATGAGTTATTCCTACCATTCACAGACCGATGGACAAAGCAAACACATCATTCAGATACTTGAGGACATGTTTTGTGCATGCATCTTGAGTGGAAAGGTTCCTGGAAGGACTACCTATCGTTGGCAGAGGTTTACATACAACGACATCCACCATCTTGTATCGGCATGATACCTTTCAATGCCCTATACAGGCGAAGATGCATCACGCCTCTCAGTTGGCATGAGGTAGCTGACCATGCTCTCTACTCCACGGATCTCCTAGAGGAGACTGCGAGGGTTTTTCACCTTGTGAGGCGAAGGCTTATGACGGTGCAGAGCTTCCATAAGAGCTATGCAGATCGACAAAGGAGAGATTTGGAGTTCCAGGTAATATGATCCTCTTCCCCCATCACTTTCAATTATTATTTTTCTTCCCTTTAACTTAATCATTCATACTCATGAATCTCTGTGAATACAAGTGGGAGACTGGGTATTCTTATGAGTATCTCTCATGAATGGAGTACAGAGATTCAGTGTTCATGGCAAGTTAGCACCATGATACGTTGGCTCATTCGAGATTATTGCTTGTATGGGGAAGGTGGCCTAACGAGTAGTCCTTCCTCCACACCCATCGCCCATTCATGATGTCTTCCATGTATCAAACCTGAAGAAATACGTGCACGACCCTCACCACATCATCATCCACAAAAATCTTGACGTGGAGCCTGACTTAACATATGAGGAGAGGTCAGTGCAGATACTTGATAGTGTAGTGAAGAAGCTTCGCAGCAAGGAGATTCCCCTATTCAATGTCCTATGGCATCGACAAGGTATCGAAGGGACAACATGAGAGACCTAAGCAAACATGCGAACGTGATACCTGCAAATCTTTTCAGGTAACCTTCATAACAAGCCCATTTGATTATATGTTTTATAATATGGCTTTTTTCCCCTATACGATTTTTATGGGTTATAAATCCTTTTAGATTTTTATGGAGTGAAACCATAAATAAGACTTATATTGAACGTCTAATCACTCCTACCTTTATACGAATCTCAAGGACGAGACTCCCTTTGAGATTTTATATTTTTAACGCTCAATAAGAAACACCTGAATATGAAACCGAATCCGACCAAATGTGGGTCCGTGTGACCTGATAAAAATCCAATTAATATCGAACAAATCCAGATCAATCCGAAGATCGTGGATCAGATCTTATTTGGATGTGATTAACTAAAAAATGATCTCATTGAACCTCATGTCATCAGAAAAGTCTATGGCACGATCCGGATGACAAAATGAACGGAGACCATCACTAGTTCCGTTTCGACGAATTGGAATCGATCATTTTAGATCGGAGATCGTTTGAGTAGTCTTAATCATAAAATTTAATCATGAATCGAAATCGTACTTTCCTATTTCTAAACTCATATTATGTTAGAAAAATATGAATATTAGACTAATTTTGATCGTCACTCTGATACGGTTGAAATGAATCCTTATACGTCCGAATCGGAGATCAAAGATGATATACGACGACTTTAGTTTTTTATTGGAAATAGAAGAGAAAGAAAAAAGTAAAAAAATATCACAAGTGTCCATCCCCAATTTCCTACACGTCCTCTCTCCCTTTAGTATTTCTCTTATTTTTTTTAGACATAACCCCTTACATCCCCTTATTTATATCATCAATTATCCTTCTTCTCCCACATCTTCTCTTCTTCGTCCTGAGAAAGAATCCATTATTCTTCTCTTCTTCTCCTTGTGGTTATTGCTGCCTAGTATTAAAGGTACATTCAAAACCCCCACCTTGATGTCATGTGTTTAAATTGTTTACATTTCAACTTTATCTCTGGAATTGGAAATTCTTATTGTATGAGCATCTTGTCCCCGGGGTTTATGGTTATTATCAAGATCACATTGGAAATAATGTGTCTTGCAGTAATAACACTTGATTCTTAAAATACCAATGGATTCTTTCCATAGCTACCGTTGGATTTGGGTTTAGACAACAGGACGATGTCGACTTCAGCCCTCCCAGATCAACATCACCGGAGCTCAATATCCTTTCCTCCATTACATGCAGGAGTCAACCATTCGTCTTCTTCATTTCTGATTTTCTCATGGACCACTATTCACGCACACATTTGTTTCTAATGAACAATTCTGATACTAAACTCCAAGTTCTGAAATTTTCAAAGCCTCAAGAAAGGGATTAGATTTGGTGGGAGATTTAATGATACTGTCAGTTTCACGCGCAGTTTCTATTCTGATGGAATTGATTTGAGTTGGATCATAATGGTAGATAAGTAAAAGAAATTGATTGATAGTGTGTATTTTGTGGGGAGATTCATGTCTTGCAGGTGAGAAGTACTTGTTATGATGTGATACAAATAGGATATTCATAAGAAGTTCCTAATTATTGAAGAATAGCTTTTGGACAGATCTTTCTAGATTTACTAATTGCATGTAGTTTTATTTTCATCAAATTTGATCTGAATATTTTTTCTCTAAACTTGTTACTATGTTTAGTCCTATATGACAAGTATATTATCACAGTCATTATCCTATGTATAAGTTACATCACATGTGACCTCGGATCATGTCATTTTAGTATAATTTTATTGGTTGTAAGTTCTTGATAGGACTAAATACCACATAACAATGATGGTGGAATCCACCTATGGAGAATCGACAACTTACAATTAGTATCTCACTTAATCTGGTGACATTAAATAAAATGGGACTCGATGTCCTCAATGGAGTACAACCCCATGCTGGACAAATATAACTAAACAGTCAGCAACACTCGCTCCACATGAAGTAAATAGGTGATGTATTAACATGAGTAATTCTCTGAAAAATCTTGAGTAAAAATGGGAATCATCAGTGATGATCTTTACACTCCAAATTTGGTCTCTCTAAGATTTAAGTTGGGCCTAGGTAATGGTTCTCACCCCTAGTACTACATCTAACATTTATGTTGGAAGTGGGATATATATGAGATGATGAGTTTACTTGTCAACTCTTTTTAGGACTTGTGTTTGAGCATTTTAGATGTTTTCATTATCTCTATTTAAGCCTATTAACAAAATATTTGAGAATCATTTTTTCACAACTCTCTTGGTCCGATCTTGAGTTATTATAATGCGATATTTTACTTGCATGTCATAGTTTTTAATCAAATGAAATATAGCATATATTTAATGGATGGAGCTTCATTTTAGGAATGTATCACTTTGTTGTGCCTTTAAATTTGTGAGTTCAATAAGGGACTCTATTAATAGATCATATGGTTGGCATATACATCTAGCTTGTCAATGGATATTGACATTGATTTATGGTTTGATTAGCATTAATAATGGCAAGCATATATCGGTCGAGGTGCCTCTTACACTTAACCGTGTGAGGCAGCGGTGACTCTCAACTGGCTGGAGTTAGGATGTCCAGATTGTGCAGCGACCACCTAGTGTGTCAGTCTAGGATCCCAGTCTCTTCCCCTATTTTATCGCAAGCTTACGATTTTCTGATTCTCTGGGATCCACGTGTTTTCTTTTGACCAGTTTCCCTGACCTTGAGTTTTGTTAGGGTTCCTAGATTGATGGATCCTTATTTTTCGTCAAGATTCTTTAGCCCGTTCCTACACCGCTTCGGACAGGAGTGGATTGACTCGAGTCGGAGAGTCTCTCACATCCATCTCAGGGGTCGTAGTTGGATTTGTTCCTAGCTTTTACATGGACCACTCTTCCATTGGGAAAGCAAGATGGATGAGTCCCTAAGGGGGCTTCTTCACCTCTTGACTTAGTATTGTTCTGCCAGTAGGTTTTAGCATGAAAAAGTTCATGACTTGAAAATAATCAGTTATCATCTATGTTTTAACAAGATCAGTCACCACATCTTACAATTGATAAGAATGAAAAGAACATAACCTAGATCTAGATCACTTACTTTGACATGATCTTATGACTAATAAATGGTTTGCTAAGCATTGATATTGGGGTGTGGTAAATGAAAAAGGGATTAATATACTGACTAGTTAGATAACCTTCTTTCCATGCAAGTAGTTAATTTACTACATGATATCATTACCTATCTACTTGCTTCCTTTTATAACCACTTAAAATCCAGTTTAATTTTAATATTTCATGTTTGTACTCAACATTTGTTGGCATCTCTTTGTTCCTAACATGGATGTCAGGGAACGTTCCTACGACACAATAGTTGGTTAGCATGACTCTTAGCTTTTGGTGTCCATACGATGATTGTCTTCTAAAGGTACACATGATAGCCTTGTACAGATATCTCTTCTGTGCTTACTTTCTCTTCTATCATATTTTTGGGATACCTATATAAAATGATAAATTCTCTTTTGATGCATGATATACTATATGGAAATTAATGCAATGTTTCTTTGGTGATGCGTGTCTTGATGTGGCTTATTATGTCATTGTGAATGTCATTCAAATCGCTAAAAATTTCCCTGCAATTTCATCACTTGATGCGATTAATCGTTAATTAAAATACGTGAATGTCTTGTAAGTAGGTAACTTGGATCTCGGGGCGTGACATAACTTCCTTATCCATCGCCACCTACGAGAAACCCATTATCCTTATGCCTCTAACCGATCACAATCCGTTATCCTGATCAATCTTCTGATTCTACATCGCCTTCGATCTCCCTACAAAAATCCATCAGCATCTCCAATCGAAGCTTTATCAGCCATTATCCAATCAAGAAGGAGCAAGCTACCACCTTGGGCTTATGACAAGAGCTCAAGTCGCCATGGCGAAGACCCTCAAGAAGGCAAGATCCACACAGACATCGTGCACCTTGCACACATGGTGGAAAAGATTTGCATCCTTGCCCTCACACTTTCTAGATTCCCGAAGAGGTCCCAGTTATGCATGTTGCCGGCGTGACCTTGGGATAATTACAGAGTGCCCATTGTAGACTCCAAGATATTACGCACGTACCCCTGCTTAGGGTAATTTACACAGGAGACTCTCTGAGACTGGAAAATTGCATCAGGACCCATCTAAAGGTCCAAATTATAAGGATTCATATTTATTTATTTACATTTTGATCCTTAAAACTTGCATAATTCATATCTTGAGCATCTAGCATCTGATTTTGAGATTCTTTATATCATTTTGAACCGTCATCCATCATCTATCATTTAAAACAATTAACGATTCTATTTAGAGATATTTTTGACATTAATAAAATTAGGGTATTCTTTCTCGATATTGAGTATCTTTATTCTATGTCATTAATTTCTTACTGCTCAATTAATTGCAAAAAATAGAAGAATTCTTTTGGGATTTATTGATCGTATTATTTACGAACCTGATTAAGGGAAAGGTTTCATTAAATTAACGGGCTTGAATCTTGGTTTAACTTTCTTTCCCTGCATTTATCTTGCATACTGCACCAACATTTTTCATCATTTAGAATTCATCTAATTATTCCATCTTCACGCATAACATTATTTCCTGCATTAAAAATTATTTTCAAAATTCATATTTCATCATATTTCTTAGAATTAATCAATTACATTTCTTAATTTAAAAATCCATAAAAATATGAAAAATACAAAAAATAGAAAATTTATTCTCCTTTTGAAAACCTAATTTTCTAGATTATTTAAATATTAATTGTAAACCTTTATATTACTTCCCAAGTTCGATATGTGAACTTACCCCAGTAAAGTAAATAATCTAAGCGCATAGAGATTTGATTTTCCATATCACTTATTAGTACGATCATTTTTTGTGGATCATGTATTATTCGTCTACAATAATTAAAAATGACAAAATAAAAAAGGATGATTTTGGGGATTGTTAGTTTCCTAGACATGGGAATAGGGGGTGTTAGGAAAGCTCATGCTCGATGAGCTTGACTCAGACTCAACTCGATAAGAGCTCGTGAGCTAGGATCGAAAAGCTATTACGTTCGAGTTTGAGTTGGATAAATGACTCGTTAGGGATATCGAGCCATGTTTTAGTTGAGGTATGCTCAACTCACTAACTCGACTCTGTAACTCATTTTGATTTTATAATTTTTATACATTTTCCATTCCATATGAGAATACATGATGCTTGGATATTTGAAGGAAATGGTGCAACACTAATAAATTATTTGGAGTTGTGTGCTATTTATCCATTTTTTCTTTCAATTCCTAACTTTTCTTTAGTTTTAAATTCAATATGTAAGAAAATAATATGATTAAAAAAGAAAAAAAGTTACAAAACCCATGTATCCCATACCCATCCCTTTCCCCATGCATGACACTATGACTCCTCTCCCATCTCCTCCATCTTCGAGCATCCAGTGCAACTTTACAACTTTTGTATTCCTCCTTCATGCATAAGCAACATAACTTCTCCTGATGTGATGTCACCAACATCCCCAACCATCAACACTGCAAGACTGTGACACCACAACACTTCCAGGTGCCAACGTCATGGCTCGATGACGCTGACAACACCATCGATGCCACTACCATGTGAAGGTCATTTTTCATGTCTACTTTTTCTATCATAATCTTTTGTTGGGATAAATGTCATCGGAATGTACATATGGTGCAAGACTAGGATTCTAATTATTTTTGCACAACATGATTTTAAAGTTCTGAGTGACATTCTCGAAATACAACATATATTTAAAAGTCTATGATAATGGTGCGAAACATGTTGGAAATATGATAGCTTTCCTCATTTTTGTTATTCTACGTGTATTACATCATTTTTATCAAAAGCACATGAATAAAAAATATTTATAGATGACCAAAAACTCAAACATTATTGTCATTAGGAAATTATTAATAAATTCAATTGCTTCTTCAAAGAAAAGTCACAAATAAGTAATATAAAATCAACCTACTACAAAACGTTCGTTGAGAGGATAATGAGTTAACTCGGACTCAACGAGTACGAGTTTGAGTTAGCATTTCTGGGATCGAAGCTTATAAGATCAATTTTTGTTATTGAATTTGAGTCTGAAAAAGAACCAACTCGACTTGTTCAACTTAATAGGTACCCCTACGTGGGAGGAAGGGAATGGGCCAATGTCACGTTGACATCAACCGCTCCTTTTTTCTTTGCATTTTTTTAAGCTAGAAGACTTTTCTTGGAAAATTTTAAGCTCTTTATAGACTTCTTCTTGTTAGGTTGAAAGAAAATAAAAGAAGTTATAGAATTGGTATTTTACAAGTGAGACAAATTTAGATATTAGTAGAGGTAAAGAATTTGTACTTATTATTAATACTTGTGATCAATATTGGTATGGTATCAAAAAAATGTTTATTTACAAAGTGGGGTAGATACACAAAATTGGTGTGAAGATAATTTTTAAGTTTTTATATTTATGACTTTTTAAGAGTATTTTAAATGTGAAGTGCATAAAAATGATGAGTGTTATGAGAAAAATGAAGGTAGAAATGCATGATGCTAGATATGAAATCACCGTGATTTGGACATAAAAACACGGTGAATCTTTGATTCATCAAGCGCGTGTAAATAGTGTGTAAAAATACATTCTTGTACAACTAGCCTTGTCAATAAGAACTTGCTAATAACATGTAAAAAGAATAAAAAGAGTAGAATAATGAGATGAATACATACTAACTAAGAAAAATAAGAATAAATAGAATTATAGACCCGATTTATGGCTTTAACTTCAGAGATCAGGAATATGGTCAATAAATAAAGAAGAAATTTTAGAATAAAAAGTATCATAAAATATATGTACACAATGCACATATATATTTAAACATATATAATAAATTCATTTAGTATCATTTTAAAATGATTATTTTTCCATATTATATACAAAATATGAAGAAAATATAATAATTTACTAAAAGAGTAGACTGGATATTATAAAGAAAAGGTAAAGCCTACTTTGCATATATGACATCTTCCCAGAGGTCATAAGTATTTTTACATAACTACAAGTTGACCTAACTAACTTTTAGACTTCACTGTATAGTAATCAATATTTTATAACAATATCAAAGGAATCCCCAAGTTCAAAAGTGAGAATTTGGTTTTTTTAGACCGTTGGAAAATAAACTCTTAACAAAAGCCGAAATTGGAACATTTTATCGAAGTCTCTAATGCTATTGTTAACCTTTCAATACAAATATCTAGAAAAATACAAAAAGAAATAAAAAAATCGCATCATTCGCATGTGCCAATCAAATCAAAGATTACCACTATGTCAAACTTCACAAACCAATCTATATGAACTCCAATTCAAATATACTCATCTTTGAAGTTATTCATTAAAAATATTCTAAATCCTAAAAGTAATTTGGGATGAATAGGGATATTTTTGTGAAAATTAAGTTTTGAGACCTTATTATTATATATATGAGTTCAATGGGGTTGTCCTTACCGTATTTTCGGATGTTTTTTTATTTTTTAAAATAAAGCCATGTATTTTCATTAATATACTCCTCTAATATGTCATTCTGATGTCATCAGAAATAGAGACTCTTGTGCCCTTCATCTAGAACATGAGTCTCTGTTTTTTACGAAATTGGAATGACATATTAGAGGGATATAGTGATGAAATACATGACTTTATTTTTGAAAAAAAACATCGGAAGATGGCGCAGGGGCAGCCCCAATTTTTCCTATATATGTATGGGATATGGAGCATGTTGTTAGCTATGTGAGCTCGAGGTGAGCCATTCCTTCAATAAATATTATTGTAATTTTTGATTTATCAATAAAAGATATTGTTTATTTCACTCCTTATTTGAGATTAAATGAATGAATGCACTATGATGTCCCTCTGTACAATTAGGATTATGTACCGTGACCATTTTAATGACCATACAATTATTGATTCAATGGTTGACTCGTAGAGGCTGATGCTTAGAAGAATATATAAGGAGTTAGATTGAGCATCCATCAAGCACCATCAAGTGATTGTTAAGAGATGATCTCCAACCTAAGTAAGAGATGGCAATCCTTTCTCATTTAGCTGATATCTGACCGACCTCTTGAAGCAGGTCCTCTGCATGGGATAGATATTAGGAGGTGATAGATTAATTAGGTTAAAGAGTTGACTTAACGATATTGAGGTAACCAAGTTCTGTGTCGTATTGTCACGATGTAGGCACGCATCCTCTGATACAGAGACAGATGTGTTGATATATCTCTAAGTATGTACATTTGGCAGACCAATAGGTTGATGGCCTAATCAAGGTCCATACACTGGTGAGCTGGTGTGCACATGAGGGCATATGAATGATACGATCTCTCAAAGGGATCATACAGGTTCACTTGTGAATCAGTAGGCATGCGCTCACTCATGAGGTATTGGGACCGATCAAATTCCATGCATGGTCTTTGTGCTTTGGAAGCATGACAATAATTTGTAGGTTTTATATGTGATTTTAGAAAGCATAATGATCGATACCAACTCTCAATGATCGAATGAGAATCTTAATAAAAAACCCTAAAGATGACATTGTAAATTGGTCAATGTCTTCAGGTCTATCATATGTCTTCCAGTATGCAGGATGTACATGTATTAGGAATACATGAGGGTGATGTGATCATAAATGGTTGTATAACCATGACGCTTCCATTATGAGGGAGTGATGAAACAACATGTCTGGATTTTAGTGATGCCTCTCAGCAGAGAAGTGATATGATCTTGGTCCAAATGTTGGACATTGATCTGAATGTGATTTAGATGCAATGAGATGATTAGATTTATGGTCTTTATTTAATCAAGCATATATAAGAGTTCCATAAGATCTGGATTTGAGATGTGATCTCAATATCCAAGTCACTACAAGTGGAACGTACAATCGCCCTATCCTTATCTCCAAGTTTCTGCGGAGAAAGCACAATATTCTTGAAAGAGTTCGAGAATAATTCCATTGTTAGATTAAATCCAAGAATTGATAAATGGATAATTAAATGTGATTTAATTATCATGAATAAGGTGAATTTTATTCATAATTTTCAGATGCATGAGAATGATGTTTCAATATAAATAAATGTGATTTAATTATTATGGATACGAATAATGTGGATAGCACTAACCAATTATTCATGTATATATATTATAAATGTGATTTATAATATATTAGAGAGAGCCTATAGTAATTTATATTTGGTGATTAATTATTGATGTGAATTAGATTCACATTGGATAATTAATTGAAAATAAAATTTACATTTTATTTTGGGTTGTGAATGTGATTTATAAATTCCAATGGCATGATTGCAATGTTCACAAGAAAATTATGAATTATTTTTGTGAGGTAATTTACAACAAATGTTGCTGTAAATATTGTAGATTTTCATGAGATAATGTAGTCTCATGAATTGGAATAAGATTACCACCTTCCAACTAAAGGTGGTGGAAGACCACCAAGTCCTAATTGGAATGGGTGGTCGTCCCTCCCTTTTATGGGATGAGGCTAATCTCCTTCTCAGTAATCTCCAAGGATAATTGATTTAATTTGAAACTAATTTATATTGATTATTCAATATATATTCAATTTAATTTAATTAATTGTTGTTGTGTTCTTACAACAAGATCTTGGCCATTGAAAGAAACACAAATCAATCTCATCCATTGATTTTGTGTTGTCCATGGATTAAGATCCATGGACTCCCAAAATACTATATATGAAGAGGAAACCCTTGATCTTTGAATTTGCATCAACAATCTCTCTCTCTCCCTCCTTCTCACGCCACCCTCTCTCTCTATATTGAGTGGCCATCCATTCTAACCCTATAGAGAAGGTTGTCGCCGTCGTCGTATCGCTGTTGTATTGCTACTTCGACTACTCCCAGATCTCCATCTCCTTCAGTGAGCCTTTCTTGTGAAGAAGACATTTGATCTCATGAGACGAGATCATGAGATTCAACGCTTGGATCAACAATTTAGATTGCTAGAAGCATGTGATTCATCTTCACGCTCGCAAGCATCTCCTCTGACAGATCAGACATGAGACAGGAGGTCTCTATTTAGAAACTCTATCCCAACTATGCTAAAAGAGGTTTTCCTTAATCTAGTATGTGGTTTAGATGAAACGATCTAAAACTATTCTTGGATCATGTGATTTCATCGATTAAAATTTTAAATTCCAATGCACCAAGCAACTAGTGCGACTAGTCACTCCCGATCGTATATGATTAGATCTTCACACTTCCATGATGCACTTAAGGATTATTCCATATCCTTCAAGTGGTATCAGATCTGTATTCAGGTCTTGGATGTGATCCAAAATCCTAGGCGATCATGGTTCATGGTTTGGATGCACGAGAATCATTTTTTGCATTGGATGCAAGATTTGAATCGGTTTTTGATGAAATGAAAACCTACTATTTGTGCATTATTTGGACGTGTTTTTTGCTAATAAAAGGTATTTATAATGTCTTATGTCCCAAAAATAATAACCATTGATTGGTACTAAAAGTACATGAAATTGATTCAAATAATTCCCATTATGAAAATTATTTTGCATGTATTCAAGGATCTGTAACAAAACTATTTTTTATTATTAATTTCCTATCATAAAATATGAAATAAATACTTGAATTAAGTATAGGATCAAACCAGCAAACTGCACGATTTTATTTCGTGCGATTCCGACTCCGTTTGCCCTAGATATTCCTTATTTAATGTGGATGGGTCAGATGATGATTGGATCATCAAGATCTCTTTCTTAATTCGTTTATCACTCAATGTCAATCAACTAAATTGAAAATTTACCATGGTTAATTGATGATTAATATTTATTTATGTAAATAATTGATTAAACATCAATCATCATTGAATGAGTGTTTCATGAAAATCCTAGTTTGTCCTACAATAGTTGTAGGACAATCTCTACATGCAAAACTTTGTTACTTGAATAGGATCGGGAATTTATCTAGAAAATCTCCATATAATATTAATCAAAATAGTTTTGATTCTTCTTATTAAAGGGTTAACTTTGTTTGAGAGATCGATTATCATCTTAAATACAAAATGATCAAATCGTATTATCTTGATCTGAGGCATATATGGTATCTAGTCGGGGAGCATTGGGGTAATTGCTCTGTGAGTGGTCTCTTCCACTCCCATAGGAACTAGCCATGACAATGGGTAAGGAAAGGATAATGCTTGAAGTGATCATGATGTATTTTTCTAATTATTAAAATTCAAATAACATGTATCTTCGATATTATACCATCCTTAAGTAATAATCAAGTTTGTTGGTTGAATGAATTGGATTGATAATTGATTTAATATGATTAAATAAATTATATCCAATTAAAACACTCTATTATGAATAGAGGTGTATTTCCCTTGAAATAATTAATTATGTGAATATTATTCATGATAATTAATTAGAATTTTAATATGAGGTGGAGGATCACATAAGTGACATCTATGGTCTCCTTTCAAGGTGAAGCGTTCTGTCGCCAGGAATTGTATGTAGGAGATGATTGTCTGAAGTGACAGCTCTCGCATACAAGTGCATCTGGATCGAGCTCTTTGCTTCTTGAAAGAGTAAGACCGTACACGTAGTGACCTCAATATTAAGTCCTCATATTACTAGGGCGATATTGATTGCGTATAGCGAGTTCTAATCCGGTTGACAGTTGGTTCAATTAACGACGGGTCAACATCACCTTAGGGGTGGTGGGTCTGGGGGTTAAAGATCGAATCATGAAATTCAAGTTGGACTTGCAAGGCAGAATGTGTTCTCACTTCTTATTATCCGAGTTGCAAGTTGTCATATTATTGGGATGTAACAAAGGTAAAGAGGATATCCTATCTCTTGCTAGAGATACAGTGGTAAGTATATCTCTTGCTTTGAAAGTGATTAAGGGAATGAACTTTCAAAGTTGTAAAAGGGAAGACTATTTTATTAAAAAATCCGTAATCAAAGAATTTCAATTGAATATATAATTATTTATATGTTCTACAATAGTGCATTCTTAATTTCAGAAAATGAAGTCCTTGAACCCACTTAGCAGGCTCCTGGAGGTCAATCAGTTGACTGAACTAAATTACTCGTATTGGATTCGTAATTTGAATCTTGTCCTATCTGTAGAGAGCACCTCTTATGTGTTATCGAAGGACAAGTACACAGACCCACAGACACCGGAAGAAATTAAATTCAACAAAAAGTATGCTGAAGATCATATTTTGGCAGGTGTTATATTCTGGGTTCGTTGTCCAATATGTTTCAGAAGAAACATATGGGCATGAACACTTGCCAAGACATGATGATGAATCTAAGATAAATGTTTGGTATGTAAACTGTACACAAAGTTATAATATCATTAAAAAACTTATTTGCTGCAAGATGCATGAAGGGACTTCTCCCAGAGAACATGTACTCAAAATGTTTGGGTACCTTTCTGAGATGGAAACCCTTGGAGCTGACATGGACGCAAATATACAGACTGACTTCATTCTTCTATCACTCAGTAATTCTTTCAATAGCTTTGTGGTCACATACCACATGAGCAAAGTACATTATACTAATGCTGGGCTACTAGCTGCATTAAAGTACAAAAGACATGATGAAGAAAGATAAACCCTCTAGCAGTGCAATGGTTGCACAAGTCAAAGGAAAACGTTGTCGGAAGCATGATTCTCAAAAGGGTCTGGTCCAGAAGAGAAAGAAGAAGAGTCAAGGTGTTGGCTCATCTTCTAATGCATCCACTTAGATTTCATCGAAGAAAATCGATGTATGTCATTACTGCAAGAAGCTAGGGCACTAGAGGCGTAATTGCCCGAATTCCCTAAAGTCTGCTGACAAAGGTAAAGCCCCAACAGGTATGAATTCTGCTTTCATCATTGAAACCAATTTTCTCGTAAGATAAGAAGGTAGTTGAGTCATCGATTTTGGTGCTTCTATTCATGTATGCAATTTGTTGCATCTATTTCAGGAAACTAAGAGTCTTGATTAAAGAGAGATAATCATCTATATGGGATCTGATGCAAGTGTTGTAGTAGTTACTGTAGGGACTTGCAAACTATCACTACCTATTGGAAGAGTCCTAGTAGTTAAAGAGTATCTTTATGTACCAGAAGTCAGGAGAAACCTTATATATGTAACTAAGCTTGTTAGAAATGGATATTTATTTCTATTCTATAATAAACTAGTCATAAGTCATCGTGATAAACATATTGCAGATGGTGTTTTCACTTCTGATCGACTATATGAATTGTGCATTGATGAAAATGTCATGAATGTTACTACCACTAATAAAAATACTAAAAGATCCAAGGAGGATGGAAATCATTCAAATATGATTTGGCATCAAAGGCTTGATCATTCGTTTGTTAATAGGATCAATAGATTGATAAAGGATGGACCCTTAGATTTTCTACAGGTTCAATCTTTGCCTACCCACGAATATTGTATTCGAGGTAAAATGACTAGGACATCTTTCCGTAACATGGTTAGAAGATGCAAGGGTATTGTTAACCTAATACATAACTATATATGTGCTCCATTTAGTACTGTGACCCAGAATGGATATCAATACTATCTGATGTTTATTGATGATCATTCATGATACAGGTTTATCTTCCTGCTACATCATAAATCTGAAACCTTTGAAAAGTTCAAAGAGTTCAAGGCTTTGGTTGAGAACCAAACTGATAGGAAGATTAAACATATTCGATCTGATCGAGTCGGCGAGTACCTATCAAGAGAATTCAAGGAATACCTTAAAGAGAATGGAATTGTCTTCAATCTCACTCCTCTTGGAACCCCCCAACTTAATGGTGTTGCTGAAAGATGCATCAGGACCATCACGGACATGGTTCGCTCAATGAGAGTAAAGCACATTTAACACTTAGTTTTTGAGGTATACAGTAGAGATTGCAATATATATCCTGAACAAGATTCCTAGCAAATCCATACCTAGAACTCCTCATGAACTTTGGTATGGAACCAAACCTAGTATTAAAC
The DNA here is from genome assembly GCA_037367405.1 of Ottelia alismoides. Taxonomy (NCBI): domain Eukaryota; kingdom Viridiplantae; phylum Streptophyta; class Magnoliopsida; order Alismatales; family Hydrocharitaceae; genus Ottelia; species Ottelia alismoides. The sequence continues at coordinate 193,613 of JAZKJV010005914.1, read as the reverse complement.
ACTTGAGAGTTTGGGGTTGCTTAGTCCATGCGAAGAACACGGATGCAAGTAAGCTAGAATCTCACATTCGTGAGTGCTACTTCATTGGGTATGTTAAGGATGATATTGGATACCAACTTTTTGACCCTAAGACCTAGAAGGATTTTGTCTCTAGAGATGTGAAATTTTTGGAGGATAGTTTCCTTAAAAGTCAAGACAAAAATGAAGTAAAGGAACTCATTGAGTCCCCTAAGGATTCTAAACTTCCTAAACCAGAAACTAAAAAGATAAATAAAGATGAAACACCCAAACCTCTTTGAAGGAGTTCAATGGTAGTTGTGCCACCTAAAAGGTATGCATTCCATGTATCAGTTGAAACTGACAATGATCCAACTTCATTTGATTAAGTACTCGCAAATCATGACATGATGGATGCTAGAAATGAAGTTAGAAATTGACTCCAGGCATAAGAATGGTGTATGGACCCTAGAGGATCCACCTAAAGGGGTAAAATCCATTGGGTGTAAATGGATCTTCAAGAGAAAGAGGGGACCTGATGGGAAAGTAGAGACTTTCAAGGCACAGCTCGTAGCCAAGGGCTACACATAGAGAGAAGACATCGACTACGATGAGATATTCTCTCCTGTTGCTATGCTTAAGTCCATCAGGGTACTGCTGGTATAGTTGCATCTCATGACTATGACATCTGGCAGATGGACGCCAAGACAACTTCCTCAATGGATACCTTGAGGATTATATCTATATGGAGCAGTCTCAGGACTTCATAACCAAGGTAAAGTATGCAAGATGAAGAAATCCATATATGGGCTCAAATAAGCTTCTCGTAGATGGAACATCATATTTGATGAAACCATAAAGAGTTATGATTTTATGCAGAATCCTAATGAACCGTGTGTGTACAAGAAGCTTAGTGGGAGCGCCATTGTGTTCATCGTGCTTTATGTAGATGAAATCCTTATCATTGGGAGTGATACAGGGATGATGGCCAGTCTTAAGATTTGGCTATCTCATACCTTAAAGATGAAAGATCTTGGAGAATCCTCTTACATCTTAGGACTAAAGCTATTCAGAAACCAAGAAAAAAGTATATTGGGATTATCACAACATGGGTACATTAAGAAAATTTTGGAACGTTTCCATATGGATAATTCCAAGAATGTTTTCATTCCCTTAAGACATGGTATCTACCTATCTAAAGGGATGGCTCCTCAAAGTGTTGAGGAAAAGAAAGCCACGGCTGGATGCCCCTACGCATCAGCTTTAGGAAGCTGAATGTACGTCATGATGTGTACGAGGTCAGATATCTGCCATTCAGTGGGAGTGGTAAGTCGTTATCAATCATGCTATGGAGAACAACACTGGAATGCAGTGAAGAACATTTTCAAGTATCCAAGACGGACACAAGATTATATCTTGGTCTATAGAGATGGTGATCTCCAAGACTTAGGATACACAGATTTAGGATTCCAGTCAGATATAGATAATCAAAAGTCAACATCAGAGTTTGTGCTCATGTTGAATGGTGGTGTTGTGAGCTGGGGAAGGAAGAAGCGGGATACTACGACCAATTCAACAACTGAAGCTGAATACATTACCGCATCGGATGATGCAAAGGAGGCGGGGTGGTTGTGCAAGTTCGTCCTGTAACTTGGCATGGTTTCCTCTAATACTCCCATCCCGCTACTCTACGATAACACAAGCGCAATTACCCAGGCGAAGGAACCCAGATGGCATCAAAAGAGCAAGCATGTGGAAAGGAAATACCATATAATTCGGGAGATTCAAAAGCGTGGTGACATCATCATTACCATGGTGGCCTCTGCCGATAACGTTGTTTACCCTCTTACTAAACCTTTGACAGAAAAGATTTTCGACCAGCAAGTAATGAGTATGGTTTTAAGGATTGTACTTGAATGGTTCTGAGGGCTAGTGGGAGATAGTTAGCCATGTGAGCCCGAGGCGAACCATTCCTACAATAAATGTTATTGTAATGTTTGATCTATCAATAAAAGTTATTGGTTATTTCACTCCCTATCTGAGATGCACTATAAGGCCCCTCTATACAATTAGGTTTATGTACCATGGACATCTTACTGATCATGCAGCTATTGATTCAATGGTTGAATCATAGAGGCTGGTGATTGGATGAATATCTAAGGAGTTAGATTAAGGACTCATCAAGCACCATCAAATGATTGTTAAGAGATTATCTCCAATCCGAGTAGAAGATGGCAATCTTTTCTCATTTGGATGATATTTGACTGACCTCTTGATGCATATCCTCTGCATGGGAATAAAGATTTGGAGGTGCCAAATTAGTTATGTCAAAGAGTTGACTTAACAAGATCAAGATAACCAAGTCCTATGTCATATATTGTCACGATATAGGAATGCACCCTCTGACCGTAGACATATGTTTTTCTATATGTCTAAGTATGTACATTTGGCAAACCAATAGGTTGATGGCCTAATTAAGGTCTATACACCGGTGAGCTGGTATGCATATGAGGGCATATGAGTGATGCTATCTCTCACAGGGATCATACAATCTCACTTGTAAATCAGAAGACATGAGCTCACTAAAGGATATGGGAAGATCCTTAAGCACCTCACGAAAACGTGAAGATCGCATTGTATGCGATCGGGAGCGACTAGTCACACTAGTAGCTCGAGGTAGTGGAATTTTAAAAATTTTAATACGATGAAACCACATGATCCAAGAACACTTCATGGATCATTTTATCTAAACCACAAACAAGTATTAGGTTTACCTCTTGAAGCATGGTTGCGATCGAGTCTGTAAACGAAGAGACCTCTTGTCTCAAGTCCGATCCGACGGAGGAGACACGTGCGAACGTATTGATGAAATATGTAGTTCTCGTAATCCATGTTGATGATCCAAGAGGAGAATCTCCTGGTCTCGTCACACGAGATACGACATCTTCTTCATGAGAGAGGCATACTAAAGGAGATGGAGATCCATGAGCAAACAATCCGACAGCATAACGACGATGCTGCGATGATGACGACTCTCTTTAGGGCTCCATGGTGGACGACCACAATGAGAGAGAGAGAGAGTTGGTGTGTAGAGAGAGAGCATATGAAGTTGTCATTCATCTCTTGAAGAGCAAGGGGTGCATCTTCGTATATAGTATTTTGGGAGTCCATGGATCACAATCCATGGACTACACAAAATCAATGGATGAGATTGATTTGTTTTTCTTTCAATGGCCAGGATTTTGTTGTAAAAACACAAAAATAATTAATTTAATTTAGATTAAATATATATCAATAATTAATCCCAAATCAATCAAGCATGGAGATTATGGAATGGAGATTGCGTCCTTCCATAATATGGGAGTGGTCGGCCACCCTTTCCTAATGGGAGTTGGTGGTTGTCCATCCTCCCAATTGGGAAGGATCCAATCTATGTATTCTCATGAGATTACGTTATTCTATGAAAATCTCCAAAATTTACAACAACACTTGTTGTAAATTATTCTATAAAAATAATTCATAATTATTTTGTGAATATTGCAATCTTGTCATTGGAGAATTGTGAATCACATCCACAACTCAAAATAAAATGTGATTTACATTTTCAATTAAATATTCAATGTGAATCCAATTCATATCAATAATTAATCAATAAATATAAATCATAATAGGCTCTCTCTTTCTAATACACTATAAATCACATTTATAATATATATGAATAATTAGGATAGTGTTATCAACATTATTCATATCCATGATAATTAAATCACATTTAGTCATCTTGGCTCTCTATCCTCATGTACCCAAATAATATGAACCACATTCACATTATTCACATCTTTGATAATTAAATCACATTTAATTGTCTAAGATAACTCTCCTTATAATATGAATCAAATTCATATTATTCATAATAATTAAATCACATTTAATTATCAATTTTCTCAATACTCGGATACATATATCAACAATAAAGTATCCTTAAACTCTTTCAAGGATAATGTGCTTTCTCCGCGGATACTTGGAGATAAGGACAGGACGATTGTATTGTTCCATGTATAATGACTAGGATATTGAGATCACATCTCAAATCCATGTCCTATGGACCTCTAATAGATGCTTGATTAAATCAAGGCCACAAATCTAATCTTCTCATTACATCTAAATCATATTCAGATCAATGTCCAACATTTGGATCAAGATCAGATCACTTATCTACTAAGAGTAGTCACTAAAATCCAGACACATTTCATCATTCCCTAGGAATGGAAGCATCATGGTTATACAATATGATCACATCATCCTCAGGTACTCCTTATACATGTACATCATGCATACTGGAAGACCTAGATTAAACCTGAAGTTTTAGATCTATTTTACATTGTCAACTTCAGGGATTTATCATTAAGTTTCTCATTCGATCATTGAGAGTTGGTATCGATCATACTTTCCAAAAGCATATATCATACCCAGATATTGATCATAAACTTTCCAAAAGCATATATCAAACCTACAAATTCACTCAAGCTTCCAAAGAAAGATGACCATGCACGGAATTGGAATCCCAATATCTCATGAGTGAGCTCATGTCTTCGGGTTCACTAAATGAACCTGTATGTTCCCTTTGAGAGATTGTATTACTCATATGCCATTGCATGCACACCAGCGCGCCGATGTATAGACCTTGGTTAGGTCATCAACCTATTGGTCTGCCAAATGTACATACTCAGACATATAGCAACACATCTATCTCCGATCATAGGATGCGGGCCTATATCGTGACGGCATACGACATAGGTCTTTGGTTATCTCGATCTTGTTAAGTTAACTCTTTGACCTAACTTATTTAACACCTCCAAATATATGTTCCTATGCAGAGGACTTGCATCAAGAGGTCGATTAGATATCAGCCTTTTGAGAAAGGATTGTCATCTCCTACTCAGTCAAGAGATCATCTCTTAATAATCGTTTGATGGTGCTTAATGAATCCACAATCTAACTCTTTAGACTTTCATCCAAGCACCATCCTCTATGATTCAAAAATTGAATCAATAGTTGTATATTTATTATGATGGCTACATAACCCTAATTGTACTAAGGGACCTATTATGAAAATTAATTATTCTTCATTTCAGATCAGGGAATGATATTCACAATAACATTTATTGCATAATGGCTCGTCGTGGGCTCGCATGTCCAACTCTCACTGGTGTGGTATTGGGGCCGATCAAATTCCAAGCATGGTCATCGTGCTTTAGAAGCATGACAAGAATTTTGAGGTATGATATGTTCCTTTAGAAAGCATATGATCAATACCAACTCTCAATGACCGAATGAGAATCTTAATCATAAAATCCTGAAGTTGACAATGTAAATTGATCTGTGTCTTCAGGTTTATCATATGTCTTCCAGTATGCAGGATGTACATGTATTAGGGATACTTAAGGGTGATGTGATCATAAATGATTGTATAACCATGACGCTTCCATCACGAGGGAGTGACAAAACAAGTCTGAATTTTAGTGACTCCTCTCGTAGAGAAGTGATGTGATCTTGGTCCAAATGTTGGACATTGATATGAATATGATTGAGATGCAATGAAAAGATTAGATTTACGATCTTGATTTAATCAAGCATCTGTAAGAGGTCCATAAGATATGGGTTTGAGACGTGATCTCAATATCCAAGTGACTATAAGTGGAACGTGCAATCGCCCTGTCCTTATCTTCAAGTATCTGCGAGAAAGCACATTATTCTTGAAAGAGTTCGAGAATAATTCCACTGTTAGATTAAATCCACACATTGAGAAATGGATAAGTAAGTGTGATTTAATTATAATGAATAATACGGATTTGATTCATATTATTCAGATGCATGAGAATGATGATCCAATATAATTATATGTGATTTAATTATTATGGATAAGAACAATGTGTATAGCACTATCCAAATATTCATATATATATTATAAATGTGATTTATAATATACTAGAGAGAGCCTATTGTGATTTATATTTGTTGATTAATTATTGATGTGAATTGAATTCACATTGGATATTTAATTAAAAACATAATTTACACTTTATTTTGGGTTGTGAATGTTATTCACAAATTTCCAAGGGCATGATTGCAATGTTCACAAGATAATTGTGAATTATGTTGTGAGATAATTTGCAAAAAATGTTGTTGTAAATATTGGAGATTTTTTCATGAGATAATGTAATCTCATGAATTGGAAGAAGATTGCCACCTTCCAACTAAAGGTTGTGGATGGCTACCAAATCCTAATTGGAATGGGTGGTCGTGTCCCCCCCCCCCTCATGAGATAAGGCTAATCTCCTTTTCAATTATCCCCAAGGATAATTGATTTAATTTGAAATTAAATTATATTGATTACTCAATATATATTAAATTAAATTAAATTAATTATTGTTGTGTTTTTATAACAAGATCATGGCCATTCAAAGAAACACAAATCAATCGCATCCATTGATTTTATGTTGTCCATGGATTGAGATCCATGAACTCCCAAAATACTATATAAGAAGAGACAACCCTTGCTCTTAAAAATTACATCAAGAATTGCTCTCTCTCCCTCATTCTCACGCCACCCTCTCTCTATCTTACGTGGTCGCATCATCGTTGTATTGCTGCTTGGACTACTCGCAGATCTATGTTTACTTCGGTGTGCCTTGATCGTGAAGAAGATGTTTAATCTCGTGAGATGATATCAGGAGATTCATCGCTTAGATTAACAACTTGGATTGCGAGAAGCATGCGATTCATCTCCGTGCTCGCAAGCATCTCCTCCGACAGATCAAACTTGAGACAGGAAATTTCTCTGTTTAGAGACTCGATCACAACCAACCTACAAGAGGTATTCCTTTATCTAGTATGTGGTTTAGATGAAATGATCTGAGAAGTATTCTTGGATCATGTGGTTTCATCGATTAAAATTTTAAATTCTGTTGCACTGAGCAACTAGTGCGTCTAGTCGCTCCCGATCGTATATGATGTAATCCTCACACTTCCGTGATGCACTAAAGGATTCTTCCATATTCGTCACCCGCACCCTGGGGTGGAGGTAACTCCCTACACCTGACCTATTTTTCTATTATTTTTTTACTTTTTTGAATGAAACTTCAGGGGATTTACTTAATATGTTGAGTAGAATATGTGTTCCAAGTTTCATGCAAAACAAGCATTCCTAACATGTTTATCTAGAAGGTCATTTTCAACAATTCTGAGACCGTTAAAATTTGGTAGTGTTAATGGAGATGATAGGAGTCTCAAATTAAGTTGAATTTGAATGACATCATGGTGATATATAGTGTTCTAATTCTCCCAAGATTTCAGTTCAAAAAAATCAAAAAATAATGAAAAATAGGTCGGGTGTAGGGAGTTACATGCCCCCATCAGTGTAGGCTCCCATATATATACAATGAATTTTAAACTTTAATAATTTCCGCAAGGCACATTTCTAATCATTTTTAATTGTTTCAAGTTTAACTCAGCCATGGCCTGTCCCAAGCCTGGGTAAATTGAGAAGGGTTGCACATTAGGTGGACAACATCCAGCGTAGGAGAGATAAATTCCTACATAGTGTTCTTTTAAGAAAACTATTTAGGAATTTTTCTCGAAACCATTCGGATAAATTCTTAAATAGTGTTCTTTTAAGAACACCATTTAGGAATTTGTCTCGAATTCATTCGGATCTTTTAATCAAGGATTTAAGCAGACATCTAGATTTCGTTGGGGCATTCTCTACTTGCGATGTGTTTCATCGCCTGAATGCAATGAGAAGTTGGCAAGAGCTGATACATCATTGCTCGGATGTTGTTCAAAATTTGCAAGGATTATCGCTTGAGGAAAACATGTGAGTAAATAAGCTAGTTTTACTGCATCGCCACCTGGATGCAGTCCAAATTTTGCAAGGGTTCTCGCATGATGGACACATGCATGTAAAGAATTTAGTCCAAAAGAGGTTGCAAAGAAAGTTTCAAACAGGTGGGTGGAATATTGTTACTTTGACAGGCAAATCAATGGAGTTAGTTGATGCGATGGAAAGAAGGGAGATTCAGATATTATATCTACAAGAGAAAAATGGGTTGAAGAGAAAGCAAGGGAGTTCGAGAAGACATGCTTTGAACTTTGGTATTCAGATAAAGATAAGGGCATAAATGGTGTTGGAGTGGTTTTTCATAAGGCTTTGAAGGATTGTGTGGTTGAGGTACAAATATCTGGGGATCGGATTATATTACTAAAAGTGGTGCTCGAAGAAGAAATTATGAATATCATCTCAGTTTGTGCACAACAAATCAGTTTAGATGATAGGACTAAACAAGCTTTTACGAGGATTTGGGTAATATTATGCAAGGAATCCCACAAATAGAGATGATTTGCCTAGGTGGAGATCTTCATGGACATGTGGAAAAGGATGCTTGAGGGTATGCTAGTGTTCACGGAGGACATGGCTTCGGGGATAGAAATGAAGAGGGAAATGTCTTTCTGGATTTTGTAACAACTTATGATCTTTTCATTGTAAATACTCTCTTCAAGATGAGGGAGGAGCATTTAATTACTTATAAGTGTGGCTCACCTAGGCGTTGAGAAGAAGAGATCGATTTTGTTGCAAAGACTGCAAAGTAATCCTAGGAGAGAGTCTGACCATCCAACTGAAGGATATTGAGAATCCTCAAGCGCAACACGGAAGCATGACGATCGCATCTCATGCGATCGGGGCGACTAGTCACACTAGTCGCAAGGTGCAGCGGAATTTTAAAAAATTAAATGATATGATGAAACCACATGATCACAAGAACAATTCTTAGATCGTTTCATCAAACCATAAAGTATTAGGAATACCTCTCGAAGCGTGGTTGCGATCACGAGATCTCTAAAGCAAGAGATCCTCCTGTCTCAAGTCCGATCCACGGAGACAGCACTTGCGGGCGTGATGATGAGACGCATGACTCCCGCAATCCTTGATGAAGATCCAAGCCTCGAATCTCCTGATTTTGTCCAACAAAATCCGTCATCTTCCTCTAGAGCAAGCAGCCCCAAAGAAGAAGGAGATCCTCGAGTAGTCGATGGCGAAGGCGAGAACTTCACTCTTTCTCAACAAAGGTGGTCGTCCACCTTGTAAAGAAGGAGAGAGAGAGAGAGAGGATGAGAATGAGAGGGAGAGAGAGAAGTAGAGTAGGCGTCTACTTGATGTACACCTCAAGGGCTAGGGTTGCCCTCCTTATATACTAGTTTGGGATCCAATGGATCTCAATCCATGGCTCATATGGATCCAACGACTATTGTCATCCAAGAGCCATCCAACGGCTATGATTGTTGTTGGTTAAAAACTAACAACATTAATTTATATTAAATTAAATATATGTTGAATTATTATCAACAAAATTTAATTAACATAAATTAATTATTAAGAGATAATATGATAACAAATAAAGAGAGGCAATAAACCACCCTTGATTATAGGGGGCGTCACCTATGACTAAGTCATAGGTGACGCCACCTTGTAATTTGGTGGTATTTTATCTCCTTTTATTTTATCTCATTATTTCTTAATTAATTGCAATAACTATTAATATCCACCAAATTAATTCCAAATTAATTTGTGAATATTTCAATCATGCCATTGAAAAATATGTGAATCATATTCACATCCCAAACTAATTTGTAAATTACATTTCCAATTAATTAACTAATGTGAATTCAATCTACATTAATAATTAACAAATGCTATTTACAATGTTTCTCTCTCTCTTTCTCTCTCTGATATATTATAAATCCCATTTATAATATACATAGATATTCTGGATAGCACTATCTATGATCTGCTTATCCTTGATAATTAAATCTCATTTAATTATCTTGGACAATCATTCTCACAACATGAATCTCATTCATATTGTACTTGATAATTAAATCTCATTTAATCATCAAGACCTTCTTGCTTGGATATTAAATTCATCACAGGAATTATTCTTGAACTCCTTCAAGAATAATGTGCCTTCTTCGCAGATACTTGGAGATAAGGATAGGGCGATTGTATTGTTCCACGTATAGTGACTTGGATGTAGAGATCTCATCTCAAATCCAGATCTAACGGACCTCCTACAGATGCTTGATTAAATCAAGTCCGTATACTTAATCTTCTCATTGCATCTGAATCACATTCAGATCAATGTCCAATACTTGGACTAAGATCAAGTTACTTCTCTACTGAGAGGAGTCACTAAAATCCAGACCTGTTTCATCACTCCCTCGGACTGGAAGCATCATGGTTATACAATCGTTTATGATCACATCACCCTCAAGTATTCCCAATACCTACACATCTTGCATACTGGAAGACCAATGATCAACCTGAAGATGAAGATCAATTTTACATTGTCTTCTTCAGGGTTTGATCACCAAGTTTCTCAATCTTGGTCATTGGGAATTGGTATCAATCATATGATTTCCCAAAGCATATATCATACCTTCAAATTCTTGTCATGCTTCCAAAGCACGACGACCATGCATGGAATTTGATCCCAATACCTCATGAGTGAGCTCATGTCTTCCGGTTCATAAGTGAACCTATATGATCCCTTTGAGAGATCGTATTACTCATATGCCCTTACATGCACACCAGCTCACCAGTGTATAGACCTTGATTAGGTCATCAACCTATTGGTCTGCCACATGTACACACTCAGACATATAGTAACACATCTGTCTCTGGTCAGAGGATGTGTGCCTATGCTGTGACAGCATTCAACATAGGGCTTAGGTTATCTCGATCTCGCTAAGTCAACCCTTTGACTTAACTAATCTGACACCTCTGAATCACTATTCCTATGCAGAGGACCTGCATCAAGAGGTCAGTCAGATATCAGCCTATGTGAGAAAGGATTGCCATCTCCTACTCAGGCTGGAGATCATCTCTTATAATCATTTGACAGTGCTTGATGAGTCATCTATCTAACTCATTAGATATTCATCCGAACACCAGCCTCTATGATTCAACAGCTATATGATTATCAAGACGACCACGGTACATAACCCTAATTGTACAGAGGGACCTATTATGCAAATTATTTATTCTTCATTTCAGATCAAGGAATGATACGTGCAATAACATTTATTGCATAATGGCTCACCGTGGGCTCGCATGTCCAACACCAACATCGCTTGTAGTCATGGATGTGCAAATAAAAGGGCTAGTAAAGAATAGGAGGGTTTCCAAGATTACTATATCTAGATAGTGGAATCCTCAATTGAAGCAATCAAGCTTTAGAGACAAGATTTTAGAAGACTTATCTTGGGATTTAACGGAAGTGCTAATGAGATGTAGGAGTCCGTAACATATTAACTCCAAAGGATGGCTAAAGAGATGCTAGGTGACTCAAAGGGAGGAGCTCTAGGGCAAAAGGAGGCTTGGTGGTGGAGTGGAGGGGTGCAAGAGAAGCTCAAAATTAAAAGAGCATTTTTTTAAGCTATGTCAAAGGCTAGAACATATGAAATTATCACAAACTATAAAATAACAAAGAAGAAAGCAAAGAAGGTGGTAAGAGAAGCAAAGTCAAAAGCTTATGAAGTTTTGTACAAAAATCTCGATTCTGAGGAGGGTCAGAAGGATATATTCAGGCTGGCTAAAGCAAAAGAAAGAAAGACCAAAGATCTTTTTCAAGTGAGATGCATTAAGGATGAGGAAGGTCACGTGTTTGTTACTCGGAAGGATGTAGAGACTAGATGGAAGCATGAATTCCATAAGCTTTTCATTGGAGAAGGAAATAGAGAGTTCACTTTGAGAAATCTAGCTAGCCGTGAAAGTTACTTGAATCATGCAAGCTACAAACAAATACAAAGGAAGGAAGTAGAGGAGGCTTTAAAGGTTGTGAGACATGGGAAAGGTGTAGGACCTGATGACATTCCTGTAGAAGTTTGGAGAGTTTTAGGTGAGCATGGTTTGACTTGGCTTACAAATTTATTCAATGTTATTTGGTGAAGCAAGAAAATAACTTATGAATGGAGGAGAAGCATCATGGTGCCTCTTTATAAGAACAAAGGAGACATTCAAAATTGTTCAAATTACAGAGGTATCAAGCTGATGAGTCATACTATGAAAATTTGAGAACATGTGATCGAAAGAAGGTTGAGGCAAGCTTCCAAGTAAAAGAAAACCAATTCAGATTCATGTCAAGTCGCTCAACTATTGAAGTTATTCTCTTGCTGAGGAGAACAATGGAGATTTACAGAGGTTAAAGGAAGAACATCCATATGATTTTTATTAATTTAGATAAGGCCTATGATTTTGTCCCATGAGAGATACTGTGGAGAGTTTTGAAGAAGAGACAAGTACATATCCTATACATTAACATCATAAAAGAAATGCATGATAGGGCTTCATCTTGTGTAGGATACCGTCTTGGAAGACTGACTATTTTGACATCAACAGTGGTCTGCATCAAGGTTCAACTTTGAGTCCATTCCCTTATACTTTGATTATGGGGAGCTGACAAGTCGCATTCAGGATGAGATACCTTAGTGTATGTTATTCATTGATGATATTGTGTTGATTGATGAGACGAGAGATGGAGTAAATGAGATGCTTGAGGTCTAGAGACATGCTTTGGAGACTAAAGGATTTCATATAAGTAGGGCTAAGACTGAATATATGGAGTGTACTTTCGATGGAAGCAATGGTGAAGGAATCAATGTTAAGATTGGTGATGATAACATTCAGAAGAGAGATTCTTTTAGATACATGGGATTTATTTTGCAACATGATGGAGAAATTGATGGATATGTTACAAATAAAATAAACGCAGGTTGGCTAAAGTGGAGAGGGGCTTCTATTGTTCTCTATGATAAGAGAATTCCTTTGAAAATCAAAGGAAAGTTTTACAAAGCAGATGTGAGACCTGCTATGCTCTATGGATCTGAATGTTGACCTATGAACCATAGACATGTGCAGAGAATGGTAGTAGCAGAAATGAAAATTCGAAGATGAAAGTGTGGACACACACATAAAGATCGGATTCGGAATGATGCCATCAGAATGAAAGTTGGTGTAGCTTCGATCGACGATAAGATGCGAGAAAATCGATTAAGGTGGTTTGACCATGTGCAAAGGAGGTCGGTTGATGCACCGGTGAGGAGCTGTGAGTTTTGGAATGTTGAGCCATCTAAAAGAGGGTGTGGAAGGTCCAAGAAGTGTTGGAATGAGACTATATGAAGGAATCTTAGTTTTTTGGATCTAAGCTCGAGAATGACCCAAGATAGATCTGAATGGAGGCAAAAAAAATCCATGTAGCCGACACTACTTAAAATGGGAAAAGGCATTGTTTTTGTTCTTGTTAATTGTTCAAAGTTTGTTCGTATTTCTTGATATTGTATGTTCATATAAAAATATAAAATCACAAAGCAATCAAAAATATAAAGATACTAAAATATCACACCTTGGTTATAGGTATTATATACCTAAGTATATAAAACCCTAATTTACTCTGTGTACATAATAAAATCAAAATTTCATAAAAATACCCATATGCCTAACAACCTACATATAGTAATAAAATATAATGTGTGCGTATTACTAGCAATAATACAAAGATAAAAGTTGACAATCCTAAATGCATTTATAATGTACATGTAAAATGCACTAACAAATTATTGCCAACTAACAAATTATTGCTAGCCATAATTGGTTGAATTTGCATTTCAGACATTCTACAACACAACAACAACAAAGCCTTTTTCCCACAATTAAGTAGGGTCAGCTATATCGATTCTTCCTCTCGGGATTATATCCAAAAAAAACTAAGATCCCTTCGTATAGTCTCTTTCCAACACTTCTTAGGCCGTCCTCGCCCTCTTTTAACTGGCTCAACATCCCAACACTTGTATCTCCTAACTGGTGCATCAGTCGATCTTCTTTGTAAATGACCAAACCATCTTAAGAGGTTTTCTCGCATCTTATCCTCGATTGGAGTTACACCAACTTTCTTTCTGATTGTATCATTCTGAATCCGATCTTTACGTGTGTGTGTGTGTGTGTCCACACATCCACCTTAGCATTTTCATTTCTGCTGCAACCATTCTTTACATATGTCTATGGTTCACAGGTCAACATTCAGATCCATAGAGCATAGCAAGTCTCGCGGCTGCTTTGTAAAACTTTCCATTAATTTTTAAAGGAATTTTATTATCACAAAAAACAGCAGAGGCTCCTCTCCACTTTAACCAGCCTACATTTATTCTATTAGTAACATCTCCATCAATTTCCCCATCATGTTGCAAAATAGATCCCAGATATCTAAAAGAATCTCTCTTCCGAATGTTATAGTCACCAATCTTCACCTCGATTCCTTCACCATTGCTTCCATCAAAGGTGCACTCCATATATTCCATCTTAGTCGTACCTATACGAAATCCTTTAGTCTCCAATGCATTTCTCCAGACCTCAAGCTTCTCATTTACTCCATCTCTAGTCTCGTCAATCAACACAATATCATCAGCAAATAACATACACCAAGGTAACTCATCCTGATTGTGACTTGTATCTCGTGCATAATTAAAGTAAAATGAAATGGACTCAAAGCTGAACCTTGATATAAACCAATGTTGATGTCAAAATAGTCAGTCTTCCCAGACGGGGTCCTTACACAAGATAAAGCCATATCATACATATCCTTTATGAGGTTAATGTATAGGACAAGTATTTATCTCTTCTCCAAAATTCTCCACAATATCTCTCGTGGGAAAGAATCATAAACCTTCTCCAAATCAATAAAGATCATATGGAGGTTCTTCCTTTTAGCTCTATAAATCTCCATTGTTCTCCTCGGCAAATGGATGGCTTCAATAGTTAAGCGATATGGCATGAATCCGAATTGGTTTTCTTTTACTTTAGAAACTTGCCTCAACCTTCTTCCGATCATACATTCCCAAATTTGCATACCTTCTTTATTTTGCAAATGTGAACAATTTTGAATGCCTCCTTTATTCTTATAAAGAGGCACCACGATACTCCTCCTCCAATCTTCAGGCATTTTCTTGCTTCGCCAAATAACATTGAATAGATTCGTAAGCCAAGTCAAATCGTGCTCACCTAAAACTCTCCATACCTCTACAGGGATGTCATACAGTCTTACACCTTTCCCAGGTCTCATAACCTTCAAAGCCCCATCTACTTCCTTTCTTTGTATTCGTCTATAGCTTGCACGATTCAAGTAACTTTCACTATCCTTCCCTAGTGAAAAGTTTACAGAAGTACTGCTCTCATCTAGTCTCTATATCCTTCTGAAGTAACAAGCATGTGACCTTCCTCATCCTTAATGCGTCTCACTTAAGAAAGGTCTTTAGTCTTTCTTTTGCTTGCTTTGGCCAACCTGAATATATCCTTCTGACCCTCCTTAAAGTCGAGATTTTTATACAAAACTTCGTAAGCTTTTGACTTAACATCGCTTACAGCCTTCTTTGTTTCCTTCTTCGCTATTTTGTAGTTTGTGACAGTTTCCTCTGTTCTATCCTTTGACATAGATTTAAAGCATGCTCTTTTAATTTTTAGCTTCTCTTGCATCCCTTTAGTCCACCACCAAGCCTCCTTTTGACCTGGATCTCCTCCCTTTGACTCGCCTAGCATCTCTTTGGATACCTTTCAGATACAAGATGCTACTGCCTCCCACATCTCATTTGCACTTCCGCTACAATCCCAAGATAAGTCTTATAAAACCTTCTCCTTGAAGTTCGATTGCTTCAATGGGAGATTCCACCATCTAGTTTTAGTAATCTTAGGAACCCTCCTTTTCTCTACCATCCCTTTTATTTGCACATCCAAGACTAACAAGCGATGTTGGGTTTTAAACTCTCTCTCTTGGGATTACTTTGCAGTCTTTACAATGCAACCGATCTTGTCTCCTCAACGTAAAGTAATAAAAAGCAATAAGGGAGAAGCATCGTCCCCTCATCAGCCATTCTACACAGTGTAAAGAATTAAAATCTAGCATTTTTCATTCTAATTCTATGCCTTAATTCCATCATTTAATATTTTTTATTGATTTTACAAATGAATTTCCTTTTGAGAATTTTGGGGTGGCGTCACGTGTGGGCATCCCCTTCATATTTTTCCTTGAATTCTCCACACTCCAATGTGCATGTTGTGTTCAACCGCCTCTAATCAATCGAGAACACGATATTCTCCCTCACTGCTCAATCAAGTGCTACTCCCATGCCTTTTATCACCTGCGAGAGCTCCTTCTAAATCACCATTTCACCATTGGGCCCCTAACATCCACCTTCATTGGAGTTCCACCACATCTGCAATAGAGTTGTATAGAGCAACATTCCTAGTTCAGGAGGAGTAGAGGGATCTTTAGCTTGTCGATCCAAAGGCTCAAGCAGCCTTGTTCGAGGTTAAATCGAGCTCCGAAGAGCCTCCATTCTAGTCAACTATCAAGGCCCTTATAGTTGAAGGTCCATTTCTTTCTAAATCTAGAGGGGGATAGTGCTGCTGAGGTGCGCTTAATTTCCACGTCCTTGGGAAAGCAAAGGCGTGTGATTTGAAGCCTAGATTTTGAGTAGTCAGACCTTGAAGCAAAGGTCCGTTCAACCTCCTCGTCCGAGTACTACAAGACACCTTAGCCACATCGTTCTTCAGTAAACTTGCAGCGGGAGCTACCAGCCTCCTCCTAGCGTGGGTCTCGAGCCAAACTGTGGGCTATAGTGAGTAGGGAACTGTGACGGAGAAAGGCCCGATTCATTGGAGGACCGACCAGGGACTACAACCCTCGACCGAAGGTTCGTATGAGAAGAAAATACCTTTATTTGTTTTTTAAGAAAAGGAAATACCTTTGCTATCGACGCATGGTGATTCTGGCGGTTGCGAATCAATCAATCACATCTAATCTCAACCGTGGAAGATCGAAGCGATAGAATATTCACGTAAAAGGCCCTCCAAGTTCTTTAAGTTCGATAAAGAGACCGCCTCCTGTCGAGGGGGTCCTATTTGATAATTGCAAAAACGTCCCTTACAAACTTACCTGTAATTAATTTATTCTATTTTTTTACATTCATTTGAATTATTGTATGTTGCATTTATTATTAATAATTTTTGCAAGGAGCATGCTAGGTTTAATTGGTTAATTGTTTAAAAAATCATATTAGTGAATTAAGTTTGGAACACTTTCCCACATTTAGTCAATTACCGAGTACAGTATGCATGTTTATGTTGGGTGCGAAGATGCATATTGCTAGGAATCTAATATGACCTCTAAAATTATTTCTCAAGAATACGATTAACCTTAGGATATGAAATTGCTATTTATATACTTGGTATAACCATAATTCACAAGAACATTATGTAGCATTAATAAAAGAATGAGTGGTTAAGGATTTGCCTAGTGTGAGACATCACATTGTTTGAGGAACTATAGATGTTGTTGGAGCTCTTCAAGATCCATTACGTATCAAAGGTCTTTTATTCTTCTTCACATTTGTTATTTTGGTAAAAATCCTTTTTGTTCTTGAAAAGAGATAGCTTGAAAAGGTTCAATTGTACTAAATGAATTTTGTAAATCCGAGAATGTCGTCAAGATGATAAGAAGAAAAGTATTGAGTCGAGTTTTCATTTTTCCTTGATCCATAGTCCATACAAGATGTGCCAGAAAAAATCCATCCACTAATATTAACAAAATGACCTAATTTAATTGTTTCCTTAACTCACTAACTATATTATATCAACCATACCCTTTGATATTTTGCCACATCAAAATTGCCTCGTGTACATTAGCATCCATACATCTTCCATAATTTTTTTATAAAAAATATTACAATTTGCCTTTTTCAAAAAATTAAAAAAATCTTAAAAATTAAAAGATTGTCTTGAAATTTAATTAAAAATAGAAACACTTTGAAAATTTTCCCAAAGTTTATCTTTTACCTTATCTTTTCACGTATGTAAAGGACTTAAAGAGGTATTATTAATATCTATTAAAAACTTGAAACCTTCCTAAATATATTAAAAATATTATTAAATCAAGAAACATAAAAATATTTAGTTTTGTATATAATTAAGCATATTATCTTCCTAATCACGGCCAAGAGTTCATTGACCTTAGGTCAAATGTACACTTGGCCAAGGTCTGCACCTGTCTATGCTGACCTCCCTTTTGCTCCAGTTTTTTTCCCATGATACACTACCCAAAGTGCTTCTATTTCTTCATGAAAAATCTTGTCAAACCATCCCTTTTCCACACTAGATCCATGCCTTGCTCAGCCGAGCATTGATCCGCTCGCAAACCCTAATTTTTGAAGCCCTTGTCACTTGTATATAAATAACTCCCTCCTCCTCCATTTTCTGTTGTTCTCATTTGATATCTTCATCTGACCCCTTGGCTTCACCTGAGGAACTTGTCGACGCTCCACGTGCCACAGCGAAGAGGAGGTTGATCAGAGTAGGTTCCATCATCGTTGGAGTTTCACCCTGGGCAGTTCTGCTCCTTGATTTGCAGGTATGAGCTGCTTCTTTTCTTAGCATTCCTTGGAAGATTTTTGTTCTAGCTATTGGACATGTGAGCCTGCAATGAAATATTATTGCAAATCATTCCTTGATCTAAAATGAAGAATAACTAATTTTCATAATAGGTCCCTTAGTTTAATTAGGGTTGTACCATGACCATCTTAATGATCATACATTTGTTGATTTAATGGTTTAATCATATAAGCTGGTGCTCGAATGATATCTAAAGAGTTAGATTAAGGATTCATCAAACACCGTCAAGTGATTGTTAAGAGAGGAACTCCAACTTCAGAAAACGATGATAATTCTTCTCTAAAGGTTGATATCTAACTGACCTCTTGATGCAAGTCCTCTGCATAGGAATAGAGATTCGGAGGTGTTAAATAAGTTAGGTCAAAGAGTTGACTTAATAAGATCAAGATAACCATGTCCAATGTCGTAAACTGTATCGATATAGGCACGCATCCTT
Organism: Ottelia alismoides; assembly: GCA_037367405.1. Lineage (NCBI taxonomy): Eukaryota > Viridiplantae > Streptophyta > Magnoliopsida > Alismatales > Hydrocharitaceae > Ottelia > Ottelia alismoides. Next base: position 174,630 of record JAZKJV010005914.1, on the reverse strand, counting down.
TGATCAGAGACATATGTGTTAATATATGTTTGAGTATGTACATTTGCCAGATCGATAGATTGATGATCTAATAAAGGTCTATACACTAGCAAGTTGTTGTGCATACAAGGGCATATGAGTAATACGATCTCTTAAAGGTATCATACAGGTTCTTTACTGAACTGAAAGGCATGAGCTCACTCATGAAATATTGGGATCAAATTCTGTGCATGGTCATCTCGCTTTATAAGCTTGACTGAATTTGTAGGTTTGATATATATATATATATATATATATATATACTTTGAGAAATTATATGATCAATACATAGGTATGATATATGCTTTTGGAAAGTATATGATCGATACCAACTCCCAATGATCGAATTGAGAAACTTAATGATAAAACTATGAAAAAGATAGTCTAAATAAGATCTAAAACTTCAGGTTTAATTTAGGTCTTTCAGTATGCATGATGTATGGTTATTAGGAATACTCAAGGGTGATATGATCTTAAACGATTGTATAACCATGACTCTTCCATTCCGAGGGAGTGATGAAATAGATTTCGATTTTAGTGACTCCTCTCAGTTGAGAAGTAATCTAATCTTAGTCCAAATGTTGGACATTGATCAAGATGCGATTCAGATACAATGAGAGGATCAGATCAACGACCTTGACTTAATCAAGCATCCATTAGAGGTTTCTAAGATTGGATTTGAGATATGATCTCAATATCCAAGTCACTATACGTGGAATGTACAGTCGCCCTATCCTATCTCCAAGTATCCGAGAAGAAAGCGCATTATTCTTGAAAGAGTTCAAGAATAATTCCATTGATGTATTATATATTTTAGCATTAAGAAATTGACAATTAAATGTGATTTAATTATCATGAATAGTGTGAATGTTATTCATATTATTTCGATGCATGAGAATGATGATCCAAGACCATTAAATATGACTTAATTATCATGGATATGAATAATGTGGATAGTACTATCCATATTAATCATATATATTATAAATGTGATTTATAATATATTAGAGAGAGCTATTTGTAAATAGTATTTACAATTTAAATGTTGATGTGAATTTGATTCACCTTAGACAGTAAATTGAAAATGCAATTTACATTTTAGTTTGGGTTGTAAATATAATTCACAAATTTCCACTGGCATGATTGATATTCACAAATTAGTTTGGAAGTATTCTTGTGAAATAATTTACATCAAAGGTTGTTGAAAATAATTAAAGAATAATGTGAGATACATGATCTCACAAAATAGGAAAAGAGAGCACTCCTTCTTTAAAGGGAGGATGAACGACCACCCAAGTCCTAAATCAAGGTGGTCATCCCCCTCTTATTAGGAAGGAGCTTGCCTCCTTTCCTAATCCTTTAATACCTCTTGATTCGATTGAATTAATTATATTGTTGATTATTTAATATATTTAATAAACTAATTATTGTTGTATTTTTTACAACAAAATCATTGCCATTGAAAGAAACATAAATCAATCTCAACCATTAGATTTGTGTTGTCCATGGATTGAGATCTATGGACTCCCGAAATATTATTAAAGAAGAGTCAACCCTAGGCCTTCATTTACATAATAGAATTCACAAGCTCTCTCTCTCATCAGTATATGCAACCCCTCTCTCTCTCTCTAAGTGGACGTCCACTTTATGACCTAGAGAGGATCGTCATCATCTCTACGCTGTTGATGAATCCATGATTCATCTACTCTATATGGATGTTTTAGCAAAATTCCCTTGATAAATCACTAATTAAGGCCCTTAAAATTAATTAATTAACATTCATTAATTGTGCTAGACTTAGGTTTAAATCTGCAAATACTTAACCCTTATTGAGCTTATTATTTTATGTATAAATAATTTTATTTTAATCTAATTCTTTTTTTAAATTAGTCTTTGAGTAATCAACTAACTTGATATCAAGAATTAAAATTCATAAAAATCAGAAAATCAAGGTAAAACATAAAAATCTTACTTTGTATAATTTGTATATATTTTATCTTTATTGTTTTTATTTTTCGTTTTTCTAACCTATAAAAATTCCATAAAAATTAGATTAAATACGCATATATTGTATGTAAATTAATCCACTAATTAAAATCAAATTAAAAATAAAAAAATATAAAATGCAAAATTCAGTATTTTATCATATATAGAGTACCTCCGAAAATACATTTTGCACAGTTGACCTCTCTTGATTTTGGGTCCTTCACAAAAATTGTAGATCTCATCGAGACGAGCAATTTCATCTTGATCACTTTTTAATTCAACTGCATTTACTATTTCTTTATTATTTTTCTTTGATTTCCATTTATTTTATCTTTATTAGTATTTTACTTCTATTTAATCCTTAATTTATTTTAATTTTTTTATTAATTTTATTTAAATTTTTATTTATTTTATTAACTTATTTTTTCCCTTTTTTTCCTTCTTCTTCTTTTTCTTTCTCTCTCGTTTCTCCCTCTTCTTTCTCTCTCCCCCTCTCCTCTCTCTCTACACATCGCCCTTCTCATGTGACCTCTCCCCAGTCCACTCTCTCTCTACGCATGTGACCCGTACATGCCTCCTCCTTCCTCACCAGGCACGTCTGTGGCATGTGCCACCCATCCTCCCTTCCCAGTCGTTTGCTCGCCTTCTCCCTCTCGCATAACGACCCTCCCTCTCCGACCCCCCTCGTATCCCCCACCTCCTCCGACCATTGCGATTCCTCACCCTCATCCTCTTTAACCGCCAACAAGTCCTCTCCTCCTATTTAGCCCACCTTCGCCAGCCCTCTCCTGGGTATCCATCGATCAATCGAGAGATCGATAGTGAGTCGAAGATCTTGTGCTTGTGATAGGAGCCCTGGTCTCCACAGCATAGCTTCCCAATGGCACAATCCACTACGACATGTCACCGTGCAGCTCCTCCAAGCAGCCCAAGCTAGAAGACCTCCTCCTCCAGGTCCTTAGAGGCGACAATCAAAGTCGAGGTATTCATCCTCCTTCCTCACTGAAGATCCACCAGCACCAACTCGCTACCACCCCCTCGGTCCTGCACTGCTCTCACTGTCTTCCTCAACATCAAACCATCTGCATCGACCCTCATCGCATCTTCCTCTCAGTCATAGGCCACCACTACCGCACTTGCCTTATCATCGGCCTGCTCCACCTCATTACCGAGCACCTGCAACTGGAGCCCCTGCTCCTCCACCACCTCACCAGAAGATCGCCCCTACCTGAGGCTCGCACCATCTACCGTCGCATGCCAGCATCGACCTCCGCCCTGTGAGCCCCTACAGCCGTCAACCATCTTGTGACTCATGGCCATGTCGCCCTTCTGCAACTTCCTCGTACCGTGTGTCGGGTGAGGGATTGACTTCCAACTTGTCCCTGCGTCCACCACACGCGGTGGGGCACCCACCATCTACCCGACGACCGCACAACTCAGCTACTACGGAGACCCTCCGGCCACGGTCTTCTAGTCGCCTATCGCCTTCTCCATCACTGTCAGATCGGGCAATAGCCCTTGATCTAACGGACTTCCACCCACCACGCCGCCCTCCCTGAGCCTCCCTCCACAACTGGAGGCTCTATTGGCCTGCCAACACTCCATGTGTAGGTTCGCCGCTCCGAGCTGCCGCCTCCGCACCCGAGGCTCAGCCTCATTCGACGACCCTCCGTTGCACGTGTGAAGAATGTGCAGCGGGGATATATGATGCCAGCACGCTCAGCCTTCCAGAATACTGCAGAAACACCCCTCCTTGGGATAATTTACATGAATACCCCTGTGGTTTGCTAAATTACTGATAAGTCCGTCCGAGAACTTATTTGGGATAAAAACTTACCTTTTATTGCATTATAGTCCTTATAACTTCATTTTAGTATATCTTGCTCATTTAAACTCCATTTTTTACGCACAACATATCATTTTGAAGCTTATTGCATGCTCTATCACTTTCTGGTTTGTGGATTGATCAGAGAATATTTATTGATGATAATTATTTGAGGTTATTTATGTTCTATGCAAGCTTATTAATGGACATTTGTGCACTATTTCATTGAAAAAATTAATGATCAGTTATGCATGGATTCTAGTGATGATTTTAATTTGATCAATCTTTTTGAGATTATTGAGGATCATTTTTTAGGATTTAATTCTAGCAAGGGGACTCGATTGTGGAGATTTTATCTAATTAATTCTCTTTTATAATTGATCTTACTCCTTGAGAATTTAATCTATGCAAGGACTTATTGAACAAAGAATAATTGTTATTTCCTTAGATTAATTGATGATCATTTCAAGGAATAAATCATAGGAAAAATTAGGCTAAAATTTCTTGAGAACATTACAATGATTTATGAGCCTGATAGATTAATTTGTACCGGTTGTTAAGCCTGCAGCTGGGATTCACTTTGACCAATTTTTATTGAATGCATTTCTGTTGATCTGTGATTATTTTTTTAGGAATAATTGGCTTATTTAATTGAGGATTGAATTTATAATCACAGATCATGAACATCATCTCCACTTATTTTTCATTGCATTTCATTTCTCTTATTCTCATTTTATTTCCTGTCACAGATATTAACCTTGCTATAAATTAAATATTAAAATTAACTTGAAACAGCGCAACTAAATATCATTGTTCCCTATGTTCGACCTTGGTATACCTACCAAGTAAAAATTTTCCACAATATTCAAAGATTGTGGTTTTTGATAGATCACCTATACTAAAATATATTATTCTTAAGTGAGGTAGATAACGGTTCATGAGATGGCATCGTTGTCGGAGAACTGCGTATCTTTAGAGTTTTGGATTAATTTCTTTAATTAATTTTTTTGCAAAATTAATTTCTGTATCATTTATTATTATTTTCTTTTGCATTTTTACATTTGCATCTCTCTCTTACTACAGATACTAACTGTATTTTCTCCCTTCACAGATACTCGGAGCGATTTTTGGATACAAATTCAAGATCCTGCAAAGAAGACTAATTTTTTTTCTTTTGTGAGAGAGAGTGTAGATTAGGTTTTATTTTCCACATCATTTGTAGGGTCTCTCTGAACCCTAAGTTCTGTAAAAATTTGGATTGGATATTTTTTGTGGTGTATCAGGTCTGTTCAACCCATTCTGTGTGGTTGGGACCCGACTTGACTGGCGTAGAAATTAGGTGCACATACGCTAGCATAGATTTATTTTTTATTGTGCTCATAAATTTTAAGCCATACATTTTGCACAAACTATACGCACTATAGATCATTCGACTTAGCCAAATTTGTAAATCAATTCTTCCCGCTAATAGAACTATCTGTTTAGGAGTTTTCATTTGTGCATATCATTTAGTGTAACTTTTAATTTCTTGTATTGCACCCCACATGACGAACGCGAGGAATCACTGTAAGTATCCTTCTTAGCATGCATCATTGAAACTCTTGCATCAGCTTTTTCCGACCCTCTACTCCTCAGTTTTTGCTTCTTAGGAATTAAAGGAATTGGGATTGCTTGTTAGGCGTGATCTTTCTGTGCTTACAAAAGACTTAAGTGATAACCCTGATCTAAAATCGGGACTGCTAATCAAGGTGACTATATATAAATTGATATAAATTTAACCCTTGTGTTTGGTGGAGAGAAACCCACTAATTATTTGTAAGGACAAGAATCACACACTTAGGGTAGAGCCAAAATTTGGAGGATTCATTCTGACTTCTGAATTTAAAAGTGATGCTACTTCTCAGTGAGGGAACTACCGTCTCCCTTAGCAGATTGGGTGGTTAAAGGACAACATGTAAGGCAGTGTCCTGAAGTAATACAGGTAGCCGTTCTACGGTCCATACTTACACCCATACTGGCTGAAAGTAGGTGTAACTAGCCGTATGAATTCACACCAGTATTTGTGACACTCTCCTAACCCTAAAACTCCACTTAATCTGCTCAAAGATAGTTTTGTCATTAAATTAAAATTGAAAAGGTAAGCTACAAAACTCTAACATGCCTTCACAAGTGTCCAGTGGGTGAATCTACGAACTTGTTTTGGGTTTAACTTATGTGTGTCAAAGTCCTTGCAATTGCAATCTTATCATGGTTTGGAAATCATTCTCCACCTTTCTCTTAAGAAGATGTTTGCACATTAGTCTCCGTACCCAGACTCTGTGGGTCCATCATACATGACCACGTCTCGATACTCTTCTTCTCTTTCTTTTCAGGAGAACCCTCTCTTCGAAACTATTTCCCTGCAGCCATCATTTCCCTCTACCCAATTCACTCCACCCCCTACGCACACTTCTTCCTGGACTAGACTGCTCTCACATTTGACTTTCAAATGAACACAATAAAGCGGGTAGATTTGAGGATGGAAAATAGAGTAACCAATTTTGACAGAGAGTCACGATTTTCAGTTACTATGGACTTCCCACCTTCTGAACCATCCCCTACTCAGGTTGACTCTCTTCATGAGTACGGCCACTTTTCCTTTGACAGTCCACAAGAAATTCAGAGTCAAGGAAACATGGCTCATGACCAGACTACAATATCAACGGATAATCACTGCTCCTCTCAGAACTACATTCCAGGGTCACAACATGTGGAGTATGATTATTCATCATCAAGTCATGAGATATTTGAGGATGAGATTGCTCGGATAAATCAAATAGCAGATACATTGACCAAAAGAATATATGATCTCATCCAGTGAATAAAAATCAGGAAGAACTGAGGACCCCATTAATGAATCTCGTATTCATCACTCTAAATCTCATTTATTAAGCTCAAATCCCTCAAATTCAACAGCAATCTTGCATCTATTCTGCATAATTAGCATTCATGCATATTGTCATAAGAATTGCATTTTAGCACAAATTTCTGCACAAAATAAGAAGCCAAAAATCCATGCCAAAAGTGACCTGTAAATAAGCCTAACTTCCCGGATTTTTCAACTCTTCATGCTAACTCCGAATGACTCAAAACCACTTCCACTGTGTACATATCACTAACAAGAATAAAGACAAAATACAAAAAAAAACTAACCCTAATAAGGGGACCAAAAACCCAAACCCTAATTTCAGGATTTTCGGACGAAAACCCTCATATCCCCCTCATCCAGTGTCCGTTTTAATCCTACTCACTTTTGAACTAATGTACATTCAATTACCTTCAAAACGAGACAAAGTTCAAGTGAATCGGAGCTCATATGTGAAAGTTGGGTTTTGGGCCTCTTTTGTATATTGTATATTTTAGCTATTTTTGACCTAATATTTTATGTACATATTTTATCAATTAATAAAAATCTAAAAAAATTAGATTAATGTGTCTTTTTTTATCTTTGATTTTACCGTAATTTTTTTCGGATTTTTATCTGTTTTAAAAATAACAAAAAAATTACAAAACCCCAAAATTAAGGTATTCTATGTACATGGGATACCCCAAAAATTCACTTTGTGCATTTGATCGATTTTGGTTTTGATATCTTCATGAAAGTTGTAGATCTCATCGAGACGAGCAATTTTTGTGAAGAAAGTTTTTCGATCCGATGTCATTTATTATTTATTTTCGATTTTACAAGATATTTATCTTTCGAATTTTCGTGGCAGCACCTGGTGCCGCCACGTGTCAGCACCTGGTGCCACCACGTGTCAGCCATTTTCAGCTCTATTATTTATTCGTTTTATAAAAAAAATAAAAAAAATATAATTGGCACGTGCTCCGCACGTGCGTCCTCCTCACGGCCTCTCCCTCCACGTGGCGCCCGCCTGGCCGTCCGATCTCAGCCGATCGGACGGCTCTGGCGGTCGTCTTCCTCATCCAGCCCCTTTCCCCTTTTGGCACCGCCTCCGTGGATTTCTCCGCCGCGTATCGCGTCCCCCACGAATCTCGCCGCCGCCTTCCATCTCCGCGTCGATCTCTTCCCCTTCAATCTCGACCATCTCCGATCACGATCTCCTCCATCCCCTTAATCTCGTCGTTCCTGATCCTCCTTCCATGTCCGACCACCCCCCTAAGCCCTATAAAATGAACAGCAGCTGCCCCTCGCCAATTCATCCGCCGATCTTCGTCGAGTTCCTCTTCTTCGGTGGTGACAGCCCGTGAGCAAACCCCCATGCCGGCGTGATCCGAGGGCTTCAACCCCTCGTCGCAGCTCCGCCCCGAGCAGCTGCTCGCTCCGACCACTCGCCGTCGAGCCCGACCCTTCTAGGTATCCTCTCTCTCTCTCGCTCTGTCCATCATCGCCGCCCCTGTCTCCGTTCATCCCCGACTCCGACAAGATCCAACACCTCGCCATTCTCCTCCACCTTGAGCCAGCTACTTCACCGACAACTCCAGCCAACCACCGTCATCGTCGGCCGTCTCTTCATCGTCTTCGACACGCACCTTCACCCTACGAGCTTCACCGTCGCCCCTCATCTTCCCCGACGACCGCCGGCCATGTGTCGGCCCTTGGATCCACCGCCCCACGACATCAACGACTCCGCCAACCCAATCTCCTCCTTCGAGCTTCGCCAACGATGCCGCAACTTCGACTTGCTTCACCGTCATCGACTCCGAGCCACATTAGCATCCTCCGCCGTCAACGACCAACGGCCACCTCCACCTCTACTCCTCCACTTCGCCGCTCTCTTGGATGTGTGTCGGCCAGAGGGAGGCCTCCGCTACTCCGCCTGCCGGCCCATCTCCTCCGCACCGCCAACGGCCAGCCACCGCCTCGACCGCTCCAGAAGCACCTCCAGGCGCTTGGCCCACCGCGCCTACCTCCGCCAGGACAGGGGTAGCCCCGAACTCCTCCCCGCATGCGACGCACGTGACGGGAGGAACCTACGTCAGCAGCCAAACTCTCAGGGGTCACGTGCACTGCACGTGCCCTCTGGGCAATTTGCAGACAGCCTCCTGGAGTCCCACGTAATCACGCTCAACCCCACCGACCCAGGTCACGTGCTTGGCATGTGACCTATTGGTCATTTTGCAGACAACACCCTCTGGTTATTGGTAATTACATTACAGAAAACCCCCACTGCACTTTTATATTACTTTATTATTATTGCATTTATACCCCCGTATTCCCCCATAGTTCTGAACCACTTCTCTACATTATTTTCTTAATCAAAAATTGCATGATGTTTGTTAACTAATTCTCTACACTTGGACATATTGTGGACATTTTTGTGATGGATGGTTAATTAATAAATAATTATTTTATGGAAATTTGCATAATTTTCCCACTTCTTGCTCTAAAATTCATCTTTGATTAATCGTTGCTCTAAAAATCTCTGAAAAATCATATATTGTAGAGTTAATTATTCTTAACATTGTGCCCAAAAATATTTGCATTTGCATGCATATTTTGCCCTGTAAAAATCATTTTGCATATTTTAGTATTTAATTTTTAGTAGGTATTAAACCCCACATTTTTGAGGTTTAGGATTTTTCTGAGATCAGTCACCTAGTGATAGATCTTAAATAATTTTATTTCTTGGAAATAAGTAGGTTTAATATTTATTATAATTAAATTTAAAAATCATTTTGTTTGCATTTAAAAATCCATAAAAAAATTCATATTGCATCCAAAAATTCCAAAAAAAACCACCTCAAAAATCGAACACGAACTTTGATAGACATTTCTCTAGGTTGTTCCTTTGCCTCCTTGTGATCGACCTTGGGACTTGCCCAAGTAAAATAAACATAAAACCACGAGATTAAAACTTGATTAAATTTTGTGTGGTTATTTTCTTGACCGTTTTCGATTACCGCCTACAACAAACGACACATCATTCTTTAAGCCGAACGATAAAAACACATCTTAAACGCTGCATTTTCGGATTCGTCAGATGGCGCCGTTGCCGGGGAGGCAAACAGCTTAGTTTTTTGTCTTGAAAATTTTTGTTCGGTTTTCCGCATTCGGGTAGTCTGGCCCCCGAATTTTTCATTGTAAATTTCATTTTTTTTCTGCAATTTATTTTGAGCCTTTATTTTTCATATATTTTGAGTCACTCTCTTACATTTTTTCTCTTATTTTTCTTGCGAGGTAATTTGTACGTGGAGCGGTTTTTCAAGAAATCGAAGCATCTTCACCGACCTCCTAAAAAACCGCAATTAATTTAAGATCGAGTCGAGTCGTGAGAGAGCGTAGAGTCTAGGATTTATTTTTCTGAACTTTAATTTCTGTAATTAATTTATAGCGGTGTCCGTTTGGACGCTCGCGTGTGTAACAAGACCTCAAACTTTATTCTGTGGTGTGTCGTGGCCTGTTTCACTCTCCGGTGAGGGTGGGGCCCGACTTGAGTGGCGAATAGGATAGACCTGCACATACGGCTCTCAGAGCAATTTAATTTTTGATTGTACTCGTAGGATTAAGCCACACTGCACTATTAATTGAGACGCACATAGATCGTTCAACTTAGCCAAATTTAACTCAATTCTTTCCCGCTAATAGAACTTTCTGCTTAGGTGTAGTTTTTCACCGGCTTGCATTCCATATAGAATAATTTTAAATTTCTGTCTAGCATCCTACATGAAGATTGCGAGGATTCAATGTAAGTCTTCTAACTCAGCATTCATCATAGTTTTCCGCGTGCATCGGCTTTTCCCAACTTTCTCCCTCTTGTTTTATCACATAATTCTAAAGGAAATTGGGACTGGATGATAGACGTATATTTCTGCTCACTTAATTCTTCAGTGATCGCCTAACTAAAATCGGGACTGCTAAATATAGCCGATCTTAAGAACCCATAAAATCAAGAATTCTTGCGGGAGAACAACCCCGACATTGTTTGATTTTATCTTGCAGCGAGGAGAGAGAGGCACACTAGGATAGAGCCAAAGCCAGGATTTTCATACTGACTACTGATTCTACCAAAAGCAATTAGCTACTTCTCAGTGAGGATCTACGGGTAGCCGGTAAACGGTCTGGATTTCCTTAGCAGAGTGGGTGGTTTAGAGGACACTGCATAAGGCTCCGTCCACAAGTAAAGGGTAGACGTTCTACGGTCCTTACTTACTCCCATACTGGCTGAAAGTAGGTGCAACTAATCGTAAGAATTTGGGACAGTCGGTCGGGAAATACAGGCACCTAACAGCTCGTATAAACGGCTTGCAAGATTTGAATTCTCACCAATTAAAACTGAAAAGATAATTGGCCGAACTCTCACGGCCTTCACTGAGTGAGTTGGTGAAACAAAACTTTTTATTGTGTTTGATTTGTGCGTAAAACTTAGTTGATCATCGAATACCGCACACTTGTGCCTAGATCATGAACCATACACCTCTTGATAATCTTTTGGATTCGAGAATGGAAGATTGTGGCAATTTCTGTTCGGACTCAGCGAACCCTTTTCTGACCACCACAAACTTTCCTGTCTCAAACGTTCTGAGCCACTCTTACTCAGAACCACCTTGGGTTCAGGAATACCTTCCCCTTGAATCCTCCTCTTATAATCCTTTTCAAAATATTGACTCCAATTTTTCACAATCTGAAGGTGAAAAGAAGTACTCACGAAAGATGCCTCCAAAGAAGAGCAATCAGGAAGATGAACTCAATGAAGACCCAATGCAGATGGTTCTAGCAAGACTAGCCGTGTTTGAGCAGCAACAAAATTTGATGAGGGAACAGCTAGAACGGTTGAATGCAGAGGAAGAACCACCAATGGAAGCCGCATACAATCCCGGATAATATAGAGTCAGAGATTATTTACAGCCACCTCAGCCTGAGGTTCACCATGAACTGAAGCCACACTTCCTGAGTCAATTACCACAATTTCATGGTAATACATATGAAGAACCATACGAAGTTTTGCGTGATTTGGAGTTAATATGTTCTAATCAAAGGCACCCACAAGTCAGCCAGGACTACATTCGTCTCACTGTATTACCTTTTACCTTGAAAGGTAACGCAGATTACTGGGTGAAAAATTTGGGAGTGACAGTGACCACTTATGATAGGTTCAAGAACCTATTCTTGAAGAAATTCTACCCTCTGAGTCGAACCAATCAAATGAGGACTCGCATCACTAGCTTCTCTCAGATGCCTAATGAACCACTTTGTGATGCATGGGATAGATTTAGAGATCTGCTGCAGAAATGTCCGTGCCATGACCTAGATAATAATATCCTGGTCCAATCTCTCTATTCTAGCCTTAAACACGGGACTCAGGGTTTAGTCAGCGCTGCCTGTGGAGGAAATTACACATCCCGAGGAGCTGATACCGTCTGGAAAATACTGGAGCAAATGGCAGAGACTAGCCGTTCACAAATTGCTAGTAGAGCTTACACTGATTCACTGAACACCTATCAAGCCAAAGGAGAGAAACAAACTGTCGCAGAAATAGCAGAGGACTTGATTCCCAACATGAACATCATCACAGATAAATTAACAGTTGTGGATCACATTAATAAAAGGGTGAACGACATCGACAACCGGCTCTCCAAGTTTCCAAAGCAAATGGAGGAACTTACTGAGAAGGTATCCAAGATAGGGATACCTACTGCACCTGCAGTCCCAATTTATCATGTGCATCATGTCCAGGAGCAGCCAGGGTCAGGACAACCGCAACCGTGGGCTCCGGACCAATCCTATGCCCAACCTTCCCAACAGTCACCTCCACCAACCGAGACAGTCATAGAAGCCCCGCCTCTGACATTCGAGATAAACGGCATATGGTACACACAGGATAATACCCGACAGGGTAATACGGGGGACCGTCAGCAATATCAACGTCCAACCACCTTCTATAATACTGCATTTCCCACAGCTCCACAACAAATTCAGCACTCGAAGTAGCAGCAGCCATACAACCATCAGAACCAACCTCAACAACATCGTCAGCAGTATCAAGCTCCAAATCAAGCATCTCAATCATCCAAGCCTCCAGAAGACCCAGTGGATATCCAGAAACAAATGCTGGAGGAAATTCGCAGTTTCCGGAATGAACTGTACGATCTACGGGTAGATGTTAATCGTCTATCCCGTTGGAAGGAAGAACAGACAACCCCAGCCACAGCCATTCCCGCCCAAGTTCAAGCTAACCCCAATAGCTTGAACAAATCTCAGTCATCTCAATACAATAATCAGGTATACTATTCAGATTTTTCCACATCTGAACACGAGATCCTTTCGTTTGACAATATCAATGCCATGTCACTCAGGAGCGGAAGGACCGTGGTCGTATCTGACTGTGCAAGGGAAGCTGACCATCAAGACTCGGAAGATCAACCGGAGGATGCTTCTGAGGAAGAAGAAGAAGGACGGCCGAAGATTTCAGCACGAGATAAAGGAAAGGCATCTATGGAGTCCACAGAGAACCTTGAACCTTTAGTTGCTGCGAAATTACCTTTGTCACCATTTCAGCAACATAATTATTATGATTGTAATAAGAACTCCAAATCTAATAAAGATGCTCTTATTTATGATTCTGCTCTCTTTCTCCTGTCTCAAATGCTTCCATTCCTTTCCTCCATGCTCTAAAGAAAGGAAAACAAAAGAAAACCATTCAAAATGACCCAGTAATGGAAAGATTCTACCAACAGAATATCACAGTCAAAGTACCCTTTGATCAGTATGTGGCCAGTAATCCAGCATTTCAGAAATACTTGAAAATGAAATGTACTCCCACCAGGACTCGTACAAAGAAAACAAATCAGTTTGTGGAGACTCATATCCTGACAGTGGCCACTACCAAATGTGTCAGAAATCAGCATTTACCAAGGAAGAAAAGGGACCTGGGTGCTCATTATGTGGAAAGCTGCATTGGCGGTATTGCGTTCGTACGCACACTTCTCGACAATGGTTCTTCCATCAATCTTCTTCCCTTAGCCTTATATTACAGATTGGAGTTAGGTCCTCTCAGAAATCATTATCTTTACTCCAATTCGCTGACAAATCCACTAAAAGGCCTAAGGGAGAAGTGAAAAATGTTATCATTATGGTCAAGGGTACGGAATACAAAGTGGACTTCACTGTCCTTGATATGGAGACCCCGAACCACTGGAAGGAATCGCAAATCATTCTTGGAAGACCCTTCTTAAGAACCGCCAAGGCTGTATTTGATTACGACACTGGAATGATGAAATTCCGCTCCCTAGATGGAGAAGTTGATCTGGAAATGAAACAAACAAAGTGGCAAAGACCAGATTCTGAATCCACCACTGAAGATGCCTAAACATCCGAGTGTAATCTCATCAGCACTACTGGACCGTAGGACCAACTGCCAGACCTTCAGATTGCCAACACCCCGATAGAAGAAGAAACAGTGCACCAGTCAGTATGCGAGATATTGTCAGACGAATCCAAACACCCGGATGTTTCATAATCTTGATGACACGGAAATCCTTTTGGATTTTTCAATCCCATCTTCTTCGGGAAAATCAAGAAAAATCGATGATGAGTCAGACACGGCTTTGGCTAAATTACCACACTACTTTTGCGATCCGACTCACATTCCTTCAGGATTAGTGGCTAACATATTACAGAATGATTCACCGTCAACCAGCACAGAGCCAGACTTAAAAGACCTTCAGCCAGATTTTATTGATGATTCAGATTTGTCAGAGCTGAAACCTCTCCCTCCCACACTGAAGTATGTATTTCTCAATGGACCCAAAGATAAATTCCCTGTGATCATTAGCTCATCATTAACCATGGACCAAGAATCCGGACTTCTAGAAGTCCTTGAGAGAAATCGAAAAGCCATCGGTTGGACTGTGTCGGATCTCATAGGAATCAACCCCGCTCTCTGCTCGCACCAAATTTATGTTGAGGATAACGCAAGGCCTTCCCGTGAATTTTAGAGAAGATTAAATCCCAATCTTCGGGAAGTGGTTAAGAAAGAGATAGAGAAATGGTGCAAAGCAGGTTTCATATACCCCATTTCTGACTCCAAGTGGGTGGCCCCCCTTCATGTCGTCCCGAAGAAGTCAGGAATCCAGATGGTCACCAATGAGGAGGGGGTAGAGATCACGACTCGAGTACCCACATCGTGGCGTGTCTGTGTCGATTACAGGCGCCTGAATGCTGCGACCAAGAAAGATTACTTTCCACTACCATTTATTGATCAAATCTTGGAGAGACTTGCAGGGAAGGCATTCTTCTGTTTTCTTGATGGGTACTCTGGCTACAATCAAGTAGCTATCGATCCCGAGGATCAGGAAAAAAATCACATTTACATGTCCCTTCGGTACCTACGCATTCAAGCGCATGCCATTCGGGCTTTGTAATGCCCCAAGCACATTTCAGCGGTGCATGATTGTCGTATTTGCCGAAATGGTGGGTGATTTCCTGGAAGTCTTCATGGATGACTTCTCGGTCCATGGTGATTCATTTGATACATGTTTAGCGCACTTGGACCGAGTCCTCAAGAGATGCAGGGAGGTTAATTTGGTACTCTCCTGGGAGAAGAGTCACTTTATGGTGACTGAAGGTATCGTGTTGGGGCATGTCATCTCCAAAAAGGGAATGGAGGTCTACCCTGCCAAGGTGGATGTGATAAAGAAACTTGAGCCACCAACCAACGTCAAGTCAGTGCGGTCTTTTCCAGGACATGTTGGATTTTATCGAAGGTTTATCCCTGATTTTTCAAAGGTCGCCCGCCCACTGACTGAGCTATTAGGAAAAGACACCGAGTTTATTGTAAATCACAAGTGTCTTGAGGCCTTCGAGCTCCTGAAAAAGAAAATATGTGAATCGTCGATATTACAAGCTCCCGACTGGTCTCTTCCCTTTGAGATCATGACTGATGCATCGGATTTTGCTGTCGGAGCTGTGCTTGGACAAAGACGGGATGGAATCCCTTATGCGATTCACTACGCGAGCAAAGTATTAGATCATGCACAGAAAAATTATACAGTGACTGAAAAGGAAATGCTCGCGGTTGTTTGGGCCTTTGAAAAATTCAGATCATATATATTGGGCTCCAAAGTGACAATTTTCACTGATCATACGGCAATTAGATACCTCATGGATTAGAAAGATTCCAAGGCACGGCTTTTGAGATGGATCTTGTTAATCCAGGAATTTAATTTGGAGATCAAAAATAAACCTGGAATTAAGAATGTTGTTGCTGATCACCTTTCCCGAATTGAGAAAAATGATTATCCTGACACTGGACCTATTAAGGAGACTTTTCCAGACGAATCTGTTTGCGTTATTGATTCAACCCCATGGTATTCCAACACTGTGAACTATCTTGTCTCCAAGAAGGTTCCCTTTGGTTGGACCAAGAGAATGATTGATAAACTAAAATCAGATTCAAGAAAATACCATTGGGACGATCCTTTCCTTTTTTATGAAGGAGCGGATTGTGTCTGGAGAAGATGTATTCCTCATGAAGAATACCAGAGTGCCCTCACACATTGTCATACTCTCGAGGCTAGAGGGCACCATTCGAGAAAGAGAACCGCACACAAGGTACTCCAATGTGGATTTTACTGGTAGACCTTATTTCGTGATGCTAAGGAATTTGTACGGTCTTGCCCGATTTGTCAAAGGATGGGAGGGACTATTGGTTATAGAGATGAAATGACCATGTAACCAATGATTTTCTGTGATGTTTTCGATGTATGGGGGATTGATTTTATGGGTCCCTTTCTTAATAGCAATGGATTTGAGTACATCTTGTTAGCGGTTGATTATTTGTCTAGATGGGTAGAGGCTATTCCAACCCGAACCGCAGATAGCAAAACCGTCTGTAAGTTTATCAAGGATAATATCATTGCAAGGTTCGGAATACCTAAAGTCTTGATTTCTGATGGAGGTAGCCACTTTGTGAATAAGGAAATGAGATCTTTGGCTAAAGAGTATAAATTTGAGCATAGAATAGCCAACCCATATCATCCACAATCTAATGACATGGAAGAGGTTTCTAATAGAGAGGTGAAGGGTATTCTTCAAAAATTGGTTCGTCCAGATAGGAAGGACTGGTCAAAACTATTGGACTAGGTTCTGTGGGCCTATAAGACAGCCTATAAGACTCAACTCGGTACTTCACCTTTTAGGACGATCTATGGCAAGCCATGCCATCTACCTGCAGAATTGATTCACAAATCGGAATGGGCGATCAAAAAGTTGAATTGGAGTTGTCACCTTGGGAAATTATGTCGAGACTTGAATTTAAATAAGCTAATTGAAATTCGAAACCGAGCATATGACAATAGTGTAATCTATAAGGACAAGGTCAAGAGATGGCATGATAGACACATTCGAGATAAAACCTTTGTCCCTGGACAGAAAGTATGGTTGTTTTATGCTCGGTTAAAGATTTTTCATGGGAAACTGAAATCAAAATGGATGGGTCCCTATGTTGTCATCGATGTGCATACCAATGGAAGTGTGGATATTGTCGAACTCAAAGATAATGCACAACCTTTCTCAGTGAATGGACAATTACTGGAGCCATATATAGAATCATCCAAAGAGCATACAGTGCAAGTTGAGGTCATCTACTTCACGCAGAGCGAGGACATTGAAGATTTATCAGATCAATATCACCCACCCTCACGACCACATCAGTCTCTTTGTACAGCTTCTTCCTCTACTTAGGCCAAGGCCTAAGTATAGGGGGGACAGATGCCATCTATATATACCATCACACTCCATCTCCAGATCGACTCACCTCCACCCTTCTTTTATACTTAGGCTGACCAAAGCCTAAGTATAGGGGGAACCGACGCCCACCTGTATATACTCTCCTCATTCACATACCCTGACCGCTTCATTTTTTCTTTTTTTTCTTTTCTTCTTTCTTTTCCGCTCTTCTTCTATACTTAGACTATTCACAATCTAAGTATAGGGGGGCGATTCTGTAAATCTTATTCTTTTTCCTTTTTCACTCTCTTACGCTTAGCCCGAGCTGCGTCTTCTTTACGCTTCTTGTGCTCTGAGGACACAGCACTCGCTAAATATAGGGGGTCTGTATATATATTGTGTATATATTTTACCCATATCTCGTACTTACGCGTAAGTCTATATGTATTTACAGGGTGAGTTATCAAAAAAAGAAAGAAAAAAAACATTTTGCCACTAACACTAACTACACCCAAAAAATTTTTAAAAAAAATGGCTTCTTATTCATTTTTTGCATTAAAAAAAACAACAACAAAATTCAAAAAGAAAAAAAATGTGCCTGCATTTCACACACCTGCACTTCATCCAAGCATCGCATTTGCATATGTGAAAAGTCTTTGGGTTCTGAACCGAGTTATGAGCCGAAACCGAGAGTGGTCTAGACTTGACCTCAATCCACCTAATTTTCAGAGGAACTTCACCGAGAAATAGGATTTTAGAGTCTTCAGGTCTTTGACTTAATTCTTTGAGTTCCACATGACAATGTGTAGCATTTGACTCTTAGTGTCAAACCTGGTCTCTTCATTCTGGGTACAACTCTGGAATAAGGAATTAATTTGTACTCTCACACTATGCACTTAGCTCAACTCAGACGGGATGTTGGAAGACTGTGTGAGTTTCTTTTCTAGTAGCGTGGAAATCTAAAGACCGGAGTACGGGTTGAAATAAAGCTTCGGAAAAGGGATGGATGGCTGGGCACAATTTTTCTAAGACCCCAAAAAATGTACGGAACAAAAAGATGCTATATCCGTAGGGGCAAAACAAGATCCAAGCAGAACCACCAAAAATTCCAAATAAAAAAAAAGCAACTACCAAATAAACATCTGACCAAAAAGGTCCAAGCTTCAAAACCTGCAGATCTTGGTGGAGACTCGGCTACACTGGCCATCTTCACAAGGAGAGGTGACTACACTGGTCACCCTCCATTTCTTTTCTCATTCTTCTAACTTCTCCCCCAAATTCGATTGTGAACACAGCGCGACAGACCTTAGAAGGAAATACCTGACTCCCCGAGGACGAGTTACTAGAGAGGAGGTTTGCGCGGTAGTCCGGCATTCTGGGTGGGAAGAGCTAAAACCTTTCACACACAAGAGTCGATTGTTCAATGTTCATAGGGTATACTTTGGGAAGAGGATCGATCTAAGATGACTTCTGAGCCGAAACTATAGCAATGATGTGTAGAACTTGAGGGCTGTTGATTTTAAAATTCTAAGTCTCACAGAAGTTCCAGCACACAAATAATCCAAAGGTTGAGTTTAGGTTCATTTTCACCTTCAGCTCATGGTCTTGGTATGGAACCCAATCTCATTTCACTTCATGGCATTCCTTTTTGATGCTCAGGGACGAGCATGGTTTAAGTATAGGGGGATGATGAATCTCGTATTCATCACTCTAAATCTCATTTATCAAGCTCAAATCCCTCGAATTCAACAGCATTCTTGCATCTATTCTGCATAATTAGCATTCACGCATATTGTCATAAGAATTGCATTTTAGCACAAATTTCTGCACAAAAATTGAAGCCAAAAATCCATGCCAAAAGTGACCTGTAAATAAGCCTAACTTCCTGGATTTTTCAACTTATTCATGCTAACTCCGAATGACTCAAAACCACTTCCACTGTGTACATATCACTAACAAGAATAAAGACAAAATACAAAAAAAACTAACCCTAATAAGGGGACCAAAAACCCAAACCCTAATTTCAGGATTTTCGGACGAAAACTCTCATATCCCCCTCATCCAGTGTCCGTTTTAATCCTACTCACTTTTGAACTAATGTACATTCAATTACCTTCAAAACGAGACCAAGTTCAAGTGAATCGGAGCTCATATGTGAAAGTTGGGTTTTGGGCCTCTTTTGTATATTGTATATTTTAGCTATTTTTGACCTAATATTTTATGTACATATTTTATCAATTAATAAAAATCCAAAAAAATAGATTAATGTATCTTTATTTATCTTTGATTTTACCGTAATTTTTTCCAAATTTTTATCTATTTTAAAAATAACAAAAAAAATTACAAAACCCCAAAATTAAGGTATTCTATGTACATGGGATACCCCAAAAATTCACTTTGTGCATTTGATCGATTTTGGTTTTAATGTCTTCATGAAAGTTGTAGATCTCATCGAGACGAGCAATTTTTGTGAAGAAAGTTTTTTGATCCGAAGTCATTTACTATTTATTTTCGATTTTTCAAGATATTTATCTTTCGAATTTTCTGGTGCTGACGCGTGGCAGCACCTGGTGCCGCCACCTGTAAGCCATTTTTGGCACTATTATTTATTCATTTTATGATAAAAATAATAATAAATATAATAATTGGCACGTGCGTCGCACGTGCCTCCCCAAGCACGTGCTCCGCACGTGCCTCCTCCTCACGGCCTCTCCCTCCACGTGGCGCCCTCCTGGCTGTCCGATCTCGGCCGATCGGACGGCTCTGGCGGTCGTCTTCCTCATCCAGCCCCTTTCCCCTTTTGGTGCCGCCTCCGTGGATTTCTCTGCCGCGTATCGCATCCCCCACGAATCTCGCCGTCGCCTTCCATCTCCGCGTCGATCTCTTCCCCTTCAATCTCAACCATCTCCGATCACGATCTCCTCCATCCCCTTAATCTCGCAGTTCCCGATCCTCCTTCAATGTCCGACCACCCCTCTAAGCCCTATAAAACGAATAGCAGCCGCCCCTCGCCAATTCATCCGCCGATCTTCGTCGAGTTCCTCTTCTCCGGTGGTGACAGCCCGTGAGCAAACCCCCTCGCCGGCGTGATCCGAGGGCTTCAACCCCTCGTCGCAGCTCTGCCCCGAGCAGCTGCTTGCTCCGGCCACTCGCCGTCGAGCCCGACCCTTCCAGGTATCCTCTCTCTATCTCACTCTATCCATCATCGCCGCCCCTGCCGCCGTTCATCCCCGACTCCGACAAGAGCCAACGCCTCGCCGTTCTCCTCCACCTTGAGTCAGCTACTTCACCGACAACTCCAGCCAACCACCGTCATCGTCGGTCGTCTCTTCATCGTCTTCAACAAGCGCCTTCATCGTACGAGCTTCACCGTCGCCCCTCATCTTCCCCGACGACCGCCTGCCGTGTGTCGGCCCTTGGATCCACCGCCCCACGACATCAACAACTCCGCCAACCCAATCTCCTCCTCCGAGCTTCACCAACGATGCCACAACTTCGACTTGCTTCACCGTCATCGACTCCGAGCCACATCAGCATCCTCCGCCGTAAACGACCAATGTCCACCTCCACCTCTACTCCTCCACTTCGCCGCTCTCTTGGCCGTGTGTTGGCCAGAGGGAGGCCTCCGCTACTCCGCCTGCCGGCCCATCTCCGCACCGCCAACGGCCAGCCACCGCCTCGACCGCTCCAAAAGCACCTCCAGGCGCTTGACCCACCGCGCCTACCTCCGCCAGGACAGGGGTAGCCCCAAACTCCTCCCCACGTGCGACGCACGTGACGAGAGGAACCTACGTCAGCAGCCAAACTCTCAGGGGTCGCGTGAACTGCACGTGCCCTCTGGGCAATTTGCAGACAGCCTCCTAGAGTCCCACGTAATCACGCTCAACCCCACCGACCCAGATCACGTGCTTGGCACGTGACCTATTGGTCATTTTGCAGACAACACCCTCTGGTTATTGGTAATTACATAATAGAAAACCCCCATTGCACTTTTATATTGCTTTATTATTATTGCATTTATACCCCTGTATTCCCCCACAGTTCTGAACCACTTCTCTACATTATTTTCTTAGTCAAAAATTGCATGATGTTTGTTAACTAATTCTCTACACTTGGACATATTGTGGACATTTTTGTGATGGATGGTTAATTAATAAATAATTATTTTATGGAAATTTGCATAGTTTGCCCACTTCTTGCTCTAAAATTCATCTTTGATTAATCGTTGCTCTAAAAATCTCCGAAAAATCACATATTGTAGAGTTAATTATTCTTAACATTGTGCCCAAAAAGATTTGCATTTGCATGCATACTTTGCCCTGTAAAAATCATTTTGCATATTTTATTATTTAATTTTTAGTAGGTATTAAACCCCACATTTTTTAGGTTTAGGATTTTTCTGAGATCAGTCACCTAGTGTTAGATCTTAGATAATTTTATTTCTTGGAAATAAGTAGGTTTAATATTTATTATAATTAAATATTAAAAATCATTCTGTTTGCATTTAAAAATCCATAAAAAAATTCATATTGCATCCAAAAATTCCAAAAAAAACCACCTCAAAAATCGAACACGAACTTTGATAGACATTTCTCTAGGTTGTTCCTTTACCTCCTTGTGATCGACCTTGGGACTTGCCCAAGTAAAATAAACATAAAACCATGAGATTAAAACTTGATTAAATTTTGTGTGGTTATTTTCTTGACCGTTTCCGATTGCCGCCTACAACGAACGACACATCATTCTTTAAGCCGAACGATAAAAACACATCTTAAACGCTGCATTTTAGGATTCGTCACCCACCTTACGACCACAATACACTCAGACACAATCATCACTAACCTCTGACCAACTGACTGACTATCACATTGGAAATACCAAAAAAATGAAAAACCAGAAAATTCAAAAAATTTAGGCAATTCTGAAATGGAAGCATTTTGCAAGAGTCTGATCTTAAAGCTTCCATTAATCATGGCCAGAGAATATGTGCTTGATATTAAGATATTTGTAAAGAGTCGATTGAACCCTAAAAAGTTGGGTAAGAACGATCAAGGACTGAATATCATGTCATATCTATGGCCAGTTCTTTGGTGATGAATCACAAAACTAAAAGGCACAAAGTCAAGCGGTTGACTCGGATCACATGTGACATTGAGGACTCCTTATTCACTCATTTTCGATTATATGATGTATCGAAATTAATTATATGATGTATCGAAATTAAACATCCTCCCAAAGACCATCTTTGATCAACTCAAGCTCGGCTAACTCAAAAAGACGAGGATGATCGTTAAACTGCCAGATCTATCTACAAAAATACTGCGAGGAATTGTTTCTGTCATTGTAAACTTCCGAGGGGATAAGCTTATTGTCCTTGACATTGAGTACTGTGGAGTATTGTCTGAGTCTCCTATCATTTTAGTAAAGTTGTTCTTAGACTCTGATAAGGATATTGTCGATTATGAGACTTAACATCAAGTTCCCAAACACGGACAACAATGAACAAGCCCTCAAGGACACACCAAACCCTGAGACAACCCAACCATCAACCAACATTCATGATCAGGGAAAGAGCACTCCCTACGACCAGACCTCTCCTCATGAAACACAGACACACACCCTAGGAGAGACACCGGAGAGGCCAACTATTGGATTGACCTTCGATTCTCACCCTAATACTACTTCTAGGAGGAAACAATATTTAGGAGCTTATGAAGAATTGGATCATGTTTATAAGATCATCACAACTTTTTAAGTGCTCCAATCTTTGAGTCGGTAGTCATTCATGAAATACATTAACCATATAAGGATCTGACTTAGGAAAACTTTTATGTCACCAAAACTCATGGATATCAAAAGGTGACATCATCATCCCTAGCCATCACTCACAAGGCTAACAGAAACATGCTCCCTCACCCGAAGTCTTGTATTACCCTACAAGAATTGATTGACTTTTATGGAGATTCATCTGACGAGGAACTCATAAATTCCACACCGATTACTCATGATAGGGAGAAATCTTATCATCTTCCTCACAATGCTTCTCATAGAAGCAAACCGACCAAGAAAATCACTTTTGATCTTAGAAACCATGTGATTTCTGAAGAGTCCTCATCCGGTCCTGAAGTGGTGCATCATGTAAGTGTAAAAAGTGCAGTTGTGATCAAGGGGTACTTACCTCTTGTTGATAATAGTTGGAGATCATCTACTTATGACTACTATTCCTCTGAGGATGACTCTGATGATGGCCGGACCTCTTCATCCTCCCCCTCACCACCCACTACATATCCATATTATCTCCCTTCACACTCCTGTAAGAAGGATCATCGCAAACCTCCTTAACCTTGTACATCCATAAATCTACTCGGTCCCCCACTCATAATTATCCGTTCATACTCAGGTTGAACTGAGCCTAAGTATAGTTTGATTGATATCAATATGTATACATCACTTCTATTCTTTCGTTCTCATCCTCGACCGCCTCATTTCGTGCTCTTACGCTATACTTAGACCCTCAAAAGTCTAAGTATAGGGGGTGTCGACTTCCTATTCCTTTTAGCTCAACTATACTTGGTACGAGCTATGTCTACATTTCACTTTGTGCCATGAGGACATAGGACAAGCTAAATATAGGGGGGTGTGTACATATTCCTTGTATTTTATCCATATCTTTCTCTTTAATCGTTTTCATCAAAAAATGGGTATGGGTACAAGTTGTGCATATTATGTATTATTTAATAAATACTTTGTGTAAATAATACATGTTTTCAAAATTAAGGGGTATAACATGGTTCATCAAAAACAAAAAAAACTAACTTAAGGTTTTATCCTTGACATTTTCACTATAACTCAAGACTTAAGGAATGAAAGAAACTCGGGTTTTAAGGTCCTTTGATTCAAAGTTAACGGGCCTTAGTCATTAGTGTTTGGGACTTAATAATCCACACTTTCCTTGTTTGAAAGATCTGGGTGCTATATTACGCGCTTAATCTCTACCTTCTAGAATATGATCAGCACATCACCTGATAACTGCATAAATGATGAGATGAGTTGAAATTTCGCTTGAGGGACTGGGACTGAGATTTGAGTCTAGATCTGATTTTTTAATGCTTGATAATGGGATAAAGTCGATGAAAGCTTCAAGAAATCTGAGTGTTGACAAACCCTAACCAGTATGTGAACAAGTTCTCATGCTAACTTCTAGTAAAAGTGGTGGATCTATGCAAAAAGAAAAGAAAAGAGAGAAATATTAGAAGAAAAGAGCTCTCAAACACAAAGTTAAATTACAAAGAGCTTCTATCAAAGGCGAGTGCTCCCAACCATTTTCAAAGTGTCCAATTAGACCAAAGCTAATTAGGACCAATGAGTCGGGCTAGTACCTCAAAAAGGGCTCTACATCGTAAGCGATACAAGTCTGGGTGTAAGTTTATTAGATACTTAAAGAAGACACCCGGGTGTCCTCCAAGGAAAAAAAGTACAGACGGCTCAATCTCTTTTGACAAACACACTGGTCAACACCCAAAATACATGTGTTGAGTAATAAGGCACTCAAGAGGATCCTTGTTCTAATGAGAGGAAGAGAAGAAAATACACAAGCCTAAATCCTCCATCATCTGGCCTATCATATACACTTACAAGTCTGACAAACTACTGAGATGATAGATTGAATGCAAGAACCGATTTATTCCCAAGTATAGAGGATTGGGTATTGAGGAGAGTCTCTTGGATCAAGACTTTGAGTGACATTTCGACTCAACTCTCATGATTGTAGTACACTAAATGGCATATCTCTTATGCTATATGTACGAACAAAGAGTTTCATAAATTAGAGAAGTTGGATTCCTTTTGTGCCGGGTTGAGCTTAGAATTTTAGGACCACTAAAACCCAGGATTCTTAATGAGATAAGTTTCAAAATTCACACATGTACAGTCAGGGATTCATCCTTCTAGCTTACTAAAATTTGCATGGGGACAAGCAAAGAGCTAAGTATAAGGATGTAATGAATCCATGATTCTTCTATTATATATGGATCTTTTAGCAAAATCTCCTTACTAAATCACTAATTAAACCCCTTAAAATTAATTAATTAACATTCATTAATTATGTTAGACTTAGGTTTAAAATCTATAAATAATTAACCTTTATTGAACTTATTATTTTATGTGTAAATAATCTTTATTTTAACATAATTCTTTCTCTAAATAAGTCTTTGAGTAATCAACTAACTCGACATCAATAATTAAAATCCATAAAAATCAGAAAATCAAGATAAAATACAAAAATCTGACTTTATATAATTTGTATATATTTTTTCTTTGTTGTTTTTATTTTCCCTTTTTATAACCTATAAAAAATCTATGAAAATTAGATAAAATATGTATATATTGTATATAAATTAATCCAGTAATTAAAATCAAATTAAAAATATAAAAAAATTACAAATGCAAAATTCAATATTTTATCATATATATAGTACCTCCAAAAATACATTTTGTATAGTTGACCTCTTTTGATTTTGGGTCGTTCACAAAAGTTGTAGATCTCGTCGAGACGAGAAACTTTCATGTTGATCAATTTTAAATTTGACTTCATTTACTATTTCTTTCATATTTTTCTTTTATTCGTATTTATTTTATCTTTATTTAATATTTTACTTTTATTTAATCCTTACTTTTATTTTAATTTTATTTTAATTTATTAACTTATTTTTATTTTTATTTTTCTCTTTATTTTCCCTTTTCTTCTTTTTCTTTCTCTCTCTTTTCTCCCTCTTCTTTCTCTCTCTTCCCCTCTCTTCTCTCTCTCTCTACCTCTCCCCTCTCACGTGACCTCTCTCTGGCCCACTCTCTCTATGTACGACCCGCACGTGCCTCCTCCTTCCTCACTAGGCATGTCCATGGCACGTGCCACCCATCCTCCCCTCCCAGCCATTTGCCTACCTCCACCCTATAGTGTAACAGCCCTCTATCGCTGACCCCCTCGTATCCCCCACCTCCTCCACCCTATCCCTCGGTAACAGCCATCAAGCCCTCTCCTCCTGGTTAGCTCGCATCCTCCATCCTTCTCCTGGATATCTGTTGATCAATCGAGATATCGATAGAGAGTGAGTCGAAGATCATGGGCTTGTGACAGGATCCTAGGTCTCCATGGCATAGCCTCCCAACTGCATGATCCACGATGACCCGTCACCGTACGGCTGCTCCGAGCAGCCCAAGCTTAGAAGACCTCCTCCTCCAAGTCCTCAGAGGCAACAACCGGAGTCGAGGAATTCCCCCCTCCTTCCTCGACAAAGATCCACCAGTACCAACTTGCTACCACCCATAGCTCCTACACCGCTCACCACCTTCCTCGGGTAGAAGCGCCAATACTTCGCAAAATGTCCTACCCCTCACGTGAATGTACATGTGAGGTGATGTGTACGGGACCTAAGTGCAAATAGAAAAAAGGTGGGGGTCTAATTATAAATGTTACAGAAATAAATGAACTGCAGATAAGTATTTGTGGACAAAAACTAAAATACAAAAATAGGGGGTATGTGTTGCAAATTACCCCCTAAAGCACTGATCATTGGTTGTGGTTCCTTCACTTGCCATGCGCCGGCTGTTGGGGAGGCGATGACGGTTCGAGCGAATAAGTGAGATTAGATCTCCACCTGTCGATCCAACGGCAGGCGGTGCATGGATCTTATGGCTGATGTAGCACCTGGAGCAGGCAGATGATCGAACAGTTCTGGGAATGTCTGGAAAAACACTCCAAAAACAACCTTCTTTTGAAGTTCTATTAGCCCTCTAGCATGCCTCCGATCGTCGATCTCCACGCGAACATGCCTAGGAGATTCATAGAAGACTTCTGTGTCGGCTGGATATAACTGAGAATAAACGGAGGGTCGCACGATCTCACAGGGTGAATTAACCACTCAACCTTTCCCAGTTAGTCAGCAATTTACCCACAATATACATAATTCAACTAATGGCAAAAATGTGGAATTAAAATTATTTTCTCTACCATAAAATGCATAGCAAGAAAGCATGTAGAGGTCGAACCACAGAGAGCAATACATGTAGCCTATGGTTTTCTTTTATGTACAAACCAAGTCATTCCTTATGTATAGATCCCTTTTTGTGGGTTTTTAATTTTATAATTTTTTATTTTTAATTATATTTTTTGTTGTTATATATATATATATTCTTTTTACTTTTTATATTAAGAATATAGCATATCTAAGGCTTTATTTATACCATACATAGTAGTATATTTATAAATGCTATTAAATATAGATAAAATTTAAGAAATAAATTGTTTTTTGGTTTTTAATAGTTTTCAAATGTTTTTTAATTTTCCAAGAATTTTTGCTATTTTTTGTATTTTTAAAATAAAAAATACTCCCAAATAAGGAATTAAATATATAACCAAAATTGGTTTAGATTTTTAATATAGCAAATAAATACCAAAATTATCAAAATCAAGTTAATATAAAAATATTTATATAAATAAAATTATAAAATAGAAAAGGATATTTTTGGATAGTTTTAAGAATTTTTAAGATTTTTATAAAGGATTTTTTGGTTTTTAGATTTTTAGGGTTTTTGTTTTTCCATTTGTAATGATTTTTGGTCTATATATAAAATAGGTCAATATATACTATATATAATTTTTTGGAATTTTGAGAGACATTTTTATATTTTTTTGGTATTTTCCAAGTTAAACAAGGAATAAATAAGATCCTTTTAATTTTAAGAAATAGATTAAATGCAAAAAATGCAAAGTGGACACGTGGCATGAAAGTACAATGCATGAGGAATCTAATCCTATTTTTGTGGAATTTTAGGAGAAAGTTAGCTATATTAAATAAATAGAGAAATGTATCAAAAATATAAGTCCTAGCAGGGGTATTTTTGTAATAAAAATAAACTACAGGGGGCTCAGTGCAAATATCTCAGAAATATTCAATGTTAATTTAATTTTATTGAACTTTTTTCATAAATACAAAAATGATCAGGGGTATACATGCAAAATGCCCAGCTTACGTGGGATGATACGTGAGCTGAGCTAGACTGGACCAAATTTCAAATAAAGAAAGTTCGGGGGTCCATTTACAAAATGTCCATTTATTTTACACTATATAATTTATTTACAAGACTAAATACATAATACTGAAAATGGCTGGGTTGCGTATGAAATTTACCCCTAAGTCGTGTGCGATCCAACGGTTGATCTTTGCCTCTTGAACACGCATCGACATCTTAGCGGTTGGTACCGCTTTGCATATGCACGTGTTGGATTAGATCGTGTGGCACGATCGGACGATGATAGCGGGGTGTCATCCAACGGCTGGGGATTCAACTTGACCTCCGTTATTGATCCAACGGTGGAGCATCTGTGACGAAGAAAAGGGAGGAAGGCTCGCCTGGGCGAGCTTCCTCCGGTGAAATCATGCTCCTCCATCTTGCTTTGCTGCTCCAAGGTGGCCAGATAGATCCGCGGTGAGGTCCTCTATAGGCTGGAGGTCTCAGGACAGTCGGAGGGTACCGGGAGCAACCCCACGAGGTTGGGGAAGGTGAGGTACTCTAGGTACCTCCGGCGAAGCTTCAACTCCCCTCCAGGGGTCGTTTTGGCGTTTGGGACCTGCACAAGTGAACTCATGGGTTGAGGGCAAATTGCCTCAACCCAGTTAGGCATGGAATGGGGCGAAGGAGGTAGAGATAAGAGTTTCTCCAACTCTCGCAGCAGCTGTAAGTCCTGAACTTGTTTCTGAATCACATCCACCAAAGTTAATTTCTTGCTAATAAAGCCCATGTTGGTGTTGGATTCGAATTCTGAAATGTTAGCCACCTTATGATGTTCTCGGTGATGTGGTGGCTGAGGGGCTTTCTGGAATGCCTGAGTAGAGTCGACGACTCTCGAGTTTTCTGCCATCCCTTCAAAGATGGCCCAGACTGACTCGGCATCTTTGTTCAAATAGTTGTCGTCACATGCAACACTCACTAACCCCTGGATGTTCGGTTGGAGTCCTCCGAAATAATTCTGTACGAGCACCTTCATTGGTATCTCATGATGCGGGCATCTCTTTGTAAGATCTTTGAATCTATCCCATGCCTCATGGAAAGATTCATTCAGAAGTTGCGTGAAATTGGAGATCTGACTCCTCATCATGTTCGTCCTCCCCAAGGAAAATACTTACGCAGGAATGTGGACTTCAGATCGTCCCATGTAGAAATTTCCCTTCCCAGGTGACTTAGCCAGTAAAATGCATTATCGACTAAGGCGAAGGGAAAGGCTTTGAGGCGAACAGCCTCCTGCGTAACGCCTGGATAACTAGCCATACCACAGATCATTTCGAACTGCTGCATAAAGGTAAACGGCTCCTCTGTAGCATTCCCGTAAAACTTGGGAAGCAGTAAGATGAAGGACGGCTTCAATTCGTATGGCCCTTGATTCGGCGGTAGCCGAATCCAATGATGGAGCGTTCTCGCGCCCGGTTCATACTCATCTTGTAACGTGGCGAGAACCACTGCTGGCGGTAAAGGGTTCCCGGACCCTGCTCGCAACACTGCTATCTCAGCCCGCAACTCGTTCTGAGTTCTAAATTGCTCTCGAATCTAGATATTCATCTGTTGGAGAGTGTCGAGAATCCCTGTTGTAATATCTGCGGCTGAATATGGTCTTCCCTCATGATGTTCCTCAGCTGGTGGCCTCTCGTCTGCTGGTCCTTTGCCTCGAGCCATCTACTTCAAATCTTCTTGAAAAGAAAAGCTCTCGTAAGAACTCAGCGAAAACTCGGCTGAAGATCTCGATGATGTATTGAGACAAAGGTCTGCCTCAATAGTCTGGCCGGGAGGCGAGGGAGTCTGGTTTTGACTCTCCTCGAGATTAGATGGGACCAACTCGAGAAGAGGGTCATCCCGAGCTTGTGAAGATGTACGAATGACGGTGGACGGTCGAAAGCTTACAGAGTTTGAGCAGAAAAGTCATCAAGACGTCATCTTCGATATCAAGAGAATGATCGGGAGAGCACGATTCGTGATTCAAGAGAGAGGGAAAATGCATAAAGCCGCGGTAACTCACGCCCCGCAAGCAAACACAAAGCAAACCTCATTTTCACCAACACAACCCGATGATGACCGCAAGAGTTTGGTCTTTTATCTTGTCGGTTTTAGGATTGTATTAGCAAAAAAGTATAATCGATTAACGTGAGCTGATGCGAGCTGATAGGTGCCCGATATTTTCCCCAAAACACTGGCCTGAGTCTCTACAGAAAACCACTTGCTCTCAGCCAGTATGGGAGTAAGTACGGACCGTTTCCGGCTACCTGTGTTACTTGAGGACGGAGCCTTACGCAGTGTCCTCTAAACCTCCCACTCTGCTAAGTAAACCCAGACTATTTCCGGCTAACCGAGCGTACCCACTGAGAAGCAGTGATTAGATGCATAGACTAAGTAGTATTTCGTGAGAAATACGGGTTTCTGGCTCTAACCTTACGGGTCGTCTCTCACTCGCATGCTCTGAAAAAATGTGCGGGGATTACTCTCCCAAATTAGATGAATCTTTACGTTTTTAGGTCAGATACGTTAGCAGCCCCGATTTTATTTTTGGGTTTTATATTTTTTTGGATTTTTTCAAACGCAAACGTCTATTTTTTTATTTTCTTTTTATAAAAATCCTAAAATCATGCACCTATGTTGAAAGTCCTAAGACTAACTACGTAAGCACAATCAGATAAAATAAAAGAAAACTCCTAAACAAGCATCTATCAAAAAGCCGCGGAAAAATCGTCGATGCGAGAAAACCACGGTGGGTGCCCTGATCCCCTGACTACACGGTACTCGATGAATCAAACCCCTAAAAATGGGGGGAGTACAAGCCGGGATTCTTTTTAATTTCTTTTTTCTTTTCTCTTTCTTTCTTTTATTTCTCTTTTTTTCACATTTTGATGCGAGCTAAAGAACGGATTACGAATTTAAAAGCTTGGGTTGTCGGTGTAGAAAACCGCAAAGAGATCCTAGTCGATCAAACAAAGATCGGTTTTTAGAAAAACCTTACACTATTTATTTAGCCAGGTAAGTGTTCCTGGGTCGAACACAAGGAGGCAGAATAATATACTTTGATTTTTTTATGTGAAAATATATTTTTGTGATTATTTTATCTCTTCTTAAAGCGATCGAGGAAACACGGTATTTTTTAACGAATTTTGATTATTAATTTTTTTATGATTTTATATTTTTCCAATTTTTATTTATTTTTCAAAATGATATTTTTCAAACAATTTACCTACAATATAGTATGTGAAGAATATATGATGTATAGATGATATTATATAGTAGGTAAAATGGACGAGTAACGGGCTCGAACAACACTCAAAATCAAATCAAAACGGAGTCAATTTGTGACAAATCAAATCACGATGAAAACACGACAAAAATACACGAATACTACTGGAAAACCTTGCTGGGGTAGTTGCGTAACTACCCCAAGAAAATCTAAAAAAATAAAGTCAAAAACACGTCCAAAGTCGACTTACAGATCAGGGATATAAATGCAAGAAAAAGAAACAAAATTCTGCAAAATGGTCCTCTGGCAGGGACTGTTCTGTAACAGAAATATGAATTATTGCAATTAGGTCTCTGCGGAAGTACCTAATAGCAATTCTTGGAAACCTTGGAGGTGGGTTGAAATGCTGGAAGTTCTCGGGGCTTATTATGCAATTCTTCTACCGGTTCCGATTGAACGGCGGAGATTAGATTGTCAGGCGCGATCTAAGGCGTCCATTCGAGGACACGTGCCACCAGCTTGTAACACGACTGTTCTTGGGTCGTTCTTCAAGTGGTTGAGCGGCTGATGAAGTCAGTCTCTTCCTTGATTCTTCGTCGACGATGGAAGTGTATCTTGAGCCTCCGATGGGGCCAGAGGGTTAGCTCCTCCAACCCTCGAGCTCGCCCGTGGTAGACATCGGTTGGCGAAGGCTTAGAGTGACGGGAATCGACCAGTGAAGATGATCGGTTACTGTTTCTGATGTTGGTGCTTAGGTTGATGCACCATCTTTGACTGGCGATTTCGTGAAGATGAAGAACTCCAGTTGCCTTGAATTTGCTCTTGATGCAAGCTGGATCTGCAAATTACAAGTTCATGTGCTTGATTTACGAGAAATCAGCCGAATGGTTATAGTTTTGCAAGATCGAAAATCGTTTCTAGATTTGTTGAAACTAGGCGTAAAATCTAATGAAAAATGGATCGCGATTCGAGTTGAGTATGCAACGATCTGGATGTTTATTTTGAATGAGCGTTTAAAATTGAAGATTAAGCGTCCTAATGACGTGCTTAATCATGCTAATGGATGCATGAATGTCGAGAAAGAAATTGGTGAGAATGGATGAGTAGATCTGGGAAAGAGAGGTGTATTTACCTCTGGTGTTTGCTTCGACAGCCGATCTTTGCCGGAGCTGAACGCGTGCAAGGCGACGATGCAAGGCAGAGCGAAAGCCTTGGAACTCCTCCCCGATAAGTCTTCTCCCATGCGGGCACCTTCGATCGGAGCTGTCACCTCCTGGGCGAGCGGAGTGAGGCGAGGAAGATAGGGTTCGGCCACTGAAAGTTGAGCTTCATGTGGATATGAGAGAGTTAGTTATAAACCGCCAACTTTGGGGGTATATATAGGGAGATTTCTTGAGCTTCAAGCTTAATCTAAGGGTTGGCAATGAAGAAGATTGTTAGGAGAATATATCCAAGGGATTAGATCACCTGAAAAGGTTATAAGGTACGTGGGGAAATTGGTTGAAGAAGGCCAGTTAGAACAGATTCAGTACCGGCTTCTTGGAGAAGAAGCACCAGGTGCTGACACGTGTCAGCACCTAGTAGGCCAGATGTATAAATAGCTTATAAATTCAATTAAAAATATTAAATAACAATATTTTAAATAGGTATAAAAACAAGAAATGTAGATAATTAAATTATCTAATTTAAAAAATAATCAATAATAAATATTATTCGAAATATAAATATTATATAAATAAGTATAGATAAATAGGTTTTGGATTTTAAATTTAATAAATAAGTCATTAAATATTAATTTTGTATTTTCTTTATTATTAGGGTAATAAATAAAGGCTATGTGAATTTTTAGGGATTTTAATAAATTAATTTACATGTATTAATAAATACAGGTGTAAGTTAATCAGTTCATTTTTATCTATAAATTAGGTTTTGGATTTTATTAAAATAATGAATAAGCTCCAAAAATTCTGAAATAAATTAGGGTGAAAATACAATATCATGAAAATAATTAAAAATCATAAAATTAATAAAATTATAAATAGTGTGGTCTATATAAAATAAATAGCCCAGAAACCCCATTTTCCTTTGGTCCCAAAATCGACTTTTTGCAAACAGACTACAAATTCAATGAAACCACATCTATTAATTAGATAATATTATTTTATGAACTTTAAAGGTGAGTAGAGTGAAATTTGAGTTTGTATGAGGAAGTTATGATGTTCGGAAGTTGAGAATTTGACAAATTAAAAGATGGATTTCTTGGCATATATACAGGGTAATATTTTTAACTTATTTTTATATTTTTATATACATTTTTAGAAATAATTAAGAAAAGAGTTTGGTGAAAAATATGTATATATGAATTAACTAAAAATCATTGAAGTTTTGTATTTATTTGATAAATAGTGAGAAGTATATGAAGTGTGTCTTAATTTATTTTTATGGTTTTCTTTCCTTATCTCCCCCTAATTATTGGTTTGTCGACCAATCCATACTGACTTGGTCTCGAGGGTTAGGCTATAATTATACGTTGCAGTTATATTTATATATATATATATATACGTCATATTGTCCATATATACATATTTACAATCTGCCTTATCTTCTTTTCTTTATGCTTTATTTATTTACATGATTTTGATGCTTAAAAGTGAATATTTATTCATGAATGAAGTTTTTATAAAAGATGGAAATTAATGTATATTTACATGTATTTGTTAAGGGTTTTAAGACAAAATGCTACAGAAAAGTTAATGAATCATGGATTCATCAACCCCCTATACTTAAACTTTACTAGTCCCTTAGCAAACACTTATTTGAAAAATAAGGAAAAAAGAAAGAAAGTTAGAATGAATTTGCTTCCCGAAACCAATTCATGAGAACAGACAAAGGACATAGCTCGATCGGGCCTGAGTCAAGCATTTGGTCGGAGCCTTAACTAGGTTTAGGATTTTATCCTCAACAGTCCTCAAGTTGCACAAATCCTTATTCAAGATCACTTCATCAGCTAATTCAGGCTCACTTATTCATATCGCAAACTCTATCATCCTTGAAGTCAATTTGTACAGTGTGAATTGATTTAGCACTTCCTTCTTAGAGAAACGAAGAAACCGTCCATCACGGCTATACACTTCTATTGCTTCCTCATCCAGCTACTCTTTCCTCGGGGAGGGAGGTATTCCCTTCTGAGGTCAGTTCGTGCTATGTCCACAATTGAGTATAGAGAGAAAGTAGAAGAATGAGAAAAGAAGTGGAGTGTGGCTAGTGTAGACGCATCCCCTTGTGAAGCTCAACCGGTGTAGCTAAGTCTCTACTAAGATGTGTAGGCATTTTTGGTGGAAGCTTGGACCATTGTGGTCGTATTTGTATTTGGTGTCTTCTTCTTTGATTTGGCTTTGTAATTTTCTTGCATTGCATTCATCTCTTTGTGCCTCGACGGATATAGCTTCTTTTTGTTCCATCCCTTTTTTGAGGTCTTAGAAAAATTGTGTCAGCAGATCCTTCCCTCATCTGAAGTGACTATCGCAACCCCAATCTCTCCCATCTTTAGACGTCAATGCCGCAAAGACAAGGATAGAAATGCACTACCAAGATGTACTGCCCTTCGTAACTCCGTGCAAGTCGAGCTAAGTGTAGAGTGCATGTGTTCAAGATTGGTTCACTGGCGTAGAGTTATACGGATGACACCAATTGGTCTACTTAAGCACATATGACTTGATTTCCCGAATATGGTCTTATGGAACCCAAAGATTTTAAGTCACAGACCTGAAGAGTCTAAATTCCATATCCTAACTAGGCTCCTTACAACGAAAGTTAAAGGCCATAATCAAGCTCCATCCTTTAGATTAGATTCAATCCTTAGTTTCAGAAATCAAACTTATTGTGAAAAATGTGAATGCAAATGCAACCATGTTTTTGTGAAGTATATTTTCCGAGTTTTACTCATTTTTATGGATTTTAAGGCTTTTGTAATTTTTATGACTTTTAGGACTTTGTAATTTTTATGGATTTTCTGATTTTTATAAACAAGATTTTGTACATGAATTTTACAAGATATATTTTATTTGAGTTAAATATCTAATGTATTTTACAGATTTTATCTACAAAGGGTTTTACAAGGATTAAATGATTTTTACACATGTTTTAATAAATAGGATTTTAAATAAGTATTATACAATTTTTAAATAAAAACTTTAAATACATATTTTAATTACAGATTTTAAATACAAGTTTTAGACATATTTTACTTATTTACAAGGATTTTATAAGTAATAAATAAATGTATATATAGATTTTAAATTAGCCCTTACCCACTTTTTATGGATTTTATAGATATGGAAAATACATAAAAGTACGAATTATGGACAAAAGTATATATACAATATATACGCACCCCCTATAGTTAGTTTGTTCTATGTCCTCATAGCGTTAAAAGAAAAAGGAGGACATAACTCGTGCTAAGTAAAAGTGGGTGAAAACGATTAGAGAGTACAAGTCAGTCAACCCTCCCTATACTTACAATCATGTCATCATAAGTATAATGGAAGAGCAAAAACAAGATGACTGAGTAAAACGAATATACAACAAAGAAATAAAGAAAACGAAATCATCGAAATCACTTGGTCCCCCCTATACTTAGGATAAGGCATCCTAAGTATCGAAAAGAGTGTAGCCAAAAATCGGAGACCAGTGATTTGTGAAAAAGAAAGGATATACAAAAGAATCAGAACAAAATATAAAACATGAATCAACGAACAATCGGTCCCCCCTATACTTAGGATCTGGTATCCTAAGCATAGAAGACGAGCAAAAATGGGGACGATTGTGGTCTACGAAGAATATACAAGTGTTGCGGATCTCCAGAAATCGAATGGCTCAAAAAGATTTGTACAGGATGAGATGAAGTGAAAGAATGATCATGATTCCTATATAAAATAGATCACTTCAATACGGGCCAGATGATCAGTAGTTTCTACGAAGTGCTTCAGCATCTGCTCGTTAACCACGAACGGTTCTGCACCAGGTGACATATCTGATATTGCTATACTTCCATTGTCGTGCACCGTTCTGACTATGTAAGGTCCTTCCCACTTTCTTTTTAATTTGCCAGGAAAAATTCTCAATCTTGCATTGAACAACCAGACTTTCTGCCCAGGGACAAAGATCATGTGCCGAATATGTCTGTCATGCCATTTCTTCACTTTGTCCTTATAAATGAGAGTGTTCTCATATGCTTGATTTCGAATCTCTACCAACTCATTCAGATCTATCTTTCTCTTAGCTCCTGCTTTCTGTGCATCAAGTAAAATTTCACGAATAGCCCATTAAGATTTGTGCATGATCTCTATGGGAAAATGCATGGCTTTCCATAAACCAGTCTGAATGGTGAAGTACCTAAGGGAGTTTTATATGCATTACGATATGCCCAAAGAACTTGATCTAGAAGCTGTGACCAATTCTTCCTATCCGGTCGTACTAATTTCTGGAGAATTGATTTCACCTCCCTATTTGAAACTTCAATCATGCCGTTCGTCTGTGGGTGATAAGGAGAAGCTACTATGCGATCAATGTTGTATTGCTTCACTAGCTTTTTGACCTCCTTATTAATGAAATGGCTACCCCCATCAGAAATAAGAATACGTGGAATCATGAACCGTGAAATAATGTGTTCCCTTAGGAACTTGCAAACTATCTTACTATCTGCGGTTTGTGCGAGTATAGCCTCCACCCATCTACTGACATAATCCACAGCGAGAAGAAAGTACTCAAAGCTGCTGCTTGAAGGGAACGGTCCCATGAAATCTATGCCCCATGCGTCAAAAATCTCGCAAATAATGACAGGTCGCATTGGCATTGCATCTCTAGCACTGACTGTCCCTACTGCTCTCTGACAATCCGAGCAACTCTTTACGAATGTACAAGCATCTCTAATAAGAGTTGGCCACCATAATCCGCTCTGAAGTACGTTCTGTGATGTCCTCTTCCCTGAGTGATGTCTCCCTGCTTCTAAAGAATGACACAATGTGAGGACACTATCGTATTCCTCCTGAGGAATACAATGCCTGTAAACACAATTCGGACCTTCACGAAAAAGAATCGGATCCTCCCAGTGGTAATATCGTGCCTCAGAAACTAATCTATCAACTCGATTCTTTGGCCAACCCTGAGGACTTTTCTGTGTAACCAGAAAATTCACTATATCTGCATTCCATGGAAGTTCGGTAACTGCAAAGATGCTCTCATCAGGAAATCTCTCTACAATATCTGGCGTGTACTCATCTGAAGGTTTTTCTGTATGTAATCGGGAGACGTGATCAGCTACCATATTCTTTACCTCAGGTTTGTCTCTAATGTCCAAATCGAATTCCTGAAGTAATAGAATCCATCTAAGAAGGCGTGCCTTGGCATCCTTCTTTTCCATCAAAAATCAGATAACTGAATGATCTGTGTAGATTGTGATATTAGAGCCAAGAAGATAAGATCAGAATTTATCTAGAGCGAATACCACTGCCAACATCTCTTTTTCTATCACTGTATAATTACGTTGAGCATCATCTAAAGTTCTACTGGCATAGTGGATGGCAACAAGAAGTCCATTCCTCCTCTGTCCTAATACAACCCCGACCGCAAAATCTGAAGCATCTGTCATGATCTCGATGGGTAGAGACCAATCAGGAAGCTGTAGGACAGGAGCACCGATAATCATCTCCTTTAATGTGAGGAAGGCATTAAGACATTTATCATCTACCAAGAACTCGATGTCTTTGCCTAATAATTCAGTTAACGGTCGGGCAATCTTAGAGAAGTCATGGATAAACCGTCGGTAAAAACCGACATGCCCCAGAAATGACCGTAACTGCTTGATGTTGGATGGTGGTTCGAGGCGCTTGATGACATCCACTTTGGTAGGGTCAACGCCTCGTTGGGAGATGTGGTGGCTGAGGGGCTTTCTGGAATGCCCGAGTAGAGTCGACGACTCTCGAGTTTTCTGCCATCCCTTCAAAGATGGCCCAGACTGACTCGGCATCTTTGTTCAAATAGCTGTCGTCACATGCGGCACTCACTAACCCCTGGATGTTCGGCTGGAGTCCTCCGAAATAATTCTGTACGAGCACCTTCATTGGTATCTCATGATGCGGGCATCTCTTTGTAAGATCTTTGAATCTATCCCATGCCTCATGGAAAGATTCATTCGGAAGTTGCATGAAATTGAAGATCTGACTCCTCATCATGTTCGTCCTCCTCAGAGGAAAATACTTACGTAGGAATGTGGACTTCAGATCATCCCATGTAGAAATTTCCCTTCCCAGGTGACCCAGCCAGTAAAGTGCCTTATCGGCTAAGGCGAAGGGAAAGGCTTTGAGGCGAACAGCCTCCTGCGTAACGCCTAGATAACTAGTCGTACCACAGATCATTTCGAACTGCTGCAGAAAGGTAAACGGCTCCTCTGTAGCATTCCCGTAAAACTTGTGAAGCAGTGAAATAAAGGACGACCTCAATTCGTATGGCCCTTGATTCGGCAGTAGCCGAATCCAATGATAGAGCGTTCTCACGTCCGGGTCATACTCATCTCATAACGTGGCGGGAACCACTGCAGGCGCTAAAGGGTTCCCGGCCCCTGCTCACAATGCGACTATCTCCGCCCGCAACTCGTTCTGAGTTTGAAATTGCTCTCGAATCTGGATATTCATCTGTTGGAGAGTGTCGAGAATCCCTGTCGTAATATCTGCGGCTGAATTTGGTCTTCCCTCATGATGTTCCTCAGCTGATGGCCTCTCGTCTGCTGGTCCTTTGCCGCGAGCCATCTGCTTCAAATCTTCTGGAAAAGAAAGTTCTCGTAAGAACTCAGCGAAAACTCGGCTGGAGATCTCGATGATGTATTGAGACAAAGGTCTGCCTCAATAGTCTGGCCAGGAGGCGAGGGAGTCTGGTTCTGACTCGCCTAGAGATTAGATGGGACCAACTCTGGAAGAGGGTCATCCCGAGCTTGTGAAGATGTATGAATGATGGTGGACGGACGAAATCTCACGGAGTCTGAGTAGAAAAGCCGTCGAGATGTCATCTTCGATATCAAGAGAATGATCGGGAGAGCACAATTCGTGATTCAAGAGAGAGGGAAAATGCGTATAGTCGCGATAACTCACGCCTTGCAAGCAGACACAAAACAAACCCCGTTTTCACCAACACACCCCGATGATGACCGTAAGGGTTCGGTCTTTTATCTTGTCGATTTTAGGATTGTATTAGCAAACAAGTATAATCGATTAATGTGAGCTGATGCGAGCTGATAGGTGCATGATATTTTCCCCGAAACACTGGCCCGAGTCTCTATAGAAAACCACTTGCTCTCAGCCAGTATGGGAGTAAGTACAGACCGTTTCCAGCTACACGTGTTACTTGAGGACGGAACCTTACGCAGTGTCCTCTAAACCTCCCACTCTGCTAAGTAAACCCGGGCCATTTCTGGCTACGCGAGCGTACCCACTGAGAAGCAGTGATTAGGTGCATAGACTAAGTAGTATTTCGCGAGAAATACGGGTTTGTAGCTCCAACCTTACGGGTCGTCTCTCACTCGCGCGCTCTGAGAAAATGTGCGGGAATTACTCTCCAAAATCAGATGAATCTTTACGTTTTTTAGGTCAGATACGTTAGCAGTCCCGATTTTATTTTTGGGTTATATATTTTTTTGGATTTTTTCAAGCAAACATCTATTTTTTATTTTCTTTTCATGCACCTAGGTTGCAAGTGCTAAGACTAACTATGTAAGCACAATCAGATAGGATAAAAGAAAACTTCTAAACAAGCATCTATCGAAAAAGTCGCGGAAAAACCGCTGATGCG
Source organism: Ottelia alismoides (assembly GCA_037367405.1). NCBI lineage: Eukaryota > Viridiplantae > Streptophyta > Magnoliopsida > Alismatales > Hydrocharitaceae > Ottelia > Ottelia alismoides. The sequence goes on along the minus strand of JAZKJV010005914.1, from coordinate 134,022 downwards.
AGAAAACCACGGTGGGTGTCCTGATCCCCCGAATACACGGTACTCGGTGAATCAGACCCCTAAAAATGGGGGGGAGTACAAGTCGGGATGTCCTTAGTGGACCCCTTCTACTAGAGTTCAATATAACTTTCTCTCTCTTTCTCTCTCTTTTACAACAATTACACTAATTAATTTTTTTGCCCTCTGCAACCGACTCGTAAAGAAAGAATCAGCCTCTGCTCTTTCAACTGACTCAGCTTCCTAAGAAACCAGTTGATCCTGTAGGCCCTGTAAAAATTAGTTAGCAGCTAAAGAAGATCGAGAAACGAGTCGAGAAAAGCCGTAAGAAAAACCGAGGAAAAGCTACGAAAAATAATAAGAAGAGAGAAAATAAGATCACAAAATATGTAGAAAAAAATCAAAATACACTAACACCTCCCTAGCAACGATGCCATTTTGATGCGCGCTAAAGATCGGATTGCGGTTTTAAATGCTTGGGTTGTCGGTGTAGAAAACCGCAAAGAGATCCTAGTCGATCAAACAAAGATCGGTTTTTAGAAAAACCTTACAATATTTATTTAGCCAGGTAAGTATGCATGGGTCGAACCCAATGAGGCAGAATAGTATACTTTGATTTTTTATATGAAAATATATTTTTGTGATTATTTTATCTCTTCTTAAAGCGGTCGAGGAAACACGATATTTTTTATGGAATTTTAATTTTTAAATTTTTATTTGATTTTATATTTTTCCAATTTTTATTTATTTTTTAAAATGATATTTTTCAAACAATTTACCTACAATATAGTATGTGAAGAATATATGAAGTATAGATGATATTATATAGTAGGTAAAACGGACGAGTAACGGGCTCGAACAACACTCAAAATCAAATCAAAACGGAGTCAATTTGCGACAAATCAAATCATGACGAAAACACGATAAAAATACACGAATATTACTGGAAAACCTTGCTGGGGTAGTTGCGTAACTACCCCAAGAAAATCTACGAAAAATAAAGTCAAAAACACGTCCAAAGTCGCCTTACAGATCAGGGGTTTAAATGCAAGAAAAAGAAACAAAATTCTGCAAAATGGTCCTCTGGCAGGGACTGTTCTGTAATAAAAATATGAATTATTGCAATTAGGTCCCTACAAAGGGACCTAATAGCAATTCCTGGAAACCTTGGAGGCGGGCTGAAATGCTGGAAGTCCTCGGGGCTTATTATGCAATTCTTCTACTGGTTCGGATTGAACGGCAGAGATTAGATTGCCAGGCATGATCTGAGGCATCCATTCGAGGACACGCGTCACCAGCCTATAACACAGTTGTTCTTGGGCCGTTCTTCAAGTGGTTGAGCGGTTGATGAAGGCAGTCTCTTCCTCGATTTTTCGATGGCGATGGAAGTGTATCTTGAGCCTCCGACGAGGCCAGAGGGTTAGCTCCTCCAACCCTCGAGCTCTCCTGCGGTGGACGTCGGTCGGTGAAGGCTTAGAGCGGCGGGAATCAACCGGTGAAGGTGATCGGTTACTGTTTCTGACGTTGGTGCTCAGGTTAATGCGCCATCTTTTACTGGCGATTTTGTGAAGATGAAGAACTCCAGTTGCCTTGAATTTGCTCCTGATGCAAGCTGGATCTGCAAATTACAAGTTCATGTGCTCGATTTGCGAGAAATCAGCCGAATGGTTATAGTTTTGCAAGATCGAAAATCGTTTCCAGATTTGTTGAAACTAAGCATAAAATCTAATGAAAAATGGATCGCGATTCAAGTTGAGTATGCAACGATTTGGATGTTGATTTTGAATGGGCGTTTAAAATGGAAGATTAAGCATCCTAATGATGTTCTTAATCACGCTAATGGATGCACGAATGTCGAGAAAGAAATTGGTGAGAATGGATGAGTAGATCTGGGAAAGAGAGGTGTATTTACCTCTGGTGTTTGCTTCGACGGCCAATCTTTGCCGGAGTTGAACGCGCGCAAGGCAGTGACGCAAGGCGGAGCGAAAGCCTTGGAACTCCTCCCCGATAAGTCTTCTCCCACGCGGGCACCTTCGATCGGAGCTGTCACCTCCTGGGCGAGCGGAGCGAGGCGAGGAATATAGGGTTCGACCACTGAAAGTTGAGCTTCAGGTGGATATGAGAGAGTTAGTTATAAACCGCTATATTTGGGGGTATATATAGGGAGATTTCTTGAGCTTCAAGCTTAATCTAAGGGTTGGCGGTGGAGAAGGTTGTTAGGAGAATAGATCCAAGGGATTAGATCGCCTGAAAATGTTATAAGGTGCACGGGGAAATTGGTTGAAGAAGGCCAATTAGAACAGATTCAGTACCGGCTTCTTGGAGAAGAAGCACCAGGTGCTGACATGTGTCGGCACGTGGTAGGCCAGATGTATAAATAGCTTATAAATTCAATAATAAATATTAAATAACGTTATTTTAAATAGATGTAAAAACAAGAAATGTAGATAATTAAATTATCTAATTTATAGAATAATTAATAATAAATATTATTCGAAATATAAATATTATATAAATAAGTATAGATAAATAGGTTTTGGATTTTTAGTTTAATAAATAAATCATTAAATATTAATTTTGTATTTTCTTAATTATTAGGGTAATAAATAAAGGCTATGTGAAATTTTAGGGATTTTAATAACTTAATTTACATGTATTAATAAATACAGGTGTAAGTTAATCAGTTCATTTTTATCTATAAATTAGGGTTTTGGATTTTATTAAAATTTTAAATAAGCTCCAAAAATTCTGAAATAAATTAGAGTGAAAATACAATATCATGAAAATAATTAGAAATCTAAAATTAATTAAATTATAAATAGTGTGGTCTATATAAAATAAATAGCCCAGAAACCCCGTTGTCATTTGGTCCCAAAACTGACTTTTTGCAAAGGACTCCGAATTCAATGAAACTAGCTCTATTAATTAGATAATATTATTTTATGAACTTTAAAGGTGAGTAGAGTGAAATTGGAGTTCGTATAAGGAAGTTATGATGTTCGGAAGTTGAGAATTTGACAAATTAAAAGCTGGATTTCTTAGCATATATACAGGGTAATATTTTTAACTTATTTTTATATTTTTATATATTTTTAGAAATAATTAGGAAAATATTTTGGTGAAAAATATGTACATATGAATTAAATAAAAATCATTGAAGTTTTATATTTATTTGATAAATAGTGAGAAGTATATGAAGTGTGTATTAATTTATTTTTATGATTTTCTTTCCTTATCTCCCCCTACTTATTGGTTTGTCGACCAATCCATGCTGACTTGGTCTCGGGAGTTAGGCTATAAATATACCTTGCAGTTATATTTATATATATAAGTCATATTGTCCATATATACATATTTACAATCTGTCTTATCTTCTTTTCTTTGTGCTTTATTTATTTACATGATTTGATGCTTAAAAGTGAATATTTATCCATGAATGAAGTTTTTATAAAAGATGGAAATTAATGTATATTTACATGTATTTGTTAAGGGTTTTAAGACAAAATGCGACAGAAAAGTTAATGAATCATGGATTCATCAGCGGCGCTCTCCGATGAACGTCGGAGCTTGGAGAGCGGATCTCGAGATCTTCTAGGGATCTAGGGGAACGGGGATGCACGTGGCGATCAGAAGGCGATGAAGATCTAAATGGAGATGAAAGGGGCGACGAAGAAGCGAAGATGGCACACCGAGGAGCTCACCGGAGCTCAACTCCGGCGAAGTGCGGGAGGATCGATTAACGCTACTCTAATTAACTAAATCCTAAACTAACAGCAGGAAATTTAATCTATGATTAAAAGATGCAAAATGAAAGGATAAAAGAGTATCTCTGATACCTGGAGTGACCCAGGGAGCAAGGTCACCGGCGGTGGGCTATCGTGGGTGCACCCCTCGCTCCTGAAACTCGGGTTGGGCTTGAGAACACTCCTCCTGTCACAAGGATCTCTCCTAGATGCTAACCCTAAACTTCTGAGGCTCAATGGTGACCAAATTTGAAGAGGATACGGAGGGGGTTTATTTATAGAACATTTCAGGCACCCTTATTGGCTAGACGATTGAAGGAATGCCGGGCTATGTACAGATTATACAATGGTCTGGCATGAGTCATGGACAATCCATGATTATTTTTGTTGAAGAAATCGAAGGCGATGGATGGATGAATCGAGCACGAAATATGGATGAAATCGCGGGAATGGACAGTTCTGACACGCCAAGAGGTCTGAAGGGACAGTTGACCAAAGGTCAACCATCAAAGCCCTGTAATTGGTCCATATTGGCGCGCTACAGGACAAAATAGCAGGGTTATTCAAAAATAACTATTAAAAAATAGATTTAGATTTTATTATTTTTATATATAATATAAAAATGTTTACTATTTTTTGTAGTATTTTAATATGATTTTTATTTATTTTTTGGTGTATTTTATTCGTAGTTACTTTTTATTAGTGTATTTATCGGTATAATTGCCTATATTTGGTGCATTTTTATTTTTATTTTGTTTATTTTATATTATTATTTTATTCCTCTATTTAGTATATTTATAACATTTTTGTGAGCATAAATGAATTTTTATTTTATTCTAATGATGTTATTTGTACACTTAAATAAATAGATATGCATAGTTCGTAACTATATTAATAGGTATTTTACCTATGTTTTATGTATATATTTTTATTTTAATGAATTTTAATGGATTTTATTTTGCATTTATATTTTTTAATAGGATATAGATAATATTTACAATGTTATAAAAGTATAAATGAATAAAGAATAAAAGAATAAGTTTCCCCTTTTATTTATATACATGTACAACATATGTATTTTGTCTATGTTTTGGAATAGACTTGTTTTGTTTTGTTTTTTTATTGGTTTTATTTTAGTTTTAATAGGCATATATGTTATAAAAAATAATTACAAAATTACACAAGTATAAATTTGTAAAAATAATGAATAATGAATGAATTGAATATTTTAATCAGTATAATATACAATGAGGGTAAAAAACCTAACTTTCAACAGTAACTCCAAAATATATGAAACCACCACCATTAAATAGCTTGTGAAGAGCTATATACAATTAGAGTGGTGATTTGAAAGATATGGGTCTGTGAAGTTTGACTTTTTATTTTGTGCATTAAAATAAACACTGTATATTATTTTTTGTATAAACTCAATATTGTATTTTTATTTACATTATTATTTACAACTTTTATGTACAGAGTTTCTTCATTTGATAAACAAATAATAAAGAATAAAATAGGTGCCAAAAATGCATAAATAATGAATAAAAGAATTGGGTTTTAATCTATTGTTGGCCCTTATCTCTCCCTACTTTATTTCTTGTCGACCAACTCAATTCTTGACTTGGTCTCGGGGTTTAGGATCATAAAATATCTTCAATATTTCATTCTATTTCCTTTTCTTCTCTATATTCTATAATTTTGGCATTAAAACTTTATTTTATACACAAATAATACAATAGATAATGAATGCTATTTTACAAATTGATGTTATTTACATGCATTAGCTAGGGGTTTTAAGGCCAGAATAATAGAATAAAGAATGATGAACGGAGATTCTTCATCCCCCTTTACTTGCCTTTGCTAGTCCCTAGCAAATACTTATGCAATATGTATGAAAAGAATAAACAAGAAAAGAAAAAGAAAGAATAAATGAAATTGATTTCAATAATTAAACTTGTCACCACAAAATCAAAGTTTAGAGCTCAAGTTAGACCATGATGTGAAAATGTGTGTGGAACCTGGTCGGGCACTAAATTTAAAATACAACAGCCTTAGAGAGTCACAGAACTTAGTTCAAACCACCTCAATAGCCATGTCAGAACTAGCCTACATCATATGCAAACCCTTATGACTATGAAGCTGACTTGTACGGCGTAAGTAATAGTGACTCTCTCCAAGCGAAATGACAAAGGAACTGACTTCCTCCAGAATGACAACCCAATGATTCCCAAATCCAGCACTCTGTCCTTGAGGAGCGGGGTATTCCCTTTTAAGTTCAAGTGGCATCCAACTCAAGAGGAGGAGGTGAAGAAAAGAATGGACGGTAGCCAGTGTAGCTACCTATCTCGAGATGCATGACCAGTGTAGTCAAGTCATCCAGTTGTAGGCTTACATGGTATAACTTTGAGGCTCAAGCTTGCTTATTTTCTATACAACATATATACATACTCCGGCAGACATTTTATTTTCAATCAGGCTTGTCCACTTTTTTGGAGTTTTTTTTTCAACGTACTATTCACGGCAACATTTACATAAGGAGTTTTTCCTCTTGAGCCAGAAGACTATCCCTCTTTTGAAGCTTTAGTGCAACCCACACTCTCCTGTCTTTAGACTTCATGGTAACTGGACTAGGTTGGGGTGCACTTCCCTTACAAGACGAGGACGAATATTTCCACTCGTGTGCGTCTCAAATCGGAAAATCCCTTCCCCTCACCACTCCAACTGAGTTGAGCCAAGTGAAAGGTGCAAGTGTCCAAGTTAGGTCACGACCGACAAGAGTTATGCGTGTGTCTCGAAAAGTTCTAGTTCGTCCATTGAGGTGACCTGAACCCAGCCCCGAGTCTCAAAGAATTAAGTCCTAATGGACTTGAAGTACCTTAAACCCAGTTCCCATAAGGTTCCAGTGCAATTAGGTACAGTAAAGTCCAACTAAGCTCCAACCTTCGACTTTATTGGACTGGTGCAATCATCAAGCTCAATTGAAAAAAATATGAATGCTATGCAAATGCTATATACAATGCAGAAAGAATGATGCAATTTTTCAAAAAGACTTTGAAAATAAAAAGAATTTTTACACACAAATTTTGCAGATAGAGTTTTTGTTACAAGAGTATATACAACTATTTACACGAGTGTGCCACTTTTTATTTGCAAGAGCTAAGAATTTTAAATAGTTTATAGGTTTACACAAGTTATTTTTATAGGTATATATATGTACAATTGATAAAGAATTTTATTTTGATTTATGTACACATTTTATTCATACATTTATTCCTCAAATTTATTTGAAAAATAATTTTGAACACTATAGTACAAAATAATTTTTGCAAATATTTACAATCATTTGAAAGCTATTTTGCAAAGCTTTTTCACAATATATATACATGTTTCAAAATATTTTTACAAACATTTTCAAAAACATTTGCAAATCAGTTTTCAAAACTTTTATTGCATTCAAGAAAAGAAATTTTGCAAATCAAAATGCTTTTTACAAAGGTTGAAAATATTTCACAAAAAGTTTTTCAAATGGATCACACCATTTTTCAAATCATTTTGCAAAAACATTTTTAACCCGATTTATTACTCAGTATATACAAAAATAATTTGGGGAATAAAAATGTCATTTATTAATACAGGTGTGGATACAAAATATTTTTGGTATTTTGAGTTTTTGCAAATGCCTTTGGTGTTTTTGAAAGCAGAAGGCTTAGGTTATGAAATTTGGTACATATCATTACATGGGGATGTATCTTATATTTACAAAATTTTTGGTTCTGAATGGATAAATATATATAAAAAAATTAGTATGGTGTTTATACTCCTCAAACTTATTTAAAAATCATTTTTCAAAATTTTGAAAACTATAGTCCAACATAATTTTCACATACGATTTTTACAAACATTTACACGTATTTGAAAAATCATTTTGTAAAGGTTTTTCAAACAGTGTGTGTGTGTATGTGTATATATTTCTAGTATTTTTGCAACCATTTTACAACCATTTTCCAATTGTTTTTCAAATATTTTTATTTCACACAAATAAAATAAAATTTTGCAAACAATAAGATTTTTACAAAGGTTGAATACTTTTTATAAAATGTTTTTCAAACAGTTTTTAAAAGGGTTTTCACACTATTTTTAAAATATTTTGCAAAAGTATTTTTGCCTGACTTATTAATCAGTATGTACAAAGAATGTTTGAGGAGCTATAGCCATCTTTTTATTATAATGAATTTGACAGTACTTTTAGCCAAAAGTATTATACAAAAGTACGAGTTATGGATTTAAAGTATATACATAGTATATACGAACCCCCTATACTGAGCTAGAGCTATGTCCTCATAGATTGAGGAGAAAAAGAAAAGACATAACTCGGACTGAGTATATAAGAGTCTAAGAAATAAAGAAACGAGGGTCCGAATAAATGAATGAGAAGTTGACCATCCCCCCTATACTTAGGATCAAATAATCCTAAGTATAGCAGACTGTACACAAGGCAGGGGGGTCAAGGGTGAGGATGAACAGATCGAACTCATACTATCTCCCCCTATACTTAGGGTAAGAGAGCCCTAAAGTATATGCGAGAAGAGGAGACAATGGAGTGGATCAAAGAATGAAAGTAATCGGGGTGTTCATCCCCCTATACTTAGGGCAAGGTGCGTCCTAAGCATAGAAGACTGACAAAAAGGGTTGATACACCTTTTAAATATATACATACACACACTCTTTTTTTAGGATGAAAGCGGATAATGAAAAGAAGAAAAAGAAAAGATAAATGATCAAAGAAAATTTTTTTGAGGAACATTATCTGAATCTTTTGGTGTTGTCGTTGTTGTGGATGTATCCTCTAAGTGTGGTACTTGGATTGAGCCAACAACGGACAAGAAGGTATTATGATCAAGGTAAGGCTTCAGTATCTGATCGTTGACGCTAAACAGTGTGCGTCAGAAGATAATTTTGATATTGCAATACGCCATTGTCACGCACTTCCCATACTTGAAATGGCCCTGTCCATTTGCTCTTCAATTTGCCCAGGAAGATCTTCAACTTTGCATCAAATATCCACACTTTCTGTCCAATTTCGAAGGTCTTTCGTCTGATGTGTCGGTCATGCCAGCGTTTCACCTTCTCTTTGTACATCAATGTATTATCGTATGCATAGTCTCGAAACTCCAGGAGCCTATTCAGATCATATTTGCTTCTCTCACCACTTCTCCATGAGCCCAAATTGCACAGATTGATTGCCCATAAAGATTTATGAATTAGTTCCACGAGCAGATGACATGGTTTTCCATACACAAGATGATAGGGCAACATGCCCAAAGGTGACTTGTAAGCGGTTCTGTATGCCCAAAGGATAAAGTCCAAGAGTTGGGACCAATTCTTTATGTCCGGCTTCACAAGCTTCTGAAGGATCGTCTTGATTTCTCTATTTGGTAACTCTGCAATGCCATTGGTTTGGGGATGGTAAGGAGATGCGACTCGATGCTCAATGCCATTCTCCTTCGTTAATTTGCTGACCTCTTTGTTAATGAAGTGTCTATCCACATCTGATATGAGAATCTTCGGAATCCTGAAAAGAGAAATGATGTTTTCTTTCAGAAAGTGACATACTATGTGGCTGTCAGCAGCTCGAGCAGGGATACCTTCAACTCAACGACTCGCGTAGTCAATGGCAAGAAGTATGCGCTCATATCCCTGACTGTTAGGGAAAGGTCCCATGAAATTAATGCCCCAAGCATTGAAAACGTCTGCTATCTGCATGATCTTCAGAGGCATTGAGTCTTTCGCTGTGAGTGTTCCTTTCAATCTCTAACAGTCAGTGCATCGTTTGATGAAAGCTGTTGCATCCTTGAATAGTGTGGGCCACCATAGGCCACATTAAAGTACTTGTGTTGTCGTTATGTCTCCAGAATGGTGTCCACAAGATTCGAGCGAGTGACAATGCTCGAGGACACTATGATGCTCCTCCTGAGGGATACACCTACGCCAAATACAATCTGCTCCTTCCCTGAATAAGAGAGGACAATCTGCTCCTTCCCTGAATAAGAGAGGATCTTCCCATTGGCTGAGACGAGGTAGTTAACAATATCAGCATACCAAAGAAGCGAATCCACGGCTAGAATCTACTCGTCAGGGAAGGTGTCTGTGATGGGTGTACTGCTCAGCGGAGGCTCTATCTGCTCTATTCTGGAGAGGTAATCTGCTACCACATTCTAAACTCCAAGCTTGTCCTTGATTTCCAAATCAAATTCCTGGGGGAGAAGAATCCATTGATCAGTCTGGGTTTGGCATCTTTCTTCTGCTGCAAATATCTGATAGCAGAGTGGTCTGTGAAGATGGTGACTTTTGATCCAAGCAGATATGATCTGAACTTCTCGAGTGAGAATACCACAGCCAACAACTCTTTCTCTATCACTGTAAAGTTTCTTTGAGCTTCACTAATGTTTTGTTGGCTTAATGAATGGCATATGGCACCTTGTCTTTTCTTTGTCCTAGAACAACCCCAACTGCAAAATCTGATGCAACCGTCATGATCTCAAAGGGGAGAGACCAATCCGGTGGCTGTAGGACTGGAGCTTGAGTGATGTGCTCCTTCAGCGATTGAAAGAAAGGAGAACATGTTGATCAACATTAAACTCAGTCTCCTTGCATATAAGTTTTGTAAGAGGTCTGGCAATGCGGCTGAAATTTCGGATGAATCTTCTATAGAATCCCACATGCCACGGGAATAACCTCACATTCTTGACCGCATGAGGTGGCTCAAGATTGGCAATCACATCCACCTTTGCCGGGTCGACTTCCATGCCACGTTTGGAAACGACATGACCCATCACAATCTCTTCAGTGACCATGAAGTGGCTCTTTTCCCAAGATAGCACTAGATTGACTTCACGACATTTCTGAAGTACTCTGTCTAGGTGCGTAAGACACGAATCAAAACTATCATCATGGATGGAAAATCGTCCATGAACACCTCGAGACTGCCTACCATCTCGACAAAGATTGCAAGCATGCATCTCTAGAATGTCGCTGGTGCATTACACAATCCAAAGGGCATTCTTCTGAAAGCATTGGTGTCGAACGGATAAGTGAAGGTTGTATTCTCTTGATCTTTAGGGACGATTGCCACTTGGTTATACATGGAATACCCATCCAAAAAGCAGAAGAATTCCTTGACAGCTAGTCTTTCCAGAACTTGTTCAATGAATGGCAAGGGAAAGTGGTCCTTCTTCATTACCACATTAAGATGGTGGTAGTCAACACATACATGCCAGGATGTTGGTACCCGAGTAGATATCTCCTATCCTCTGTCATTGTGACCACAGTAAGCCTTGACTTCTTTGGAACTATGTGCAAGGGGCTCACCCATTTTGAATTGGAGATGGGATAAATAAAACCTGCATCACACCATTCTGTGATTTCTTTCATGACAACGTCCCTCGGATTAGGATTAAATCTTCTTTGAAATTCGCGGACGGCTTGGCATCTTCTTCCAAGTAAATGTGGTGTGAACACAACGCATGGTTTATCCTACGGAGATCTGATACATGCCAACCAAGTGCCTTGCAGTTTTTCTCTAGAACCTCGAGAAGTTGAGATTCTTGCTCCAAGGTCAGCATGCTGCTGATGATGACCAGATACATGTTTTCTACGCCCTCAAGGAAAGCATACTTCAGGCCTGCTGGAAGTGGCTTGAGTTCCGGTTCTACTCTGGCCAACTTATCAGTTACATCTGAAATAGTGCTGCTTGGAGGATGCGATGCCCAAACTTTTGCAGAGTTGCTAACCTTAGTGCTCTGTTGAGATTCTGACCATGTGTCGAACGGTTCTATACTAAGCTCATTGTGTTCAGGCTGGAGCGAATCATTGGAGTTGAAAAGATGCATCAGCAAGTTGGAGTCTGTCTCCCAAATGTCATCGAAGCCTACATCGACTGTGCTTTCCATGTCCTCCTCAAGAGAGAGGATTTCCTGTGTCCATGATCGTTCAAAGAGAGTTGGGAATATCTGATTTCTGCAATAAAGTCATAGTCTGCGGCCGCATGTCCCTTATCAGTTACAACTTTGGACTCACTGATCATGTCTATGGTGATTCTTTGATTTCCCGAGCTGAATGTAATCTTGCCAGACCCATAGTCAACCACAGCTTCTGATGTGCGCATGAATGGCCAGCCAAGGATGATAGGAGTCTGAAGTAAGGGTGCAGGGGAGTCCATATCAAGGACTACAAAATCAACTGGGAACTGCATTTCCCGCACCTTTACCACAACATCTTCCAAAAAGACCTCTGGGTCGCTTGATGGATTGATCAGTGAACTGAAGGATCATACGTGTCTGCTTGAGAGGACCCAGCCCAAATTCTTACAATAATAACGAGGGCAGAAGGTTGATGGAAGAACCGCTGTCAAGCAGAGTGCACTCGAAGACTTGATCAGAAATCTCGCAACTGATAAGAGGTGATCCTTTGTCCTTCTTCTTCTGTGGGAGGTTGCTGATGGATGCTACAATGGCCATGGTTAAGACATGCTTCTCAACTTGTCGGCGTCGGTTCTTTCATGCGGGAGACGCTTGCTTGTGCATGACTCTTTCAATCCTTTTTTCACGGCTGACATGTATTCCATGACGTTCATCAAAGGAATCTCAACAGTCAAATTTTTTATAATGTCCACAACCCCAGGGTCAGATAATGCACTTTTTCTTTTTGTATTTTTTTTGGATTTCTCTATTGCCTTAGGAAAAGGAATATGTACATTGCTGGAAATCTGAAATAGAGTTCTTATTTACAACAAAATCATCGTCTACGATATGTTGTACATCCGAGTCACAAAAAGGAGTACAATCTGGAAGCTGAAATGCTGGTGCTAGTGGACAGGCAAAAAGTGAGGCCTCCGCTCCATCGGCTGGCATGGGATCGACTGCAACAGGCGGCTCCTCCATGGCTGGCGTGGCTTCACTTCGACGACGATCTATTTTTGTTTTTTTTTTGCTTTTGCTGATTTTTTTGTTCTTTTTGGTGATGGTGGCGAGCGACGACTAGAATGGCTCCTCCTTCTTCTTCCTCACCTGCCCTTGTTGCTGGCACGGTTGATGCAAAATATGACGATTCACCTAAAGCTTTATTCTTCCCCTGGTTGGTGGCATGCGGAGGCAAAACCCTACCGCTCTTGAGGGTGACAACATTAGATAAAACAATAATATGACCATCTGACTCTACATGCATAGACGGGACATCACATTCTACCTGCTCCTTTCTCTTGAAGCTGCTGGGGTTGGTTTCTACATGTGTCGGGATGGTAGTTTTTGTGGTGGTCAGGTCATCTAACTTCTTCGTCATATCTGCCAGGCCTTTAACAAGTTGGGCCAGGCAGTCAAGGGTGCGATTCATGGGGCTCGCCTCTAAAGATTCAACATGCAGACCACATTGTTGATGCATGTTTGGGAATGGAGGCGACGAATGTTGGTGGTGTTGAGGTGGCGGAGGAAGATGATACTGATTATAGAAGGGATGAGGATATTGTTGATACTGTGGAGGTGGGGTAGCCGTATACTGGTGATAAGGCTATTGCTGACGGTACTACGGTTGTTGGTAGTGCTGACTTTGCCTCCATTAGTTATTGTATTGCAGAGGCTGATGATACTGAGGTGGTGGTTGTGAGGACTATCCGAAACGACCATCCTGTGGTTGGTGGAATGACTTGTTAGCTTGTGGTTGGCCCTGGGGGTGTCTGGTAGGACGGGCCAGCTGTGCGTCGTTGCTCCACACACCATTAACTTCCTGGATCAAGGGTGGTGGTGCGAATGTTGGATCTGATGTACGGAGGAAGTCCGACTGGTAGACAACCATCTGCTGCTGCGGTAGGTCCTGGTCGGGTGTCTGCACGTAGTATACGTGATGGACGACAGGTGGCTACTGGCTCGGTTGAGGCTGTTGTGGTGGTGATGGCTCATCCTTCTTCTCAATTGGAGCCTCTGCGGATGGTGTTGCCGACTGGACAGAACTGATGGTGCCCACCAGCAGTTCCAACTGCTTGGTGATCTGGTCTAGATTATCGAGGTTCTATGTCCTCTTCTCGATCACAACAAGTTTCTCGAGGTCCTGTAATCGCTTTTCAAGAATATCAACATTTGAGAGATAGCCCCCGATGATGCTAAGGTTGGAGCTCTCATCTCTCTCCGCCTCATGGGACGCTACCATATGCACTTGCTTCTGGAGGATCTGGAGATGTTTCTGATATGCCTTGGATGAAGAGAGGGCGTTCGGCCATTTCTTCAAAAATCTATCATATAGCGTCTTCATCCTTGTTAAAATGTGAGACCTCACAGGCTGCATCAACAAACCTTTGACTCTCTATGTTCAGGCCCCCGAAGAAGCGTCGGACCAAGCTGGTCCTCAGAATTTCATGATGGGGGCATTTTTCCTACAGATCTGTAAATCTCTCGCAGGCTTCATGAATGGATTCGTGGGCTCCCTGAGAGAAATCGCTAATTCTGGCTCGCATCTGGTTGAGCCAACCGAGATGATAGAATTTATGCAAGAAGGCGGACTTCAGCTCCTCCCATGTCGTCATGACCTTCCCCAGATGGTTAACCCAGTATAGGGCCTTGTCTTGTAAACTGAAGGGGAACGCCATCATCTTCACTACGTCCAACGGTACATTAGCGTAGTGGGACGTACGACAGATGCACGAAAACTGCTGGAGATAAATGTAAGGCTCTTCATTGGTATTCCTGTGGAAAGAGGGAAGAAGAGCCAGGAACTGAGGCTTCAGCTCAAAGTGAGCATGTACCAGTGGGATGCAGATCCACTCGGTCATCTGGCTGTCTCGAGGGTTGTATGTTTCTTTTAGTGTAGGTTTTGGCCTTCCTTGTTCAGGCTCTTCCTCGTCTTGATTATCACGAGGTCCACTACCTCCTCCTCCTGGTCTGCCTCCTCCTCCTTCTGGTCAGTTCATAAGATCATTCAGCATTTCCTAGAATGCAGTCTGTGCGAGGGCTTGCTCTGTCAGTTGTTGCTGGATGGCGTGGATATATGCCAATAATCGTGTGTTCACCTGATTCTGATCAGGCATCTCTCCTTGCCCAGGTTGGGGGATGCTGACTCTTTCCTCTTCCTTGAGGTGCCATTTCCGGGTCTGAATCTGAGGAGATGAATTCTGGATTGGGATCCAGGGCTTGGTCTGGCTTCTATCTACAAGATGAGAGAATCCCAATCAGACCACTTGAAATCTGATCCATATTCCAAGATGAATCTGGAATCAAGGTCAATTCCAAAATATTGTGAATGAAAAAGGATATGGACTGTAATCGACTTTCATTCACAACGGTGAAGGTGGGACACGAGTGGTCCTGTTTTATTGGGTGATCAAAAAGGAGGGTAGAATATGAGGAGTTTGGAGATCGACCCGCAAGGTCCGGACCGTGTTCTCGAGAATCTCCTCAAGTTATTGGCGAGGTCGAGTCTATGGAATCGATGTAGGTGTCGAAGGGATCCCGACAAAATCATCCATGAATCAACATCATGAAGTAAGAGGAGAGTAGATGAAGGACGAAAGATATGGTGATCAACGAGGAATAAATTGGAGCGTAAAACAGTAGAAAGGCTCAAGACTGAGCAGGGGTTAAAGTGAGAAACACATGACAAAATTTGCGTAAGTGTGCGGGACTTAATGTTTGAACCTTAATCTAGATCCATACAAACACAATGCAAAATTGGGCTCACCAACTCATGCCATGTGAAGCCGTAAAGGTTCAGCTACATATTATATTTTCAGTTTTAGAGTTGTTATTTCAGGCATATCTTGTAATAAGTCCTTAGCACGCTAACCCTATAGGAGAGAGAGTGCTGCTAGAAAAGTATCTCGTACTTGTCCTCCTCCTTTGTAACCTGTAGTCTACACTTTTTGAGGTCCTTGTAACCCTTCCTGGATCCCTACTCAACCAAAGAAATAGAGAGAGGAATCCAATAGTGAAACCGCTACTTCGGTTCTCACTCGCAACAGAATCACCCATGAGCATGCAAGAACCTACTCGGACGCAAACCGATGAGACAGACACCCATGTGAAGGCATGGCCTAGGCTTAGTACTTCAGACCATGTTGATGTTCCACACAAGGCGGGAACACCATCGTTGACAAGGCCCTACTCAATCACGTACGATATAAGCGTCATTACTTCAGAAATTCAGGCGATACACAAGGCAGTACAGACTGGGATTTTGGCTCTAATCCTTAGCGGGCTGTGCCTCGCTCATGGGAGGGGTTTTGGTCCCCTCCTAAGGCACCTGAAAACAATGACAGCTTTATGAACCAAAGACAATGATAGTTCATCACGTATTTTAATTAAGGTTAAAGTTTATTTAGCAGTACCCTTATTTTAATTTTTTGGGTTTTCACTTTTTTTGAGTCTATTTTCATACAAGCGCCTAACGTTTTTGTATTTTTTTCATTTAAATCCTATGTGCTCAAAATCAGAGGGAAGTAGAGAAAAGGTCGTGCAAGTCGATTCAATGATGAAATATCACCATTGAATCTAATGATACATGCTGAGTTAGAATACATACAATGCATCCCAACTCTCTCCATGTGGTATGCAAAATAGAATTTTTAAATCTATTTACATGGCGGTGTGCAATTGATAAAATCGCCCTACACAGTAGCTGCTATTAATCGTGAAGAACCAGTTGTTAGTTATTCAGAAATGAGACCAAGGTCCAGTCTCTGATGCCGATCGGTGCCCCCCACAATGGTTCCTATGCGTGCTGTATACAACCTCTAGCGACACGCGGTCTCAGATCTGAATTACTAACATTATTAATATGACTAGATCCATACGTACGAAACTATAGGAGCATGCATTCTTATAATGTTTGGACCTAGTTATCGAGTCAAGCAACCTAAATCTAGAGGGCTCCATGCACACAAAACAAATAAAAAAGAAGGCGGAAAACTCAAATCAACGAAAAACAAATAAAAAAAGGTGAGAAAACGTGGAAAACTGTGATGTGTCCCCCATGTGAACAGACACCCGGGCACTGGACCTTGTTGTGAAGAGTAGAGTCCAAATTAATTTGCATGCCCAAAATGTCTCTCTCTCACCATAAATTACAATTTTTTTTAAAAAAAATAAATCTAAGCTAATTCCTTCTCCTTGCTTCTTTGGTGCTCTCTCCAGCTAATCATAGAGAGAAGACCAACCTCCTCTAAGCTGGCTGCATCGGCTTTCTAGAAAGCCGTCCTTATGTGGCAGGCCCTCACATCAAAGTCACAAAGAGATATCAATAGCGCATGTAATTAAATAATCAAATAAATATTCACAATAATAATCAAAGAAATGAGTTGAAAATAAATTAATGGTTATCTACAACAATGAACCAATAGATTAAATAAATGGCTATACAAAAATAACAGAAAAATTAGGCTTGATCATTACTCCCCGGCAAATGGTGCCATCTAACTGGGAATAAACGAGGGTCGCACGATCTCACAGGGCAAGACCGCGGTCGATGAGTTGACCACTCAACCTTTCCCGGTTAGTCAGCAATTAACCCACAATATACATAATTCAATTAATGGAAAATTTGTGGAATTAAAATTATTTTCTCTACCATAAAATACATAGCAAGCAAGCATGTAAAGGTCGAACCACAGAGAGCAATATAGGTGGCCTATGGTTTTCTTTTATGTACAAACCAAGTCATTCATTATGTATAGATCCCTTTTTTGAGGGTTTTCAATTCTATAATTTTTTATTTTTATTTATATTTTTTGTTGTTATATATATTTATATAGTTTCTTTTTACTTTTTTTATATTAACAATATAGCTATCTAAGGCTTTATATATACCATACATAATAGTATATTTATGCATGCTATTAAATATAGATAAAATTCAGGAAATAAATTGTTTTTGAGTTTTTATATTTTTTTAATGTTTTGTAATTTTCCAAGAATTTTTGATAATTTTTGTATTTTTAAAATAAAAATAGTCCCAATTAATGAGTTAAATATATAACCAAAATTAATTTAGATTTTTAAGATAGCAAATAAATCCCAAAATTATCCAAATCAATTTGAATATAAAAATATTTATATAAACAAAATTATAAAATAGAAAATAATATTTTTGGATTTTTTTGAATTTTTAAGATTTTTATAAAATATTTGGGGTTTTTAGATTTATAGTGTTTTTTTTTTTCCATTTTTAATGATTTTTGGTCTGTAAATAAAATAGGTAAAATATTCTATATATAATTTTTTTGGAATTTTAGAGATATTTATATATTTTTTGGTATTTTCTAAGTTAAATAGGGAATAAATAGGCTCCTTTTTAATTTTAATAAATAGATTAAATGTAAAAAATGCAAAGTGGATACGTGGCATGAAAGTATAATGCATGAGACGTCTAATCCTATTTTTGTGGATTTTTTAGGAGCAAGTTAGCTATATAAAATAAATAGAGAAAAGCATCAAAAAATATAAGTCCCAGCAGGGGCATTTTTGCAATAAAAATAAACTACAGGAGGCTCAATGCAACCAAAAATATTCAATGTTAATTTAATTTTATTAAAACTTTTTTCATAAATACAAAAAATTACCAGGGGTGTACATGCAAAATGCCCAGCTCACATGGGGACGACACGTGAGTTGAGCTAGACTGGACCAAAGTGCAAATAAGAAGTTTGGGGTCCATTTACAAAATGTCCATTTATTTTACACTATATACTTTATTTACAAGACTAAATACATAATACAAAAAATGGTGGGGTTGCGTCTGAAATTTACCCCAAGTCGCATGTGATCCAACGGTTGATCTTTGCCTCTTGAACAAGTGTTGCCATCTTAGCGGTTGGTACCACTTCGCTGATGCACGGCTTGGATTAGATCGTGTGGCACGATCGGAAGGTTAAGGCGGGGTATCATCCAACGACAGGGATTCAAACTGGACCTCCGTTCTTGATCCAACGGTGGAGCGTCTGTGACGAAGAACAGGGACGAAGGCTCACTTGGGCGTGCTTCCTCCAGTGAAATCACACTCCTCCAGCTTGCTTTGGCTGCTCCAAGGTGGCCAGATAGATCCACGATGAGGTCCTCTGTAGGCTGGAGGTCTCAGGACGGTCGGAGGGTACTCGGAGCAACCCACGAGTCGGGGAAGGTAAGGTACTCCAGGTACTTCCAACGAAGCTTCAACTCCCCTTCGGGGTTTGTTTTGGCATTTGGACCTGCATAAGTGAACTCACGAGTCGAGGGCAAATTGCCTCGACCTAGTTAGGCATGGAATGGGGTGAAGGATGCAGTGGGCAACGCTCTCCGACGAACGGTGGAGCTTGGAGAGCGGATCTCCAGATCCACTAGGGATCTAGGGGAACAGGGATGCATGGGGTTGACTAGAAGGCGATGAAGATCGAAATGGAGATGAAAGGGGTGACAGATAAGCGAAGATGGCACGCAGAGGATCTCACGGAGCTCAACTCCGGTGAAGTGCGGGAGGATCAATTAACGCTACTCTAACTAACTAAATCCTAAACTAACAGCAGGAAATTAAACCTATGATTAAAAGAGGCAAAATGAAAGGATAAAAGCGCAACTCTGATACCTGGAGTGGCCCAGGGAGCAGGGTCACTGTCGGTGGGCAGCCGTGGGGTGCACCCCTCGCTCCTGAAGCCTGGGTTGGGCTCGAGAAAACTCCTATTGTCACTAGGATCTCTCCTAGATGCTACTCTAAGCTTCTGAGGCTCAATGGTGACCAAATTTGAAGAGGAGACATAGGGGGTTTATTTATAGAACATTTTAGGCACCCTTATTGACCAGACGATTGAAGGAATGTCGGGCTATGTACAGATTATACAATGATCTGGCGTGAGTCATGGACAATCCATGATTATTTTTGTTGAAGGAGTCGACGGCGATGGATGGACGAATCGAGCGCGAAATATGAATGAAATCGCGGGAATGGACAGTTCTGACGCGCCAGGAGGTCTGAAGGGACAGTTGACCAAATGTCAACTGTCAAAGTCCTGTGATTGGTCCATATAGGCACGCTACAGGACAAAATAGCATGTTTATTCGAAAATAATTATTTGGAAATAGATTTTGATTTTATTATTTAGTAATGTTTATTATTTAGTGTGATATTTTAATATGATTTTTAGTTATTTTTTGGTGTATTTTATTATTAGTTACTTTTTATTAGTGTATTTATAGGTATAATTGCCTATATTTGGTGCATTTTATTTTTATTTTATTTATTTTATTTTTTTATTTTATTCTTCTATTTTATATATTTTATAACTTATTGTTGTGAGTATAAATGAATTTTTATTTTATTTTTATGATGTTATTGTGTACTTAATTAAATAGATATGTATAGATTGTAAGTATATTTATAGGTATTTTACCTATGTTTTATGTATATCTTTTTATTTTAATGGATTTTAATGGATTTTATTTTGGGTTTATATTTTTAATAGAATATAGATAATATTTACAATATTATAAAAGTATAAATGAATAAAGAATAAACGAATAAGTTTCCCCTTTTATTTATATGCAGGTACAACATAGGTATTTTGTCTATGTTTTGGAATAGACTTATTTTATTTTATTTTCCTTTTTGGTTTTATTCTGGTTTTAATAGGCACATATGTTATAAAAAATAATTACAAAATTACAAAAGTATAAATTTGTCAAAATAATGAATAATGAATGAATTGAATATTTTAATCGATATAATATACAATAAGGGTCAAAAACCTAACTTCCACACAGTAACTCCAAAAATATGAAACCGCCACCATTAAAGAGCTTGTGAAGAGCTATATACAATTAGAGTTGATTTTGATATGTTTTGAGTTTTTATTTGAAAGATATGGGTCTGTAAAGTTGGGTTTCTGACTTTTTATTTGTGCATTAAAATGAACACTGTATATTAATTTTGTATAAACTCAAGTTTGTATTTTTATTTACATTATTATCTACAACTTTTATGTACAAAATTTCTTCATTTGATAAACAAATAATAAAGAATAAAATAGGTGCTAAAAAATGCATAATAATAAATAAAAGAATTGGGGTTTTAATCTATTTTTGGCCCTTATCTCTCCTTACTTTATTCCTTGTTGACAAACTCAATTCTTGACTTGGTCTCGGGGTTTAGGATCATAAAATATTTTCAATATTTTATTCCCTTTTCTTTTCTTCTCTTTATTGTATAATTTTAGCATTAAAAACTTTATTTTATATACAAATAAT
Organism: Ottelia alismoides; assembly: GCA_037367405.1. Classification (NCBI taxonomy): domain Eukaryota; kingdom Viridiplantae; phylum Streptophyta; class Magnoliopsida; order Alismatales; family Hydrocharitaceae; genus Ottelia; species Ottelia alismoides. The sequence goes on along the minus strand of JAZKJV010005914.1, from coordinate 113,033 downwards.
ACAATAGATAATGAATGCTATTTGTACAAATTTATGCTATTTACATGCATTAGCTAGGGGTTTTAAGGACAAAATGATAGAATAAAGAATGATGGATGGATATTCATCAGGGTCTCGGTCAAATCCGGTGACATGGAGCTCTGTTTCCGACTTCAAAATCGCATCTATCGAGGCCATCGATGCTTCAAAACATGAAGGGTTATCTTATACAGCAAAAAGCATGGGTCTGGGCGTCCTTTGGGGTCTAAAATAGATGGAGTTGGAGTGAGGTGGAGGTGCTCTAGCGGATGGCGGAGAGCACAGATGGCTCGATCTGTAGGAGATAGAGTTGGCCTGGGTGGATCGAAAGATGGAGAAGTGAGAGGATATGGAGATGGGGTGGTTAGTCGGCTGGAAAAAAGTCGGAGACGACGAGAAACACTGACCAGAGCAGAAGCTATGACAAACTGCGGTTCAGATTTTTACGAAATAAAAGAAGAAATTACACGAAACTAAAATCTAAACTATGCTATTGTTAATGCTAGGAATAGAAAGAACAAGAAAACTAAGGCTCTGCCTGTGGAACATGGAGCCAAGGTGGAGCTCCGCCTGAGCTACTCTGGCGAGCTCAGATCGCTGCCTTCGGACCTCTTCCTCCATGCCAAAAGCTCCAACTAGGTTGTTGTTGTCACCATCAAGCTCAAGCATGAGAAAGATTTGAGATTTCAATGGTAGAGTGGGATCAAGTTTGAAATGGAGCTCGACGGGGTTTATTTGTATAGGGTGTGTTTGACTAAGTCTCCTGCTCGATGCATTGATCTGTCGATCGAGGAATTATTGACGCGTGAAAGAATGATGATCGAGGAATAAAAGTCAAGAAGGGCTCGAGAGTTGACCGAGATCAACCAGCACCGGTCTCCCATTGGTCTATGTAGGACGCTGGGCGGCAAAACAAGAAATTAGTCCCTTACTAATTCAATTCAAAATAATAACTGCTTTTATTAATTTTTTATCAAAACATGAAAATCGTTTATTATTTTATGTAGTATTTTATTGTAATATTTATTAATTTTTATAACTTAATTTATTAGGTGTTGATTTTTACATGTATAATTATAGGTATATTTACCTATATATGTAGTATTTTATTTTTATTTTGTCATTTATATTTTATTATTTTATATGCATAATTTTTATATCTATAACATATTTAAATACATATCTATATATTTTATTTTATTTTTGTGAAGTTATTTATTTACTTAAATAAATAGGGATATATATTTTATAGATAAATATATGTATACTTTACCTATATATTAAAGTACATTATTTATTTTATTTTTGATGATTTTATTTTATTTTTATTATGTACATGTATTTTACATAATATTTACACATTTATAAAAATACATAATGTGAACATATAAAGAATAAATATATTGATTGTTTTATAAATGTATATTGCACAATGAGTGCCCAAAAGCCAACTTTTGCATCTTAACTCCAAATTAAATGAAATCACCTTTATTAAAAAGATAATTTAATTTTATGAACAATAAAGGTGAGTTTGATGAATTTTGAGCTTGTATAGAGAACGTACAGGTCTGGGAAGTTTTCTTTGCAGCTTTTTATTCCGTGTATTCTGAAATCACTATGCGTATTTTTTAGGGGAATAAAATTTTATTTTCTTTTATATTTTTATGTACAAGCTTCATGTTCGAAGTTTATTGATTGGAGGTATAAAAATATGAAAATAAAATAGGTCCCAAAACCAATTTATTGAAGATTTAAAAATTAGGGGGTTCTTGTGTATTTATTGGCCCTTATCTCCCCCTACTTTATTCATTATCGATCAAGCCATCATGCTTACTAGGTCTCGGGGTCTAGGGTCACTCATTGTCTTTGACATTTCCTTCTTTTTATTTTTTTCTTTATTCTTTTATTTTGGATTTAAATATAGTATTTTATATACTATTTACAGTATAACTAATGAGTTTGTTTTGTACAAATTAATGTTGTATACATGCATTTAATTAGGGTTTCAAGGCCAAAATGAGAGAATAAAGATGATGAAATGGATATTCATCATACACCCCGTTGAAGTCTTGTAAGCTCTCAATCAATGGAGTGATCTTCCTGGGCTTTCGGGTTCAATATCACACCCCAAAAGAAACTCACAACCGTAGACAATGAAAACATATTCCTAAGGCTGAAGACAACCACTTGTAGCTCCCAAAATCTGCGAAAATCAGACCTGGAGACTTAGGGTGAAAGTCTATGGATTTGGGCTCTAACCTTAGGGATCTGTCCTCACCCGCTCCATCTGGGGGTAAGTACCAGGGTGTTACTTCTCATAATATTAGGAGAATTTTATTCTAATTTATTTATGTCAACTTGCATAATTCATTCACAATTTTAGTGTAGGTTTTCACTTGATTTAATGTGACCATAATAAATATAGCCTAACATTCAGTCCCTTTTCCTTTATATCTTAAGTGTAAAACAAGGGAAGGAGACAGAAAACAAAATGCAGGCAGAAATCAATCATGCGTGCAGGCATTTAGAGATACTCACAATGATTCCCAACACTCTCCAAGTGGATGCTTGACTAAATATTTAAATCTATCTATATGATACAAGTTGAAAAGCTACACCTAAACATGAGTTTTATTAGTGGTGAATAATTCCAGTTAAAGTTGACTAAGTAGAAAGTATTTATGGTTCATCTATTAATGAATGTCCTAAGATATTAGTGAATCTTATGAGATAAAAAATGTGTGGCCTAAACTACGAAAATGGCACCAGGTAATATGGCCTAATTTTGACTATTTGAATAGAAATGTGTATTCTTAATACACGCCACTTAAGTCTAGAATCACTCTCGACACAACCACACAAATAAAAGAATAATATAGGCCTTTGTTTACAAACATGAGATCTCAAATGAGAATCATTGTAAATAGGGTAAATTACCTATACAAATAATAGTATAAAAATGTAAACATAAAAATCACTACTTAATTTAAGCTAATTTTTTCCCTAATTCTGTTGTGATGTGGACTCTTCAGCATGAGCTCCAAGCTCCTCATCTCTATGTTCCTTCTATCATAGTCAGCTACGCGGACCCCATCACAAAATAATAAAATGTTTAGAAAATTCTTAAGATAAATATATATATCTAATTAAATAAATGATCACAAAAAACAAAACAATTAACGAAAACAACAAAACAACTTAACCACAAATACACTAAAAATCACTAGAAAAAAATATCTAAACCTAAGATAAATCAACCAAAATGTTCTATCCCCGGCAACGACGCCATCCGATTTACATCTAATTGGCTAACTTAATTTACATTCATTATAATATAATCCAGTTAACTATTCAAAACTGAATCGAATAATCTATGTGAAGAGGATCCAACTTTAATTTATCTTAGGCAAGTCCAAGGTCGAACACAAGGACATGAGCAATAAGCTAATTTAATCTAAGTGTTAAATATCTTTTTAAGCGATGAATCAATGATCTAGGTCAAGGAACATCACACAATGCAATGCATGATACTTTGAAAAGATTTGTACGAATATATATTATATAAACGAGAATGATGATGCAACACAGAGTGATTCATCTAGTACACTATAATGCAACAAGCCAAATACAAAATGATTTCCTGAATCAAATCTTAAACTAACCAATTTAAATGAATTGACCACTAAAGATTAATGTAATCTATAATTAAACATTATTGCTCCAATATCTTATTTAAAACAATTATTCCCTAACTTACTTTAATATGATCAAGTAGGTAATCAAAGTTTATTGGTGAACTATTGGAATAAATACTCAAATCAATTCTCTAATTCATTAAGCAAGTCAGTGATTGAGAATGTTCAATCATTATATTTATCAGGGAATAAAGATGCTCAAATCAACATGCATTAATTCAACAAGATTTCTCATTTTTTAATAATCAATTGAATGGTCAATTCAGAGAATCAACTACATCACAAGAAAGATCTTTGAATCAGCTTTAAATCATGATCAGTTTCATCTAAATTTGATTTGTGGTTCACAAGATAATGCAGTTTAAAATACATGGGTCTTTTGCAATAAAATTTCAATTAAAAATACATAAAACACTACAATACAAGTCCAAAATAAGGACTGAAATGCAATAAAAATAACCGCTCGATCACATGTGCAATTTTTCAGCAATGGAGGGACTTATCTGCAATTTAAAAAAGTAGTCGGGATGTGACTACAAATGTCCCTCTCCATGTGCACACTACACGTAACGTCTAGGCTCGGAAGGTAGAGGTTCGGGTCACGTGTCGGCGTGAGATGCTCCGAATGCAGCTCGGATGCTCCAACCCTACTGTGCGAATCGTTGCTTCGGTTAAACAACGTGGCTTCTTATGAGCCGTAGGATAAGTCCCGATGAAGAATAATCGAACGATGTCTGTACACCATGTTCCTTCCTCTCTTTCTTGAGCGACGGAGCAAGAGCGGAGCTTCGGTGACATTGTCTCACCTCTTCCTCGCTCCTCCAATGAATATGAAGGTCGGATGACCTTCCTGATGAGTGAAGTCAGGACTAGGCCAAGGATGATGAGATGTGCTTTGAGAAGTTCCGTCGATGAAGCTTCTCCGATGGAGAAGACTAAGAACGGAGCTCCGTTGGTTTCTCTAATCAATGAAGGATGTTGGCTCCTGCAGGTGTTAGCATCACATATCGAAAGAAAACAAAGGGTTTGGGGGAGAAATGGAGGCCCATAGTAGGTGATAGAGCCTTAATGGGTTCTCAAGCTTTGCAAGCTTGAGAATGGACCGAGGTGAACACATACCTGGGGAATCAAAGAGAATAATTGGAGATGCATGCGTGGAATAGTGATGATAAGAAAAGGTGAGCGAGAGATCAGATGTGTGAATGACTGAGAGTCTTGTGATGAAAAGGGAGAAATCATATCGAGGCATAATCGAAGCTTACTTGGGAATGAATTGTAGAAAAAAGTGATGAATTTGGGTTAATTTGGAGCTTCAGAGATACCAAAGTTCTTCGCTTGAGGTTTATGGTTGGAAACCAAGCTCGAGTAGCACCTGACGATGGATGCAACATGAGATATCCTCGTGGGTCTCATGGAGCAAAATACTCTGTCATCGCTTGTCTCACGCTCTTCTCACTATCAACTGAAAGATGGAGAGGCTAGGAGATTGCTCTCAGAAATGGCAGTTGACGATTGCAGGCGACACAGAATAGGTTTTGAAGGGGAGGAGCTGACAGAAGTTATTTCTCAGGTGGTGGTTTCAACCACCACTAGAGGTTAAAGGAGTTAGGGTTAGATACCATTAAGGAGTTGGTGCGAGATATGGAAGTTAGGCGAAGAAGATGGTAGGGTAGAAGGTTGGGAGGTTGGCGGAGGTGGTTAGGAAAACTGAGCGGAGTTAGGAGGTTAATTACACAGTTGATGGAGGAATGGTATGAAGGGGTACGAGGTTGAAGATTAACCTGGGGCCGTTGGATCAAGATTCAATGGTCGAGGAAAATGGGCACTAAGGAATAAGGCCGATAAGAGAAATTCTCTGATTAGGCCATGTGGCTCAATAAGAAAATTAGAAATAAATAATTAGAAGAAGAATTAACCAAAATATTCAACATGAAGTTGTAGATCTTTTCGAGATCTACAATTTCATGGTGTACTCAAAGAGAAAACATATCAAATATACATAGTAAAAATTTTGCAAGTAATTTTTAAAGCATTAAAATTGATTATTCTTTTCCTTTTCTTAATATTTTTTATTTTTAATTTATAAATAACTAATGTTAGATTAATTATGTATTTTTATTTGAGTTTTAATAATAAAGAAACATATAAAATATAGGCATAATAACATAATTATTTAGGAACAAATTAGGTTGTCCCGCCCCATTTTCCGGTGTTTTTTCCAAAAATAAAATCACGTATTTTCACCACTATATCCCTCTAATATGTAATTTTAATTTTGTCAGAAGCAGAGACTCCTATGCCTTCCATATAGAACGAGTATTTTTAATGGTCTTAGAATTGTTGTAATCGACCTCTTCTAAATGAAGGGCATATGGGTCTTTATTTCTGACGAAATTGGAATGACATATTAGAGGGATATAGTGATGAAAATACATGGCTTTATTTTTGAAAAAAATAAAAATAAATGCCGAAAAATGGGGTGGGGAAGCCATGTTGGCTGCCTCTAGGGGGTAGCCCCATTGAACCCAATTATTCATTCATAATAATTAATGTTATTATTTATATAGAGTCACTTGTTAATTAAGGTTAATTGATTATTAATTAGATGAAAGAGCTCAATTTAAAGAGGTAATAATCTAGAATTAACTTGATAAATCAGAGGTTGATCAACTACGCATGAGCGTCTCCAAAAATACAACCCATGGCGACAGAGCTCTATGCAATGACGGGAGACCATGGATGTCATCATATGACTTTTGTCCCATATCATGTTTAAATTAATGATTAATCATTTCGATGCATATTCTCATGATTAATCTAAGGGATATAGTTAGGACGCATGGTTATTGTCTTAGTTTTAATCCAATTAAAACAATGACACTTAAGCGGTCCCAACTAGGGTTTGATCCTTTTTATGCACTTGATGTTACCATATAGTATTACATCCTTACATAGTGCAATTAATGTTCCAATTTTAGTTGTTAAAGTATGCCATGACTCCATGACACCATTCATTGAAATGGATACAACCAGGTCGGATAGACAATGCTAACAGGGAGCGCTTCCACTGTAAATATGGCGTAAGGTGCCAATTCAGTAACCCATCTGCATGTCAATGGACTAGACACCTTTACCGAAACAATTCGAGACAACACAATCGGTACACATTGTACTAAGGAGGTTATATCGATCTTTCGACCTTATGCGATATTATATAGTAATTCTCAGATGTTTTTATGAATTAAAACTCTTTTTAATATCCCAAAAGGTCTAGTGCAACATTCTAGACACGTTTTGAAAGCACTTTTCAATTTCAAAAGGTCTAGTGCAATAATCTAGACACTTCTTTGGAATCAAAACAATTTCAATTGCAAAGGAAGTCTAGTGCAACAATCTAGACAATTCACATTTTTTATTACACTGTAAGCATTCAAGTGCATAATATTTAGAGAAAATATGGAATAAAAATATTTTCTAATTTATTGCATATATGTAAAAATAAACCAACAATGATTTCAGATTCTAATTTGCAAGCTGCGATCGTGGCGCTTCAAATTAGACGGCATCACACAACTAGGAGTTAAAATTCGTTGCGACCTCAAATATTTCTAAAATATTAGGTCCAACTCATAATATCAATATATCAAATATATTTACATCAATTTTGAGTCCCAAACTATGAGAAATAAGTTAGTTAAAATAATCGAGTCCCCTTCCAACTCCGCCGAGAAATCCCATTTTTCGAGGTCGTACGGTCGGAATTGTGCAAAACTTTTTCACACTAATTGAATACTTGATTTATGACTTATTAATAAATATTTTTTCATGTTATATAACCTAAAAATATTATCTAAAAATTCATAATTTTAATGCTATGGTCTTTTATCGAAATCGGAGTTTGTGATTGCTTTTAACATCCCAATCTTCTCCCGAATGTCACCAACAATTGGTGCATCTTTTGGCTTAGTACATACCTTATAGAACTCATATATATATATATATATATATATATCAAAAATACATTTAAAATACAGAAGAATCGTAGTAACTTTGAAAGTCACCAAATCATTTGAATCGTTAAAACTATCGCAAGACTATGTACCCGATAACTAGGATAATCTAGTTGTTTGTTTATCGAACTTAGATGCAATCCAGATCATGAAAACAAAGGATCTGATACCAATTGAAAGAAGTAAAAAAAATCATTTATTATGCATCACGGAAACAGAGAATAATTGGCAAACATTTTGCTAAATCAATGTTAGTTCATCATATGAACTAGAAATGTAGCACAACAATTGTGCAATCAGAGATTATAAATTTTACGGAAATAATTTCCAAAATAATTTTTGATATTCACTATGAATAATAGAGATAGATCATGTTTAACTTTCAAAGTGTTAGTTTCTAAAATAAGAAACCTCCCGAATCAAGTCCGATCTGGCCGAGTCTCTCTCGTGGGCGTAGAGATGAATCTTGTTGCTTTCCACGAACCTAGACATTAAACAGGGCAAGAAGAAGAGGTGTGTGAGAGTTGAAAACTCTCAAGACTCTTCTATATCTCAAGGGGCATGAAATTCCAAAGACTATTACTCTCCAAAATTGTGTTATAAAAGACAAAGCCTTGCTCTCTTTTTATACTTACACCACATGCCCAACATGTGTGTTATAGTCCCTTGGATTTTAAATCAAGGACTTAGAGCAAGTACTAATTCAATAAATACTATCTCCTTATTATCTCCAATTAATATTAACTAATTAATAATAAATAAGCAACAACTTATCTTAATTAAACTTAGTTAAGGTTGTTGCCTTTTTATCTATTAATTAATTAACTTGATAATCCCATTATCAAAAATGAAGAAATTATGGAATTAATCCTCAAAGCTTATGAATCATATTCATGAGCTCAAAATCAAATGTAAATCCAATTTACATCTACAAAAATCAATGTGAATCAAATTCATACAATTTCATACCTTGGAAATATTATGTAAATCATATCTACATAATGTTTATATGAATCATATTATATAAATATTAATTATTGTGAATCACCATTCACATTAATTAATAAGATACATTTGTGAATATTATTCACAAAATCGCTCTTACAAAAATAATGCAATAATAACTACTATTATTATTACAATATTAACATCAATATGTGTGATTCCTAATCCAATTAGGACTCATGAGATACAAATACAGATACTTGGAGATAATGTTGGGGAGATCATACTATCCATGTATAGTGACTTGAAATTGGATATCAACCCAATTTCAGGGTTTATACCATTTTAGCAAAAATCTGTCACTTACGAATGTTGAGCTTGAGTTGTAACACTTTATACTATCAGTGAGCTCAATGAAATGCATCACACTCTCCATGAGCTGGAGAAATTGTCGGTGAGCTGAATCCAGCTTCCTTGACCATTTCTAATCAAAGTTCATACCATTTGAAGCTTAGAAATGAACTGAAGGAGCTTGTATATTTCCATTTCCGTGACCATTTCTATTTCCAACATTTGAATATTGAAACTAAAATTGGAATTAGAAAATGAATTCAAATGAATTGTGATTTGATCCAATCAAATCACAAATCATCTAGCTAAATTGATATATTAAAATCCATCATATTTCATTGCTCCCTAAGAATGGAAGTGTCATGGTAGATGATCCATTACAATAAATGCTACCTTGAGTATTCTCAATACTCATTCATCCTTCGTACTGGAAGACTTTGATAAATTTGAAGTTCAAATCCTGGTTTGACTGTCTTCTTCAGAATATATCAATAGATTTCTCATTTGATAATTGTGTGATAATATTAAGTATATACTTTCTGAAAACATATATTAATATCTTGAATTAGTGTCTTTTTTCATAAACAAGACGTCTATGCATGGAATTCATTTTGACCACAAAATATCTCTTGAGCGAGTTCTGTCTCCAGATTCACCAACTATGAACCTATATGATTCATTTGAGAGATCATACATCACATATGACTTCATATGCACACCAACGCATCGGTATATGGACCTTGGCGAGGTCACCACCTATTGGTTTGTCAAATGTGCATACTTAAGCATATAGATGCATATCTTTCTCAGGTCAAAGGATGTGTGCCTGATCGTGATAGTTATGATTCAGGTTTTAATTTATCTAAACCTCATCAAGTTAATTTTTTGACTTGATTATTCTAACACTTCTGAATCTCCATTCCTTTGCAGAGGACCTACATCAAGAAGTCGACTGGAAATCAATCTTTTTAGAGAAAGATTGCCATATCTTTCTCAGACTGGAGATCTTTATTGAATATCACGTGTTTGAAGTCAGTTGTGTCTTCCCAACTTCATGGTATTCGATATGGCTATGGTACATATCCCTACTTGTACAAAGAGATCTTAATAGTAAAGTACATTCACATTCATTCATTCCATTTTCAGATGGACATGATAAAAACAATAACTTTTATTGCATTAATGAATCGTCGAGGACTTACAAGTCCAATAGCACGTTGTGCTCTATGATGATGGGATTCATATGATGTTTTAGGTGGGGGGGGTGCTCCTTGCGGATGAATGAACATGTTCCTGAAAACCTCAATTTGACTCGATTTTAAAGAATCAATCTACATGTTAATGAGGAGTTGAGAATTTCTAGACATGAATGAAACGAAAATGGTGGAATGGAATGGGAACAAAGATATAGAATCTGAAATGGTTCTAATCTAATAAAAAACTAATTAAATCTAGACTAGCTAATTTGAAAGTGGATGCAGGAGGTCGCTTGTTGTTTTGAAGGGTATCAGACCCTTCATGTCTTTACTCGACGACTGACAAGTGCTGGAGCTGAATGCGGCTGACGTGATTCGAGGTTGATCTCCCTGGATCCTCCTCCAACCTCCATCATCGATCGATGGAGACCTCTCTCTGTTGTTGTCATGAAAGGAAGATTTGGAAGAGAGGGAAGGAGATGAGGATGAAGGAGGAGACATTTTTAAATTTTGTGAACTCAAAGGGTTAATTTTGTAAAATGTAACATTTTCCTTCAACATTAATGGAGAAACTGGATGCATGTCAACACAGGGTTATATTATATAAGAGTTGAGCATAATTCAAGGTTATGGGTGTAATTCATGATTATCGATGGTTATGTACGTAAATATGAAATCATTCAAGGTTATGGGTGTAAATATTCCAAAAATAATAATCTCAAATGATTCTATATTATCATCCAAATATAAAAAATAGTTTTTTAATAAAAAAGATTACAGTAACTCCTTCAAGATGGTTTACTTAAACCCATCCTCGGTCAAAGATGATATACTTTAGGGATTTTATCAGTTGTGTCCTCCTCAGATATTACAATATCAATTATGCCCCTCCTTTTTTGCAATATCAGACATGCCCCTGACTTCTTCCACAATGATCACTTGTACCCCTCGGGATAGTTACCGTCCATCCCCATCCCAAACGAACATTAACTTTAGGGATGCAAGGGGAATTAGTAAAAAAATGAGGGTAGAAATATCTTTCTAGTCCTTTTCTTCTCCTTCCTTCCACTCTCCCTCCCTCCTCCTCCCCCTCCAACCCTTCCTCCTCTTCCGACCACCGCCTCCTTTGCCACTAACCTCCAACCCCTCCTCCTTCGCCCCTCCCCCTCTAGCATGGGAGCAACACTTGTCATTTGATACATTGTGGTCATGCCCTTGAACCACATCTGGAGACCAATTGAAGTATGTGCCATTGTCGTGCCCTAGGTGCAACACCTAAAGGAGGAGCTGAGCCTGGAGCGCGTGCCTTGGCCATGCCCTAGGAGATGCACCTGACGGAGGAGTCAAGCTTGTAGCATGAAGGAGGAGGCCGTGCCTGAAGGAGGAGCCATGCTTGGAGCCTGTGTTTGGAGCCCTTGCTTGAAGGAAGGGGAGAAGTCGCACATAGGAAGGAGTCACACATGGAGCCCACGTCCTAAGGAGGAGCCGAAGGGGGAGGGAGGCAGAGGAAGGGGTTTGGGTAGGGGGCGGAGGAAGGAAGTAGGGGTTGTTTTGATACTTATGCCTTTGTTATTAAAATCATGCTTTAGTTCAACTCATTGACTGCGAAACTAATAGAAAGATACAAGTCATAATTATCCAAAAAAAGGGGGTATATCTGATATTACAAAAAAAGGAATACAACTGATATTGCAAGAATACACTAAGGCCCTGTTTGGTTGGAGAATAGGCCCTGGAATAAGGGGCCAATTCTCCTCCCGACACGGTTCCCAGTGGTACGACTATTCCCCATTATTCCATCTTATTTCACTCTTATTCCTATCTTTATCCCACCTTACCTACCTTTATTTCACCTTATTCTCATTATTCTTATCCTTCAGCCGAACGGAGAATAAACCCTTATTCCCCTTATTCTCCATCCTTATTCCTGCTTATTCTCCTACCGAACGTGCCCTAATAAGATAAAATTCCAGGACTTTAGGATAACTCCATAGGCGAAAGGCAGGTCCCAACGGTCATTTTTTCGTTCCAGTAATACCTACGACCGGATCTATCCGATTGAAAAATGCTGATCCTACTTAGACGGGAGAAGTAGCCCTTCCCGCTTCTGGCAAAAACTTCATGGCCTCCACCTTCCTCTAAAAACTCCACGTCCCCATCCCTCTCCTCCCCTCCTCCTTCTCCCCTCCTTCGCTCACCATCACTTGCGGGCCCCGCAGCAAGCGCAGCCCCCTCATCCGGGGGCGCATCCTCAGCACGGAGGCCATCCTGGCCGTTCAATCCCTCAAGCGGACAGCCAGCCTCCACCCCGACGACCCCTCCCACGTCGACCGCTTCATCTCCGCCTCATTCCTCCGGCTTGTCAAGCCCGACCTCCTCGCCGCCCTCGCAGAGCTCCGCCGCCGGGGGCTCCCCTCCCTCGCCCTCCGCCTCTTCCTTGCCGCCCGTGACGACTTCTCTTTCCCCCTACCTCTACGCTGACATGATCGCCGCCCTATCCTGCGGAGGCGGGATGGAGGAGGAGGTGGACGCTCTCGCAGCGGAGGTGGCGGGGAAGGTGGAGAGATGGGAGGTCGACGTCAGGGGTGCAACGAGAGTGGTGAAGTCGGTAGTGTCGGCGGGGAAAGGGGAGGCCGTGAAGGGGGTGTACGGAGCGATGCGGAGAGGGGTTGGACGGGGGGCGACTACTTTGTGAGGGTTCTGATTAAGGGGTTGAGGAGGTTGGGGGAGGCGGGGGCCGCGGAGGAGGTGGACAGGGATCGTGCTGCGTGCGTGGGCTGTGGTGCTGCGGCGGTGACCACCGGCGAGAGGTAAGTATTGATTTGGATGCTATGCGTATGTAAATTGGATTTTTGCCTGTATTGTTTGGTTTGGATCATGGACGAGGTGGGGAAGTAGGGTCGCAAGAGGTTTACGCATTTGCGAGCGTGGGCATTCCCGCATTGTATTGTTAATGCTCGTTTGTCAGCAATGAACAACCTAAAACAATCACTACCTAACATAGTTATAGAAAAAGATTTATATAGTATCCAATGATGATGCATCTCTATTCATGTCTCTTCCTGTTTGGTTGCAGGGTTGGGCAGGGTTGGCCCAACCCTGGTTACTATTCACAAGGGTACTTCCTCCTCACAGATTACTATTCACCCACCCCAACCCAATCCAACCCAACCCAGTCCAACCCAGCAACCAACATGCCCTTTATGAATTGACTTTTTTTGCTATGCTGTTCAATTTCGACAATTCATTACATCACTTACACATAGCAAAGAAATTTGAAAATTGAAACCGTGCAACCTCTAAGTAGCAAACACTTCGCAAATATTTATGCAGTGTTTTAGACAATGTAAGCACTTAAGTGTACCTTGAGATCTTGTAGCGATTTTGATGAATACCAATTCAGTTACACACCTCGATTTTCTACCCGACCTAAGTGCTTCCTTCCAGCATATAAACTCCAAGTAAATGACCAAACTCGTCATTCAAGTGCAAACAACTTTTTTTCTCTTCTTCCTTTCTCTCCACGGATCGATTGAGACATCTGGATAATGGATCTGTAGAAAATTCTAAAAGTGGGAGAGTTCCTAATATCATCCATGGAGATGTTTAAGTTTATGGATGCGGAAGAGGAGGAGATGAGGGGCATCAACAATATCAGTAATTAAGAAGATAAAAGAAAGTCTTTGATGATGGACTGCTTCTTTATCACATTGTTGATTTTTTCCCCATCCAAATTTTGAATCTTTTAAATGTCCAAGGCCTACCTTGACACAAGGTTACGAGCCACCTTCAACACATCACATAATAATGACGTCGAAAATGATAATCAATTATTCTACTTCGTGCAACAAACAATGTGCGAGTGATGGTTACTTTGGCGTATAGCCCAATACGTTCGTTTCATTCTAGGTTTCTAGGGTTACCCTTGAGTATGCATGGTAATTGGTAACTTCAATATCACTCTATTAGTTGATGATCGGCGTAGAGCACAAGGCAACCAAGATTCTCTACTAGTGGATTAGAACATGGGGCAGCCAAGATATCATGGTTCATATCTTATTACTGAGTTGTCGTGGGAGGTTATGGATGCCTCAACAATATATACACTTGGAGGAGCAATTCCTTAAGATCACATATTGACCACGTTCTTTCTTAACGTTCTTGTATCTTTTCCTGTTGGAAACGTTTCATTCGTCATTGAGAGCTCAATCTGACTGCACACCATTGTGTTAGGATTTGGGGAGGGTAGCCATCCAAACTTGATACTCCACCTTGAGCTGATGATCATTTGAGGATGGGATTAAGGAGATAATGGATTGTATTTCGCTGAGCCATCAGGTCGAGGGGTTGACTATGAGAATAAAAAATGGCAAACCGTTCTCCCACTTTAAGTAGGGTCGGCTACATATTCGCGCTTAAATCTATGTTGAAAGATACGACTATTTTTTATGATGGTTGTCGACTACCTAAAGCAACCCCCACGAGAATGTGAAATTTAAAATAAAGAACAACGAAATCAAAGAACAACCTGAAACATGGAGATTTACATGAATTCATACTTCCTAAGGAGTGGGATAAAATCATGGGAGAACACCTCACATGGTTGGTTATTCTTAACTTCTCTAAATGAGTATATGAGGTATACCCACAAATGTGACCAAGTCCTACCACTCCTCGATGTGGGATTAAATAATTGCACACATATGTGGCCGATGTACAATTTTCTCAATACTCCCCCTCAAGTTGGAGCATGGACTGCTCAACTTGGACAAATAGAAAAAGAGCACTCACTCACACGCTTAAATGCATGACACTGCGGATAACATTGACTCAACACATCTCTGCTGGTTGCTGCTAATGATGTTGGTTCTCATGTCATGCTGGTGAGGAGGAACTGGAGGATTGGTGTGTGAATGATGATCCACGGAGAACTCGAGGCCGACTATTGGCTTGTGTTCTTTGCAATGAGTCTCCTTCATGGAGAACTCTGTCTTGCAGCATGTGGAAGACTGAAGATTGCTCCGTCTCTCTAAATGTGATTAAAGAAAGCTATGGGAATATCTATACATGGATATGAGAAATGTCACTCCTATAGAGACCCCAAATCTGATTCTCTCTCATAGGAACCTAAGGAGGATCTCGTATTGGAGTTAATGATTAGTGGAGGATGGAGCTTGCATTGAGTCTTGATGCAGCGTGACCCCAAATTATGGGGCCACATTTATTTAATTAGATAATTATCAATTTTATTTACGTTTTTTGGGTC
This sequence comes from Ottelia alismoides, assembly GCA_037367405.1. Lineage (NCBI taxonomy): Eukaryota > Viridiplantae > Streptophyta > Magnoliopsida > Alismatales > Hydrocharitaceae > Ottelia > Ottelia alismoides. The sequence continues at coordinate 97,552 of JAZKJV010005914.1, read as the reverse complement.
TAATTGAATAATTGAGATCGCCTGTGATCTCAACGTTGATTTCGTAGAATTTAATTATAATTGTTGGTCAATTAAATAATTAGAGTCCAATTAAGTTAGTTAGAGGTCAATTAGGGTTAAATTAGTTGTAATTTGATTATTTACTATTTTTGTAAACCCTCTCTCCTATATAAAGAGAGGGTAGTCCATCAGTTTTAGGGAGTCCATTATGAATTACAATTTGAGTTGATCTCATTTTATCCCCTCTCCTTCTCTTCTCCCTCCACGCGATCTCCGCGGTCTCCTCCTTCAATCCCTCGTTACCGTCGAGATTTTTTCTTCTCAATCCCTCTCCTTCTTCCACCAAATATCCACCGCACAAATTATTTATTTTTCGACGACGCACCGAATCCTGTTTGCATCATTTGGTATCAGAGCATGGCATTTAGATCGTCCTCACGATCTAACGATCCGCCCCGGCGTCCGCACCGACACCATCATTCATCCGAAACGAAGACGGCAAGCCAATGAAGCCTACGACAAATTACGTGATTTGCAGAACAACTTTCGATCCATGGCATCAATGTTTCGGGACTTCACGGCCAACCTTGAGGCCTACCGCGATGCCCAAGCAAAGCCGCCATCCGTTGAAGCCCCTATCGCGAGTTTGGACGAGGAAAAACTCGCCGTGGAAACCAATCAAGCCGCTGTCCAGACCGTTTTAGAAGAAAAAAAAACAATGAATCGGCCGCTGTCCGGCACTTCCCAGCACCAAATCCGTCGCCGAAATCGACCCCACTGCCCCCGCCGACCATCCCGGCGCCACCCCAACCCTCCCAGGTAACGCCCCTACCCTCCCCATCTCGCTACCTTGTCTAGCCCTCACAGCCGTCACCTCCATTCCCCGCATCTCCCTCTTCCCCGCCACCCCTCTCCCCTACGGTCCGCTGCCACCGCTTCCAGAAAACCGCGCAACCCACCCCCCCCGCATCTCGGCTCCTTTCCCACCGCACAACCGCCGCCCCCACCCCTACTGTTGCTGCCCCCACCGGCAACCCCATTTTCCCCTTCCCCTCCCGTACCCGCCACCCTGCATCCCTCACCCACCCATGCACCAGACCTGCGACCCCGCCCGCCCCGATGCTTCCTCTCTGTGTCGCCCCACCCCTCCATGCCCGAGCCTCCTTCCTCCACTACTCCCCTTTCCCCCCCAGTTCAACCCCGCAGCCTGCCAACCCGATCTCAACCCCCCCCACCACCCGCGCCTCACGCGCAAGGCCTGGCGACCCCCCTACTCCCGCAACCGCCTCCCGCACCCAACCCAGCACCCATTCCCTTGCCGCAGTAGCAGGCGACCCCCCCAGCCGACCCGCCACCGCCGTCAGCAGCCCTCAACGCCGTTGCAAAAGGCGCCAGCCGCGCCGAGCTTCCGCGCGCACCCCCAAGGGCGCCCCTTTTCCCGTGCGTTGCGCCGCCTCCATCGCCCTAGAAGGAGGAGGAATCGGGAGTCGCGTAGGGCTCTGGAAATAAGGAAACTAATTGAGGAAATTTACCTCAAGACCCCTCCTCCAAATTTATCTATCAAAAGGGCCAATTGCAAGTCAACATATATGGTGGCTATTATTTAAGTGAAGGGGTAGAACAATTGCAGTCATACCCCTCGGTGGAAAAGAATTACAAACGTAACGTTGAAAAGAATCGGATGGGAGGAAATTGAAGCCCCAATTCAAGGATGATTTCTCCAACGACCCACCTACATCACGCAATTCGTCAGGAGCCGAATTTTTAAAGCGGTGGAGAGTTGATGCAGCGTGACCCCAAATTATGGGGCCACATTTATTTAATTAGATAATTATCAATTTTATTTACGTTTTTTGGGTCTAATTGAATAATTGAGATCGCCTGTGATCTCAACGTTGATTTCGTAGAATTTAATTATAATTGTTGGTCAATTAAATAATTAGAGTCCAATTAAGTTAGTTAGAGGTCAATTAGGGTTAAATTAGTTGTAATTTGATTATTTACTATTTTTGTAAACCCTCTCTTCCTATAATAAGAGAGGGTAGTCCATAGTTTTAGGGAGTCCATTATGAATTACAATTTGAGTTGATCTCATTTTATCCCCTCTCCTTCTCTTCTCCCTCCACGCGATCTCCGCGGTCTCCTCCTTCAATCCCTCGTTACCGTCGAGATTTCTTCTTCTCAATCCCTCTCCTTCTTCCACCAAATATCCACCGCACAAATTATTTATTTTTCGACGACGCGCCGAATCCTGTTTGCATCAAGTCTCTATTTGAAGAATTTTGAAAATGGGTCGTTCTAATGTAAAGTGCCTTAAACATGGTAGGGCCTGAAATCTATCCCTGATACTCCCTCTTTCTCCCATATTTGTCGAAAAATGATGATGCTCGACCAAGTTGGGAGAACAAATGAAAAACGGGGGGGGGGGGGGGGGGGGGGAGGGGTCAAGAAACTTCTCTTCTTCTATCCCTTTTTATCCTCTCTTTTTTTCATTTTTCATTTTCTTTTGTTCATCTCAAAAGAATTCTGATATTCAATCCATTATTTTTTTACTGAAAATAGAGCATAACTGTCACAGTGGGCCCATTAGGGCAAAATAACAAATAAAGGAAAAATTTTCTTCAGCTATTTAGGGGTTCCCATCTGAAACCCATCTCGTACCGCTTGCCCCTACCCTCAATGGAGCCTTTTTCTTGTGGCACCACCTCTCTCTTCTCCACTTGGAACAGGTCATCCTCAAGCTCATTTATAAGGGCATGAATCAGTATGACCCCTTCCCTTACTTCAACTATCTCCTCAAGATCCGGAGTGATCGCAAGTTGTTGCTCTCCTTCAGCATCGATGACGTGCTGGCCAACCTGGGGATCGCCACCTAGGCTCCTCTATTGGGGGAGTACCATTGTTGTCTCCATTGTCTGTGCAAGTGGAGAACCCATCTTCTATGCCATCTCCTAGTAGGTTCTTTAATTGGACCACTAGCACCACCCGGAGAAATGAAGCTCGAGCATCACCTAGGGTTGCATTAAAGAAGAGGGGCATGGGGCGTAGAGCTCCAAGTGCAATTGTGACCAACAAGTATTGCACAAGGAGATTGCCTGCATCTGGATCGTACGCCTTTCTTGAAAGCTCGCTTGCATACAATGTTGTCGCCACTCAGAATTAGGGTTCCATCAGGAACCCTAGTTGCTTTCTCGAATTTGGTGATGGCATGCTTGTTCGAAGTCGCACATATGCGTTGAATAAACCTTCTTTTCTGTGGGTTCGAGAACCCATTATCATGGTCGTATTGTCGATGTCACATGAATAGACCATAAACTTCAGAGAATACAAAGAAAATCAAAACAAGAATTGAACTCAAAAATAAGATTGAATCTCCAAGATGAACCCAAAATCGAACTGCTCTGATACCAGGTCAAATATAAAAATAAAGAACAATAAAATCAAAGAATAATATAAAATATGGAGATTTACGTGAAAACCATACTCCCTAAGGAAACAATGAATCTAGAAGAGAATACCTCACATGGCTAGTTATTCTCTTAATTTTTCCTAATGAGTAGTTAGCGTCCACCAATGTGATATGGTCCCGCAACTCCACGATGTGGGACTAAATGATGCAATAATTCCCAATTTGATGGCTTGAATTGAAGCAATTGCAAATTTAATGATTTTTCAAAATTAAGGATTCTTGTCCCTGCTTAGTTATTTTAAATTAGTCGTCTATTTTATTTAATTTAAATAACTTGAGATTGTTTGTAATCTCAATATTTATGGTAGATACAATTAGTTAGTGAGTCAATTAGAATAGATTATAATTATTTTGATTTCAAATTTTATACTCTTTCTAATTTTAGAATCTCGCTCCTTTCATATAAAGGTGATGGTAGCCAATGTAATAGTCAGTTCAAGTTATATTATGAATTGAGAATTTTGGTTTGGAGTGTGCCTCCACCCATTACCTCCCCCAAATTACAGGGTTTCTCCACTCAACATACCCCTCTCTCATCCCATGAAGTTCATCACGTCCAAATTCTCTTCTCATCCTTTTGATTTCTGACTGCATCAATTGGTATCCAAGCATGGAAATTGAGTCGTTCACACGATTCGACGATCCTATCAATTATTGGCTCCTAGAGTTCGATTTGAGTTGTTTCAATCAAGGTTCACGTTCACACTAAAAGAAATTCAAGAATCAGCTTCTAGCAAGTGTGAAAGTTCAACAATAGCTAGACGACGATCTATTCATTCATGAAGAAGATGCAACAACACACATTGTGTTCCCTGGAGGTATTTTCATTCAAGATAGAGATTTTTATTGATACTTTCGATACAAGAAAACACAAAAGATGCATTACCCATCTTTGACGAAGATCCTGCAGATGAAGAGTTTGTGATTCTCGATCTGGCCACTTACAACAACTGTCCAGAAGGCGCTGGTGTCACCGCCACCACCTCCATTGGCTCCTACGTCATCACCATCCATGTCACCAAACTTGACGTCGACCCCTTCCTCGGTAACCAACTCACCACCTTCCTTACATCTCCCTCTTTCCTTGACACCTTCTCCTGCAACCACGACCCCATCAACTGACCCAACATCACCACCTAACCCCGCTAGGGAACCAACCCCCTCAGTCGTTGCCTCGAGCCTTGACCCCACCTCCATTCCCTCTGCTATCAGACCCATCCCTTTTCCTCCTGGAATCGATCTTTTCGTCTCCTCTCTCTGTCTATCTAGTTCTCGACTACATCAAGCGATATCGGAGCATGGAAATGGAATCGTCTTTATGATTTGATGACCATGTTGGATTTATAGGCGGATGCAATTTAATTTGAACGGTCTCAGTCATGGTTCACTTTCACGACAAAGCAAGCGTGGAAGTTCTACAATGGCAAGATAATGATCTATTTACTCATGAAGAAGATACAACAACACCGCTTGTGTTTCCAGGAGGTACTTTCATTCAAGACAAAAGTTTATTGATATAACTTCAATATAAGAATACAATGAAGATACAAACCCATCTATGATGAAAGCATTGAGGATGAAGAATTTTGAAGCCCTGGATCAGGCAACTTCTTAAGTTGCTATCTAGGAGGCTCTTGTATTAACTTCATTATCTCATCCCACATTACTGTACCCCCACCACCTTCCCCACAACCATCACCCTTTCCCAAACCACTACCGTCACCACATAAATCACCACCCATGCAAGTCTCGACGCCTATATTCACACCCCCAACCCACAAAGTGCCAACCACAACCCCCGATGTGACCTCGCTTCAAAACCACCATTGCCACCCATCAGAATGTGTGGGGATCCACAAGCATAAGCTCCATCATTTTCACCGTAAGGTCCACCGTTACCATCGGGGGCTGCCAATGTTGGGGAGACCTGCACTGCTGCCCTCGAAGCAGACACCACTTTAGCAGCTATCGCCATCACCACCCACCTTATGGTTGCCATCGCCATCCTCTTGAATTCCACCACTCTCTTTGATGTCACAAGGGTAGCCAACATATGTGTTGTACACACAGTATCCCCCGCAACCACCTCCTATGGTGCCCCACCCCCACCCTGTACGTAGCCTCTGCCTCTCCATCTTGCCGCCGTCGTCATTGTCGGTGGGAGAAAGGAAAAAATCCTAACAGCCTTTGAGAAGGATTTCCCTCTATGATGATTCGTATCCCACATATTTAGGGATATGTGGCTAATTTGAGATAATTTCAATGGAGCCCCTCCCTCCAAAAAGTATCTAAGTCAAAGGTGAAGCTTTGTGGGAACTCAAGAGGAATTATTTTAGTTGAAGGGGTAGAAATTGCAATTCTAAACCCCCTCCCCCCTCCCGAGCAAGAATTTTTAAAAAGAAGTGATAAAAAAAAGAAATTGGAGCATCCACCTTCTCCAATTAGGGATTGGGAATGTGGAAATTGCCTATATAAGGACCCTATGGTCTAGTACATTGCACACGTCGCCTTTCATCCTAGACTTAGTGCCATTCATTCTCTATGGATCCTTCACATTACATGGTACCCAAGTTAAAAGATGCCCCATAAAGTCTTCAAGCACCACAATAGGGGAGGGAGATCTACGTGGACGTCACCTTTTGTACCACATATGTACTTCCAGCATGAAATTGATGTTGCGAAACTGCACTTCAAGGACACATGGATTCTGTCATATGCTTCGCATATATTCTTTTCAACGTCGAACATTGAAAGCTGAAATTAGGGACAATTGATGCAATAATCCCTAATTGGATAGCTCGGATTGAATTACGACAATTGCAAATTTAGGGAATTTTCAAAATTAGGGATTCTCTTCCCTAATTAATTATTTTAAATTAGTTATATATTTTATTTACGTTAAATAAATTGAGATTGACTGTAGTCTCAATATTTATAGTAGATTAAATTAGTTAGTGAATCAATTAGAATCAATTAACATTATTTTATTTTCAAAATTTATCCTCTTTCTATTTTGTAATCCCCACCCTCTTATATAAAGGGATGGTAGACAATGCAATGGTCAGTTCAACTAATATTATGGAATGCGAATTTTGGTTTAGAGAGTGCCTCCACCATTATCTCCCATCCTCCCAAATTCTAGGGTTTCTCCTCTCAACCCCATCTCTCTCTCGTCCCGCGAAGCTCCTTGCATCCAATTTCTCTTCTCATCCTTTCGATTTTTCGATTGCATCACTAAACAATTGCACACATATATGGTCGATAAACAATTCTCTCAGCAGAGAAGAATGATAGTGAAGCAAGTGTAATAGCATATGTGCTTTTGGACTATAGGAGCGAGCTTTGCACGAAGCATAGTAAACAATGATCTGCATGACATGTGGAAGTTGTTTGACAAGAAATTATGGAGGATGAATGCGATCTTCTTAGTGATGATATCTAGGCTAGAAGTGAAAAACATATTATTATTGATGACGAAGGCTAGAAGAGAGAGGTCCAATGGAGCTAAGGATCGTGATAGTCTTGGTTCAAGAACAGAGATCCTAATACCATATTATTTCATGCTATTGCCAATGGAAGCCGTCGAAGGAATCCCATACACTATTTTTATTGCGGAGGAGGAACATCATGGTCATGGGGAGGTGGGGGTTGTGGTTGTAAATCACTACTGAGCCATTTACATGTATGTCCGCATATGTAATGTGTACTGGTTGAGGAGACGTATTAGTAGTCTATTACAAGAGCAAACCAATGCGCTACAAGAAAATGCAAATTTTGCGACCACAACTACGGTAGCGAAGTAGTCGTAATGAGGTGGCAATGTGGATGCAACATACATTTACAACCACATGTGCTAGCAAAATGAGTAATCACACCTTAATGGTCGTGAATAGCTTGCGACTACATTGCGGTTGTTAATGTAGTCACAACAGTAGTCGTATATAGTCTGGCTATAATCAGTTTAGTCAATTGGTCTTCGTACACTTGTAACCACATTCACTATCTTGCGACCACGATGACACCACATAGAAGCCATATAAATCTGATTGTATTGTATTACTACTATTTTGCTACTATAGCGGTAGTAAAGCAGCAGTAATGTAGTCACAAATACTGGTTTCGTATAATAAAAATATAAATATGAAGCATCTTGTAATCTTCGTATAACCTGTATGAATCTATATGAAATAGTATATACAATCATCATGTAATCTCTTAAGATCTCCCAACTACGTATATTCTCTTGAGATCTTCCAAATCAACTTGTTGAAAATAATACAATATGATCTACACCTAAGAATAGATAATTTATCTTCAAGAAAAACCAATCTTGCATGTAGAAAACTATAGTCGAATCATTCATGCATTTTCGTATGCAACCAAATTTTAAACATGCACTTCAATATATATACTAAGATGACAAAAGTGCAAGTATTTTTGAAAAACCTACAAGTTGAAGCCAATAGAAAGCTAACAAATATCGAGACTTTAAACTTCTTAACATTACAAAGTTTAGAGAATAAGTTCACATTAGAGAGTATAATGTTTGCATTCAATTTCCTTCTCAATTTAGAAAAAAAAACATTTTCCTTAGTCTTTGCTTTTCCCTTGTCCTTCCCCCCTTGTCAGTTTTCGTGTGTTCCTTTTAATTGTCCCCGTATTCGAAGACGACAACCCCTTTGTGATGAGATATTATATATGCAGTGACATCCTTCTCGTTTCTCCTCTCCCTTGTCTTCATCCTCGTCATGTTCCATTTCACGAACTTGCGGTATTGTGGTTGTATTCCTAAGAAGCAAAAGAAGAAATTTTAAATGTTAGAAAGTTGAATCAATGACTATACTACAATATTACATTACCTAATGATGAGAATATTAGTTATATCTCAAACACGTAACGTCTTCCTTTAAAGTTTCCATTCTAGAAGACAAAGTTTCTATTCCAGAAGATAAATTTTCTATTTCAGAAGACATGGTACTGACTTGATTAACTAGTGAACTCACAGCTGTGAGAGTTGTCTAATTCAGACTTGGATAGACCTGACTGAGATGTTTGGCGTGTTGTATGTTGATGCCTCCCCAAAAAACTTGGGATTCCAGTGGAATCAAAAGAGGAGGAGCAGCTTGGGTGGTGAACCACCTAAAGTCTGCCTTTTATTAGGCCCCACTTCACGCTCGGTATGACTTCTTGTTATAACTAGCGTTGAAGTCCAATTGTCCCTAAGATTCTAATACACCGAATATTTCTCTACGCAACTCCATGTAACGAACTATAGTATATAAATTTTTTAGTTTTCTACCAAACAATAATAAGTTGATATTACTATTAACATGCATACATCACTGCCTTGGCTTCCAGGAAGTAAACTAGTCGCCCCCACTTGTATGAGTTGCAGTCCACCATTTTTCCAATGACGGAGACGTTTGTCAGCAGCACACTATTATTAACATATTAGTAATCAATCAAAATTGGAACTTGGAAAAGTATTCATATTTGAACATGCCATTTCACTCCTTACATTTCCCAAATCTTTTTTATCCATTGGTAGATCTGATTGACTGATTCCCCTAATCGTCTTCCCTACTTTTAATGTTCTCGAACAAAGAGATCACAGTAGCGTCTCCACCTCTCTGGAGTGCATCATGATGGAACACATACTTTTTCCCTCTCCCAATCTTGTACATCATCAAGCTTTTTAATAGTAATTTTTCTAGTCCTGTGAACATTGTCTTTCACTCGATATGTTACTAATTTTACCAGGACGTGTTGATACATTTTTTGTGGCCCAGGTAAAGCAAATAAATTTCGCATTTCTAATTTTGGTTACAAATAATCTATTTGCAAATTAAACATAAAATAATTTTATTTAATGAATCTTACATAACACCATTCAAGATTCTCTATTGCTCATCATGATCACGTAACTCCATTTATAATCTGAGCAATCTTGCATAGAGTAGAAGGCCTTACTAAGCGCTTGAACCACATCATGCTGGTTATCAAGAGTGTACCTAAATATATAAATTGCAAAATAGAATTATATATGAGGCATGCCCACGAATAAGCTTTTTCCAAAAGATATATACAAAGAAGTATATGTGTTGGAAATACCATCATTAAGAAATTGCAAGATTCTATATAGATCCTGAGGTGGAAGAGGGTTGGAGGGTCCTGCTTACTGATAGGACACTGAGTAGGTAGGAGAAGCTGAGAGGGTGGGAAGGTTGAGTAGGGCCCTGAGACTTATGAAGGCTATAATCTCGGATAGAGTATTATGGGGTCGGCTGGTGATTGCGTGTCACATCAAGTGGTGTGTCCCTCCTTGAGGAATATAATGTGCATATTACAAAGGTAGGACTTCTGACCATTCTCAAGAATGGTAGAGAACAAGCTTCACAATATCATCATTGCATTCAGTTATTGCAAAAATTGATTAAAATTTCAATATAATAACGTAGAATGAGATTGAGCTATACCACTGGGGGTATGGGGTACGATGGTATGAGGTATGAATCATCTTGGCGTGAATTGCTCCCCTAGATTCTCGACCGTGCATCATAAGCATTTCCTGTATGCATGCACACAATCATTAAACAAATAAATTTAAGTGAAAATTTTTAAAATAAAAATAAAAATTTAGAAGCCTGTTCATTTAAGGCTATATTGCAACATTTTGTAGTGACTTGTATTCTAAAATAAACAAATTTGTTGATGAATAATCCACATTTATTTATTCATTATCATCAATATAAATACGTGACATCTTCAATATTGTGAGACGATAATCTGTTTCTCTCTTTTTCCCGACATTCAGTACATAACCATATCTGATCAACTTGTGAACTAAGGACAAAAGGTTCAAATCTTCGAATATATTTTTGAAGAATGACATCTACAATATCATGTATATGGTCAACATGAACAACTGTACCATTTTATGGATCATACTAATCACACGAAAATATGAAGAATTTATTAGGGGATGGCATATTATATTCAAGCTCAAACACCTCATTGAGAACCCCATAGTATATAAGGACATCCTCACCGTAATACGATCCCTTAACCATAACGCCAGAATTATATGTAGTTAAGCCGTTAGTCGTGTCCAAGTAATGAAATATGTACCCATTGGCTAAAAAACCACCATATGACATTACCATATAATTGGGACCGAGAGCAAGATCATTTAGATACTTGAATTTATGATCTATTAGATCGATAAGCTTTGCTCTTTCCTTAAAGAAAGACGATAATGATTTCCTAAATGTATCTACCACTTCCTCATAAGTAAACAAAGGATTCTCCATCATTATTTTGTCCCTATGCTCTTTGTATATAGAAAAGAAAGTTTAAGCAATGAACTACTTAGATTTTATTTTTTTGAAGAAAATGTGATATGGATATATATTCCATAAAAGGTATCATTTCTTTTGGATTATCTAGAACGTAAAGCTCAATAACTTCTTTATCATGAGAGCTCATCATGCGTGACTTTCCCTTTTTTAAAGACCAACTACATATACTAAATATTGAGAGCCCAACTACACTTTCATTTTCATTGAACTCTTCTCATTGGACGATTATGGATAGCTTTAATGTCGTCAGACAAATATCTAGAACAAATTTTGGCTACTTCTTTAGAAATGTACTGCATACTTCTTGATCTTTTCAAGAAAAATATATACCTATAGGTAAGGAGCCAACATACATTATTAGATAGCCATCTTTCATTTTAGATATTTTCATTGAACTCATTTTGCATTGGACGAGTATGGAAACTTCAATGTCGTACGTAATAATAACAAGGTTTAAGGATCAATAAGTGCAAAGTACATTTCTGAAGAAGTAGCCACTTTTATTCTAGATATTTGTTGGACACCATTGAAGTTATCCATAATCGTCCAATGGGAAATGAGCTCAATGAAAATGAAGTATAGTTGGATTCTCAATCTTTCATACATGTGGTTGACCTTTAAAAGGAAAGCCATGCTTGATGAGCTCTTACGAGGAAGAAGCTGTTGAAGAAGTAGCCAACTTTTGTTCTAGATATTTGTCGGACACCATTGAAGTTATCCATAATCGTCCAATGGGAAATGAGCTCAATGAAAATGAAAATATAGTTGGGTTCTCAATCTTTCATACATGTGGTTGACCTTTGAAAAAAGGAAAGCCATGCTTGATGAGCTCTCAGGAGAAAGAAGTTCTTGAACTTTACGTTCTAGATAATACAGACTGACACCTTTTGCAGATTATGTATCCATATCACATTGTCTTCGAAACAAAATATAAGTGGTTCATTACTTATGATTTCTTTTCTTTATCCAAGGTGTATAGGGATAAAATAATGATGGAGAATCCTATGTTTACGAATGACGAAGTAGTCGATAAATTTAGGAAAGTATTTTTTTTTCTTGGTTCAAGGAAAGAGTGAAGTTTATTGATCCAATAGATCATAAATTCAAGATTCTAAATGATCTTTCTCTCGGTTCCAATTATATGGTGATGTTCATACGGTGGTTTTTTAGCCAATGGCTACAGATTTCATTGCTTGGATACGACTAACAGCTTAACTACATATAAGTCTGACGTTATGGTTAAGGGATCATATTACTGTGAGGATAACATGAATTGCTACATAGTTAGTTCTCAATGAGGTGCTTGAGCTTAAATATAATATTTCCTAATAAACTCTTCTTATTTTTGTGTGACTGGTATGATCCATAATATGATGTGGTTGTAGACCATATACAAATTCTTGTCATGCTTCCAAAGCAAGACTACCATGCATGGATTTGATCGGTCCCAATTCTCATGAGTGAGCTCATGTCCTCCGATTCACAAGTGAACCTGTATGATCCCTTTGAGAGATCGTATTACTCATATGCCCTTGTATGCACAACTATCGGTCTGCCAAATGTACATACTCAGACATATAGCATTACATTTGTATCCGGGTCAGAGGATGCATGCCTATATGATGACAACATACGACAGAGGTCTTTGTTATCTCGATCTCGTTAAGTCCTCTTTGACATATCTTATCTGACACTTCTGAATCTCTATTTCTATGCAGATGACCTGCATCAAGAGGTCGTTTAGAAGTCAGCCTATAGAGAAAGGATTGTCATCTCCTTCTTAGGATGGAGATCATCTCTTAATAATCATTTGACGGTGCTTGATGAGTCCTCAATCTAACTCTTTAGATATTCATCCAAGCACCAACCTCTATGGTTCAACCATTGAATCAACAACTGTATGATTACTAAGATGGCCATGGTACATAACCCTGATTGTACTAAGGCATAGTGCATTCATTCATTTAATCTCAATATATAGAGTGAAATAAATCAATATCTTTTATTGATATATTAAACATTACAATAACATTTATTGTAGAATGGTTCTCCTCAGGCTCACATGGCTAACACCGTGCACTAAGTAGTAGCGGGTTGTTGCCCTAGCAGCACTCTCTCATGCCAACCAGCATCGCCACCCCATGCCGACACTACCAACACCTTGCGCTACACCCAGTCGATGTCACTAGGGATGTTAGCTGGTTGGGTTCGAGACAGATATCAATATTCCTAAACCCATATCTATTTATAAAATCACTGCGTAAACACACCCATTTATTAAATGAGTAGTTCTAAGTTGGATAAGTGGATATGCATTCATGTACCCAATAAGTATCCATATATGCAATATAAAATCAATCTTAAGCTAAACATTCATGCAATAACAGGTTGGGTTCGAGGTGGATATTAATATTCCTAAACCCATATCTATTTATAAAATCACTATACAGACACACCTGTTTATTAAATGAGTAGTTCTAAGTGGGATACCTAGATAGGCATCCATGTACCCCATATGTATCCACATATGCAATATAAAATCAATCTTAAGCTAAACATTCATACAATAGATTCTCACAAAAAGATAATACAAGTATGTTATATAAAAACTTCATATATAAATCCGACATAGAGTCAATTCTAAACCAATTAAGGGTGTAAATTATTTCATAATGCCTGAGATATATATTGAATGGTAATATTGAAGATGCATAACATGTTGACATTTAGTTCATAGGTAACACATAATGTGTGAAGTCAGTATGGGACATCATATGTATGCAACACATGTAAGAATATCATGGACTTATGTTAACTGGATTGTTTGTCTCTATTGTATTAAATTATATGTGTTTGAGATAAAAAAACATTTGAATTGAATCAATGAATGAATGGGGAGAAATATAACGAGATTTTTGGATAGGTAAGTTGCAAACAATTAGATAAGGGTTAGGTTTGACTAGCTAAAATAACGTGAAACACATACTTGTATATGTTATGTTCGTATGTATGTTTGCATGTATTCGGGCTTTTGGGTACGACATAGGTCTTGGTTATCTCGATCTTGTTAAGTCAACATTTTAACCTAACTTAATGTGTACATGGATACCTAGATAGGCATCCATGTACCCTATATGTATCCACATATGCAATATAAAATCAATCTTAAGCTAACCATTCATACAATAGATTCTCGCAAAAAGATAATAAAAGTAAGTTATATAAACACTTCATACATAAATCCAACATAGAGTCAATTCTAAACCAATTAACGGTGTAAATTATATCATAACGCCTGAGATATATATTGAATGGTAATATTGAAGATGCATAACATGTTGACATTTAGTTCATAGGTAACACATAATGTGTGAAGTCAGTATGGGACATCATATATATGCAACACATGTAAGAATATCATGGACTTATGTTAATTGGATTGTTTGTCTCTATTGTATTAAAATATGTGTTTGAGATAAAAAACAGTTGAATTTGAATCAATGAGTGAATGGGGAGAAATATAGCGAGACTTTTGGATAGGTGAGTTGCAAACAATTATATACGGGTTAGGATTGACTAGCTAAAATAACGTGAAACACATACTTGTATATGTTATGTTCGTATGTATGTTTGCATGTATTCGGGTTTTCGGGTACGACATAGGTCCTGGTTATCTCGATCTCGTTAAGTCAACTTTTTAACCTAACTTAATGTGTACATGGATACCTAGTTAGACATCCATGCACCCCATATGTATCCACATATGCAATATAAAATCAATCTTAAGCTAACCATTCATACAATAGATTCTCGCAAAAAGATAATAAAAGTAAGTTATATAAAAACTTCATACATAAATCCGACATAAAGTCAATTCTAAACCAATTAAGGGTGTAAATTATTTCATAATGCCTGAGATATATATTGAATGGTAATATTGAAGATGCACAACATGTTGACATTTAGTTCATAGGTAACACATAATGTCTGAAGTCAGTATGGGACATCATATATATGCAACACATGTAAGAATATCATGGACTTATGTTAATTGGATTGTTTGTCTCTATTGCATTAAAATATATGTGTTTGAGATAAAAAAATTTTGAATTTGAATCAATGAATGAACGAGGAGAAATATAACGAGACTTTTATATAGGTGAGTTGCAGACAATTAGATACGACTTGGGTTTGACTAGCTAAAATAACGTGAAACACATACTTATATATGTTATTTTCGTATGTTTGTTTGCATGTATTCGGGTTTTTGAGTACGACATATGTCTTGGTTATCTCGATGTCGTTAAGTTAATTTTTACACCTAACTTATCTAACACCTCCGAATCTCTATTTCTATGCAAAGGACCTGAATCAAGAGGTCGGTCAGAAGTCAGCGTATAGGGAAATGATTGCCATCTCCTTCTCAGGCTGGAGATCATCTCTTAATAATCATTTGACAGTGCTTGATGAATCCTCAATCTAACTCTTTAGATATTCATCCAAGCATCAACCTCTATGTCCATCCATTGAATCAACAGTTATATGATTATTAAGATGGTCATGGTACATAACCCTAATTGCTCTAAGGGACTTTATAGTGCATTCACATTTAATCTCAGACATGGAGTGAAATAAATCAATAACTTTTATTGATATATCAAACATTACAATAACATTTATTGTAGGAATGGTTCGCCTCGGGCTCAATGGCTAACACCATGCACTAAGTAGTAGCGGGTTGTTGCCCTACCAACACTCTCTCAAGCCAACTTGTGCCGCCGCCCCATGCCGACACTGCCACCACCTTGTATGACACCCAGTCGACGTCACTAGGGATGTTAGCAGGTTGGGTTCGAGGCGGGTATTAATATTCCTAAACCCATATCTATTTATAAAATCACTACACGAGCGCACCCATTTATTAAATGAGTAATTCTAAGTGGGATACCTAGATAGGCATCTATGTACCCAAAAAGTATCCACATATGCAATATAAAAGCAATCTTAAGCTAACCATTCATACAATAGATTTTCACAAAAAGATAATAAAAGTAAATTATATAAAAACTCCATACATAAATCCGACATAGAGTTGATTCTAAACCAATTAAGGGTGTAAATTATTTCGTAATGCATGCGATATATATTGAATGGTAATATTTGACGATGTATAACATGTTGACATTTAGTTCATAGATAATACATAGTGTGAATTCAGTATGGGACATCATATATATATGGGGAAAATGGGGCTGCCCCATCCCATTTTTCGCAATTTTTTTTATTTTTTTGAAAAAATATAACCATGTATGTTCATCCCTATATCCCTCCTATATGCCATTCGAATTTCGTCAGAATCAGTGACTTCTACGGCCTCCATCCAGACTTCATTTTTTTAATGGTCGCGGGATTTTTTAAATCGACCATGTCTGGATGGAGGCCGTAGGAGTCTCTATTTCTGACGAAATTCGAATGACATAAAAAAATAAAAATACTCTAAAAAAACATATAGGAGGGATATATGGATGACTATACACGACGATATTTTTCAAAAAAAATAAAAAAAAATTGACAAATAATAGGACGGGGTAACCCCATTGACCCCTATATATATATATATGGAACACATGTAAGAATACCATGGATTTATATTAATTGGATTGTTTGTCTCTATTGTATTAAAATATATGTGTGTTTGAGATACAAAAAAACAGTTGAATTTGAATCAATGAATGAATGGAGAGAACTATAGTGAGACTTTTGTATAGGTGAGTTGAAAATAAATAGATACATAGTGAGACTTTTGTATAGGTGAGTTGAAAATAAATAGATACAGGTTAGGTTTGACTAGCTAAAATAACGTGAAACACATACATGTATATGTTATGTTCATATGTATGTTTGCATGTATTCGGGTTTTTGGGCACGCATGCATTATGTAGGAATAATCCCAAGCCCAAACCTGTACTGTGTGTGTAAGTTTTAAACCCAAACATGTTAAAAAGTAAACAAGACATGTTGGATCATTAAATGGTACGGAGTTGGGTAGGATACCTAATGGATACACCTAGATTGACATCCTTAGACGTCACCACCACCTCGTTCGGGTCCTAGCAACATCCTGCTACCTCTAATTGATTTGAAACCCTAGATCTCTTCGTTGACGACGTTAGTGCTCTTCATCGATTTTCACATCCAACCATTCTGGGACTTTAAAGCTTGATATAAGTCGTTTCTTGAACATTTGTTGCCGCAAACGAGCATGCGAACTATGAGATATGCAACTGAGATTGAACTTCAAAAGCCAATATGCGACAGGATCGTCGAATCGTGAAAACGATTCGGTTTCCATGCTCTGATACCAAATGATGCAAACAGGAATTGCAACGGTAGAAAATACTTGTTTTGTAGAGAAATTTAGAGAGGAGAGGAAGAGAGAGGAGAAAACGTGTCGGTTACGCGGGATTTTGGAAAGTAATCGTGAAGACCACATTGAGAGAGAGAGAAATAGAAAGACAAAGATAAACTCAATTTTTCATATAACTTGAACTGTCCTTTACAATAAACTATTAACCCCTTTATATAGGAGGGGTGGAATTACAAAAATAGAAAGAGAATCAAATTTAAATCCCAACTTATCTAATTGACTCTTAGACTCTAACTAATTTACTTTAATTAGACTTTAACTAATTTTATCTACCAAAAGTTGAGGTAACAATCTCAATTTATTTAAATAAAATATGCAATTTATAGAAAATAACTAATTGAGGACGAAATTCCCTAATTTGAAAAGTCCCCAAATCAGTGATTCAATTTGATTTGCCCTGCCAATTTGGGAAATATTGTATCAATTCTCCTCCGCTTGAAAAATTCGTCTCCTGACGAATTGCTTGATCTTCGATGCGCCGTCAGAGAATTCGATCTTGAAATTGTAGGTTCAAATTCCTCCAATCATATCCTTTTCAATGTTACGGTTGTAATTTTTTCCAATTAGAAGGCATCTCTGCAATTTTCGTACCCCTTCACTTAAGAGGATTCCATAGCATAACATATCCTCCAATTGCCATGTTTGATGAAAATTTTTGTAACGAAGGCTTTCTCTGCAATTTCTCCAAATTAAATCACCATCCCAAATTTCATGGGATCCGATTTCTCCTACATAGAGATCCCACGCTAGGGTTTCTATTGTCTTCGAAAGTTGGCGGCGGGTGCCTGGGAGAGGGGGCCACGGGTAGCAGCACCACAAGCAGGAAGGTCTCGGGCAGTGCCAAGGCAGGAGATGACACGGTCCCAGATTTCGCGCTCGGTGATGACTGCGCATGTCGTGTGCGTCCGCGATAACTCTGGATCGAGCGGTTGTAGCAGTGTGGGCGGCGTGGAGTCGCATGTGGAGTCGCGCAAGGGCGATGACGGCCATGTTGGGAGGCGAGTGGGAGAAAACGCCAACGATGGATCCCTCTCTTCTTGCATCGCGGCCAACGGTGGTTGGGGAGACAACCATGGACGCATCGGCAATCGTGTGAATAGATCATTGGATGGTGATGACGACCATTTTTGGGGCGCGCTCGGGGGAATCGGGGTTGTGGGCTGCCACGAACTTGACCATGAGGAAGGCGACATGGCCCACAACGTTGAATCAAGGACGCATTCAGGGATGTGTTACAGGGATGGCGTGCAGATGGGGGTCGCTTGGAGAGGATCCCAGAGGGGAGATCATCGTATAGGGGTTCCACATCTTCCTGGATAATAAGATCATCTGCAAATATATTGAGATTTTCGGGTTCTTCATCCTCAGCTTCGTCGAATATTGGCCCAGAGTCTTCATAGTGGTGTTGGCCAACATTTGTAATAGTAGAATTTTCTTCGAAACTGAAAATACCTTCCGTTTCTTGCTTAAAATCGGGTGGCACGGCAGCTGCGACGATCTGATTTTTGTTGTCAACGGGCGATTTTTCCTCGATTGTGCATGCAACCATGCTTGAACCTTAAAACTTGATATAAGGCGGTGCTTGAACTTTTGTTGGCGCGAACACGCATGTAAGCCGTGGGAGAGGCGACTAAGATCTAATTGCATCCTCCAATAAGTGACGGGATCGTCGAATCCTAAGAACGATTCGGTTTCCATGATCTGATATCAAATGATGCAAGCGGATATTTTCGTAACGGAGAAAATAAATTTTGGTGGAAGAAATATAGAGAAGAGAGGGAGAAAGTGAAGAACGCATCGGTTACGTGGGGTTTTGGAGATGAACTGCGAAGATCGCTTCGAGGGAGAGATAGAGATGAAGAGAGATAACTCAATTTTTCATATAACTTGAACTGTCCTTTACAATAAATTATTAACCCCTTTATATAGGAGGGGTAGAATTACAAAAATAGAAAGAGAATCAAATTTAAATCCCAACTTATCTAATTGACTCTTAGACTCTAACTAATTTACTTTAATTAGACTGTAACTAATTTTATCTACCAAAAGTTGAGATAACAATCTCAAATTATTTAAATAAAATATGCAATTGATAGAAAATAACTAATTGAGGACGAAATTCTCTAATTTGAAAAAATCCCCAAATCAGTGATTCAATTTGATTTGCCCAGTCAATTTGAGAAATATTGCATCACCTCTTATTGCAATCGACGCCGTAGCGCTAGCCATCCCTTCTCCAAGGACAGCCACATATCGCCACTGCCTCTCTCGACGTGCATGGGGTCCAAGCGGCCCTTATAACTGCTATCTTCAGCGGGATCACTACTGATACTCCCCCTGCTTAAATTGATTCCAGATTTCATTGATTCTCTCTCCTTATCCGCAATATCCACGACTCCATTTGAGACCAAACTCTTGATATCCAAGAGATGTCAAAAAAAATAAATAAGTTGACTAAATTTGTGAGGACTTCCACTTATTATATTTTGTTCGTATATATAATATGCGTATATAATATACTCTCGCGTCTTTTTGTTTGATATGTTGGGCATGATTTACCTCTAAGTACAAACTAGAGTTGAGCATCATTTGCTATATTATATGCATTTAATTCTTTATTGGCTGTTTACTTCTTAATTTTTCTCATTTATTCTTCCTAACTTTTCATGTATATAATAAAGATTAAGGTTTTGTTATATTGTATATAAAGTTATCTTACCAAATAAGCTTACTTGCTAAGCTCTTGCCTTGCACCCTTTCGTACATCCTAGCTGGAGTGCTTCGACCAATATCCAATTTGCTCCTTCACCTGTGCAAATCTAGCTTAGACTCAGTCGGTAGCACATCAGAGTGATGCGTGGGAAGTTCAAAGAAGTGAGTTTCAAGCAGGAATGCATGCATGCTTCGCCTTGCCTCATAGCACCATTCCATCACAGACATTTTCTGCTGTTCGACAAGCCTTAGTTGAAAGTCGAGCTCGAGCATTACATTTCCCGCCGCTCGACAAGCCTTTGTTGAGAGTCGAGCTAGGGATCCAACAAGTATGGGCAACATAGATTGGCAAAGTTGATGGTGCAAAGTATACAAAAATATGGGTATGCAAGCTTCAGCTCATTCTTTGTTTATAAAATGCTATTTTTTGCAAAAAATGTCATTTGAAGTCTTATTAGACATTTGAAAAATAACCTCATTCCACAACTTATTAGGGGCACTGCCATTAATGTCATGTATGCCAAGTAAAATACTGCAAGTATGTAAGAGGAAGATCATATCCAAAATGAAAGAGAGGAGTGGAGAGCCATCACCTATTTGTGAATTTAAGACGGTTGCCAACTTGTGGATCTACAAAGCAAGTATTCAGTAGCAAATCAAATCTTTTTACTACCAAAAAAATGCCAAATCTTAAAGAAGAATTGCAGTGAAAACAAAGCACACTGAACGAATATTCTTTACACACCTACAGTAAACTTAATTAGGGATTTTTTTATTCTTTTTCTTCGTAGATTGATTTGTTGCATTCAAGGTTGCAAAAGTCGGTAGTCGGTACTCGGTCGGTTGGGTCACTGACTAAGGATTAATCGGCAATCGGGCGACTAATCGGATTTAGTCGGACTTTAATCGGTTTTGAATTTTATGATTATTTTAAATATATAACTCATTTTATACATATATTTACATAGATTTTGTACATTTTTATACTACCATAATAAAATAAAATAAGTAATTGAATTTATATAAAATATTAAGCATATTATAATAAATTTGCTTATAAAAAAAGCAAAACATTAAAAAAACATGGTATCTCCAAGCAAAAATTGGTCGATTAGTGTACCTAGTCGGAATTAGTCAGTACTCGGTCGGCCACCCCACTGACTAGACTAGTAGGACCTACTAGTCGGGCCAGTCGGGTGACTTTTACAACACTGGTTGCATTTGTCTAGTATTTTCTGTGTTATTTACAATGCATCTGCCCACTACCATTAAATATCCCAGTGAAAACATCAAGGACGCATGACAAGTGATTGCACAGTCATCCTTATCGGGGTTCTAAATGATTGGCACAGCCTTGGTCAGCGATAACAACAAAGTTTTTTTCCCACACTAAGTAGGGTCGGCTACATAGATTCTTTGCCTCTTCAGATTTATCTTGGGTCATTTTCGGGCTTAGATCCAAAAAACTAAGATCTCTTAGTATAGTCTCATTCCAACACTTCTTGGGGCCTTCCTCACCTTCTCTTAGCCGGCTCAACATCCCAAAACTCGCATCTACTAACCGGTGCATCAGCTGACCTCCTTTGCAAATGGTCAAATCACCCTAAGTGGTTTTCTTGCATCTTATCCTCGATCGGAGCTTCACTAACTTTCATTCTAATTACATTATTCCGAACCCGATCTTTACATGTATGTCCACACATCCAACTTATCATTTTCATTTCTGCTACTGTCATTCTCTACACATGTCTATGGTTCACAGACCAACATTCAGATCCATAGAGCATAGCAGGTCTCACAGCTGTTTTATACAACTTTCCTTTGATTTCAAAGAAATTTTCTTATTACAGATAACAACAGAGGCTCCTTTCCACTTAAGTCAGCCTGCATTTACTCTATTTGTAACATCTCCATCAATCTCCCCATCATGTTGCAAAATAGATCTCAGGCATCTAAAAGAAACCATCTGATAAATGTTATCATCACCAATCTTTACCTCGATTCCTTCATCATTGTTTCCATCAAAAGTGCACTCCATATATTCAGTCGTAGCACTACTTATATGAAATCCTTTAGTCTCCAATGCATATCTCCAGACCTCGAGCTTTTCATTTACTCCATTTCTAGTCTCATCAATCAATACAATCATTAGTAAATAACATATACTAAGGTATCTCATCATGGATGTGACTTGTTAACTCGTCTATAATCATAGTAAAAAGAAATGAACTCAAAGTTGAACCTTGATGTAAATCAATATTGATGTCAAAATAGTTAGTCTTCCCAGACTGGATCCTTACACAAGATAGAGCCCTATCATACATCTTCTTTGTTTGGTTAATGTATATGACTTGTACTTGTCTCTTACTCCATAACTCTCCATAATATCTTAAGTTGGACAGAATCATAAGCCTTCTTCAAATCAATAAAAAATCATATTGAGGTTTTTCCTTTTAGCTCTATAAATCTCCATTGTTCTCCTCGTCAAATGGATGGCTTCAATAGTTGAGCGACCTAGCATGAATCCGAATTGATTTTCTTTTTACTTTGAAAACTTGCCTCAAACTTCTTTCGATCACACATTCTCAAATTTTCATAGTGTGACTCATCAGCTTGTTTTCTTTGTAATTTGAATAATTTTTAATGTCCCCTTTGTTCTTATAAAGAGGAACCACGATACTTCTCCAATCTTCATGCATTTTCTTGCTTCACCAAATAACATTGAATAAATTTGTAAGCCAAGTCAAACCGCGTTCACCTAAAACTCTCTATACTTCTATAGGTATGACATCGGTCCTACACCTTTCCTGGGTCTCATAACCTTCAAAACATCCTCTACTTCATTTCTTTATATTCATCTATAGCTTGCACGATTCAAGTAACTTTCACTACTAGTTAGATCACCCAAAGTGATACTCTATTTCCTTCCCCAATGAAAAAGCTTATGGAAATATTGCTTCCATCTAGTCTCCATATCCTTCTGAGTAACAAGCACGCGATTCTTTTTCTCTCGCTTTGTCACCTGAATGTATCCTTCTGACCCTCCTTAAAGTCGAGATTTTTGTATAAAACTTGATAAGCTTTTGACTTAGCATCGCTTACAGCCTTCTTTGCTTCCTTCTTCGCTATTTTGTAGTTTGTGACAGTTTAATCTGTTCTATCCTTAGACATAGCTTTAAAGCATACTCTTTTAATTTTGAGCTTCTCTTGCATCCCTCCAGTCCACCACAAAGCCTCCTTGTAGACTGGAGCTCCTCCCTTTGACTCGTCTAGCATCTCTTTGGCTACCCTTCGGATACAAGATACTACTGCCTCCTACATCTTGTTTGCACTTCCACTACAATCCGAAGATAAGTCTTCTGGGACCTTCTCCCTAATGCTTGATTGTTTTAGTTGAAGATTCCACCGTCTAGTTCTAGTGATCTTGGAAACACTTCTTTTCTTTACCAATCATTTTATTTGCACATTCATGGCTAACAAGCGATATTGGGTTGTCAAAGTCTCTCTCGGGATTACTTTGTAGTCTTTGCAACACAACCGATCTCAACGATGAATGGGACAACCTTGGTCAATTATATAAAATTAATGATCCATCTATAGCATTTGAATGGATCAGAAAACCCCAATATAAGAAAAGTCAGATTTGAAAAGGTCAGTCTGACGTAGGTCATTAAATAGCTCTATAAGAAGAAACGGCTTTCCCCTTTCTTTCATTGACCAATCTAAACATTTGCTTTGGAGATTATAGTTCCTTCTACAGCTGACAGCTAAAATCACATTTGCGTAAAGATTGACCATCACACTATTATGTTTTAAAGTGAAAACAACTTCCGTTTTCCATATCACCTAGATTGGCATGAGATTATAGATGCATCCGGCATTTATAACTTGGTCGATTTTTACTTGTAATAGCACTGGAATGTTACTTGTTCAGATGGCGGCGCTGCCTCAAGGGGGAGGATGTGAGAACATCTCACATAGAAACACAAGCACATGATAGGGGTGTGCTACAGGGGACCCACATCCAGGTAAGCCTTCCTGAGATCTGGACGAAGATTAGCATATGCATCCGCACGTCTTATTAGGAAAGAGAAGGAGAGATTCTTCCATTCTGCGTTGACCCGCACGAAGGATCAACATCACAACAGCATGCCGTTTACTGTGAACAGTGTGGACTTGGGGTTTGGCCAGCTCATTTGCCTGCCACGAATATAATGCCCGTCCCCTGCTGATCAGGGGATGGGTATCGCAATGCTCAGAGGCTTCCCTTCGCAGGAGAGATGATGCCTCTGCCTGCCCTCTCATGACCATGCTCGGTCTCTTCAGTGGATGGCGGATGCATCATCATCCCTGCAATGGAAAACCCAAGTGCATGGAGGTTCATCGGAGGCGCATCGCTTCCACCCTCACTGTGACACAGCAGGTACTTCTGTTTTCGCTTCCTCCTCCTCGCTTGTATCTAATGAGCCAATCGGCTTGACATCGTTCGTCGGGTAGATATGCCAGTGATAAAATGGAGTTGGGAGCGAAATAACCGCAGTTGACTTTATTCTACAAAAGAACATGGTGAAAGAGTCACCACCTAGATTAGATATTCAATTAAGATCACATATCCTCTTGGTAGGTAGTCATGACATGAGATCAAATAACTGATTTTGTACCTTTTCTAACAGGGATGAGTTGGGTTAAAGCAAGCTACTCTTTTCAAAGGATTAGTAAGATGTGTAATTTTTTCTGTGAATAGTAGTTGTTTGGATGGTTACATATATTGAAATGATAATGTGATATGATGCGATATTATTTATATATTACATTGATTATATTTGTTATTACAATATGTTATTGATGTGAAGGTTTTTAGTAATACTGTAGTGAAGGAAACTTGTACCTGGGTCGTCAAAGGCTCTCCGCTACTCTTCTTTCCCCGAATGGACATTGGAGCAGATTACAATTGAGTAAATCGATAATAGGAAGTTTCACATTTATAAGTTGAAAACATTTTGATGCCGAGTTCCATCAAAGTTCTTATAAGCTCAAAAATAGCATCCTTAAATCCTTTTTCGCTTTGGACTTGTTTAAAATATTTAAGCCTAAAATAAGAAGGTTAAACTTTATATCAATGAAAGATACTGTGATTAAATCTATTTTTTTCCTTAGCCAGCAAAACCTCTCTACTTACTTTCGAGGTCTTCTTTCCCTGAAAGAAAATCTAATCAAAGTTGTAGGATTTACTAACAATAAATATTGATTTACTAACAATAAATATTTATAGATCCATTTCAGCAAATTTGTATCTCAAAATTCGTGATTGTTATAGGTTGACAGGATTTGTCAATTCCTGAGCCAACTTGATTAATTTACTCAACTTGAACAAAATTTACCGGTGCTCTAGTAGAAACACCAATTACCCAATAATTAGGTCAAAGTTACAATACGAAAAAAAACTTCCTTAATATGGTAAATTTGGCCTAGAATTAGGGATGCAACGGCGGATACAGATATAGGTATTATCATATCCTTATCCACCTTTCAATGTGCATACAGATGTGGTTACACATATTAAAATTATCTTACCACATCCTTAAAAAAACGGATATGGATGTAAAACGGATACTGCTCGCATATGAGTAATATTAGAAATATTCTATAGAATCGACTTAAATGTATACGAATTGGATGGAAAACACATGATATAAATTTACAAAACTATTTGTATCATAAAAATTATACAAATATGGTAAAAGAAGGTATAGAATTATGTTATATAGGGTTAAAAATAAATCTATAACTATATTTATATATGAAAATGGATATATGGATACGGATACGGATACGGATGTTTGTGGATATCAAACGATATCCATATCCGCATCTATTTTAAAACGATTACGGATACAAATGTCAAAATTTATATAAAAAAGATACCGTGATGGATCGAATACGGATATATCTGCAATCGTTTACATCCCTACCTAGAATACATCAATTGGCCCAAACCATACAAGAAGGTTGAGTGACGCTACTTTTTTTATGAGTTATTTCATGTTATAACAAATTATTTCATGTAGTTTGTGATAAATTAAAAAAAAGGAAAACATAACATCTTATCCACGGTAAGACCCTGCCTGGGTTGGTACCAATGTTTTTAAAACTGAAATCGAATAGAAAACTTAATAAAAATATTGAATTAGGTTGGACCATGGAATTAAAGAGTCTACGATACAATACTTCGATTATATCGATCTCATCTAGCTACTTTTTAACTTCTGCTAGTTCAGCGACTCCGAGTCCCTATTAATATGCCGAGGACATGCTGAACATTACTCTATGGAGAAAATTGTCGTATCTTCTTAGATCGACGATTAATTTATTACATAATGTTATCCGATGTTAATAGTAACATTGATCCAACTCTTTAGGATATCAACTATACCATTAACTATATGATATCCAGAGTGGACCACGTGCATAAACTTAATTGTAAAAATGGATCGTGGCGGATGACAACGCATGTTGTCGCGCGGAGGTGATATATAGGTCGTTGGCGGGATGAGTGGCCCAGGGCGTGGGACGTGAGTTGCATGGGGCTAGATAGCATGCGGGAACGGTGGAGATGTTGCCGGTTGACCTGGTGGATAGAGAGATCGAGGGGGAAGGGCAGGTGAGAGGCCGTGTGCCGCAAGGCATGGGGCTAGATGGTTATGCGAGAGGAAAGTGAGCGAGTAGAGGTGCGGGTATTTAAAGAGAGCGGGGGAGAAAAGAGGGGGAAGAGGGAGTTCCTGCATGGAAGAGGAGAGGTACGTGGATTGCATGGAATGAATGGAATGAGAGAGAGAGAGAGAGTATGTGTGTGTGTGGGAAGGTCAAAGAGAGAAATGAGGGAAGAGAGAAACGAGAGGGGGAAAGGAGGAGGTGACACGTCGCCGCTTCAGGAGCGGCCATGTGTCGCTCCATAAAAATTGAGTTAAAATTCAAGTGAAAAATAAAAAAATCAAATTACCTCAAATCGAAGAAGTTTCTTCATTAAAGTTGTTCGTCTCAGCGAGATCTACAACTTTCATGAAGGGACCAAGACCAAAATATGTCATATGTACAAAATGATATTTTCGGGTAGTACTTTATAGGTATAAAATACCGCATTTTTGTATTTTATGTATTTTTTATCATTTTTAAATAAGATAAAAAGCAAATAAAATTATAGAACATATGAAATAAATATTTAAAGCTTAATCTAACTTTTTGGATTTTTAATAATTAAGAAAATGAAAACATAGAACTAAAGGATATTTTGATCAATATGTACAATATACAATAGGGGCCCAAAACCTATGTTTCACAACTGAACTTCGATTTTTATGAAATTGATCTTGTTTTGAAGGTCTTTGAGTGTATACTACTTTATAAATGAGTAGAACTAAATCGGACACTATATGAGAGAGATATGCGCATTTTAAGGTTCTTAGTCTCAAACTTGGATTTGAGTTTTATTGGACAATTTTACAAGTTAGTATTTTTTTGATATTTTTCTTTTACTGATGTTAGTAATATATATACTATAGAGTTCATTTTATTGGATTTTGAGTTAGTATAAAATAGATACAAATAAGTGAAGTTAGCTATTATACGAGCGAATATATACATGTGAATTTTATTTAATACGATCTATGAATGCTAAAATGCAAACATTAATTCTAGACGCATGAATGTAAATAA
Source organism: Ottelia alismoides (assembly GCA_037367405.1). Classification (NCBI taxonomy): domain Eukaryota; kingdom Viridiplantae; phylum Streptophyta; class Magnoliopsida; order Alismatales; family Hydrocharitaceae; genus Ottelia; species Ottelia alismoides. Next base: position 69,873 of record JAZKJV010005914.1, on the reverse strand, counting down.
TGCATAATAAATTGAAATATGCAGCTAATTGCTCGGGAACGAAGCTCTATTTTCAACTTTTAGAGTGATGAATCACAGATTCATCAACCCAGTATACTTAAACCTTGCTCGTCCCTGAGCAACTAAAATGGAATGCAAGAGTGAAATGATTTTGGGTTCCATATACCAAGGTCATGAACTAAAGGTGAAAATGGATCTTAACTCGACTTTTGGATTAATATTGTGACATACCCTTATTGGGAATTGAATTTAAGACCTAACAACCTTTAAGTTCCACAAGTCTTCTATTCAGGCCCTCTCAACAGACAAGTTAGAACAAATCCTCATATGTAAATTCTGATGACTATGGATCTTACTTGTATTGTGTAAGTGAAATATAGCTCTCCACATCAGAAATGGCAAAGAAACAACCTCCTCTAACAAGGTAACTCTAATTCCTCGGTCTAGCCACTCTTTCCTCGAGGAGCAGGGTATTCCCTTCTAAGTTCAAGTACGACCAGCTTAAGAAGACGGGGTGGAGAGAAGAATGGACAGTAGCCAATGTTGCTACCTATCTTAGGATGCTTGTATATACATTGCGGTAGGCATTTTACTTTTCAATCAAGCCTGTCCACTTTTGGAGATTCTGCATTTTTCTTTTTTTTTACATATATACAAGGTTCAACATGTACATAAGGAGTTTTTCTTCTTAAACTAGTAGACTATTCCTCTTTGAAGCATTATTGCAACCCACAGCATCCCGTCGTTATATGTCAACGCCACTATAATAGATTGAGATGCACTACCCTCCCTAGAGGAGGACGAATGTTTCCACCCGTGTGCTACTTCAAGCCAAAGGATTCTACCTCCTCACCACCTCATTAATGCAGAACAACTTACATGGTGCTTTTCCAAGTTAGGTCACTATCTAAAAGAATCGTACGTGTGGACAAAATATTCTACTTAAACCAATCAAGATGACATGTGAAAATAGACTTGCGGACTCAAAGAATTAAGTCGCTTGACCTGAAAAATCTTAACTCCAGTTCCTATAAGGTTCCTCTGAAATTAAGTAGATTAAGGTAAAATCAAATCCTTCATCGACCTCTATTCATAACTTGGTTCAAAACCCACTAACTTTTCACTTAGCATATTCTAGATATGCAGATGACATGCGGATGACATGCAATGTGGATGAATGAAGTGCAAGACACACATTTTTTTGAATGCAAGGATGATATGCAAGAGAAAATAAGAAGCCTTTTTTTTGGTATGCCTCTTATTTCACAATAAATTTTACAAAAGTATTATTTACAAGAATTTTACAGATTTATACACATATTATACAAGTATACATGTATTTTACAAAAAGTTTTTTTATCAGTTTTACCCACCCCATAATTATTGCATAATATATACAAAAATACGCAAAAGTACGAGCTATGGGTAAAGTATATATGTAATATATACATGCTCCCATATACTTAGCGTGTTCTATGTCCTCAGAGCATGAAAAGTGAAGAAAAAGACATAGCTTGTGCTAAGCGTAGGAGAGCTAAAATAACAAAAAAGTATAGAAGTCGAACCGCCCCACTATACTTAAGCTTTGGCAGCCTAAGTGTAGAAGAAGATAAAAAATGGGACGGTTGAGGTCATGAGGAGGAATGGATGAGTATATATACATGGCGGGCATCGGTTCCCCCTATACTTAGGCTCTGGTCAGCCTAAGTATAGGACAAGAATGGGTATGAGGATCGATAGGATCTGGAGAATATACAGAGGTCAAGAAGGTTTGTAACAAACCTTCTTACGTGAAAGAGGAGGTGGGGAATATACAAGTGTCGCTATCGGAATCGTCCTTAGATGAACAATAGTGAGGTGAAGGGATCATTCAACGAGGGTCGACACACGACTGCTTGCTTAGATATGGCTTAAGAACAACCGAACTAAGCTCACTCATATAAATCACCTCATCCGGACCGAATGAGGACTCCTCAGATTATTCCCTCTCTAGTATGTTGAAGGAAACTTTCATAGTCTGTTTTCTCAAACCTCAAGCATTGAGAGGGAGAAGAGAGTGGCGTGCCTTGAGGGGTTCAGGGGAATGTCGCGAGGGATCAATTATCAACTTCCTCTCACTGGATAACCGGCTAGAGGCTGGAGCAACCATGTTTTCGGGTGGGGTTAAGTTGGTCTTGACTATCTCCTTTGTTGAAGGTCTCGGATGAGGTGCGGTTCCGACCATGGGTTCCTCATCAGATGAGTCACCATATAGATTGTAATATTCCTGAAGGGTCAGCACATGTCTCGGATAAGTGTTAGTGATCTTAGTTGGCTTGACATTAGAGAGCTCTTGTGTTGGATCATCAAAATGGTCGAGATAATAAGCAAAAGTCGTATCCGACTCAATGATAGCTTCGGGTTGTGAGTCCTCCTTATAAGCTGTCATACTGGTGGTGCAAGCAGTTGGTGAAGTGGAGGTGTAGGGAGTCTCTAAACCAATGGTCGTTTGGACAGTCGGTATCTCAGTTGTAGTAGAGAGATGGGACTCATCTATCTCTCGGTGGTAACGACTGTCTGTGGCTATGCGGGTTACCTTAGCGTAAAGTGTGTCAAAGAATGGGTGAGATCGAAGTACTCACAATGCTGTAAAAGCAATCTCTTGAGTTTCACAATCTATAGTCGCCTTAGGCGAGGATAAGAACGGCTTACCAAGAATAATCGGAGATTGGGTAAACTCTCCTCGGTGCTCAATGTCAATGATCGTGAAGTGTACCTGAAGTAGAGCACCTTGAAAAGTAATGATGATCGAAATGGTTCCTCTCGACTGTTTTATAGATTGGTTAGCCAGTTGCACGATATCTCTCGATTTCCTAAGTGATCCGAGTTTAAGTCAAATTCGGAGGTTGGGAGGATATTTATTGATGAGTCATCATCGATTCTCGTATGGGTAAAAATGGTGTCTTTGATTTCACACTCAATTCAGGGCAACTGTTTCACTCTGCGGCTCTTGGTCTTTCTCCCCATCACCAAGGAGGTGGCCATAGGCACCTGGTGTCTTTCTGTCCTTGTTCTCTTATTACCCGACCTCTTGGGCATCAATTTACTCCTTACAAATCTCATGAGGCCGGGGAAGTGATCTATGGACTTTATTAAGGGAAGCTTATCAATCAATTCCTTAGCAAGGGCTTCCCTCGGGATAGGTTCCAATTTTTTTAGACCATTTTCAATTTTTATGTGGGTTTCTGGTTTTTCAATATTTTTGGTCTTTTTGATATTTTCAATTTTTTAGTGTTTTTAATCGGCGAATGGTCGGACTCTAGATTGGAGGGAAAGTTGTTGGTAGAAGAGGAAGGTAGGATAGACTCCAACTATACAGAGTGTATGGGTTCCCTAATGTCCGCTCGATTTTCAACATCAAATCCACTCATTTCATTTTCCATTTTAATGCCCAAGCTGGCATAAATTGAGTACAATATGTTGGTGACATCTCTCAACTTGGCTCCAAATGATTCATTTTTTGTGATAAGTCTAGAAATGTCATCCTCCAAAAAGTCATCATGACAAATCATGGGAGAAGTCCTGAGAATTTGGGGTCTCATACTCAACATACCTAGACTCTGGCATGTAATGCTGGGTCGAGTATGGACCATCTGAATGGAAGAAGTCGGAGCCTCATATGATGGAGTTAATAAAGAGGGGGCTTGTAGATTGAATTCATGAGTCCAATCCTATGAATGTGTAGGCTCTCCGAATGTGTGGCATGAAGGATGGTCAATGTAGGCTTGATTACTAGGGTAAATCAAGTCAGGAATATCATAAGGTGCATGCCTATCCATTTGGTATGTTCGATTGACCATGTCATGTCCTAAGGTCAAGTCGGAATGTGTATATGTGACTTGTTGTCTGATCCCTACTTGAGGTGAGAATGAGGTATGTGGGGGCACATAATTCTGCCATTTTTCTATCTTAGCAGTAGCTTGCTCTTCAAATGATTCCTTGATTCTAGCAGGCGTCCGACTATAAGGTGAACCAACCTAGGGTTGAAGTGGATCCGGGGTTTAAGAAGGTGGGGTAGGTGAGAAATGCAAAGAAGTGGGGAAGTCAGTCGAAGGTCTGGCTTCATAATCGGGTCGAGGTGGAACCAACCACGGGTAAGGCTCTCCCGCTTACGGTGGAGGATACATGGAAGTAGGAGAAGGTGAAGATGAACGGTATATAGTTGAAGAGGAGTGGGGACCAATATCCGGACATCTTCGAGAGATGAATGTAAGTGGATGGCGGTCGAGAAACGTGCAATTTCACAGAAGAATACACACATAGACAAACACAAAAACAAACTCAAGAGCAAACTCTAGTTTCACCAACTCAACACGTGATGGTCGTAAAGGTTCGGCCGAATTATCTTGTCAGTTTAATTGGTAATAAATGCAAGTCTTGAAAGATTAACAAGTTGTTGGATGCATGTACTTCCCTATAGACTGTCCCGATTCTTACGAAACCTACTTTTAGCCAGTATAGGAGTAAGTGCGGACCGTATAAATACGGTTACCCATTTCTTGAGGACAAATCCATATAAGGCATCCTCTAAAACTCCTACTCTGCTAAGAAAATCCTTACCGTTTACTGGCTACCCGTAGATCCTCACTGAAAAGTGGCTAATCATTTTGCACTAGTAGTCTATATGAAAATCTTGGCTTTGTTTCTATCCTAGTGTCGTCTCTCTCTCTCACTTGCAAGTAAATCAAACAATGACAGGGTTGCTCTCTCGAAGACAAGGATTAATTTTAATCATTTTTTTTGGTCAAATCTGATTTAGCAGTCCCAATTTTAAGTCTGATTTTCACTTGATTAATCTACCAAACTCGGCATGCCTAATGATTAATTCTGATTTCCTTTTAACTTAAGTTTCAGAACCAAGGGGAAGGGAGTCGAGAAAAACCAATGCAAGTGATGAAATCAATGATGCATGCCTAGTTCATAAGACTTTCAGTGATCTTCACGCTCTACATGAAGGATGCAACGCAGAATTGAAATTTTGTATGCTATATGAAATGCAAGTGAGAAATTGTTCCTAGATAGGCAGACTTATTAGCGAGTGATAAACAATTTAATTTTAACTAATAGCTCTGTGGTCTAAGTGTGTCTCATTAAGAGTGATGTGTGGTCCTATAAAGTACGAGCACAAGCAATTTTTGAAGTTGAACTACCATGTGCCTATCCTAATTTCGCCTCTCAAGTCGAGCCCCACACCACAAAATAATTTCCAAAGTCTGTGTACACACGCGAGATCCCAAACAGGATCCGCTAGAAATTTTGCAATAAAATAAAATGCAGAAAATAAAATCCTAAGGACTCTACACTCTCTCACGACTCGACTTGATCTTAAATTTATGTGATTCCTTCAATCGGCTATTTTTTCCAGAAAATGCCGACCTCCGAAGCTCCTAAGTTACTCAACTAAGCGACTGCTCCGTCGCTCGGGTCCCTCGCAAAAAAATAAGATGATGGTCAGAGAGATAGACACAAAATAATGCAAATAATTAAAAAATAGAGAAAAATAAATGGAGAAATATTCACAAGAAAATCAGGGGTCAGACTATTCGGGATAGAAAACCTAAAATCTGAATTTTCTAAAAATTAACCTAAGTTGTGCCTCCCCGACAACTGCGCTTCTGATGAATCCTAGATGTACCCTCTTAATTTAATCAAATTAACGATTAAAAGATGTTCATTGCATGCAGATAATCCTGGATTAATCAAAAAACACAATTTAATTATGTGTCAAATTAAAGCGAGTGACCAATTGTTTTACTTGGGCAAGCCCAAGGTATAAATCAGGGAGGCTACTATCTCCTTAGGTTTATTTAAAATCGATCGGAAGATTAGGTTTTCAAAGAGGCATTTTTTTCAATTTTTAAATGCAATTAAAAAATGCAATACAACTCTAGCGAAGTTCGGGGATTAAAATATAAATTACGTTCAAATAGTGTTCAAAAATTCTCAAACTCGGTCAGAATGTGAAAAATGAGGAAAATAGACTACTGTATTTTTTTTGCAATTTTCTGACTCAATATGAATTTTCTGTGAATTAAAAATGCATACTAGGTGGTTTTGAGTAAATTAATTTTAATAAATAACAAACCTAATTACTTTCAGGAAATAAAATTATTCTAGATGTATTTAATGGTGATCTATCTAGGATAAATTCTAAATCCTAAAAACATTGAGTTTTAAATCTATTAAAAATTAATTACTCTAATGACCAAAGATTTTATTACGACATCGATATGCATTGCAAATGTCATGAAAATTGGGCACAATTTAAAACAACTTAAACACTACCTACTATGTATTTTGGAGAATTTTCGGAGCAACGAAAGATTAAATAACAATGAAGAACAAGCGGTGGGCAAAATATTGAATTTTCATCAAAATAATTAAATTAAATAATTCAGAACTCCTAAAAATAAATTTGCATCCACAATGATAGAGCAAGATTTGTTCTACAATATTAATTTTTATAATAATAAAATGATGGTGAATGAAAGTTCAAATTAACATGCAAACAAATGGTTCTATATGCAAATATATAAACTGAAATTGATAAATAAACATGCACATGTACCGATATGCATTATCTATACCCGCACGGGTAGTTGTGCAAATGTTCCAGGATGAGCTGTGCTGCACGTGCGTCCAGAGAAGCAGGACTTCTTTGCAATTACTGGATTTGCGGGAGGTGTGCGTGCAACATATCCTTGGTGTCACGTGCTCCTCACGTGTCAAGATAGGCGGAGTCCCCTCTATGATTCGGAAGTTTGCAGGGGACACGGGCGAAATTTCCCCACCCTCATGTGCTCTGCACGTGAGGAGGGGATGAGGTTTAAGGGGCAGTCATCTGTTCAGGAGAGGCACGGGCGCATGCGATGAGGTTGGAAGGCGGCAGTGAGCCAGTGCCGTCCCTGACATTTCATGGGCCCTAGGCAAAAGAGAAGAAAAGGACCCCTATAGAAATACTTTATTTTTTAAATTTTAATTTTCTTATAAATAAAGTTCTTTAAATTTTAAAAAGAACTATATATGTTTATGATCAACGAGCATCAAACAATAAGTAATGAATTAAAATTATAAAAAAATAATTTCTACAATCGAAATAGATATCTATGGATATAATGCAACTCAAGGAACGTAAGTACAAACAAAAGCTAATGGGAAATAGCTAGCAAAAAAATATACGGCATTGTTTTTTTAAGTTAGGATTTTTGAGAATGTTCATGTAGAAAAGAATGTTTTGTTATATTTTTTCCAATGGGTTTAGGGGTCCTTATATAGGAAAAACCCTAGAAACCCTAAATAGTACAAGAAAGGAAAAAATACAGAACTGCCCCTTATTGGGGTTACAATAAGAAACGTCTCATAATTACTAACACTCCCCCTCAAGTTGGAGCGTATTTATCAGTCATACCCAACTTGGATACAATCCATGACAGGCGTTTCTTTGGTAATACCTTTGTAAAGGCATCTGCAAGCTGTAGATCAGTACTGATGTGTGGAGTGGTGATTCTTCCAATTTTGACTGCATCCCGTATGAAGTGGCAATCAATTTCTATGTGTTTGGTTCGTTCATGAAATACAGGATTTGTGGCAATGTAGGTTGCAGATTTGTTGTCACAGTACATGGGAATAGGTGTAGTGACGTTAATACCAAGCTCCTGAAGAAAGGCCAATAACCACGTGATCTCACATGTGGCTTGTACCATTGCCCTATATTCTGCTTCTGTACTTGACCTGGATACGACGGTTTGCTTCTTGCTTTTCCAGGTAACAGTGTTTCCTCCAACCATCATAACGTAGCCTGTAGTCGAGCGTCGATCTTCTGGAGAGCTTGCATAATCAGCATCTGCATAGGCAACCATGTCTGTGTGTCCATTTGCTTTGTAGGAGAGTCCACGTCCTGGAGATTCCTTTAAGTATCGAAGAATTTGGAGAACATCCTGCCAGTGGCTGTAACATGGTTGTTCCATATGTTGGCTTGCTCTGCTTACTGCATAAGAGATATCTGCTCTAGTTACAGTAAGGTAGAGAAGTTTACCAACGAGGCTTCTATATCGGGAGACATCCTCAAAGGCTAAATCAGATGAGGTGGTATGCTTCTTTGGATCAGCAGGAATACCAGAGGGCTTGCATCCAAGAAGTCCTGCTTCAGTAAGTATGTCCATGCAGTACTTCCTTTGTGAGAGGTGAAGTCCTTCAGTAGTGCGAAGTACTTCTATGCCTAAGAAGTAGCGTAGAGATCCAAGTTCCTTGGTAACAAATACCTTTTGAAGGAAGGCCTTGGTTTCTGATATCCCATTGTAGTCATCACCTGTGACAACCATATCATCAACGTAGACTTCCAGTATAACGGTTCCAGTTGCTCTTTTTTGATAAATACAGAATAATCAGATGTCGTCCTCTGGAAACCAAGAGTGGTTATTTCTGTAGTAATCTTGTCAAACCACACTCTTGGACTTTACTTGAGACCGTATATGGCCTTGCGATGTCGACATACATACTCCCCCTCGACTTCATAGCCCGGAGGTTGTTTCATATATACCTCCTCATCAAGATCGCCATAAAGAAATGCATTCTTCACAACCAGATGAAGAAGGGGCCAAGATTTGTTTGCAGCAATAGAGACAATAGTTCGGATAGACCCCATTCGTGCAACATGAGAAAATGTCTCAAAATAGTCGACACCATAGGTTTGTGTAAAACCTTTAGCCACAAGGCGAGCTTTTAATTTATCAATTGTGCCATCCAGGGATTGTTTGGTCGTAAAGACCTATTTGCATGCTACGGGTCGAACACCTTTCGGACACTGAACAAGATCCCATGTCCCTCACAAAATAAGTGCATTCATTTCTTCATTCATTGCATGTTTCCAGCCAGAGTCTTGTAGAGCACTATTATGATCTCGTGGAATTGAGACAGTCATAAGAGCATCAGCGTACCGTCGGTCATCGATAGGTAATCCATCTGTGGATGTGTAGTTGGATATGGGGTAAGTAGCACAGTGTCTTCTACTCTTTCGTAGAGCAATGGGAAGCTCTAGAGGATCATCCGGGACATTCTTAGAGGGGACAATCGGAGAAGGCATATTATCATGCAATAAAGAGACTGGTAAAGGGATGGTTGGTGGTTTTGAAATGTTACTTTGTTTATAGATGATGGGTGGTGGAGGGAGATCAAGTGGAATATCAGTGACAGAATATGAGAAGAAGCTAGTTTGCTCAAAGAATGTTATATCAACAGAGATGTAATATCGATGACCAGCAGGATCATAGCATTTGTACCCTTTCTGAGTTCGTGAGTAACCTAGAAAGACGCATTTGATAGCCCGTGGTGAGAGTTTGTCGATATTATGAAAGTTATGGACGAAGGACACACATCGAAAGATCTGTAAAGGGAGAGGAAATGAGGACTCATTGGGATAAAGAAGGGAGAATGGAGTGGACCCATGAATAGTAGGCGAGTGTACTCTGTTTATTAGATAGATAGCTGTGAGAATGGCATCACCCCAGTAGGTTTTGGGGACATTCATCTGAGATAGAAGAGAGCGAGCAATATTTAGAAGATGCCTCAGTTTCCTTTCTGCTATCCCATTTTGTTGGGATGTGTAGGGACAAGTAGTTTGGCAGATGGTTCCCTCAGAGGCAAAGAAGGAGGCAAGGTCATGTTGGATGAATTCTAATGCGTTGTCAGAATGAAAAATTTGTATGTTAGAGGAGAAAATATTTTTAACATAATGAAAGAAGTTCTTTATGATACGATTAATCTCCGAACGTTCTTTGAGCAGAAAGACCCAAGATAACCTGCTGAAATCATCTATAAAGACAGCAAAATACTTATGACCACTCAGAGTTCAGATCGGACAAGGTCCCCAAATATCACAATGAACTAATGAAAAAGGGACAGAACGACGGGGCTCAATACGAGCCGGAAACGAGGCTCGATGATGCTTCCCAAACTGACATGCCTCGCACTCAAAAGGCTTGAGCGAAGAAAGTTCAGGAAACATCATAGAGAGGGCTTTAGCGGATGGATGACCAAGACGAATGTGCCATAGTAGAGGATCGATGGAGATGGAAGCCGCACCCGAGAAACCAGAATCTGTAGGAATGTCGAGATAATATAGTCCATTCTTCTCATGCCCCCACCAAAAATTTTCTTCGTCCGGATGTCCTAAAAATAACAGCAAGATTTATCAAATATCACTTTACAGTCAAGTTCAATGCATAGCTTATGAACAGATAATAAGGTTAGAGGGAAGGCATGAGCACAGTGAACCCCTGTTAGTCGTAGTGTGGATGAGAACTCCATAGTGCCCACACTAGTGATAGGCGAATAATCTCCATTGGCAACCCGAACAGATTTCACGACTGAAGAAGGTCGGGAAGAGGACAGAAGGCTACCTTCTCCTGTGAGATGAGTCGAGGCTCCGGAATCAATGATCCAGGCAGGCGCAGATGTCGAAGCAGTGCTGGCAGTAGTACTCGAGATCGTTGCAAGGCTGGCAGTAGATGCATTAGTAGTAGTATCAGCGGGAGTATTCTGCAGTAGTTGTCGTAGTCGGGCATATTCTGAGGAAGTAAAAGAGGGCTGACTATTACTAGTATGTTGTTCAGATGCAACATAGTAAGTATCAGAGAGGGAAGATTCATATGCACTATTGGCATTAGGGGGCATGCTAAATTTGGCCCAACACCGTTCTGACAAGTGATTCGTGCGACCACAATGAATACAAGGAGGAAAACAATCACGTCCTTGGCCACGTGATGAGTCTCGGCCACGGCCCAAAGTTCGGCCACGTCCCTGGCCAGAATCACATCCACGTCCTCTAGAGTGAAAAGATCTTCCCCTTACAAAATGTGTTGACGTCTCGGCAGATGGAGGAGGATGTGGAGACTCAAGTTCTTGTAGACGACCAAAAATGGTCTCAAGATTAGGCAATGCTGCAGCAGTTAGAAATTGATCTTTGACAGGTTTATATCGAGGATGTAAACCTGATAAGAATCTGTAAACCTGCCATTCTGCCCATTCCCCTACTTGCTTATCACAACAGGCAGGTTGAAAGATAAGAAGCTCTTCAAATAGACCTGTCAGTAGCCTATAATATTCGATTAATGATGTGTCGCCTTGGTTTGTAGACCAAATCTTAGTGTATATATCAGAAAGCCTAGATTTGGTTGTTTGTTGTGAATATGTATTTTCAAGGCTCTCCCACATCGCGTTTGCAGTCTCCTTATAAAGGAGATTGGATGCAATGGAAATCTCAACACTGTTCGTCAACCATGTGATGACTTGACAATTATCAGCATACCAAGTATCATAATCCTTGTCTGTTGCAACAAGCGGGACAATGGTAAAAACATAGTTCTTACGTTGGCCACCAATGAAAACCTTGAAGGATCGGGACCACAGAACATAGTTCTCAGATCCCTTCAGTTTTATAGTAGCACCCTGAGCCATCATGGAAGAAGTTGGATACAGGGGCTTGGAGTCCACAGAAGTGAAAGTAGATGTCATGGTAGCCGAGTAGAACGAGCAGTAGACAAACTAGAAAAGAGTAGATAATCTAGGCTATCTTAATGATCATGAGAACCTATGAGAGCATCACCATGTGATAAATGAGTTGTCGTCGTTCAAGGAGTACCGTGCGAGGAGGAGAACTTGTGAGACACGCCGCAAAGGAAGTGGCCTGGAGACGGCCTGGAGAGGGCGGCCTGGATGTGAGGGTGGCCTCGCCTGGAGGCGAGGGCCTGGTCGAGACAGCCTGGAGGCAGCCTGGAGACGGCCTGTAGGTGAGGGTGGCCTGTAGGTGAGGGCGACATGTAGGTGAAGGCGGTCTGGATGTGAGGGTGGCCTGGCCTGGAGGCGAGGGCGAGGGCAACCTGGAGGAGATGGACGCCTGGAGGCGGGGTCCTTGCGAGGGTGGCCTGAGGGCAGTGTGGGAGGGATGCACGCGTGGTGCGTGGGGAGGAAGGCGGGTGCGTGGCGGCGGCGTGTGCGGGCGTCGTGGGGAGGAAGGCGGGTGCGGTGGGGAGGCGCAGGTGGGATTCCCTAGGTCTAGGGTTCGCACATAACGAGAGGGGGGGGGGGACGACGGGTGGGGAGAGGGGAGAGATTAGGTCAGAGCCCAGGATTGTGGCTCTGATACCATGTAGAAAAGAATGTTTTGTTATATTTATTCCAATGGGTTTAGGGGTCCTTATATAGGAAAAACCCTAGAAACCCTAAATAATACAAGAAAGGGAAAAATATAGAACTGCCCCTTATTTGGGTTACAATAAGAAATATCTCATAATTACTAACAGTTCAAGCACAGAAGCACATATATCTATTGACTACAATAACAAAAATATTTAAAAATTAAGAGTTTCATCTCTTAATGTCTATTTTCCATATCATATGTGCCGAAAAAAATATGGTTAGAGAATAATAATATTCAAGCAAGAAGCACTAAACAGTTAATACAATAAAAAATAAACATGATTTAAACAGACAATAAAATAATAGTTATGGAAAAATAATCAAGTCATCAATTTTTTATTTGACAGTGCGAATCCAAAAAATAATCGTGATTTGTGGATCTAAGGAAAAAGATACAATGCACAAATATAAAAAATATCATTAACTGAGACCGTGATTTGCAGGTGCTCAACAACAACAAGTCATAAATTGAAAGCAAGACAAATTGCAGCAGTGGCAGAAATCGCAAATCACAAGATGAGGAGGTCATATTTGTCTCCAAAGGACACATTTAAGTTCAATATGGGGTATTAACTTTTAAGATATTAATGTGGTATTGGGGAACCCAAAGGATTTTTTTTGACATTTAGGAATATTAAAAGTCAAATGACACATGCAAATGTAAATAATTAATGGACATGTGTAGCCATTTATACATTGGATTGGTATTTGATAGGGATGAAAACGGATATAGATATATCCAAATATCTACGTACAGTATTCGAAAAAATATCGGACATGGAATCCGTATCCAAATATTAATCAAATACGAATCGGATATGGATTGCAAAATTTTTCGGATATGGATGCAGATAATGGCTTGAATATCCAGATCCGGAAATCAGAATAAATCATTTAATATATTAGTTAATATATTACAAGACACAACCCCGTGTTATTATATTAGTAGTAGATATTGTATAATACAATATATCAATGATATTAATAAACTTCTGTTTATTTGAAGATGGGCACGAACAAAAGTTACAAAATCATATCCTCCTTTAGCTTCTGGTTAGAATGCATGTCACCTCGACGATCCCTTTTGTCAAGATGAAACTTATTTATATTTTATTATCAATTTTTAAAATCATTGTAAACTTTGATTAAATATCAATTCGTATTCGTATCTGATCATTAATAGACTCGTATTTGGATTCCATATTTATTGGATCCATATTTGGATTCACTCTTTCAATGGTTCATATTTGGATTAGTTCTTTATTTAATATGTATTCAGGTTCGCTCTTTATTCGATCCGTATTCGTATTCGATAAATATCTGATTCGTATCCGTATTTTTAAGGATACGATTTCCTCAATGCATATCCGAATCATATCTGTATCTGTATTCGTATTTGATAAAGATAGAGCGAATATGGATATAGAAATAGGAATATCTGATCCATATCCGATCGTCTTCATCCCTTAGTATTTGAAATAAAAATAACAAAAATTAACTATATGTAGACGATTTAAAAATGGGCCCCCAAAATTGCGGGGCCCTGGGCCATTGCACCCCGTGACGAGGCTCAGGGACAGCCCTGCAGCGAGTGGCCTCGTCGCGGCTTGTGCTGAGGCATCGCAAGTGGAGGGCTAGAAACCACGGCCGACACACGGTCGAGGCGGTGAGGGTGCATCGCGAGCGAAGGAGAACACTGGTGCAGGTTCGATGCTGGCGGCTGGAAGCAGCGAGATCTCGATAGAGTGATGAAGTTGAAGGCCAAATCAGGCAGTGGAGATTGAGAGCTCATGTCAACGTTTGAAGATTTTGAGGCTCCTTCGTCCATAGATATTCGGAGTGGTTTCCAGGCAGCCCGAGACCTGGATAGTATGCAGGATTGTGGTCTTCTAGTGGTCTTCTACTGTGAAGATGACTGCCCCGCAAGGTGGTTGGAGGCCGATGAGCAGGGGAGGTGGCGCTTCTGGAGTTGCCGCAAACGTGCATGGGCTCGCTGGCGAGCGACAGAGCTTCATGTGGTGCAGAGCTCTGTGGCAGTGGCAGTCGATGGAGAAGATGCACGCAGGCAGGGGGCGTTGTGCAGGAGGCGTGCGGTGTTGTAGTGGCTGCGCGCGAGCGGCTCGAAGCGGCAGCGCACAGCCGTACGCGGATGATGGAAGGATGGCCCTCGTTTGGAAATGAGGTGCGACGGAGGTGAAGTTGTTGGCGGTCTCCACCTCCGTCAACACACGACAAGAGGTGGAGGAGCAGGGGAAAGCGCTGCTACGGTGGGCTCAAAGCGTCGAGGAGGCGAGTGGGTGGTGCTAGAAATGAACGTTGAAGGTGGCCCTGTTGTGCCGCTCAAGGTACGAGTTTGAGCTCCAGTAATTTTTGTTGCCTGGACCTGCACGTTAAACAGAGTAGAGCTAGAGATTTGTACCTCGGTTGTGGGTAAATGATGGAGAATTAGGGGAATGGAAGCTCTCGCATAGATGATGGACCGTGCTTATAGCTCTGGCCACCGCCTGTAGCCGGAGGGAATGGTTGTGGTGAGTGAAAAGAATGCGATTAGGAGGAGGAGTTGATGATGATCGTGTGTAGATTTTGGGGTATTATATGCGGAAACAGATAAAAGGAAGGTTCAGGGAACAAATGTTAGCAGAGAAATTTAAGACATTAAGAAAAGAAGAAAGCTAGGGATGTAGCAGAGAGTGCATAGAAAACACAGAAGAGGAAGAAAGAAGGGGGAGAGGAGTTGTACCTGTTCGCCAGAGAGGTTGGAGCGCGAAGGTCGCTGCTCCCAGTCTTCGCCTCAATCGATGCTGACGAGGCACGGAGAAGCTGTGTAGCTCACCTGGAAGTTCGCTGCAACGAGGTGGAGGACCACCTCGGATTTCGCCAATGAAGAGGTTCTCGCTCGAGAAGGGACGTTAGCTGTTGTCACTAGCGGGTATCTCTGAGCTCTCTCTCTCTCCCCCTTTTGTGTTTAAAGTGCGAGGTGATATATTGGTTGTTGGTGGGATGAGTGGCCCAGGGCGTGGGACATGAGTTGCATGGTGTATACAGCATGCGGGAAATGGGGGAGATGTTGCGGGTTGACTTGGCGAAAAGAGAGATCGAGGGGGGAGGGCTGGTGAGAGGTTGTGTGCCGCAAGGCGCAGGGCTGGATGGTTACAGGAGAGGGGAGGGAGTAGAGGCATGGGTATTTGATGAGCCGCAACATCGGCCCTTTAAGAGTGCGAGATTAGCACTTCAACATGTCGTAGCAGTCGGGCCGATTTTGGTCATCAAAGAGACCATCTCATTGATACATGTCAAATAAGAATGCGATGGTCATGAATTTATTTTACTTGGTAAGATACCAAGGTCGAACTCAGGGACACGAGCCTCTCTCGTATTAATCGGATTTAAGTTTATTTAGCTAAAGGTTGAGTTAAAGGCATATAGGTCAATTCATGCAGAGACACAACAATGCATTAAAATTAAACATGCATTTTTTTAATCATTTTTATCATGCAAATAAATGCCAGAAAATGCAATGCGATGCAATGGAAATATGCCCTAGGTTAAAAGGATGAGCCAACTAAACCAAAGTTGATTTCAGATTTAAATGAAGCAACAACTCGTTTGACATAAAGTGCAAGGCTAATCAGAAAGGCATAAAAAAACACTAGAGTTAATTCAAATTACATTGAGATCACAATGTCAATGTCAAGTGAACAAATATGCCATTAAAAAGTACGTCAAACAAGCGTTAAAATGAAACTGAAATCAACTCATTTGGAGCTACGTAGCTCAAGATATGCAACAAGGAAGCTAAGTGCATAACTGAAATAAAACAAGAAAAGATAACTACAAAAAGGTCCCTGAGAGGGACTAAAACGTAATAAAAATAAGGCACGAGTCCTTCCCTGTAATTTTACCAAACGCACGGGGACCTTTTTGCAAATTTGAAGAAGTTCGTGGGCTGCACTGCAATTTGCCCAGGAAGCACGTGCCAAACACGCGTTGTCCCAGGCTCGGATTCAAGCTCGGGGTCGGCAGAGGCTCGGATGAAGCTTCGGCTGGCTCGGGCGTAGGCTTTGGCTCGGTGCAGGCTCGTGAAGGCTCGGAGGTCCCAAGCCTGGAGGTTCGGAGACGAAGGCTCGGGTGTGTTCTGGTGACGCCACGTGGCTAGGTGTGGGCCATCCGATCGTGGTGATCGAATGGATCCTGGAGTCGGTGACGTGGCCGCATCGGGGTCGTTGGATGGTCGCTGGAAGGGGACCATCCAACGGCAACTGCTCTTCTCCCTCGTCTTCGGCTGGCGGCGAATAACAAGCTCCGACGAAGGTGGCTTTCCTCCGACGCTGGTTCCCCGTCGATTTGGTCCTCCCCTGAGCCCAAGGAATGGTCGTCGATGAAGCAGGGTCCTCGGGGAAGGCCCAGGAGGTTCTGGCGTCGGTCAACGGAGCTCTGAAGCTGAGAGTGGCCGTGACGAAATAGGCTCCGGCGAGGCTCCGACCGTTGCACGAATTAGCGACCTGCAATGTTAAGCACATGGCCGAAGCGTGCTACTTGTGGTGCGTGCGTAGTGGAGGTGAAATGGAAGCTCTGCGAACGGAGCAGGTGGGAACTCGTAGCTCCTCCGCCGTGGGTGGCGGAGGAGATGTGTCGGAGGCGATATAGGGTTTGGAGGAGGGAGAAGGTGAGCGGAAGGTGTCGCGTCGAAGGGGGGTTGAAGGTGGAACTAACGGGTTGGTCAATGGAGATCGAGGGTGGATGAAGAAGCCTAGAAAATTAATGGAAATTAAGGAAAATTACAGAGTAAGAAGAAGAGAACTTACAGGCGATGGGGCGGAGCGGAGCTTGGGGGCGAGCTCGTGGTTGAGCTCTAGTCGTCGCTGGACGTCGTCAGCCACTCGACGCAGCTCGGGCGGGCCTGGAGGCGCCGCAGCTCCGCCGTTCAAGGCGGAGGGTCTCACCGGGGGAGCGGGTCGTCATCGCTCTATCCTCTCGCCTCCCCCTGTCACAGGGAGGCGGAGGGGGGCTGGGCCCCTCCCCGCGTAAAGATGGACAACGGCAAATGGAGGGGGAGTTGAGGTTTTAAAGAGCGAAGGTAGCGAGTTATGGTGGTGGAGACGTGGATTTGGAGGGAGAAATGGAGCGAGTGGGAGGACGACGGTGGTTAATGGAGGCATGCACGAGGTAGAGGGATGACTGGGGAGGACTCATAGGTGGTTGGCGACGTGCGAGATGGTCGGAGGCGGTCAAGAAAATAGTAAGGGGGCGAGGTGTTCGCGGAGTGGAGATCGTGTGAAGAGTGGGGGTCTGGAGGTTGACGATGGTCTTTTGACCGTTGGATCTGGAAATCCAACGGTGGACAGTTGAGCGCGGAACGACGGGTGAGATTTAATCGGGGGCGGAGCGATCGGAGGGCTGGAGAACGACCACGTGTCGAGCTGGCGCGTGTGCGCTAGCGGACGGCTTGGATTA
This sequence comes from Ottelia alismoides, assembly GCA_037367405.1. Lineage (NCBI taxonomy): Eukaryota > Viridiplantae > Streptophyta > Magnoliopsida > Alismatales > Hydrocharitaceae > Ottelia > Ottelia alismoides. The sequence goes on along the minus strand of JAZKJV010005914.1, from coordinate 52,185 downwards.
GAAGTTGAGGCTAATCGAGCGGTTAGGATCCGAGAGCAGATTGAGCGGCTTCGATGAGAGATCTGAGGCGCAATCAAAGAGGCCTATGATGCGCTACGTGGCGTGCTCTGCTTAAGGCGCGAACGAGCGGACGGATTGAAGGCGGAGGAAGATCAAACAGCTGAGGGTTGAAGCGGAGCGTGGACACAGCGGGGCCGTTGGATTTGAAATGAGATCCAACGGCCAGGGGTGATGGCGGATGAGACAAGAGGGAGCGGGCCACGTGGCGCCCCCAGAATGGGCCACGTGGCCCAATCAGATTTATTCGATCTTCCAGTTGATTTTTGAGGGCCATATTGGCCGAATTTGAGAAAGTTCAAAACATGAAAGTTGTAGATCTTGACGAGATCTACAAGTTTCATGTTGACCAAAACTGGAGAAGACATTAAATGAAGACCCGAAATATTTTTGAGGGTATTTTTAAGTCTAAAAATACCACGAATTTTTGTTTTGTCATTTTTTTTTGTGATTTTTAATTTATTTAGGACTCTGTTAATAACAGGACATTAACTGGGTTTTATTGACAAAACTTTAAGCAAGGGGGTTAATTATAGAAAATAAAGATGATGAAACTGAGGTTCATCACCCCCCTATACTTAAACTATGCTCGTCCTCGAGCATCAAAAAGAATGACTAAGTTGGATTAACCCCCTTGTGCATGTGAATACAAAATCCAATATGATCAAGTCGACTCGACTTTAGAGATCCAAAATTCTAGAGTTCAACCCAGCCTTAATCAAGAGGTTTCCAATTCCTCCACTTCTCTAGACTCTCTCTGATGTACATATAAGCTAAAGGATATGAAGTTTAGTGTTGACTGCAATTTCGAGAGTAGAGTCAAGTCTTCACCCAAAGTCTTAGTCTGAGAAAATCTCCTAAGGACCCAATCCTCAACACTAGGGAATAAATCCAATCTTGCATTCAGTCCACCGTCTCCTTAGTTGTCAGACTTAGAAAATGTAGATGGCAGGACAGAAATGGAGGGCATGGGATTGTGTCAATTCTTCTCTCCCTCTCATTGGAACAAGGATTCTCTCTAGTGCCTTTTACGCAACACAAATTTTTTTTGTTGTTGATCAGTGCGTCCGTCAAGAGAAGTTGGAGCCGTCTGCACTTGTTTTCCTGGGAGTACACCGGGGTTGTCTCTTTTGAGTACCTATCGTACCTTCGACACCCAGACTTGTAGCATTTACGATGCAGAGCCCTTTTTTGGTGCAAGCCCGACTCCTGGTCCTAATAGCGGTGGTCCAAGTGGACACTTTGAAAAGTTTGGGAGCGCTCGCCTTTGGTGGAAGCTCTTTGATATGTAACTTTGTGGAATGAGAGCTTTTCTTTGATATTTCATTGACTTGTATAATTTGTGGCTAGCTCCACTGCTTTTACCAAAAGTTGGCGCACACTGATCAACATTTTTTTATTTATTTCACACCCTGGCACTTAGGTCAATGTCAAGAGATTAGTATAAGAACCAAGTTCTCATACTGGCTAATAATGCTGACACTCAGGTTTCATGAAGCCTCCAAAGATTTTATCCCATCCTCGAGCATCATTAGATCAAATCCAAACTTGACTTCCTCATCCCAATCCCTCAGGTGAAAAATCAACTCATCTCATCAAAAAACCGCAGTCGTGCATGTGATGTGCTGATCATATTCTTTTGTCTGAGACTAAGCATGGAATATAGCATGCAAATCTAGAAACCTAGAGAAATATGGATGATTAAGTCTAAGACCCTGATGGCTAAGGCTGGTTAATCCTAAAATCTTGAAGACCTCAAAAGCTAAGTCTCCTTGATCATTTCAGATCCTGGGTGGAAGTGTAGGTGTAGAGGATTAATTTAACTTCTTCATTCAAAAACAAGACACATTTTTTTTGAACTTCAAGAGCTATTAGAACTTCCTAAACTCAATTGAGCATCTGCAATTCAGCTAGTATGGATGTAAGTACAGGCCGAAGCCCGTTGCTTGAGGACGGGGCCTTGCGCGATGTCCTCTAAACCATCCAATCTGCTAAGGGCGAACCCTCACTGAATGCGGCTTACTTAATTGGGCTTAGTAGTCACTAACGGCTCCTAAAGGGTTTTGTGGTTTTTTTTCATTTTTTTTATGGATTTTAATGAAGGTTAAAACACGAGTTAAACTCATCTTTCCTTGAAAAGAGAAGGCAATTTTTTCAAAACCATGTCACACAAAATAAAAAGTTTTCAAAACATTTTCAAAAATCATTTTCGAAAATATTTGTATAAAAATAGCGTAACATAATATCGAAAAGCCGCGAAATCATTTGAGTTCTCTTAGTCCAACGATTTTTACCTTAGCCAAAAATTTTTAAATTTTTCAAATTTTTCAGATTATAGCTAAAGTAAGTATACGGTATATACGGTATACCCCCCTATACTTAAACTTTGCTATGTCCTCATAGCACTAGATGTTACAAGTACATAGGTCCATTTAAGTATAGCGAAAAATACGGGAGCTAAGAGGGGCTCCCCCTATACTTAGGTTAGAAATAACCTAAGTATAAAGGCAAGAAAAGAGGAGTAGAGAAATCACAGGGACTCGGGTCCCCCCTATACTTAGGCTGAGATTAGCCTAAGTATAAAGATGGAATTTGATGTTGGGAGAGACCCAAGGTGAACGAAGAAGAGGGATGGATATACAAGGGAGCGGATGAATCTTCGGAGATTCAATGGAGGGACTAAGGTTTTGGGGTATGTGTCGCAACAACCATGGCTCAATCAAGCAAGCAAACCCTTAGTTTCACCAACTCACACATGAAACCAACCAAGGTTGGTTGATTATCTTGTCGGTTTTATTGGTGATAAAACGTTAGATAATTACGCGTAGAAAAATGTGAAATAAAAACCAACACGTAACCGAGGGTGTTGCTCTCCCAAAACCGATTTTTACTCCTTTTTTTTGGTTGAATTGCAATTAACAGTCCCAATTTTATTTAGAATTATCACTGAATTAAGGTTAGCACATCAATCAGGAAATCATCGTCTACCGTTCATTTCATTTTCCATTAATCCTAGGTGATCAAGCTAGGAAATGAAAGCCGAGAAAAACATGTATTCGATAAAAAAACGCGATCTAGGCTAAGCGAGAAATCATGCAGTGATTTGACGATAAATCTGTGAAAAAAAACTAGGGCCGTTTTGAAAACAAAATCAATGTATGCAAGTCGAATAAAACCGCACCTAATCATGCATCTATTAGCGGGGAATGATATCCATTTAAGTTTGGCTAAGTGAGGCGAGATTACGTGCGTCTATATTTTAGTGTGTCCTACCTACGATCAAGCACGTAAAAATATGAAAAATAAAATGAGCTCGGAGAGCCGCGTGCCTAGTCCTAGGTCGACACTCAAGTGGGGATGATCCCCACACAACCACGATCGTTCGATTACAATCGCGAGTCTTCGATCGAAGACCGCTGTAAAAAACGAATTATTACAATAAAATGCAAACAAAAAAATGCGAGACATTTTTTTTCTTTTTTCCCTTATTTGCTCCAAGCATGCTCCTGCGGCTTCTCGCAGCGGGGAGCGTCCTGCTCCTCGCCTCCTTGATCCCTCAAGGGCCCTGCCACAAAAACAATGGTTAGATATCAAATAAGAAAGAAAAAATTTTATGTGCAAAATATGTGATCATTTGACCTATAAAATAGGAACACTAAATTAAACAAACAAAAATTGTAAGAAATAAGCCGTGTCCCCGACAACGGCGCCATTTGATGAGCCGCAAAATCGACCCTTTAAGAGTGCGAGATTAGCACTTCAACATGTCGTAGCAGTCGGGCCGATTTTGGTCATCAAAGAGACCATCTCATTGATACATGTCAAATAAGAATGCGATGGTCATGAATTTATTTTACTTGGTAAGATACCAAGGTCGAACTCAGGGACACGAGCCTCTCCCGTATTAATCGGATTTAAGTTTATTTAGCTAAAGGTTGAGTTAAAAGCATATAGGTCAATTCATGCAGAGACACAATAATGCATTAAAATTGAACATGCATTTTTTTAATCATTTTTATCATGCAAATAAATGACAGAAAATGCAATGCGATGCAATGGAAATATGCCCTAGGTTAAAAGGATGAGCCAACTAAACCAAAGTTAATTTCAGATTTAAATGAAGCAACAACTCGTTTGACATAAAGTGCAAGGCTAATCAGAAAGGCATACAAAAAAACACTAGAGTTAATTCAAAGTACATTGAGATCACAATGTCAATTTCAAGTGAACAAATATGCCATTAAAAAGTACGTCAAACAAGCGTTAAAATGAAACTGAAATCAACTCATTTGGAGCTACGTAGCTCAAGATATGCAACAAGGAAGCTAAAGGAATAACTAAAATAAAACAAGAAAAGATAACTACAAAAAGGTCCCTGAGAGGGACTAAAACGTAATAAAAATAAGGCCTGAGTCCTTCCCTGTAATTTTACCAAACGCGCGGGGACCTTTTTGCAAATTTGAAGAAGTTCGTGGGCTGCACTGCAATTTACCCAGGAAGCACGTGCCAAACACGCGCTGTCCCAGGCTCGGATTCAGGCTCGGGGTCGGCAGAGGCTCGGATGAAGCTTCGGCTGGCTCGGGCGTAGGCTTTGGCTCGGTGCAGGCTCGTGAAGGCTCGGAAGTCCCAAGCCTGGAGGTTCGGAGACGAAGGCTCGGGTGTGTTCTGGTGATGCCACGTGGCTAGGTGTGGGCCGTCCGATCGTGGTGATCGAATGGCTCCTGGAGTCGGTGACGTGGCCGCATAGGGGTCGTTGGATGGTCGCTGGAAGGGGACCATCCAACGGCAACTGCTCTTCTCCCTCGTCTTCGGCTAGCGGCGAATAACGAGCTCCGGCGAAGGTGGCTTTCCTTCGCTGCCGGTTCCCCATCGATTTGGTCCTCCCCTGAGCCCAAGGAATGGTCATCGATGAAGCGGGGTCCTCGGGGAAGGCCCAGGAGGTTCTGGCGTCGGTCAACGGAGCTCTGAAGCTGAGAGTGGCCGTGACGAAATAGGCTCCAGCGAGGCTCAGACCGTTGCACGAATTAGCAACCTGCAATGTTAAGCACATAGCCGAAGCATGCTACTTGTGGTGCGTGCGTAGTGGAGGTGAAATGGAAGCTCTGCGAACGGAGCAGGTGGGAGCTCGTAGCTCCTCCGCCGTGGGTGGCGGAGGAGATGTGTCGGAGGCGATATAGGGTTTGGAGGAGGGAGAAGGTGAGCGGAAGGTGTCGCGTCGAAGGGGGGTTGAAGGTGGAACTAACGGGTTGGTCAATGGAGATCGAGGGTGGATGAAGAAGCCTAGAAAATTAATGGAAATTAAGGAAAATTACAGAGGAAGAAGAAGAGAACTTACCAGCGATGGGGCGGAGCGGAGCTTGGGGGTGAGCTCGTGGTTGAGCTCTGGTCATCGCTGGACGTCGTTAGCCACTCGACGCAGCTCGGGCGGGCCTGGAGGCACCGCAGCTCCGCCGTTCAAGGCGGAGGGTCTCACCGTGGGAGCGGGTCGTCATCGCTCTATTCTCTCGTCTCCCCCTGTCACAGGGAGGCGGAGGAGGGCTGGGCCCCTCCCCGCGTAAAGATGGACAACGACAAATGGAGGGGGAGTTGAGGTTTTAAAGAGCGAAGGTAGCGGGTTATGGTGGTGGAGACATGGATTTGGAGGGAGAAATGGAGCGAGTGGGAGGACGACGGTGGTTAATGGAGGCATGTGCGAGGTAGAGGGATGACTGGGGAGGACTCATAGGTGGTTGGCGAGGTGCGAGATGGTCGGAGGCGGTCAAGAAAATAGGAAGGGGGCGAGGTGTTCGCGGAGTGGAGATCGTGTGAAGAGTGGGGGTCTGGAGGTTGACGATGGTCTTTTGACCGTTGGATCTGGAAATCCAACGATGGACAGTTGAGCGCGGAACGACGGGTGAGATTTAATCGGGGGTGGAGCGATCGGAGGGCTGGAGAACGACCATGTGTCGAGTTGGCACGTGCGCGCTAGCGGACGGCTTGGATTAGAAGTTGAGGCTAATCGAGCGGTTAGGATCCGAGAGCGGATTGAGCGGCTTGGATGAGAGATCTGGGGCGCAATCAAAGCGGCCTATGATGCGCCACGTGGCGTGCTCTGCTTAAGGCGCGAACGAGCGGACGGATTGAAGGCGGAGGAAGATCAAACGGCTGAGGGTTGAAGCGGGGCGTGGACACAGCGGGAGGGGTGATGGCGGATGAGACAAGAGGGAGCAGGCCACGTGGCGCCCCCAGAATGGGCCACGTGGCCCAATCAGATTTATTCAATCTTCCAGTTGATTTTTGAGGGCCATATTGGCCGAATTTGAGAAAGTTCAAAACATGAAAGTTATAGATCTTGACGAGATCTACAAGTTTCATGTTGACCAAAACTGGAGAAGAGATCAAATGAAGACCTGAAATATTTTTGAGGGTATTTTTAAGTCTAAAATTACCATGAATTTTTGTTTTGTCATTTTTTTGTGATTTTTAATTTATTTAGGACTCTGTTAATAACAGGACATTAACTGGGTTTTATTGACAAAACTTTGAGCAAGGGGGTTAATTATAGAAAATAAAGATGATGAAACTGAGGTTCATCAGTATTTAGAGAGAGCGGGAGAGAAAAGAGGGGAAAGAGAGGGTTTTCCCACATTAGGCACAGCCATGGCCGTAATGCTCACTCAGGGCATGGCAGGTTGGTTATTCCCTGTCAGGGCATTATTCAGCAAACGGTTCGCAGATCGGTGAACCGTTTGCTGATCAACTCCAATTTCCATGTTTTCGAGCGTGTTTAATGCTAAGGCAGAGGGGTTGATCAGCGAACCGTTCACCGATCGGCGAACCGTTCGCCGATCAACGCCAATTCCCCCATCCGAGTGTATAGCAGAGGGATTAATCGGCAAATGGTTCGCCGATCGACGAACCATTTGCTGAATAATGCCCTAACATGGAATAACGAGCCTGCCATGCCCTGAGTGGGCATTACGGGCAAGGCTGTGCCTAAGGTGGGAAAAACTCGAGGATAGAGGGAGTACGTGCATGGCAGAGGAGAGGTGCGTGGATTGCATGGAATGCATGGTAAGAGAGAGAGAGAGGGAGAGAGAGAGAGAGACTGTGTGTATGTGTATGCCCTCGCGCGTGGGAGGGTCAAAGAGAGAAAATGAGGGAAGAGAGAGAAACGAGAGGGGGAAAGGAGGAGGTGACACGTGGCAGATCCAGGAGAGACCACGTGTCGCTCCATAAAAATTGTGTTAAAACTTAAATGAAAAATCAATAAAAAATACAAATTACCTCAAATTGAAAAAATTTCTTCATTAAAGTTGTTTGTCTCAGTGAGAGCAACAAATTTCATGAAGGGTCCAAGACCAAAATACGTCATATGTACAAAATGATATTTTTTGATGGTACTTTATAGGTATAAAATAGCACATTTTTATCTTTTGCAGATTTTTTGTCATTTTAAAGAAGATAAAAATCAAAATAAAATTAGAGAACATATGAAATAAATATCTATAACTTAAATAATTATTTTGATTTTTAATAATTAAGAAAATAAAAAGATAAAATTGAAGGGTATTTTGGTCAATATGCAATATACAATATACAATAGGGGCCCAAAACTCAAGTTTCACATACGAACTCTGATTTTTATTAAATTAGTCTTGTTTTGAAGGTCTTTGAATGTATATTACTTTAAAAGTGAGTAGACCTAAATCAGACATTGTATGAGAGAGATATGTGCATTTTAAGGTTCTTAGTCTCACTTGGATTTGGGTTTTATTGGACAATTTTACAAGTTAGTATTTTTTGATATTTTTTATTTATGTTAGTAATATATACACTATAGAGTTGATTTTATTGGATTTGGAGTTAGTATAAAATTGATACATGCGAATATATACAAGCGAATTTGGCTTCTTTTTTAATGCGATTTATGAATGCTCAAATACGAACATTAATTCTAGATGCATGAATGCAAATAATGCATAATAAATGAAAATATGCAGCTAATTGCTCAGGAACGAAGAACTATTTTCAACTTTTAGAGTGATGAATCACATATTCATCGGTGATCATAAGAGGACTGGTAGTCTGGTTAATATACAACCAACTACTGTTGCGGTGGGGCTTGTACAGGAGCCTACATATAGTACACGTGCTGGACTATCGGCTGTTGTGGACGAGGCTAAGGCCTATTCTACGAGGGATGCTCTTCTTTCTTATCAGCTGGAGTCTTAGAAAGATGGGGTCGTCGATTGGCAAGCATTGATGGTACTCACCAGCAACTCCAATGGCTTGGTGATCTAATCCAATTTCTCCAGATGCTGGATTCTTTATCCAATCACTGCTAGTTTCTCGAGATGCTGTGATCGTTTTTCAATGGTGTCTACTTTGGACAAATGGCCCCTGATGGTACTAAGGTTGGAGCTTTCATCTTTGTCCGCTTCTTGAGACAATGCCATATGGACAAACTTGTAGAGGGTCTGAGGCTGCCTCTGGTATGCATGGTATGAAGAGAGGGTGGCCTCTCCTTCGACCATTTTTCGAATATCTACCAAACAACATCTTCATCCTTGCTAGAGTGGGATCCACCACAAGCAGCATCTATTAGCCTCTGACTCTTAGTAGTCAAGCCTATGAAGAAGTGTTGGACCAAGCTGGTCTTCGGTATCTCATGGTGGGGGCATTTCTCCTGCAGATCATTGAATCTCTCCCATGCTTCATGAACAGACTTGTGGGTAAACCTGGGAGAAGTTGCTAATTCGGGCTCGCATCTGGTAGAGACGACCGAGAGGGTGGAACTTGTGAAGGAACGTAGACTTAAGATCCTCCTAGGTCATCACGACCTTCCCTAGATGATTGACCTGGTACAAGGCCTTATCTTAGAGACTGGAGGGAAACACAGTCATCTTGACTACACCTAACATAATGTTAGGGTACTGTGTTGTTCCACATATGCGAGAAAACTATAGAAGGTGAATGTAGGGTTCCTCCTTAGCATTCCCATGAATGATGGCAAAAGAGCAAGGATGTGAGGCTTAAGCTCGAAGTGGGCATGCATTGATGGAATATGTATCGACTCGGTCATCCGGTTGTCTCCAGGATTGTAAGTTTGTTTCAGCGTAGGCTTTATAACCTTAGGTGTTTGTTCCTCATCCTCTCGATCATCGTGACGTATTTCATCCTCTCCTCCTCCTCTTGTTATATTCCTCAAATCAATCAACATCTCTTGAAATGCAGTTTGGGCTAATCCTTTCTCAGTTGGTTGCTATTGTACGGCTTTGATGGATGCGAGCAATTAAGCATTCACTTGATTCTGATCGGGTGCCTGGCCCTGCTCCATCTGGGGAGGTTGCTGCCCTTTTCCTTTTTCACCTTGAGGAGCCATCTCAGGGTCTGAGTCAGACGATACAAATTCCAGATTGGGATCCAGGTTCAGACTTCAATCTATAATATGAAAGGTATCCCAATCAGACCAGCTGTAAAACTGAGCAGCAACTGACTAGATGGAACTGAGATTAGGGTCAATCTCAGATAACTATGAATGTAGCATTTGATGTGAACTGTTATCGACCTCCATTTACAATGGGAGGTGATGGGACAAGAGTAATTCCAGCTTATTAAGGAAGTAGAAAGGAATGAAGATGAGGAATCTAGACATTGGTTCACAATATCCAAACCAAGTTCTCAAGAATCACCTCAAATTTATTGGAGATGCGAGATTCAGGGAATCAATGTGGATGTCAGCGGAGTCCCGACTGAACCATCCATGAGTCGACATCTTATAGGAACAAGAAGAAGATCGATGCAGGAAGAAAGATATGATGGTCAACAAGAATAAAAGGGAGTGCAAAACAATAGAATGCTCTAAGTGAGCATGGGGGTCAAAATTGCAAAGAGAAGGAAACATGAACAAAATTAGCACAAGTGTTCAAGACGTGATCTTTGAACCTTAATCCAGATCCATACAAACACAATACAAAATTGAGTTCACCGACCCAACACAAAGTGAAGCCGTAAGAGATCGGATATTTTTATCTTTTCAATTTTATTGTTGTTTCAGGTAAATATGATAGCAAGTCCTTATTAGCTAACCCTATAGGAGTGTGTGTACTACCAGAAAAGTATCTCATACTTCTTCCACCTCCTTTATAACATATGTTCTGCGTGCTTATAGGTCTTTGATCTCATGCCTGGGGGCTACTCAGTCAAAAAATGAGAGGAAGCCGATAGGGGCGAATCTAATACTTTAGACTAAGCTTGCAACGAAATCACCCATGAACGTGCAAGGCCCTACTCGGACGCGAAACGATGAGACAGACACCCCTGTGAGGATGTGGCCTAAGATCAGTACTTCAGACAGGGTCGATGTCCACACAAGGCAAGAACACCATCGTTGACCAAGTCCTACTCGTCCACGTACGATAGAAGCGTTGGTACTTCACCACACCCAGGTGATAATAAAGGGGCCACAGAATGGATTTTTGGCTCTAATCTTGTTCTGTCCGGAAGGTACTTGAAAACAGTGAGGGCTTTATGAATCCAAAATAATGAAATCAATTACAAATTTTAATTAAAGTCAAAGTTTTATTTAGCAGTCCCCTAGTTTTTAGAGTTTTTGGGTTTTCACTTTTTTGGGTATTTTTCAAAGCAATCCGTCTAACAATTTTTTGTATTTTCTTTTGAGTCCTAAATGATATAAATACAGTGCGAGAAGGAAGAAAAGCAATGCAAGTTGTCATTAAGATGGAAAACTTACTTTAGTGACTAATGATGGATGCAAAGTAAGAAGACTTACTGTGCCTCCCAGCGCCCTCCATGCGGATGCAAGGCTGAATTTAAATATTTATACTAATGCGATATGCAAGTGATGAAACCATTCTAAAAAATACTTGCTATAAAAAGAAAGAACAAAAATGCAAACTTCTCAAAGTGGATCCTAAGTGTCCAGTGCTGGGGACTCCTCGGTGCTTGCCATAATGGGTCATGCAAGCACTGTATGGAGTCCTTCATGGTGTGTGGTTCTAAATTCAAGAAATTTACAATTAATTATTTTGACTAAGTTCAACGTATATCACTATAGGTACATGCTTCTATTAGGTGTTTGGACCTAGCTACCGATGCAAGCAAGCCTAAATATAGGGGCTCCAATCACATAAAACAAATGAAAATAAAGGAGGAAAGCTCAAAACACAAGAAACAAAATAAAATAATGGTGAGAAATACGAAAAACCATGATGAGGCCCCCAGGTGAACAATCACCTGGGCAATGGACCTCGTAGGTAGAGTAGTGTTGAAGTCCAAAATTATTACAATTAATGAATGAATGAGTCACTCTTTCATAAAAGAGAAAAACAAAATCTAAGCTAGAATCTATGCTGTAAGGCTCCTTGCTTTGTTTTCTGCCTCTCCTAGTGGCTAGAGCAAGAAGGCCAATCTCCACCAAGCTTGGCAACATCGACCTCCTAAGAAGTCGTCCTCGCATAGCAGGCCCTCGCATCAAACACAACAAAGAGATGTATTAGCACAGATAATCAAAAATCAACAAATAAAGGTAAGTAAATAAAAAGAGAACTTATGTGCATATAAATATGTACAAAAAATATGATATACTTCGTTGCTCCCCGAAAACCACACCATTTGATTAGCCGTCTTGAACAGAGCGAAGAGGTCATGTCAATCTACAAGGCATGTAGATAGTCATTGAAGGGACCTCTTGCTAAGCCCAAGTGACTAAGCAATAATTAATCACACAATAATATGAATCAATGTGAAATGAGGTGTGAATCAAAATTTATTATAACCCCACAAAACAAGTATAGCGACAAGCAGAGTAGGGTGTCGAATAGAGGGAGATAAGTCGGTGTAGCAGGTATATTATTTATAAAATGAATAATAAAGGTAATATAATTATACATATAGATAAAAATAATCAAAATACGTAAAATAAAATATTTTTTATTTTTCTATTATTTTTGTGATTTTTCAGAGATCTTCGCTAATTTTTAGGTATTTTTATAGTCCAGAAAATACAAAATCATGTACTTTTTAAAAAGATTATATTTTTTGAGATTTAAAAATACTAAATAGGTTCAAAAATTCTTAAAACTAACTTTAATATATACTAATATGTAAAAAAAAATACACATAATAGAAAGAACTATTTTTGGGCTTTTTGAAGATTTTTATATTTTTTATAAGGATTTTGGATCTTTTAATTTTTTTTATATTTTTCTTTCTCTATTTTTAGGGAATTTTAGTCTGGAGTTATAAAATGCTATAATAAACAATATATATATTTAGATTTTTTTCAAAAAGCTTTTATATTCTTTTGGAATTTTAAAGTTAGATATGGAAAATACGGTCACTATTTGAATTTTAATAAATGAAGAAATGCCTAAATTGCAAAAATAAAAATTATAGTGTGAAGGAGCATCATTCCAAGCATATATACAAAATTTCCCAAAATTTTATTCAAATAGAAGCTATTTTTAATAAAAGAAATAAGATAAATAAAAATAGTTAGCCAGCATGGACCAAGTTGCAAATATAAGCAAGTATCCATGCATTTGAAAACCCTAAAACAAAATAAAAGGATAAATATGTGATTAATCCACATATTTTCAAATTAATCTCAGCCTAGAGGGGCACAAATGCTAATAAATAAATCCCAGGTCCCTTTACATAATTTATCCACAAAAATTGACACTAAATAGACAATTTTATGGATGAAAAACAAATAAAAGAAGCTGGGAGGGCACACCTGTGAAAATCCCACCTCATGTGGCACGCCACGTGAGGTGAGATGATGTGGGCCCAAGTGTAAAACCATTGAAATATTAAGGGGCTCTTATACAATTATTACATTATTATTTACATTACAACACATAATTACATAACCAAAAACGAATAAAGAAATGTAGAAGGGGCTAAGAACAATTACCCCAATATACATGGAAGAGAATGGCAATTAGTGCGCCACATGGGTGCACTTAAGTGCATCAGACGCGGAGCTTGGGCAGAGTTTCGCATGGAATCAATGGCCCAGATTAGATCTGGGTCGTGCCTCGCATCTGACGACGCCAAGGGTCGGAGCAAGAACAGGGAAGAACATCTCCATGTCCTTGCTTAGATTGAGTGTTCCTCCTCACTCTGGCCTTCATTCTTTGTGTTGATTGGTCCATCATCCTCTGGGGAACCTTCCGCTTAGAGTGGCACTAGCAAGAAGGTCCAGGCCTCGTTGGGAAGGGGCCTGGAGCTCATCAAAGTGTCAGGCACCTGGGGCTCCTTTGCAGGATCAAAGTCGACCCAATACGGGTCCTGCCTGGCATCTGACGGTGCCGAGGTTCGGAGCAAGAACATGGAAGAACATCTCCATGTCCTTGCTTTGATCGAGCGTTCCTCCTCACTCTGGCCTTCATTCTTTGTGTTGGTTAGCCCATCATCCTCCGGGGAACCTTCCACTTCGAGTGGCACCAACAAGAAGGTCCGTGTCTCGCTGGGAAGGGGCCTGGAGATCATCAAAGTGTCAGGCACATGGGGATCCTTTGCAGGATCAAAGTCGACCCAATATGGGTCCTTTGGAGCTGTAACCTGCAGAGAAAAACTTGGGGCTTGAGGCGATTCTCCTCGACCCATCTGGAAGTTGCTACGTAATAGAAAGTGAGTGAGATGGAGTAGCTCTGACAAACTGTAGAGATGGAGCTATAGTTCATTGATCCACGAAGGATCAGGTTGGATCCAGAAGTGGAAGGGATGCAACATGCGATAGGGAAGAAGATGGAAATGGTAGATGGGTTGGAACACGTCTGATTCACGATGAAACATGGCTAGAGAAGTGAGCACTGGCGATTGGTCTAATTGAATTTCATCCTAAGCTATTGATCTAATTGCAAAATAAACGACAGGACTGAAATTACACTAACTAAAACTACCTAAAATGAATAAAGGGCATAGCTCAAGCCTGGTTTTCTCCAAGGAGCATAGGCCTCGTTGGAACGATGCCTTGGACCTCCTCCTCTCCTCCTTGCTCCGCCTGGACCCTTGGGGATGATCTCGCTGTCACTGGGAACACACACGCAAAAGGAAAGAGGATTCAAGACTTAAATAGGGATCAAAGAACTGAAAATGAAATTGTTTTTATATTTATAGACAAGGGTTAGGGCTAACTTTGATCGGGATTATTTCATGGCTCGATGGAGATCAATGGAATATGATGATGGTGCGTGAAGGACGATCGTCATGGGAATAGAATCGATGAAGAGCTCGAGGCAATTTGGTGATCACAACAGCTAGAGAAGTCGATGAAGTGAGGCGCTCGAGGTTATTGACTATGAGCCAGAGAGGGGGGAAGTATAGTTGACTCAAGTAAACAAAAGAGAGTTCTTGCTTGGTCCACGTGGACCAACCAAAAAAATGTAATTGAAAATTTTATTGTAAAATCAATAATAATTAGTAAAAGAATTAATTAAATTTTGTTGTAAAATAAAAATGGTTTATTATGTTATTTAGCTTTTAGTTCCTATTTTTATTTTTTAAGTTAATTTATTATAGTTTATTATTTACATGTATAATCATATGTATATTTACGTATATAAAATGTATTTTATTTTGTATTTTTTGATTTTATTATTTTATAATTTTATATATTTATACTTAATTAAATACACATAAATATATTTTTATTATATTTTCCTGAACTTTTGTGTATACTTAAATAACCATATGTATTAATTAGATAAGCATATGTATAGGTAGTTCATCTATGTATTTTAGTATATTTATTTATTTTAGTGTGTTTATAATAGTTTAATTTTATTTTAGGGATATTTATCCAGCAGACCCTGAAATCTTTTGAAATTACCTCTACGACCTTTGAAACATCATAATTCCTCCCACGACCCCGTAATCTTGCTAACCCTTACCCTACAGACCCTGTGGTTAACACCCATTTATTTACCCGTTAAAAGTTACCCGATTCCGTTATGTTCATTTATATTTTACCCAATTTGTCTATGAAATTGGGTACGGGCACCGTGGAGCGGTCGTGGTACTCGACGATCTTCATCTCCTCGAGGTAGACGAGGGCGAGGACTCCCTCGATGGGGCGCGTATACTTGGAGGCCGTGCCATCGGTGAAGCACTGGATCTTCACCCTCCTCCGCCCCCTCCCTCCCTCCCCAAACCATCCTACGTCGTAGTCCTCGCACCTCGCCTCGCTTGCATTCAGCCCCCTCCTCCTTGCCGACTCCAGGAACGGCTCGTACAGCAGCGGTAAGCCCACCGCCGGGGTCTGCTCCTCCACCGTCATCATTGGGAACCCATACCCGTCGTGGAGCCGGTGCACCTCCACCGTCTCCTTCCGCACGTTCACCGTCACGTCGAAGAAGGTGTCTGCGCCCGAGCGGACGATGGCAGCGGCGCGGCGGGGAGGGGGAGGGCAGGAGGGGGAGGAGAGCCAGGCGAGGACGGAGGCCTTGTCGGGATCGTCCAGGGAGACCTGGTGGAACACGAGCGGGGTCCCCGCGAGAGGAGGGTAGCTGTCGATGACGCGGCGGACCGTCGCGAGCTCCGAGGGTGTCAGCGGGTCCAAGCTCCGAGGGTGTCGCGAGCTCCCACAGACGTCGCCCCTCCCAAGCTCCCTGCTCCGCCCCTCCCTAGCTCCTAGCGATGGAGCCCCCAGGCGCCGACCCTCCCAAGCTCCAGGCGATGGAGCCCCCAGGCGCCCCCTCCCCCCTCGCCCACCCAATCTCCCTGCGATGGACCCCCACCCCCCTCTCTCCTCTCGGGTCGCCCCTCCCAAGCTCCCAGCGATGGAGCCCCCAGCGTGCCGCCCCTCCCCTCCCCCCCGCCGCGCGCGCCGCCCCTCCCAACCTCCCAGCGATGGAGCCCCCCCCCTCCCCGCGCCGCCCCTCCCCAAGATCCCTGCTCACTCCCCTGGCGATGGAGCCCCTGCGCCGCCCCTCCCAACCACGGATGCTGCTTCCCTGCTCTCCCACAGGATTTTTCTATTTTTATTTTAGTTAATCCTAACCGTTCGATTGTAAATTGGTTAGATTAACTCACGAGTAACCCAAGTAACCGACTCAAACGTAGTTAAAATTGACGGGAGGGTCTGTAGGGTAAGACGGAGCAAGATTACGGGGTCGTGGGAGGAATTATGATGTTTCAAAGGTCGTAGAGGTAATTTCAAAAGATTTCAGGGTCTGCTCGGTAAATATACCTTTATTTTATTGTGTACATAAGTTATAAATTATATTTACAAAATTATAAAAATGTAAAATTATGAAAATTTGAAAGAATAAATAAAATGAATATTTTATTCATGTATATTGTACAATAAGGGCCCAAACCTAACTTTTGCATCTTAATTCCAAATTAAATGAAACCACCTTCACTAAATAGCTAATAAAAAGTTATAGACAATTAAAGGGTATTTGATGCCTTTTGATTCATATGGAGAAGATATGGGTCTAGGAAGTTTGAGTTTTAGTTTTTTATTCTAAGTGTAGAATGCGCAATATGCATTGTTTTTTATGTGAAATAAATTTTGTATTTTTCTATATATTTCATCTACAAATTTCATGTACAAAGTTTACTAATTTGAGGTATAAGTAATGAAGACTAAAATGGGTTCCAAAAGTTAATTATTGAAGAAAAATGAGAGTTTTGTTTCTTATTTTTGACCCTTATCTCCCCCTACTTTATTCCTTGTCGACCCATTCATCGTGATGCCTAGGTCTCGGGGGTTTAGGGTCATAAAATATCTTTGACATTTATTTCCTTTTCTTCCCTTCCTTTATTATTTTATTTTAGCATTAAATACAGTATTATATATTGTATTTATATAATAAATAAAGAGTGTTATTTCTTACAAATTAATGCTATTTACATGCATTTGACTAAAGATCAAAGGCTAAAATGAAAGAATTACGGTGATGAAATAGAGATTCATCAGTGAATCCCTTTCACGTAGTGCCAAAGAAATATGGGATCACCATAGTGACAAATGAGAAAAGAGAGGAGATTCCAACTAGAGCTTTATGGAGTTTTGTGTGGACTATGGATACTGAATAGTGACACTAGGGAGGACCACCTCCCACTGCCATTCATCGACCAGATAGTGACGAACCGCAAAATCGGCCCTTTAATAATGTGTTTTTAGCACATGGAATCATCATCGTAGTCGGGCCGATTTGGGTCGTCAAAGAGATCACCTCATTTAAAGGTATGCCATAAATCCAAATGAGGTGATCGTTAATTTATTTTTACTTGGCAAGATACCAAGGTCGAACTCAGGGACACGAGCCTCTCTCGTATTAATAGGATTTAAGTGTATTCAATTAGGTATTGAGTTCAAGGTATATAGGTCAAAGCAACAACATGACAATGCAATTAAAATAAAACATGCATTTTTTACGGGGAGGCGGAGGAGGGCTGGGCGAGCCCTCGCGTAAAGGTGGACGGGTTGAATTGACGGGAAGGGCGGAGTATTTGAAGGGAGAGATGGCGGTCGTGGTGGTGGTTGACGCGATATTCGAGGGTTGTTGAGGAGCGAGTGGGACGACGACTGGAGTCGTGGAGTAGTGCGCGAGGATGGTGGATGACTGGGGAAGACCCAGCAGTGGTTGGCGAGGTGCGAGGGGTGCTGGAGTCGATGGGAAAATTAAAAGGGGGAGAGGTGCGCGAGTTGGGATCGTGGGAGAGAGGAAGAGGCCGGAGGTTGACGACGGTCTCCTGACCGTTGGATCTGGAGATCCAACGGTGGAGAGTAAGGCGCGGAGCGACGACCAGGATTAAATCGAAGGCGATATGATCGGAGAGCGGTGATCGCCCCACGTGTCGAGAGGATGAGCGGGCGGAGGCGAGCGGCCGAGATTGTATCTTGGGGTTGATCGAACGGCTGAAAGATGGCCAGGAGATAACGGTGGAGATGGAGGATCTGGGACGCGATCGAAGGGTGCTCAAGATGCCACGTGGCGTCATGTGGTCGCGGCGCTAACGGAGGGTGATGATGAAGAGCGAGAGATGATCAAACGGTCGAGGATAAGGAGCGGCGTGGAACGGCCTGGACCGTTGGATCAATAGGCCGATCCAACGGTCGATAGAAGAGGCGGAAAAGACAAAGGAGGCGGGGCCACGTGGCGCCCCCAGAATGGGCCACGTGGCCCAATCAGGTTATTCAGAGGGTTTTTCTTATTTTTGAGGGCCCTATTGGCCGAATTTGAGAAAACTCAAAACATGAAAGTTGTAGATCTTGACGAGATCTACAAGTTTCATGTTGACCAAAACTCGAAAAGAGATCGAACAAGGGCCCGAAATATTTTTGAGGGTATTTTTGAGTCTAAAAAATACCACTGATTTTTGTTTTGCCATTTTTTTGTGGTTTTTAATTTATGTAGGACTCTGTTAATTATTAGACATTAACAGGGATTTATTGACAAACTTTTAAGCAAGGGGGTTAATTATGGGAAATAAAGATGATGAAACTGAGGTTCATCACCCCCCTATACTTAAACTATGCTCGTCCTCGAGCATCAAAAAGAATGACTAAGTTGGATTAACCCCCTTGTGCATGTGAATACAGGATCTAATCTGATCAAGTCGACTCGGCTTCAGAGATCCAAAAATTTAGAGTTCACCCCAGCCTTAATCAAGAGGCTTCCAATTCCTCTATTTCTCTAGACTCTCTCTGATGTACATATAAACTAAAGGATATGAGTTTAGTGTTGACTGCAATTTCGAGAGTAGAGTCAAGTCTTCACCCAAAATCTTGGTCCGAGAAAATCTCCTAAGGACCCAATCCTCAGCACTAGGGAATAAATCAAATCTTGCATTCAGTCCACCGTCTCTTTAGTTGTCAGACTTAGAAAATGTAGATGGCAGGCCAGAAATGGAGGGCATGGGATTGTGTCAATTCTTCTCTCCCTCTCATTGGAACAAGGATTCTCTCTAGTGCCTTTTTACGCAACACATTTTTTTTTGGTGTTGATCAGTGCGTCCGTCAAGAGAAGTTGGAGCCGTCTGCACTTGTTTTCCTGGGAGTACACCGGGATGTGTCTTTTTTGAGTACCTATCGTACCTTCTACACCCAGACTTGTAGCATTTACGATGCAGAGCCCTTTTTTGGTGCAAGCCCGACTCCTGGTCCTAACAGCGGTGGTCCAAGTGGACACTTTGAAAAGTTTGGGAGCGCTCGCCTTTGGTGGAAGCTCTTTGATATTTGACTTTGGTGGAATGAGAGCTTTTCTTTGAATTTCATTGACTTGTATAATTGGTTGGCTAGCTCCACTGCTTTTACCAAGAGTTGGCGCACACTGATCAACAATTTTTTATTTTTCACACCCAGGCACTTAGGTTAATGTCAAGAGATTAGTATAAGAATCAAGTTCTCATACTGGCTAATATTGCTGACACTCAGGTTTCATGAAGCTTCCAAAGATTTTATCCCATCCTCGAGCATCATTAGATCAAATCCAAATTCGACTTCCTCATCCCAATCCCTCAGGTGAAAAATCAACTCATCTCATCGAGAACCGCAGTCGTGCATGTGATGTGCTGATCATATTCTTTATGTCTGAGACTAAGCATGGAATATAGCATGCAAATCTAGAAACTTAGGGGAATGTGGATGATTAAGTCTAAGACCCTGATGGCTAAGGCTGGTTAACCTAAAATCTCAAAGACTTCTAAAAGCTAAGTCTTCTTGACCAAATCAGATCCTGGGTGAAAGTGAAAGTGTAGAGGACTAATCCAACTTCTTCATTCAAAAACAAGACACTTTTTTTTGAACTTCAAGAGATATAACAACTGCCTAAACTCAATTAAGTAGCTACAATTCAGCCAGTATGGATGTAAGTACAGGCCGAAGCCCGTTGCTTGAGGACGGGGCCTTACGCGATGTCCTCTAAACCATCCAATCTGCTAAGGGCGAACCCTCACTGAACGCGGCTTTCTTAATTGGGCTTAGTAGTCACTAATAGCTCCTAAAGGTTTTTAGCGGTTTTCTGATTTTTATGGATTTTAAGAAGAGTTAAAACACAAGTTAGACTCAACTTTCCTTGAAAAGAGATGGCGATTTTTCAAAATCATGTCACACAAAATGAAAATTTTCAAAACATTTTCAAAAATCATTTTCGAAAATATTTTTATAAAAATAGCGTAACATAATATCGAAAAACCGCGAAATCCTTAGAGTTCTCTTAGTCCAATGAATTTTACCTTAGCCAGAAAGTTTTTAATTTTTCAAAATTTTCAGATTTATAGCTAAAGTAAATATACGGTATATACGGTATACCCCCTATACTTAAACTTTGCTATGTCCCCATAGCACTAAATGTTACAAGTACATAGGTCCATTTAAATATAGAAGAATATACGGGAGCTAAGAGGGGCTCCCCCTATACTTAGGTTAGAAATAACCTAAGTATAAAGGCAAGAAAAGATGAGTAGAGAAAAATCACGGGGACTTGGGTCCCCCCTATACTTAGGCTGAGATTAGCCTAAGTATAAAGATGGAATTTGATGTTGGGAGGGACCCAAGGTGAACGAAGAAGAGGGATGGATATACAAGTGAGCGGCTAAATCTTCGGAGATGAAATGGAGTGTCTTCGGATTTGGGGTGTGTGTCACAACAAACAAGGCTCAATCAAGCAAGCAAACCCTTAGTTTCACCAACTCACACGTGAAACCAACCAAGTTGGTTTATTATCTTGTCTATTTTATTGGTGATAAAACATTTGATTTTTACGCAAAGAAAAGATGTGAAGTGAAAATCATTGCGTAAGCGAGGGTATTGCTCTCCCAAAACCGAATTTTACTCCATTTTTGGTTGACTTGCAATTAACAGTCCCAATTTTATTTTAGGTTATCACTGAATTATGGTTAGCACATCAATCAGAAAATCATCGTCTACTGTTCATTCCATTTTCCATTTATCCTAGGTGATCAATCTAGAAAAATGAAAGCCGAGAAAAACATGTATACGATGAAGAAAAAACGCGATCTAGGCTAAGCGAGAAATCATGCAGTGATTTGACGATAAAACACGTGAAAAACTGGGGCTATTTTGAAAACCAAAATCAATGTATGCAAGTCGAATAAAACCGCACCTAATCATGCATCTATTAGCGGGAAATGATATCCATTTAAGTTTGGCTAAGTGAGGCGAGATTATGTGCGTCTCTGATTTAAAGTGTGACCTAACCTACGATCAAGCACATAAGATAAAAAATAAAATGAGCTCGGAGAGCCGCGTGCCTAGTCCTAGGTCGACACTCAAGTGGGGACGATCCCCACACAACCACATTCGTCCGATTACAATCGCGAGTCTTCGATCGAAGACCGCTGTAAAAGACGAGTTTATTATAAAAAATAAATGCGACACATTTTTTTTCTTTTCTTTCTTATCGACTCTAAGCATGCTTCTGCGGCTCCTCGCAGCGGGGAGTATCCTGCTCCTCGCCTCCTTGATCCATCAAGGGCCCTGCCACAAAAGCAATGATTAGATATCAAAAAGGGAAGAAAAATTTTATATGCAAAATTTGCGGTTAATTGACCTATAAAAAGGAACACTAAATTAAACACACAAAAATCCAAAAAAAATAAAAGAAATGAGCCGTGTCCCCGGCAACGGCGCCATTTGACGAACCGCAAAATCGGCCCTTTAATAATGTGTTTTTAGCACATGGAATCATCATCGTAGTCGGGCCGATTTGGGTCGTCAAAGAGATCACCTCATTTAAAGGTATGCCATAAATCCAAATGAGGTGATCGTTAATTTATTTTTACTTGGCAAGATACCAAGGTCGAACTCAGAGACACGAGCCTCTCTCGTATTAATAGGATTTAAGTGTATTCAATTAGGTATTGAGTTCAAGGTATATAGGTCAAAGCAACAACATGACAATGCAATTAAAATAAAACATGCATTTTTTATCATTTTTTTTCATGCAAATATATGGTTATGCAAAGCGAACGTTATGCCCAAAAAAAATCACTTGAGCCATAGAAAAAAAATGCAAGTTAAACCGAGTTAGCATTAAGAAGCATCATTAAACAAGTGGGCATGGTAAATAAAGAGATCAAGACACTTAGATAATAAAATAATACATCGCAGTTCATAGTATCAAATCTGAAATTTAACATGCCATAGTGAAGAGGACGAGAAAAGCTTCAAAACGAAACTGAAATCAACTTGATTAGAGCTATGTAGCTCAAGATACGCATAAAAGAAGACAGGGGCATAAATGAAAGGAAACATGAAAAGATACCTACAAACAGGTCCCTGGGAGGGACTAAAAAGTAAATAAAATAAGGAGCGGGACCTTCCCTGTAATTTGACCACACGCACAGGGGTATTTTTGCAATTTGGAAAACCCACGAGGGTTTCAATGTAATTTACCCACTGTGCACATGGTCTACACGTGATGGAGGACCTGAATGCAAATTGAAGAAGTCGGTGGGGCCTCGTTACAATTAGCCCAGAAGAACACGTGCCAGGCACGCGCTTCCTAGGCTCGGG
The DNA here is from genome assembly GCA_037367405.1 of Ottelia alismoides. NCBI lineage: Eukaryota > Viridiplantae > Streptophyta > Magnoliopsida > Alismatales > Hydrocharitaceae > Ottelia > Ottelia alismoides. The sequence goes on along the minus strand of JAZKJV010005914.1, from coordinate 29,630 downwards.
ATGGCTGGGAGGCTCGGCGTTGCTTCGGGTAGGCTCGGCTGAGGATTGGATCCGCTGCAGGCTCGGGGAAGGCTCGGACGTCCCAAACCTGGAGGCTCGGGGTTTAGGCTCGGTGAAGCTCTGGGGAGGACACGTGGCGGAGAGTGCACCGTCCGATCTTCAGAGATCCGACGGCATCTGAACGTGGCTCTTGTGGGCGACGTGGCTGAATTGTAGCCGTTGGATGAACTCCAGGGCGGAGCATCCAACGGCTACTGCTCCTCTTCCTCTATCTGTCGCGGGCGGCGAGATCTAAACTCCGGCGAGGGCGCCCCGACTCCGCCGCTCTCTCTCGGCCACGGTAGACCTCCCCCGAGCCCAATTAATGGTCGTCGATGAAGCGGGGAACTCGGGGAAGGTCCAGGAGGCTCTGGCGTCGATCATCGAGGCTCGAAGGTTGCAGGAGGCTGTGACGAAATGCCCTCCGGCGACCCTCTGATCATTGAGTAGTTAGGACACCTGCAGGGTTAGATCGCATAGCCGAAGCGAAAGAAGTGTGTGCGTGAGCGTAGTGGGAGCTCATGCGAGCGGAGAACGTGAGAGCTCTGAGCTCCTCCGCCGTGGGTGGCGGAGGAGGTGGTTGACAGTGGTCTGAGGGATGGCGGAGGGAGAAGGTGAGCGGAGGGTGTCGCGTTGAAGGGGGAGGTGTAGCGGAGCTGTTGAAGGGGTCATCGGAGCGAGGGGGTGGCCGGAGAGGCCTGATTAATTCAACAAAATTCAAGAAAAATACAAAACAGAGGAAGGAGACTTACCTTGGTCGGAAGCGGAGCGGAGGGCTTGGGCTGGAGCTCTAAGTGAGCCCCGGGTCTTCGCTGGACACGGCCAGCCGGTCCGTGCAGCTCAAGCGGGCCGAAGGCACCGCAGCTCCGCCGTTCATGGCGGAGGGTCTCACCGGAGGGACTACGTCGTCTTCGCTCAATCGCACCGCCTCCCCCTGTCACGGGGAGGCGGAGGAGGGCTGGGCGAGCCCTCGCGTAAAGGTGGACGGGTTGAATTGACGGGAAGGGCGGAGTATTTGAAGGGAGAGATGGCAGTCGTGGTGGTGGTTGACGCGATCTTCGAGGGTTGTTGAGGAGCGAGTGGGACGACGACTGGAGTCGTGGAGTAGTGCGCGAGGATGGTGGATGACTGGGGAAGACCCAGCAGTGGTTGGCGAGGTGCGAGGGGTGCTGGAGTCGATGGGAAAATTAAAAGGGGGAGAGGTGCGCGAGTTGGGATCGTGGGAGAGAGGAAGAGGCCGGAGGTTGACGACGGTCTCCTGACCGTTGGATCTGGAGATCCAACGGTGGAGAGTAAGGCGCGGAGCGACGGCCAGGATTAAATCGAAGGCGATATGGTCGGAGAGCGGTGATCGCCCCACGTGTCGAGAGGATGAGCGGGCGGAGGCGAGCGGGCGAGATTGTATCTTGGGGTTGATCGAACGGCTGAAAGATGGCCAGGAGATAACGGTGGAGATGGAGGATCTGGGACGCGATCGAAGGGTGCTCAAGATGCCACGTGGCGTCATGTGGTCGCGGCGCTAACGGAGGGTGATGATGAAGAGCGGGAGATGATCAAACGGTCGAGGATAAGGAGCGGCGTGGAACGGCCTGGACCGTTGGATCAAGAGACCGATCCAACGGTCGATAGAAGAGGCGGAAAAGACCAAGGAGGCGGGGCCACGTGGCGCCCCCAGAATGGGCCACGTGGCCCAATCAGGTTATTCAGAGGGTTTTTCTTATTTTTGAGGGCCCTATTGGCCGAATTTGAGAAAACTCAAAACATGAAAGTTGTAGATCTTGACGAGATCTACAAGTTTCATGTTGACCAAAACTCGAAAAGAGATCGAACAAGGGCCCGAAATATTTTTGAGGGTATTTTTGAGTCTAAAAAATACCACTGATTTTTGTTTTGCCATTTTTTTGTGGTTTTTAATTTATTTAGGACTCTGTTAATTATTAGACATTAACAGGGATTTATTGACAAACTTTTAAGCAAGGGGGTTAATTATGGGAAATAAAGATGATGAAACTGAGGTTCATCAGATAGTCAAAAGACTAGTCGCGAAGGAATATTTTTGCTTCTTGGACGATTACTCTGGATACAACCAAGTCTCCATCACACCTGGAGACCAAGAGAATACTACGTTCACCTGTCCATTTGGGACCTATGCCTTCAAAAGAATGCCCTTTGTATTATTCAATGCACCTGCTACATTACAAAGATGCATGTTGGTGATTTTCGCTGATATGGTTGGTAGTTTCCTCGAAGTATTCATGGATAACTTCTTGGTCTATGGGGACAACATTGATCAATGTTTGGGATACTTAGACCGAATTATGAAGAGGTGTTGCGAAGTAAATCTTGTGCTCTCGTGGGAGAAGAGTCACTTTATGGTGACTAATGGTATTGTGATGGGTCTTGTCATCTCCAAGCATGGCACAGAAGTTGACACAAATAAGGTGGATGTGATTTCCAAACTTGAGCCACTAACCAATTTGAAGCAAATCCGGTCATTTCTGGAGCATGTGGGATTCTACAGAAGATTCATTAAAGATTCAGCAAGATTGCTCGATCGTTGACTGAGCTTCATGGAAAGGAGACCGATTTTGTCATTAACGATCGGGTTCTCTAGTCCTTCAATATGCTGAAGGACCTCATCACGCATGCTCCTATCCTACAGCCACATGATTGGTCTCTTCCTTTTGAGATCATGAAAGATGCTTCTGATTACGTAATTGGTGTTTGTTGCCTCGTATTTTACAAGGGTCTAAAATGATATCCTCACGAAAGCGAAGATATGTTGTCACTGAGGTGACCACTAGCAAAGCTTGAGGTCAAACGACAATTAACCCACATAATGAATAACTAATTAATTAGATTGGGATAAAATTTATTATACCCTAATAAAGATGTACATTGTCAAATATGTAGGGGTCGAATATAGGAAACAAAGGTGTAGAGCAAATGAGATAAAAATCAACACCCGAATTTGTCTTCAACACAAACAATTTATGTGGGTTTTTAACTTATATATATTATTTTTATTTTTATAGTCTCTTTAAATTGTTTTTAATTTTATAATTATTATTTTCTTTTATATTTTATGATTTTTAATTTCTTTTCCTTTTAAAATAAGTAATATAAGAATATATAAGGCTATATATACAATATAGTCTAATATAATTATAAATACTAATAAAAAATATAAGAAATAAAATATTTTTGAGTTTCAGATAATTTTTACTATTTTTATTTTTGAGGAATTTTTGCTAATATTTAGGTATTTTAAAAGTCAAAAATATCCCAAAATAGGGATTATTTAAGTAGGCTGAATTGTTTTGGAATTTAAAAAAAGAAAATAAGCATAAATTTTCTAAAACTACTTTAAATTAATAATCTATGAAAATTACAGAATAGGAAATGGTATTTTTGAAAATTTTGATTTTTTTTAGATTTTTATAAAAGATTTTGTAACCTTTTAATTTTTATGAGTTTTATTTTTTTATTTTTAGTGGTTTTTGGTCTGGAGTTAGGAAGTACAATAATAAACAAAATTATTTTTTGGGAATTTTCCAAAATGTTTTTCTATTTTTTGGTATTTTGTATGTCAAATAGGAACAAAAATGTGCTCTTTTGATTTTTAATAAATTTTTGAAGTGTTAAAATCAAAATGCAAAAAATGGTGTAAATTTACAAGCAAGGAGGCAGTTAACTCTATTTTTTTGAGAATTTTTGGAGCAAAGATTGTATTTTTAATAAATATAAAACATGCACAAAAAGTATTAAAATAGCAAGGGTATAGATGCAATTAAAAATAAGCATGAGATTGATTTTGCAAATTACCCAAAATAATTCAACTAATATAAAAAAGTTTTGGGACTAAAATGAAATATAAATACCGCGAGAGTATACAACAAAAATGCCACCTCATGTGGGACTGCACATGAGGTCATGTGGACTAGACTAAAATGTAACTCGAGGAAAGCTTAAGGATCTTGCTACAAATTTACCAAAAGTTTTGAACTACAAGATAAATTACAAGAATAAATAATAACGATATAAAAACAGGGGGTATGGAGTGTAAAATACCCCCTCCTACGCGTGATCCGATGGTGTTCACTAATCCACTAATCCATGTGGCACGCTCCCATTGCCTGATGCTACTTCACTGTTGAGTGGACAATATCAGATCTTGGGTTTCATCAAACTGCCGAGGCAGGTCCAAAACAGACAATGGAGATTAGAACTGGAGCGAAGGGGTGATCGGAGGTTGTTGCTTCACATGGATAACAAGGAAGAAAATCGACTTCCCCGAGCTTCGATCAGTGATTTTGCGATACTCCGACCTCCTTCCTCGCTGCGAGATGGCTCCAAAGACTCTTGGAGTAATTCCGCGTCTGTAGAGCTCCTCAAAATGGCCAAGGACCACCAAAGTGGATCTGGTTAGGCCTCAGACTAGAAGCTTCTGTTCAAACTTCACAATCCCCTGCAAAGATGATTTTCCTCATGTTTCTTGCAAGAATATGTTAGGGGCAAAAAAGTGAAGCCAAAAATGGCTTTTTAAGGTGGAATGGGCACGAGATGAGGAAGAGCGAGGATCTTCGACAAAGGGCAGAGAGAGGAGATCTGACTCCTCGATCTTTGTAAGATCGAGGGGAATGAGAGTATGTGGGGTGATCAGCATGCGAAGGGGGGGAGAGTGAGGGTGAATGGCGAGGCAGAGGCAATCGGGTATGGTCAGGAGCATGCGGCGAAGCTGTAACTCTGACAAGATGGAGATTTTGCAAATATGGAAAATGAAGCAAAATCTAACGAAAAAATAGGCATAACTATGCTAGTGTTGACCTAAAGAATCAGAAAAGCTAGGGAGATAGAAGCTTATCGGAGTTGATGCACCTGAAGCAGAGCTGCTGGCAGAGGATGGTGGCGGAGCAGCGAACCACCTCGATTCGATACCGATTCACACCGACGGAGTGCCTTGGAGAACGTTGTTGTCACCAAAGATTGATCTAAGGTTTAGGTCGTGGCGGAGAATGGTGGAAGAGGGACTAATTTTCAAAATAGGGTGGAAGGTGATGTTATAAAGGGGTAGACTTCGATTCAAAATAGTTCTTGTCTCGATGCATTTCGACGCGAGCTATCAAGCCCACGTGAAAGAGCATCAATTGAGGCGCAGAAGTTGTGAAGGATTCGAGCCCTGAATGTGCAAGATTTGGGTGCAAATAGAGGTCAAAGACTAGGTTCTCAACCCTCTAACACAGCCTAGAGTCGAGGTCAGACAGTTGACCTCGGGTCAACCAATGACCTCACCTCTTTGGGCCACGTCAGTATGGAAAATGACAAAACAGAGTAAAAATGATAAATAATTAAAAATAAAATAGTAAATTAATTATTAATTTATGTTATAATAAAAAATGTTTATTATTTTATGTAGTATTTTAATATGATTTTTATTTATTTTTATGGCTTTATTTATTACAAGTTACTTTTTATATGTATATTTATAGTTATATTTACCTATGTTTTGAGTATTTTATTTTTATTTTGTATTTTTGATTTTGTTGTTTTATTTTTCATATTTTATATATTTATAACTTATTGTTATACACATAAATATATTTTTGTTATATTTTTCTAATGTATTTTGTACATTTAAATAAATATTTTTATCAGTTGTGCCCCTCTGAGATATTGCCATATCAGTTATGCCCCTCCTTTTCTTGGAATATCAGTTGCGCCCCTAACTTCTTGCAAAATTCACAGTTTTGCCCTTTTGTTAAGGAAAAGTAAGGACATAACTGATATTACAAAAGGGTTGAACTGTGAATTTTACAAGAAGGTAGGGGCACAACTGATATTCCAAAAAAGAGAGGGGCATAACTGATATTACAATATCTCAGAGGGGCACAACTGATAGAAACCCTTTAAATAAATATGATTATATAATATATAGGTATAAGTCTAGGTATTTTATCTATGTATTTATATGTGCTATTTTATTTTTTGTTTTCTCTATGGTTTTATTGTATTCTAAATATGTGCATATATTATAAATAATATTTACAAAATTATAAAAATATAAAAGTATAAATATAATAAAGAATAAATAAAATGAATATTTTATTCAGGTAATTTATACATTAGGGGTCCAAAACCTAACTTTCACACCTTAACTCCAAATTAAATGAAACCACCTTCATTAAATAACTTAATGAAAATTATATACAATTAAAGGTGATTTTGATACATTTTGTTTTTGCTGAGGAGATACATGTCTGGAAAGTTTGTGTTTTGGCTTTTTATTCTGAGTATAAAACGTACATTGTATATTATTTGTTTGTAAACTCAATTTTGTATTTTTATCTATAACTTTCATGTACGAAGTTTCTTTGTTTGAGGTATAAAAAATAGAAAATAAAATAGATCCAAATAGGACTTATTGATGAATAAATAAAAGGGAATTTTAACAGATTTTTGGCCCTTATCTCCCCCTACTTTATTCCTTATCGACCCAATCATCAAGATTCCTAGGTCTCGGGGTTTAGGGTCATAAAATACCTTTGACGTTTTATTATTATTATTCTTTTGTTTTCTTTAATTTATAATTTTGGTATTAAAGAAGGTATTTTATACGCAAAATGCTATAAATAATTAATGTTAATTCATAAAAAATATTTCTATTTACATCCATTAGCTAGGGTTTTTAAGGCCAAAACGATAGAATAAAGGTGATGAAATGGAGATTCATCAGTGTTGTTCTAGGACAAAGACGGGATGGGCTCCCATTTGCCATTCATTACGTTAGCAAAACACTTGATGAGGCTTAGAAGAATTACACTTTCACAAAGAAAGAAATGCTAACTGTAGTTTTTCACTAGAGAAGTTCAGATCACATTTACTGGGATCCAAGATTATTGTTTACACAGATCACTCTGCCATCCAGTACCTACAAAGCAAGACGGATGCCAAGCCTCGTCTAATTTGATGGATCCTTCTACTTCAAGAATTTTATTTAGAAATTTGAGACAAGCCTAGAGTCCAAAATATGGTAGCAGACCATCTTTCTAGAATAATAGAGATTGAGACTCTGATGACCAAAAAAGAAGCTCTCACTATCGGGCCAAGGTATAAAAACATGGGTCGTTGCGACTCGAATGGAGAGACTCGGTCAATAAGAAAATAAGACCACCAAATCAGAAAATAAAGTAATAAAACATGAATAGAGGCCTCGCTATTTATTTAACCTGGTATAGCGATCAGGGTCGAACTCAAGGAGCACGGATTGGCCGAATCGGCCTACGAAGTAGTCAAAAAGAAAATAAAATAAAGAAATGTATTTTTAGTGGATTTTTATATATTTTTTAAAAAAATTTGTATTTTAAATTATAAAAAATATAAAAAGAAGGTAAAAAGCATACAAACAAGAATTTGTTAAACAATAAAAAATACTCAAAAATTTCAAATAAAATCATTTTTGTGTTTTTTATGATTTTAGGTGTTTTTCATAATTTTTTTTCAGAATTTTATAATTTTTAGTTGATTTTATAAAAATAGAAAAAGGCAAAAATAGTGAAGTAATGTGCAATCAGATTTGAAAGGCTAATTAAAAATAAAGAATTAGCCTATAAAAATCTGAGGGTCATTTTTATGAAAAGTAAAAATAAAAATTAACTACATAAATCAAAATTGCATTTTTTTTATTTTTTATATAAATTTTTTTTAATTTTTATAAGGTTTTTATGGTTTTATAATTTTTATGGGTTTTATAAACCCAGATAATACAAAAATTGGATAAAAGCTCAAAAAACAACAAAACAAACAAGTCCTAATTTTTTAGAATTTTTAGATGAGTTTTTATATTTTAAATTGAATTTATAAAGCAAACAGTGACAAAAATGGAGGTTTTTTATTTTTTAAAAATACTAAAAGCAACAAAAATGTCCCAAAAATTTAGTGAAATTTTTACACAGTGGCAGGAGCCACGTGTCCAAATTTCACTTGATTTGGACTTAATTTGATATTTTATTCAATAAATGCAAAAGCCATAGCACACAGGGACCTAAATGCAAAGAAACATATTTCTGAGGCCAAAAATTAACAAGCCTAAAAATCTCAGGGGCCCTTTTGCAAAAGTCCTACGGCACCACGAGCTGGCACGTGATTCAGGCACAAAAGGGTATAAGTGTCATTCCTATTTAGAAAGATATAAACAGTAACCACTTAAAACCACAAGGGGAAAAGATGCAAAAGTTCCACAGATCACATTTCGACACACGTGCACTACATTCACAGGGACTAATTTGCAAAACAACAAACACAGGGTCCAAGATGCACATGTTCCAAAATAAAAACAACTAAAACTAATATTTACATTACTAAACTATAAATGCAAAAAGAACAGTGGCCTAAAGGAAATTTACCCCTTTATTAAGATCCACGGCTGAGGTGACGCCACGCGTAAGATCTGACACCTGAGAACAGTGGGCACCCCTTTGGTGATGAGCGGCGGGGATTTGATCCTCAGATGGGTCAACGGTCAGACTCAACCCTCAAATGGACGGATGGGATCTAATTCTGCACAAGGGATCGATCTGACGACGCTGGAGGATTCTCGACGAACAGCTCACCGAGGAGCTTCGTCGGGCAATACGTGTGCTATGGTCCTCCTCCGGTGCTGCTCTGAGAGGGGAAATGAATCCTGAAGTCGTCCGTAGCTCTTGATGGTCTCCGATGAGACCAAGGACTCCTGAGGGTCCTCGGCGGCGTGAAGCTTCTGGGGCACCTGTGCCAACTTAGTTGGACCTCCAGACGAGGTCGCTTTGACCTTCAAATCTGCCCAGAATGAATCCTGGGTCGAGGGCAAAATGCCTCGACCCGGTGAAGGGCGGAATGGGTGGACGTAAATGGCGGGGCGGTGCTCTCCGGCGAAGCGACGGTGGAGGAGAGCAAAGGTCCTGATCCGGGGTGAGCCAGGGGGAATAAAAGGTGAAGAAGGTGGAGCAAAGTCCGATTGATGTGATAGGGTGGTTGGAAGGCTGGATGGGTGACCGGAACTACGTGGATTGGCTGGTGAAAGGCCGGCGGTGCTAAATCTGAAAAAGCTAAAATTAAACGAAGCTAAAGAGGAGCTGACCTAATGGATGGATGAGATCGTCTAAGCTGGAGGTTGGGGACCTCCGGGGTTGTCGCCTCGATGGTTCGATGAGACCAGATGCTCAGGCTCGCTTGGTGGTGGAGCACGGCGGCGAAGACTGCCGGATCGATGGTTCACGGCTGCTCGTCCCTCTCTTCGACTCTCCCGCACGCAGCTGTCACTCAGGTGATGAAGAGGAGATCATCGGAGGCGAGGGGGAAGGCCAAAGATAGTGTTAAATGTGCGGCGGAGCTGAGATATATACTGGAGAAGGGTCTGATAAGATGGGAGTCGGGAGCGATTCTGGGTGCACGGATCCCTAGGAGGAATAGCGGGCGTGGATCATGGATATGATGTGGATAATCGGGGCCCGGGGTTTGGGTGGATGGCGGTCGGACCGCGTCTAGAAAAATGGGAGAAATCGGGCACTCGAATGCGGATCCGGGCGAAGTAGTCCAGGGGGGAGTTGATCGGGGGTCAACAATCCCCCGTGGACCAATAAGAAAAATCCATTCCAAAATTATTTAGAAATTAAAAGTAAAATATAAAATGATTTTATTTGAAAATATTTTCAACATGAAAAATGTTTATTTATTTTCAAAGTATTTTTTAGTGATTTTTATTTATTTTTTTTGAAAAATAAATTATGTATTTACATTATATTTTTATTATATACAGGTTTGTATACCTATGTATTTTTGAATTTTGTTTTTATTATTTTATTTATGAATATTTATTCCAATTTTATATTTTATTTAGTTACACCATAAAATATGGAATATAAAAAGATTTTTATTTGATTTTTATTAATTATTTACAAAGGTGAAATAAATTCATTTTTTATTTTATGTTCATGGTATATGTACACTGATGAGAGAGAAATAATTAATTTTTTTTCTTTTTATTTTTCCCATTTTTATTTTTTTATGAATATATACAAAATAATACAAACCTATTTTTATTTTTGTTTATTTTTAATAAAATAAAATATGTACATGAAGGAGCATATTTATGGGGAATGGCCCTATCTCTTTACTTGGGTTCTTTTGTGGTCAGGCCAATGCTTGGCCCTCCCTTGGGTCCGGGTTACTCGATATTTATTCTAAATATCTCCTTCTTTTTCTTTGTTTCTTTATTCTTTTCTTTTTGCACAAAAACATGCTAATTATTAATATTTACACAATGCATGCTTTTGATAAATTATTTTATTTACAAACATATACATGGTGTTTTGCAAAGGTTTTTAGAAAAAATAAAAGAATAAAGAGTGATGAATGAGGATTCATCACCCCCTATACTTAACTTTGCTAGTCCCTTAGAAAACACTTATTTGAAAAAAAAAAGAAAAAGAAAAAGAGGGGAAAAATGAATGAATCAATGCTGATTATTAAACTTGCTTCATTAAATTGAAATATGGAGCTCAGTCAGATCTTTGGATTATTAATGTGTCGGAACCTTGTTTGGACTTAGGTTTAAAACTTAACAACCTCTAAGTTTCACTAACCTATAATCAAGACTCCTCAATAATCCAGATTAGAGCAAGTCTACATACACAAACCCTGAAGACTATGAATCTTTCCCTGTACTGTATAAGTGAGGTATAGCTCTCCACCTCAGAAGTAGCAAAATGACAACTCTCCCCAACAAGGTAACTCTAATGCCCTAGTCTGGCCACTCTTTCGTCGAGGAGCGAGGTATTCCCTTCTAAGTTCAAGTTCAATCGGCTCAAGAAGAGGGGGAAGAAGAGAATGGACCATGGCCAGTGTAGCCATGTATCCTTGGGAGCTCAACCAGTGTAACTAAGTCTCCCTGCTGCAAGCTTCATAAGATGGAACATGAGTCTCAAGCTTTGCTTATTACACTATATACACTCCGGTGGGATTATCATTTTCTATCAGACCCACCACTTTTTTGGAGTTCTTTTCTTTTTGCATTTTTTGATGTGCATATTTACAACATATCTACAAAGTGCAGCATATATACATAATGAGTTTTTCCTCTTGAGCCAGTAGGCTATCCCTCTTTTGAAGCATTATTGCAACCTACAACTCCCGTCGTTAGACCTCATGGCAACCAGACCAAGTTGAGACACACTTCCTTCACTATAAGAAGAAGAGAGGTTCCGCCTAGAAGTACTACCCTCATATGCTACCCCAAGTCAAGGAAGACTGCCTCCTCACCACCTCATCCGTAGAGAGCTCGGTGTAAAGTGCAGGTCCAAGTAAAGCCATTGTCTATATGAGTCACGTGTGTGTTGTTAAGTGCTCTACTTAGGCTCATCGAGATGAGATATGATCATAGCCTAGTGGACTCAAAGAATTAATCACCATGGACCTGAAAAGTCTCAACCCTAAGCCCTTTAAGGTTCCTCTTAGAATTAGGTGGATTAAGATCTTAACCAAGCTCCATTTTTCAATTTATTTCCAGGCTTGTTTAAATGTCAACTATGATCCAGAAAAAACTATACAAGTATTTACAGAGATGCGATTTACAAAATAATTACACATGTGCAAAATTTTTGAAAAAATGTTTTGAAAACATGAATGTATGCATGAATGCAAGTTTTGCAAAATATTTACACAAATTTGCACGAGGTCTTTGCAAACTTTTGATTTTCAAAACATTTTACAAAAATTTTGTACTATATACATAATTTTGATATCAAAATATTTACAAGCTATTTACACAAAAGATTTTTACAAACATTTTTACAAAAATAATTTGTACAACTAGCTATGTATGTGAAATAAAAGAATTTTATTTACAAGGAAAAATTTTAATTTTTATGGATTTTTGGATTTTAGCCATTTTTATTTGTTAACACACTCACACAAAGTACGAGTTATGGCTAAAGTATATATGAAATATATATGAAACCCCCCATACTTAGCTCGAACGATGTCCTCAGAGTCAAGAGCGATGAAGAAGACATAACTCGTGCTTAGTATAGGGAAGTGAAAAGGAAGGCTATATACAAAGACGAATGAAAGAATATAAATGCAAGAGATCTTGAGGTTTCCCCCTATACTTAGGATCAAATAATCCTAGGCTGTACACAAAGGGAAATCGAGTGAGAATGTACAGGGTCTACCTCCCCTATACTTAGGGTAAAATATCCCTTAGTATAGGCAGCAAAGCAGAGGTAGAAAACGACGAAGAAAACAAACAAACAAATATATACAAGATGGAAGGGCATCACACCCCCTATACTTAAGGTGAAAAATCCTTAAGTATAAGCAACGACAGGAGTAATGAAACGGAATGAAAGGAACAAGTCGGTGTTTCCACTCCCCTATACTTAGGATGAGGTATATCCTAAGTATAGCAAAGATAATCCTAAGCGAGACGTGGGGTGAAAACAAACACGAAAGAAAGAAAGATCAAATCACGATGAATATACAAAAGGGTACAATATTGAAGTGCCTCTCAACAAGCGCTAGATTTTACGCCCCTAGATGGGCGCAAAGGCTAGGACAACGCTGTGTCAAGGTTAAGGACGGCATCTGTAAGGCAAATGCCGTACTGTCGTCGTAGTCTCGGTACGAGAACAGCGACAAAATCAATAGTGTAAAGAAGGACACCCACGTATGCAATCAGGCGGGTGTCTGCTACCGGCCAAGGATATGGGAATAAGTGATCGGGATCCGGTAGCACCAAGGAAATCGTCGGCTCAGGATCAGACTGGAGTGGAAGTGTAGAGCCGAAGAAATCAAACGTGGAGAAGGATGGATCAGTCATAGAATCCTCCACGTCAATCAGTGTCTCAAAAAGGAGTGTAAAGTGAAGATCATGAGACTGTCTAAGAAAACTGATATCCGATGCATACAATGGAGACAAATCAGACAGATCATCGAATATCTCAAGGATCGGCTCATCCTCGCGAGGGTCATCGAGGTGAGATAAGATAGAGTCAGAAAGATCAGAAGACTCGGTTTCGTGATCCGACAGATCGGATACACTCTCAGAAGGTGAAACTGAGTACTCATCATGTATGGCATTCTCCCGTAGATAATCCTCAGGGAGGAATGCAAGATCATCGATGAGAAATAAAGGATCAGGATCTATCCGGGCCTCTGCGCTGCTGTCAAGCATCCACTCTGTGCATCAGGACACATCATCATCGAAAATCTGGCTCTGGTCAATCTGGAAGCAGGAGAAGGTACTGGTCAACACCGCGGAGGTTGGCAATGTGGTTGTGGATGATCCTCGCTCTGTGGCAATGCTGGCTGTCATCTGGTCCTCAGTAAACGTATATGTCTCATCAAGCTGGAGGACACAATGCTCGAATACGAGACTCTCTATATCAGTCATTCCAAAGTGTAGTCCTGTATCAAGCTGTGGCTGCTGGGCTGAGTCATGGTATCTGTCTGACTCCGAGAATTATCTCTGCAAAAAAGAAGATGAATCATCCGGGAATGGAATCTGGAATGGCTGGATCAATGGTTGTAATAGGGGGCTCCTCCGTCTCCTGAAATATCAGAAGATCTGATATCGAAGAATCGTCAACTCAAAACTCAGGGGCTGACTCGAACTCTAGCTAGAAGACCAACGGGAACTCGAGTAGATGATGAATCTCCATTTCGTCACCTTTATTCTATCATTTTGGCCTCAAAAACCCCAGCAAATACATGTAAATAGCATTAAATTGTACATAATAGCATTCATGATTCATTGTATTAATTACACATTAAATAAGGTGTTTAATGCCAAAATTATAGAATAAAGAGAAGAAAAGAAAAAGGAGTAAAATATTGCAAATATTTTATGACCCTAACCCCGAGACCAAGGCCAACATGGAATTGGTCGACAAGGAATAAAGTAGGGGGAGATAAGGGCCAGTGTACAATAAATACCCCATTTATTCATGCATTTATTTATGCATTTTTTGACACCTATTTTGTATATAATTATTTATTCATCAAATAAAGATACTTTGTTCATGAAAGTTGTAGATAATAATGTAAATAAAATACAAAATTGAGTTTGTGTAAAAATAACACTCAGTGTACATTTTATACACAGAATAAAAAGCCAAAATCTCAACTTCACAGACCCATATCTTGCAAATAAAAACTCCAAATCACCCAAACTCACCTTTAATTGTATATAGCTTTCCAAGAACTATTTAATAAAATTGGTTTCATAATTTTTGGAGTTCATCTGCAAAAGTTAGGTTTTTGGCCCCCATTGGGTAGCCTGCCTGATTAAAATAATCAATATATTCCTTGTCTATTATTTTTGTCAAATTATATTTTTAGGATTTTGTAAATAATGTATGTAATACATGTATATACTAAAATTAGACTAAAACTAAAAAGGATTAATAAAATAAAATAAGACTATGCAAGTTAGTAGGCAGAATACCTATGATCAAGAATGTATATAAATAAAAGGGGAAAACACTCTTTAATTTTTCTCTTCTTTTATATTTTTATAATAATGTAAATAATACATATAACCTATTAAAAATGCAAATCCAAAATAAAAATCAAGAAAATACATTAAATAAATTAAGTACACAAAATACATAAGTAAAATACCAAGAAGTATACCTACATACACATATACCTATTTATTTAAAAATGAAAATAAACTCATAAAAATTAAATAAAAATACCCCCATACTCACAAAAATAAATTATAAATTTATAAAAAAACAAATAAAATAATAAAAGAAAATAAACAAATTAAAAATAAAAATACACAAAATAAAAATAAATACATGTAAATACACTTATAAATACATCATTAAAAGAAATTCATAATAAAACACATCAAAAAAATAAATAAAAATCATAAATAAATAATACATTAATTAACAAACATTTTTTATTTTATAAGTGAAATTAAATTAAATCATTTATTAGGATAAAATAATAAGTCAAATCTGGGCTGACATGGCCCAATCAGCGTCCAGAATTTTTTGACCGCTTGGTCAACTCGACCCCCAGGCAGCTGAAGTGACGCGGCTGGTCTTTTCCGCCCGTCTTCTCCCTTTTTTCCCGCTCGACTCGTCCATCGTTGGCCATCGATGTCTTCTGACCAAATGATCCATGATCATTGTACAACCTCGCCACCAACCCAGATCAATCATTTGACCGGCCGATCCTTCGTGGCGTCCCGGTGAATAAGGGTCCAGAACCATGTCTATAAATAAATCCTTCGACCTCCTTCCCCATTTCGGTCTCCCTTCGGTCGTTTTCCACCCTCTTCTCCAGTCTCTCGAGGATCCTCGTGACAGGGGGGGTTCTCCTGGAAGCTTCAGACGGTCGGAGGAGTCGAAGGAAGTGCCCACGGCCGCCGCTCGCCGGAGGTCCTGCTCCCTGGTCGCCAACCCGGTATAAGAGTTGTTTTCTCTCTCATTTTTAGCTTAGTTTTAGTTTTAATCTTTAATCTAGCCTTTAGAATCATTAGTAGGACCTTAGGTGTTCGATTAGAACAAGATCGAAGTTCACCGGAGTTCCTCTCCGGCGAACCTCTCTACCCTGATCGACACACGAACCGACTCCCCGCTTCATCTCATTTCGATTCCCTACGCGTTCCTCGCATAACCCACTCGTCAGATCAACCAGAGCCTAGCCTGCTCTGCGAAGGTCCACCTCCTCCACTTCGCCGGACCTCGCCATCCCCGTTCATTCCTTATCCCTTTAGCCTTGACCCCTGGTCGAGGAGACCCCCTCGAGCCCCCCATTCTTTTGGTGCACGTCTGAAGCTGAAAGGAGCCCCCTGGGGCTCGATTCAATCCCCTGCGAGGTTCCAGGACCCCCCTTTCTTCTCCGACCTCGTTCAACCGATCTAGGGGGTCCTGGGCCTTCTGGAGTACCTCGGACGGTGCGCATCGTCCTTTCGGATGTTTGGAACCCATCATCAGCAACCCGGAGCGCCTGGAGGCGGAGAAATCACCTATCGAAGCTAGGGAAGCCAGTTGTTCTTCCCTGTTCTTCGCGTGCAGCAGTCACCGTCGGATGAAGGAGACGGCCCCAGATCTAATCAGGACCGTCCGTGTAGCAGATGCCTTGGCCGTGCGATCAGACTTCAGATGCAATCTCAGCCGCAGATCGTCGTAGGGGTATCGGCCGACAGGAGCGCGACGCATGGCAAGTGGATGAAGGGCAGCCGTCGGATCGCGCGCCTATTAGGGGTAAATATCAAATGCAACCCCCCGCCTTTTTGTATTTAGGTTTTATTTCCATAAATAAAAATCCCCGTTCTAAATTAATTGTAATATTTGCAGAAGGACCCCTGATGTTTTTATAATTGCAGTTTAGTCCCTCCGCGCCTCACGTGCAGTCCCCACGTGAGGCGCGTGATTTTTGCATTTAAACACCGCCGGGTTTTAGTATTTGTAAAATGGCCCTGAAAATAAAAATAAATGTTTATTTCTATTGTAATTTTTGCATGGATGCCCCTGATAAATATTTTAATTGCAAAAATACCCCTGTCAGGCCATTTATTTTTGTATGCTTTGTCCATTTATTTTGTGCTTGAGATTAATTTGAAAAAAACTTGTTAAAATGGATATAAGCTCCTCTTAGTGTACCCTTGCACGTTGTATTTTTAGTTTTTAATTTTGTTGAATTTTTGTATTTATTAAAAATCAAATACATGCCTTTTAATTACTGTCTAACTTATAAAATTCCAAAAAAATATTAAAAGACCTCGAAAAATTCCAAAAAAATTCCCTAGTATGTATTTTGACCTATTTTAGTGTCAGTCCAAAAATCCTTAAAAATCTTAAAAGGAAAACCTTAAAATTTCAAAAATACACAAAAACTTCAAAAAAATATAAAATCAAAGAAAAATCAGAAAAATATAAACTCAATCCCTATTTCTTCTATATTTTATTATCTGTATCTGAAAAATAGAGTAGAAAAATTTTGTGGTTGTTGGGTATTTTTGATTCCTATTTTACTTACAGCCAGTACCTATTTCACTGTTTTCCCTCATTTCAGCATTTAAAAATACCAAAAACAATTTGAAAAATACCCAAAAATCACCAAAAAAAGTAAAAAATTATGAAAATACCAAAAAGACTTTATCTCTGAATTTTGACTATTTTTTAGTATTTTTATAAATATTATAGCACCCCTTTATATATATATATCCCCCTAGTCTAAATAAAATAAAAAAAATAATAATAAAGATATATATCAGTATATACATCTATATATATATATATATTAATATATAAAATCCTAAAATTAAACAAAAAATTTTTTTATTATTTATACATATATATAATGTATGTATTATAAGTTATATACTCACCCTCTATGGGTATATATATACATCTATATATTTATATTCTATAAATTATATATATTACCTAATTATATTATTAAAATAAAAATTAAAAAAATATATAAGATAAAAACCCACAAAAATAGGCTTTACACATGGATGACTCTGTGATACATGCACATCATAGGCTTATGTATTTTTGTATTGCTCTCTGTGGTTCGACCTCTACATGCTTGTTCCCTATATATTTTATGGTAGAGTAATAAATACTAATTCACATTTTTGGACTTAACTTCTTCATTCTTTTATTGTGGGTTAATTGCTGTATAACCGATGTTCTGTGAGTGGTCGCCTCAGCGACAACATATTTTGACCCTCGCAAAATGTCAGTTATCAGATGGCATCGTTGCCGGGGAGCAATGAGCATAGCCTACTTTATTTTTTGTCATTCTTGTGTAAAATTTGATTCATTATTGATGTTATTTTGTGAGCAGCTATTCTTATTGCCATTAATCACCATGCTTCATTGATTCATTTATTGTGATTATTTTATCTACTCTATGTGATTGATTGAGCTATTCTAATGCAATCTTTTTGTGACTTTGATGTGAGGGCCCGCCACGCGAGGATGGCTTCTTAGGAGGCCAAGGCAGCCGAGCTTGGAGGAGGATGGTCTTCTCTTCTCATGACCATCTGGAGAGAGTATCAAGGAAGCAAATAGCTGTGGATTAGATAGGATTAGAACACTTAGAATTATTTTTGTAATTTATAGTGAGAGAGAGACAATTTTGGCATGTAATTAAATAGGACTCTACTCTTCACAATGAGGTCCAGTGCCCGGGTGATTGTTCACCTGGGGGCCTCATCACGGCTTTTCGAGTTTTCATCGCCTTCTTTTCTTTGTTTTCCGAAGTTTTGAGCTTTCCGCCTTTCTTTTACTTTGTTTTATGTGCTTAGAGCCCCTAGATGTAGGTTGCTTGACTCGGTAGCTAGGTCCACACATTAATAAGAATGCATGTTCCTATAGTCTACTTCGTATGGATCTAGTCAAATTTAAAAAGCCGTTCATTTATCTCTTAGCCCTTGTGCCGCAGCGAGCCCTGTAAAGCGCTTTCTCCTACCCTCAAGTGTGTTGAGTAGAGGAGGGGTGAGCCAAGACCGGACCCTTTGGTCTAGAGATGAATGAGCGACTTGTGGTTCTTCACGCTAATAGCAGCTAATGTTTAGGGCGATTTTGTGCCTTGCATACCGACATGTAGATAGGTTTAAAAATTCTGTTTTGCATACCACATGGAGAGAGCTGGGATGCACTGTAAGTCTTCTAACTCAGCATGCATCATTCGGTTCAATGGTGAGATTTCCATCATGGAACCACTTGCACGGCTTTTCTGCTATCTCCCTCTGATTTTGAGCACCTAGGACTTCTATGAGAATCTACAAAAATGTTAGGCGCTGGTATGAAACAGACTCAAAAAAAAGTGAAAACCCAAAAATTAAAACAAGGGGACTGCTAAATAAACTTTGACCTTAATTAAAATCTGTAATGGACTATCATTGTACTGGGTTCATAAAGCCCTCATTATTTTCAGGTACCTTGGAGGGGGACCAAAACCCTACTCCCTTGAGCGAGTGCGACCCCCTAAGGATTAAAGCCAAAAACCCAGTCTGCAACTACCTTGTGTATCGCCTGGATTTCCGAAGTAATGGCGCTTCTATCGTACGTAGGCGAGTAGGGCTTGGTCACCAATGATGACTCTCTGTTGTGTAGAGCATCGACCATGTCCGAAGTATTGAGCATAGGCCACGCCTTCACAGGGGTGTCTGTCTCATTGTCCTGCGTCCGAGTAGGTTCTTGCACGCTCACGGGTGATTCCGTTGCGAGCGAGAACCGAAGTATTGGTTTCACCTATCGGCTTCCTCTCTCTTTTCTTTGGCTGAGTAGGGATCCAGGAAGGGTTACAAGGACTCCAAAAAGTACAGACTACAGGTTACACAGGAGGAGGACAAGTACAGGATACTCTTCTGGCAGTACTCTCGCTCCTATAGGGTAGAGTACTAAGGACTTGTTATAAGATATACCTGAAATCACAACTCTAAAAATGAAAAGATAATAAATAGCCGAGCTTTCACGGCTTCACATGGCGTGAGTTGGTGAACCCGATTTTGTATTGTGTTTGTATGGATCTAGATTAAGGTTCAAAGATCAAGTCCCGCGTCTTTGCGCACATTTTGTTCTCTTGTACTTCACGAAGTTGATCCATGGATGGTTTCCGTCGGGACCATGCCGACACCCACATCGATTCCATGGACTCAACTCCGCCACTAAGTTCGAGGCGATTCCAGAGAACCTGATCCAGACTTTGCGGATCGATCTCCAGACTCCTCTTTTTCTACCTTTCTCTTGTCCACCCAATAAACTGGGATCACTTTTGTCCCACTTTCGCCGTTGTGAATGGAAGTTGATTACAATCTACATCCTTTTCCATTCACAACATGCTGGGGTTGACCTGAATTCCAGCGTCATCACGGCAGCTGAACATTAATTACAAGCGGTCTGATCAGGACTATCTCATTATGCAGATAGAAGACAGTGCGAGCCCTGGAGACTACTCCGGAGTTCATCTCGTCCGACTCAGACCCTGACATGGCTCCAAGAGGAAAGGGCAAGGGTCAGCAGCCACCCCAACCAGAGGGACAGGTGCCAGATCAGAACCAAGTCAATGCACAGTTACTAGCATCTATCCAGGCCATCCAGCAGCAGCTGACCGAGCAGGCCCTCATACAGACAGCCTTCCAGGACATGTTGAATGATATGATGAACCGAGACGATGGAGGAGGAGGCAGAGGCAGAGGAGGCAGGGGAGGAGGAGGTGGAGGTGGTGGTGCCGATGATGATGTAGAATTTCCACCACCACCAAAGCCAACCCTTAAAGAAACATACAATCCGGGAGACAGCCAGATGACCGAATGGATACTCATTCCACCGGTACACGCTCACTTTGAGCTGAAGCCCCAATTCATTGCTCTTCTCCCTGCATTTCATGGAAACACCAGCGAGGAGCCGTACATCACCTGCAGCAATTTTCCCGCATTTACCGCACGACTCACTATCCCAATGTCCCTCCGCTATTGGGTCAATCATCTGGGGAAGGTTGTGACGACCTGGGAGGAGCTGAAGTCCGCCTTTCTGCACAAATATTACCCTCTAGGTCGGCTCAACCAGATGCGAGCCCGTATCAGTAATTTCTCCCAAGGACCCCATGAGTCGATACATGAAGCGTGGGAGAGATTCACTGACCTGCAGGAGAAGTGTCCCCATCATGAAATCCCAAAGAACCAGCTTGGTCCAGTACTTTTTCGGGGGACTAAACATTGAAAGCCAAAGGCTCGTGGACGCAGCATATGGGGGTTCACACTTCAATAAGGATGAAGACGTAGTCTGGCAGATATTTGAAGAAATGGCCGAAGGAGAGGCCGCCCTCTCTTCATCCAAGGCGTATCAGAAGCAGCCCCAGATCCTTCAAAAACAAGTGCACATGGCAGCGTCCAAGGAGGCAGAGAGAGAGATGAGGAGCTCCAACCTCAGTATCATCGGGGCCATCTCTCGAAAGTTGACATCATCGAGAAGCGATCACAAGATCTGGAGAAACTCGCTGTGATCGAGAAGAGGACCCCAGAACTTGGACAAACTTGATCAGATCAATAAGTACCTTGAACTGTTGGTGGGCACCATCAACTCTGCTCAGTCGGCGACACCACCGGAAGCTCCCGCTAAGAAGAAGGACAAGCAGCAACCGTAGCATCAGCCTCAGCCGAGCCAGCAGCCACCGGCAGTCCAGCACGTATACTACGTGCAGGCGCCCGACCAGGGCCAGCCGCAGCAGTAGATGGTCGTGTACCAACCAGAGTTCCTCTCAGTACCTGATCCAGTCTTCCCACCACCACCCCTGATTCAAGAAGTGAACGGGGTATGGGCTAATGATGCACAACCGACCCGTCCTCAGGGACAACCCCAGGGTCAGCAATTTGCCAATCGGCAATACCACCAACCTCAGGGTGGTCGTTTTGGACAATCCTCGCAGCCTCACCAATAGTACCAGAAGCCTCCCCAGTTTGCACATAAATGGAGGCAGAATTTTCCATACAGCAGCCCGCAGTACCGTCACCCACAGCCGTATCACCAGTACGCGGCTGCCCCCTCTCAGCAATACCAGCAGTATCCTCCTCCCTCATACCAACAACTTCAACTTCATGCACCACCGCAGCACCACCAGCAAAAACCTCCACACCCATCCAACCAACAACAGCGTGGTCTGTACGCTGAACCATCAGAAGTACGCCCTGCGAACCCCACCATGAATTATCTGGCCCAGCTTGTCAAAGGGCTAGCGGATATGACCAAACAGCTTGATGACCTGACCACCACCCGAACTACCATTCCGGCGCAGGTCGAAGCCAACCCCAATAATTTCAAAAAGAAAGAGCAGGTAGAATGTGATGTCATGTCCGTGTCTGGTAATGATATGATTGTTTATTCTAATGTTGTTACTCTCAGGAGCGGTAGGGCCTTGCCTCCGCCTGCTACCAGAAGTGGGGTGAATAAAGAAACAGGTGGATCGTCATCTTCCGCATCAGCCGTGCCAGCTCCATGGGCGGGTGAGGAGGAAGAAGAAGGAGATGCCAGTCCAGCCGTCGTGCATTTCCAGCAGTAGCCTCAACCAAAAATACAAAAAATCAGCAAAAGCAAAAACGACAAAAAGAAGCTTGTAGCCAAAGCGAAGCTGCGCCAGCATTGGAGGAGCCGCCAGCAGCTGCCGATCCCTCGCCAGTCGATGGAGCAGACGCTACTCTTTTTGGATCGCCCTGCAGCACCAGCATGTTCAGAACCAGTTTGTGCTCCTTTTTGTAGTCCGGATGTACGACATTCTATGGGCGATGATGTTGATGTAAATAAGAACTCTGATTTTCCTGCTAGTGATGTACATATTCCTTTTCCTCATGCAATACAAAAATCCGAAAAAATTGCAAAACGAAAAAAGCATTGTCTGATCCAGGTGTTGTGGATATATTAGATAAGTTGACTGTTGAGATTCCTTTACTGAAAGTCGTGGAGTGCATGCCAGCTGTAAAGAAAGGACTAAAGGAGGTATGTACCAGCAAGCGTCGCCCATCAAGAAAGAACAGATGCCAGCAAGTTGAGAAGCATGTCCTCACCTTGGCCACGGTAGCAGCTATCAGTAACCTCCCACAGAAAAAGCAAGACACAGGAGCACCTCTGATCAGTTGTGAGACTTTTGACCAGGTCTTCGAGCGCACTCTCTTTGACAGTGGATCTTCCATCAACCTTCTGCCCTCGTCTATAATGCAAGAATTCGGGCTGGGTCCGCTCAAGCAGACACGCATGATCCTTCAGTTCGCTGACCGATCCGTCAAACGGCCCCGAGGTCTTTTGGAAGGACGTCGTAGTTAAAGTGCAGGAGATGCAATTCCCAACTGACTTTGTAGTCCTTGATATGGACTCGCCTGCACCCCTGCTCCAGACCCCTATCATCCCTTGGCAGACCATTCCTTCATACTTCAGGTGCCGTGGTTGATTACGGGTCTGGCAAAAACTTTTAAGCTCGAACACCCAGCAGATCACGATAAACATGAACAGAGAGCGAATGCCACAACTGATGAGAGCCAGGCAGCGTCCGAAGTAGACTGTGATTTTATTGCAGAGATCAGAGATTCTGCTTGTCATTGGACAATCCATGGACCGAGAAATCCTCACTCTTGAGGAGGACTTGGAAAGCGCAGTAGGCTTATTGCCTCCAACGATTCTTGGGATACAGATTCTCAGATGCAGGGCGCATCTACTTGAGCAGTCACTCCAGACCGAACACGTCAGCTTAGCGTAGAACCGTTCGGCACATCTCTGGGATCTCAACAAGATGATGAGGATGGTAGTAGCGCCAGGAAGTACATCCCACCACCAGCATAGTCTCTGAAGTGACCGATAAAGTGGACAGGTCAAACCAGAACTCAAGCCACTTCCGACAGGCTAAATTATGCTTTCCTTGCGGGTGAAGAACAGATGTATCCAGTTATCATCAGCAGCAGGCTGACCCTGGATCAGGAATCTCGACTTCTCGAGGTTCTAGAAAAGAACCGCAAGGCACTTGGTTGGAGCGTATCAGACCTCCGAGTGATAAATCCAGCCTTGTGTTCACACCACATCTATCTAGAAGAAGATGCCAAGCCGTCCCGCGAATTCCAAAGAAGGTTGAACCCTAACTTCCGGGACGTTTTCATGAAAGAAATAACGAAATGGTGTGACGCAGGCTTCATTATCCCATCTCCGACTCAAAATGGGTGAGCCCACTGCATGTAGTTCCAAAGAAGTCAGGGGCTTACCGTGGTTACAAATGAACAAAGGGAGAGGAAAAGGAAATTTCCACTCGGGTACCAACATCCTGGCGGGTGTGTGTTGACTACCGCCGTCTCAATGCAGCAACCAAGAAGGACCACTTTCCCTTGCCCTTTATTGATCAAGTTTTGGAAAGATTAGAAGGCAAGGAGTTCTTCTGCTTTCTGGATGGGTATTCCGGGTACAACCAAGTGGCGATCGCCCCTGAAGATCAAGACAAGACTACCTTCACTTGCCCGTTCGGCACCTACGCCTTCAAGAGAATGCCCTTTGGTTTGTGCAATGCACCTGCAACCTTCCAAAGGTGCATGTTAGCCATCTTCGCCGAGATGGTGGGCAGTTTCTCGAGGTGTTCATGGACGAATTCTCTGTCTATGGTGATAGTTTCGATTCTTGTCTTGTGCACCTAGACAGAGTGCTTCAGAAATGTCGAGAAGTTAATCTAGTGCTTTCATGGGAAAAGAGCCACTTTATGGTCACGGAAGGTATTGTGCTAGGCCACGTCGTTTCCAAACGTGCATGGAAGTCGATCCAGCGAAGGTGGATGTCATTTCAAATCTTCAGCCACCTCAGTTAGTGAAGAATGTGAGGTCATTACTGGGGCATGTGGGATTTTACAGACGATTCATCAAGGATTTCAGCCGCATTGCCCGACCTCTGACAGAACTTTTATGCAAGGAGACTGAGTTCATTGTTGATCAGCAGGTTCTCCTTGCTTTCAACCAGTTGAAGGAGCTTATCACTCAGGCTCCAATCTTACAGCCGCCCGACTGGACTCTTCCCTTTGAAATAATGACCGATGCGTCAGACTTTGCAGTCGGGGCTGTTCTTGGGCAAAGGAAAGACAGAGCGCCCTACGCCATTCACTATGCCAGCAGAACATTAGACGAAGCACAGAGAAAATTATACAGTGATAGAGAAAGAGTTGCTGGCTGTGGTTTTTGCCTTAGAGAAGTTCAGATCTTATTTGTTGGGATCAAAAGTCACAATCTTTACAGACCACTCTGCTATCCGGTACCTACAGCAGAAGAAGGATGCCAAGCCAAGACTGATTCGTTGGATCCTTCTCCTCCAGGAATTCGATTTGGAAATTAAGGACAAGCCTGGAGTTCAAATGTGGTAGCAGACCATCTCTCCAGAATAGAGCAGCATGATCTCCTCTGAATAGTGCACCCATCACAGAAACCTTCCCTGACGAAGCCATCTTAGCAGTGGATTCTCTTCCTTGGTATGCAGATATAGTCAACTACCTCACCTCTGGGGTAACACCAGCGGATTGGAAGAAAAATCAGAAGAACAAATTCATGTCGACCATCTGATTCTACCAATGGGAGGATCCTCTTCTATTCATGGAAGGAGCGGATTGCATTTGGCGCAGGTGCATTCCTCAGACGGAGCAATTTAGTGTCCTCGAGCATTGTCACTCGCTCGAATCTGGTGGACACCACTCTGGAGATCGGACGGCAGCCAAAGTACTTCAGTGTGGCTTCTGGTGGCCCACTTTATTCAAGGATGCAGCGGAATTTGTCAAACGATGTATTGACTGTCAGAGACTGAAAGGTACACTTACTGCCAAAGATTCCATGCCCCTGAAAATCATTCAGATAGCAGATGTTTTCGATGCATGGGGCATTGACTTCATGGGACCTTTCCCTAACAATCAAGGATTTGAGCACATCCTTCTTGCCGTCGATTACGTGAGTCGTTGAGTTGAAGCTATCCCCGCTCGAGCCGCTGACAGCCGAACAGTATGCCAGTTCCTGAAGAGGAACATCATTTCACGGTTCGGGATACCGAAATTCTCATATCAGACGGAGATAGCCACTTCATTAACAAAGAGGTCAAGAAGTTAACGAAGGAGTACGGCATCGACCATCGTGTTGCATCTCCTTATCATCCTCAGACCAATGGCATGGTGGAGCTATCTAACAGAGAAATCAAGACTATCCTGCAGAAACTTGTTAGGCCAAACAGAAGGATTGGTCTCAACTCTCGGACTCGGTCCTATGGGCTTACCGAACCGCCTACAAGTCTCCTTTGGGCATGTCACCCTATCATCTTGTATATGAAAACCGTGCCATCTGCCCGTGGAATTAATTCACAAGTCTCTTTGGGCAATCAACAATTGCAATTTGGACTCACGCAAAAGTGGTCAGAAGAGAAAAGATGATCTGAACATGCTCTTGCAATTCCGAGACTATGCATACGATAACACCTTGATGTACAAGGAGAAGGTGAAATGCTGGCATGACCGGCACATCAGACGAAAGACCTTCGATGTTGGACAGAAAGTGTGGTTATTTGATGCAAAGTTGTGGATATCCCGGGTAAATTAAAGAGTAAGTAGACAGGGCCATTTAGCGTTTGTGAAGTGCGTGACAATGGAAGTATTGCAATATCAGAATTGTCCCCTGACACACAGCCCTTCGTCGTCAACGACCAACTCCTGAAGCCTTACCTTGAACCAGATGCATTCTTGGCCGTTGTAGACTCCATTCAGTTAGTGCACCATGATGACGTCTCCACAACTGCGGCAGCATCAGAAGATTCAGACGATGTACTCCAACCATTGTTTATCTGATTTTCTTATTTTCTTCTTTTCTTTCTTTTCTTCTTTTTCTTTTCTATTTTCTCTTTATATCAAAAGGTGCCGCCCTTGTAGACAGTTTTCTATACTTAGGTTGTACTTTGTCCTAAGTATAGGGGGTTGGGCACCCCTAGTTTTTCATTTCATTCCGATCCTCTCCATTGTCTCCTCTTCTTATCTATACTTAGTAGTATCTTACCCTAAGTATAGGGGAGACAATCTGAGTACGATCTGTGTATTCCCACCCTTGACCCTCCCTGCTTTTTGTACAGTCTGCTATACTTAGGATTACTTGATCTTAAGTATAGGGGGGACAGTCAACTTCTCATTCATTTCATTTATCTAGATTCTTTAGATC
The DNA here is from genome assembly GCA_037367405.1 of Ottelia alismoides. Lineage (NCBI taxonomy): Eukaryota > Viridiplantae > Streptophyta > Magnoliopsida > Alismatales > Hydrocharitaceae > Ottelia > Ottelia alismoides. Next base: position 2,881 of record JAZKJV010005914.1, on the reverse strand, counting down.
TGTCTATACTCAGTACGAGTTATGTCTTTGCTTTTCCTTTCGGCCTATGAGGACATAGCTCTAGCTAAGTATAGGGGGGTCGTATATACCATGTATATACTATAAGCCATAACTCATACTGAAAATAAAACATCACCTCAATAAAAAAATGTAAAAAGTAGTCCTATAATAATAAAAAGATGATTGTGAGCTCCTCAGGTTCTTTGTATTTGTACTGATTATTAAGTCAGGAAAATGTCTTGTGAAAGATAGATTTCGTTGAAAAATCTTGTGAAAATTGTTTGAAAATAGTGGTGTACAAGTATTCAACCTTTGAAAAATCAGTTTATGTGTAAAATTTATTTTCTTTGAGTGAAATCAAAATGTGTAAGAACTAGTGTGCAAATGATTGTAAAATTTGATTGTCAAAATTATTTTGAAAAACCTACCTATGATGTGTAAAACCTTTGTAAAATCATTTTCAAATACATGTACATGCTTGCGAAAGTATTTTGGACTAGAGTTCTCAAAAATCTTTGAAAAGGATTCTCGAATAAGTCTGATGAGTCTACACAAAAATCTATCATTCGTAAATAAGGAATAATCACAAATAAAACTTATAAAAACCATATTGTATAACAAATACAGTTTTTCTTCTTTTGTATATACTGATTAATCGGGTAGATATGCATACAGTAGGATTTGAAAAATAGTGTGAATTGTTTGAAAAATTTGCTGTCAAATGTTTTCAACTTGTGTAAAATTGTTTGGATTGCAAAACTTTTCTTTGTGTGGAATAAAGGATTTGAAAAACCTATGTGCAAATATTTTGAAAAATGTTTGTCAAAATTATTGTGAAAAATGTATATATAGTGTGAAAAAGCTTTGCAAAATAGTTTTCAAATGTGTGTAAATGATTGCAAAAACTATCATGTACTATAGTCTGCAAAATTATTTTCAAAACTAGAGCTGAAGAATAAGAGCACTAATACAAAGACTTGTAAAGCAGAAATAAGATGCATAAAATTCTTTATGGACAATCGAAATAAACTACTTCATTAAAACCTGTAGAGTCTTTATAAATCCATACATTTTGTAAATAAGGCGGTACGCCCGTGTAAATATTTGTGTATACCTTTGTATGCGTCAAGCTTTCTACTTCAAAAAGTCTTTGTGTAAAAAGATTATTTGATTCTTGTAAAATCTTTGTGAAAAATTACATCATTCATTGTGCATAGCATAGCATAAGCATACCATTCATATTCTTTTTGAGTGAGCTTGATGATTGAATCGGTCCAATAAAGTCTCAAATTGGAGCTTGGTTAGACCTTACCGCACCTAACTGCACTGGAACCTTACGGGAACTAGTTTAAGGTACTTCAGGTCTATGCAGACTTAATTCTTTGAGAAATCAGGGCTGGGTTCAAGTCACCTCAACTAACTAACTAGAACTTTTCGAGACACACACATGACTCTTGTCGACCGTGACTAACTTGGACACTTGCACCTTTCACCTGGCTCAACTCAGTTGGAGTGGTGAGGGGGTTGGATTTGCCAGTCTGAGACACACACGGGTGGAAACATTCGTCCTCGTCTAGGGAGGGAAGTGCACCCCAACCTGGTACAATAGCCATGAGGTCTAAAGACAGGAGATTGTGGGTTGCGATAAAGCTTCAAAAGTGGGATAGTCAACTGGCTCAAGAGGAAAAACTCCTTATGTAAATGCTGTTGTGCATAGTATTGAAAAAAAAATGGTCAGGCCTGTACAAAAATAAAATGCCTGCAAAGTATGTACAAAGTCAATAAGCAAGCTTGAGTTCCAAAGACAAATATGTTGAGCCTGCAGCTGGATGACTTGACTACACTGGTCTGCATCCCAGGATAGGTAGCTACACTGGCTACCGTCCATTCTTCTCTTCACCCCCTCCTCTTGAGATGGTTGCCACTTGAACTTAGAAGGGAATACCCTGCTCCTCGAGGAAAGAGCTGTTGGATTGGGGAATCATTGGGTTGTCATTCTGGACAAGTCAGTTCCTTTATCATTTCAGCTGGGGAGAGCCACTATCACTTACACTGTACAAGTCAGCTTCATAATTATAAGGGTTTGCGTATGATGTAGACCAGTTCTGACCATGCTATTGAGGTGGGTTGAACCGAGTTCTGTGACTATCGAAGGCTGCTGTATTTTAGAGATGGTTCTCGACTAGGTTCCACACACATCTACACCCAAGGTCTGACATGAGATCCAAATTCAGATTTTATAAAGACATGCATTGCACTGAAAGCACCTATATTCACTCTATCCTTCTTTAATTGTCCTTTTTCTTTTCTTTACTCTTTTTGTACTTATTGCATAAGTGTTTGCTAGGGACTAGCAAAGGCAAGTATAGGGGGGTGATGAATCTCCATTTCATCACCTTTATTCTATCATTTTGGCCTCAAAACCCCAGCAAATGCATGTAAATAGCATTAAATTGTACATAATAGCATTCATGATTCAGTGTATTAATTACACATTAAATAAGGTGTTTAATGCCAAAATTATAGAATAAAGAGAAGAAAAGAAAAAGGAGTAAAATATTGCAAATATTTTATGATCCTAACCCTGAGACCAAGGCCAACATGGGAATTGGTCGACAAGGAATAAAAGTAGGGGGAGATAAGGGCCAGTGTACAATAAATACCCCATTTATTCATGCATTTATTTATGCATTTTTGACACCTATTTTGTACATAATTATTTATTCATCAAATAAAGATACTTTGTTCATGAAAGTTGTAGATAATAATGTAACTAAAAATACAAAATTGAGTTTGTGTAAAATAACACTCAGTGTACATTTTATACACAGAATAAAAAGCCGAAATCTCAACTTCACAGACCCATATCTTGCAAATAAAA